>CP125851.1:56086725-57286725 GCA_030408175.1 Trifolium repens
CGATCCAGGGAGCGTTGGATACTATGTCTTACTTTCTAATATATATTCTGTGGAGAGAAACTTCCCAAAGGCTGCTTCAATACGACAAGTTGTTAAGAGAAGAAAACTGGCAAAGAGTCCAGGGTGCACTCTAATTGAGATTAATGGGACCCCCCATGTCTTTGTCTCTGGTGATCGTTCTCATTCTCATGCGACAGATATTTATGCAAAGCTGGAGAAGTTAACGAGCAAGATGAGGGAGATGGGGTATCAGTCAGAAACTGTACCTGCTTTGCATGATGTGGAAGAAGAGGAAAAAGAGCTTGCATTTAATGTTCATAGCGAGAAGTTAGCCATAGCTTTCGGCCTTATTACCACTGAACCGGGTACCGAGATCAGGATCATCAAGAATCTTCGGGTTTGTTTAGATTGCCACACTGCAACTAAGCTTATATCAAAGATCACAGAAAGAGTGATTGTAGTTAGGGATGCTAACAGGTTCCACCATTTCAAAGATGGGATATGTTCTTGCGGCGATTATTGGTGAAGCTGAACTAATATTTTTTCATCAGTTAAAGTTATATGGGACAGAAGCATTATGTAACCTTTTGCTTTCATATTATTTATCTTATGATTATTTGATCTGGAGTCTGGACCCTCATGCGACCCTCCACTTGAGAAGCACAACATTTCACAACACTGGTTGAGTAAAGGAAGCTTTATCTATGGTTTTACCTCATTGTGTCCATGGATGATCAAGCATGGAGTTATATTTACAACAAAGTTTATGTTCAAACTGGGACATGGGTGTGTACGGTTAAGAACATAGCATAATTGCAGAAGCATCTTTCAGAAAGGGGAATTTTCTTCTGTGGAGGCTGCAGGTGAAAGCACTTGGGGTAGAAGAATAGACATCTCACATTTTGTTTTCATAACATGTATACAACTGTGGAAACTGGACGTTCTTCCCGATATACTTGACGTTTCAAACACATTTATTACTCTTTGTGCTCAAAATTCAGATTTTTTTTATCCATCTTGCTGCCAAGTATGAATCTACTGTATCATTTTCAGGATACTGAGATCATGTCTTGATGATTTCTCAGTGTGTTCTTGTTTGTTAACGTTTAACAATGAAAAAGAAAAGGCTTAAATGCACTTTTGGTTCACCTATTTTCATTGATTCATTATTTTACTCCTCGCATTTTTAAATCCAAAAATATAATTTCCCCAGTTTTTAAAATTTCATATATTTTCTCCATTACTAAATTAGAGACTTATTTTTGGTGATGTGTTTGAAGTTGAAAAATGAAATGGCAAGTCATAGGGTGGTGTGACAATGCATATGTGAATCAAATCTTCTTATTTTATTTTCTATATCATTCAAGTATTGTTTATAAAAATGTAACTTACAATGGAAAAGATTTTAAAACCTTAAAAATCAGATTTCCCAAAAATATGCATTGCCACGTCACCCGGTAACCTGTCAGCACACCATTTAACACGGACACATCAGCAAAATTATATAGTTGGAAAATTTTAAAAATTGTGGAACAATATTTTAGGATTTAGAAATATGAGAACCAAAATATTAAATCCGCAAAAACAATGGTACCAAAAGTGCATTTAAACTAAGAAAAATAAGGCTGCTTAGTAACAGAAGGATAAGATGTTGGTGAACTCTATTTTCATTTAAAGACATAAGTTACATCATAGTTTGGGTGAGTTAAGCAATCTTTTCAATGTTGACATTATAGCAAGTTAAAAGGACTATATTTCATTGTCTGAATTTTCTATATGAACCCGACTTCCCTGTTTTTAATATCCTAGCACATGAGGAAACAGAGGAAAGCTAATTCATTAGTTCACTTATAAAAGACCCCTTTCTATTTTCTTCCTCATTTGTATTTACAGGACAACAAATCCAGATTTATAAACTATTGGAATATCAAAGACACTTCTTTAGTAGCAAAAACCCAGACTGTTAGCTATCAATAAATTAGTCAAGTAAGTTCTATTTCCTGCCCTTTTCTTAGTCCAGTTTTTAAGGGATCATTCAATGTTATATATTCTTACTTTGTACTTATTTTTGGCAATCTACTAGTGCATAACTTGTAAAGATTGCAGAGGAAGAAATAGTAAACCTAGAAAGTTCATATAGTCCTTGGAATGTCCAGGGAGAATAAGCATGGGTAATTCAATTCACCAAAGGACATTGCTAGATTTCATTCTGAATGATATGTCTGCAAATATGTTCTTAATTACATGAAATATGGCTATGCTTATGTACTTTATTAATTTAACTCATTATGCAACCAACATAATGCTTTCATGACTGTGAAGAACTAATTGAATGAAGATTCTGTTTGTTTTCTTGTTTGTTGCAATTTCTAAATTATGCTATTTATACATATGACTTGGATTAGAGATAATGATCTAGATGCATGTGTAGAACCTTGTCGACACATACTAATTTGCAACACTGTATAGTATAGGTAAACATGTACTATTGATTTACTTTTCAATCCTTGTTATTTGAACCAAAACACATGATGACACTGTGTTATCCACTACATTTACAAAAATGTGAAAACTGCATTTGCACTTCCTAAAAATCCACTCTTTGCTCATTCATTCTTGTGCATCTAAACTTTGTTGATTCACACATTATATTGCTCAATCAAGAATTTACATAAACATGTTCACAAAGAATACTGTAGGAAAACAAACCAGTCTTTTAACAGTTGATTCCGCATAGCTTGGTATCAGGTCCCTTAGTTTTGAGCACAAATGGGTCAATTCTTACCCATAGCAAGGAGAAAATGGAAGCCAACAACACTGACCATATAACAACAATGGTGGGTGTGCGGTTTTGCCGACCCATCAAACCCTTAAGGAATGGATATAGATGGACAATCACCCAGAAGGAAAAGAAGAGTTTTCCGAATAGAGGTCCCCATGATTGGTACCCATTGTTTATGGCATCTGAGATTCCAGCAACAACCCCAACAATATTGATTATTAAGATAGTGGTTGGAGGAATTAGAAGAGTAGTCCACTTAAAGGCGTACAGTTCTCCAAATTCCTCATCATCTGTTGCCTTGGATGTAACAGTGAAGTTGGTGTCAATTCCAGCAAGAACCTTCAGAAGACCTTGTATGACAGCAAAGAGATGCGCTGATACACCACCAATGACCCAGAATTGCTCATTTCTCCACCATTCCTCAATGCTGACTCCACTCCATTTTAACTCAAGAATGCCCGTTGCCATGATTGAAGAGAAGAGAGCAACAAAGTACAAACTAGCGAAAGTGCTTATCTGGAGAATGAGCAATAAAAAAAAATCAGTAAAAAGGCTTGGTGTGAATTCTGTGAGCATCCTTGAATCAGGATGCCTTGCATTTCTTAGTTATTATGGATTTAAAAGTTGAATTCTTATTATATACATAAGAAGATCGTGAACATTCTTGTACTTTTGAAGGTAATATTATGAAATATTGTATGTTAGTGATAAAACTTATAAGTTCAAAAACTCGTTATGTCTTAACTTGTTTCCTAACAGGAAGATTATAGAATAAAAATGTTACCGGTGGCATGATGAATTTGTCAGTGAGTAAGCAGACAGCAGGAAGAATACAGTAGGCAACTAGAGGTATGGAGGTGAAGGGGTAGACGGTTGTGTTTGCATAGGCAAATCGCTCCAGCCACTTCAGCTTCCCTTCCTTGTGGCCATACCATAAAGGGCAATGATGACTGAAGAAGATCTCAATGGAACCAAGGGCCCAACGAAGCACCTGATTGAGTCTATCTGACAAGTTGATAGGAGCAGTACCCTTGAATGCCACTCTCTTTGGCATACAGTAAATGGATCTCCAACCACGGCAGTGCATCTTAAAGCCCGTTAGAATATCCTCTGTAATAGACCCATAAATCCAACCAAGCTGCAATTTGGAAAACAAAATAATAGATGAGCCGACTTTCTTATTGTGAACAAATACAGTAAAATATCAACGAGCCCCTAGGCGGCCAATGTTGGTGTTACCTCAATCCCCCATTCAGTTTTATCTTCATATCCGCAACTGATTACATGAATAGCTTCTTTCAGCTGGCTTGCTGGACTCGAGGAGGGAGGTACACCACCCTCTTCCATCAAGGTTGAAGTCACAAAAATTGATGACTGCCCAAATTTCTTCTCAAAATTCATCTGGGACATCAGTAATTCTTTGTCATCATCCATTCCTATATGAACACATGAGAAATATTAGAACAGCTGAACTTGAAATCAATTTTTAATGAGTAAGTTTCAAGATTGGTGATTTGGAAAATTAGAACCTCTTAGGTTTGCAACCTCTCCATTTGCATCGTTCATTGCATGCTTAGCCTTCTTGCGCCTTCCAAAACATGGGCAGCAGTCACAGCTTACCATTTTTGGACGCTTGGGACCCTTGGGAGGACTATATCCATATAAAGCTTGCCTTCTAAATACACACCCAGTGCCGACATATACAGGACCCTGAATACCGTCTAGACCTTTCATGTTAATCTGCCAGAACAGAAAAAAAGTGGAAGAGGAATTAGTGATACATTAGCTTGCACTACCACAAAAACATCAAATTCTTCAAAGGAGACCATTTCATTCTGATGCTAGCATTCTTGCAGTGACTTACATCAAAGAAAACTGTGTTCCTATTGGCATATCGATCATGTGCATCAATACCGTCGAATCTTTGAGGAAACTGGACATAGCAAACCTTCTTCCCTGTTTGGGGGTCCATCAAGAAGCACATGGCCTCTCGAACAGCCTTGCTGTTATTGATATAATGATCACAATCCAAGTTCAGCATGAAAGGAGCATTTGTCAGTACTGCGGAGACTCGAACCTGGAAATTGCATAAATTATTAGATAAGTCAAGTAAGTAGGGTTTGAATGGACATCATAAAAATAACAAAAGTTTTTGTTCAAGTAACTCTACCAGAGCATTCATGGCACCAGCTTTTTTGTGGTGTTGAAATCCAGGCCTTTTCTCTCTGGATACATAAACAAGTCGAGGAAGCTGGTTTCCTTCACTATCATGACCTCCACTGTGACCAAGAAAGACTTGAATCATACCAGGATGATCCTTAGTATTGTTTCCTGGCCATGGGGTCCCATCCTGCATAATCCACCCTCCTGGAGGAACCTTCTGGGCTTTGGCCACAAGTGCATTGATCCTTACCTTGAACTCTTCATATTCTCTCTGTTATGCATCCAATTAATTGTGAGTAAGATTTAAACCGATTTTAGAACTCCGTGTTTTTTCTAACAATTCTAGTAGATTATACAAACCTTCATGGATCGACGTTCTTTGACAAAAGTGGGCTGCACCTTGTCCTTTAGATAGTCAATTTTCTCAGAAAAGTAATTCTCTGGTGCTCGAGGTTCTATCAAAAATTTCTTACAGAATGGTACCCACTTCCTAGCAAACTCTGCCGTTTCTGACAGGGCTTCAAATGTGCACATCGAAGCTCCATCATCAGAAATGTAGCATGATATCTTATCAATGGGATAGTCCATTGCCAAGATTGAAAGAATAGTGTTTGCTGTATTCAGAGGAGGTTCCTTCAATGGATCCACAGTACTGACAAACACATCTACAGGAGCAAGCATATTTGGTTCGCCTTCACGCTCATACCTGTTTAACAACTTTCTTGTTCAGCAATATAAATTTTTAAACATTGGGATTTCAACAATCAGAAGTGAAAGTCCCTTTACCTGATTGAAAGGCGATCAAGGTAGGTTTCTCGATCAATAGGATACCATTTGGGAAACTGATCAAGGATCCAAGAAATAGCAAACCAGATTTCACATATAATAGAAGTTAGCCATAGCCCCATTGCATCGTGTACTGGGTTCATAAGTCTGTATCGGAGGAAGAAGCCAAGAATAACAAGCCGTGCCACGATCACCATCCTATATGGATTTATTTTGCTAGATGCTATGGGTACCTTCCTTGACAGTGGCTGCCTTGCTTCATCTGACCTGCATCAGTTCACATTGTATAGTAATTAACATAAATATTGATTACGATTGTTCAAATATTACTATCATTTCAGGAGATGTTAAATTGTCGGGAACTGCATTAAGTACTGAAAGGCATACATGTCTGGATCTAGATCTTCATCAGGTTCAGGTCCCAAATTTCCTTGCTGCAATTTCCAGTCATCCATTCTATCATATGATCCGTCATCTCTTCTTTCATCCCATCCTGCACTTCCTGTTTCGATCACAGCATGCCACATATATTAAACCATATCCACTGTGTTGTAGTAAACTAAGAAAAGCATTTCAGGTTTGTATTTTAATCAGTTCCAAAAGAAAAAGTCAATGTTTCTAGCCAAAAGTTTGGACTTCAACATGAAATTAAACCAATATTAGCATAACTCGTCTCGCAAATGAGCCAAGGAAGTGATAAATCTATATTTTCAAAGTGGGCTGATGAATTTTTCAATCTGTCATCAAAGTCTAAGAGCACAAGCTATAAACTACAGCTTACGAGGATCAGAAGCGGAATATGGATGAACTCTTTTATGCAGCGAAGAAGATAACATCTGCTCTCCATAACCATGAGATGATATTGGGAACTCACCACTCACCTGCATGCATGTAACAATAAAACTTAGTTGTATTGAATTACAAATTCTCTATAGTCTAAGATGGACTAAAAGTGGTGCAAATCTTACCGGCCGAGAGCGACCGCCGGCAATAACAGCTGGGAAGTGTGCATTCTCATCATCTTCAGGACCTCTTCCATAGCTCATCTTCCCATGCAGCATAGACTCAGCAGAATGATCATGATTGTTAATTTTGTCTTCAATGTTAAATTCATGTTCAATATCATCCACATCCTCCTCATCATCATCTCCCTCAACACGAGGGCTCCCTAAACATCATTAGTTATTTGCATTTGAGTTAATCAGTCAATTTAATACTACAATTTTCTAAAACTGTATCATGTAAAGTTCATGTTTTAACAAGATCAATGCATGTAACAAAGGCTTAAAAAAACTTGCTACATATATAATTATTATACCTTTGAGACGCTTGTATCTGGTCTTGCACTGAGGACAAAGTTGTCTCCCTTCCCTTCTTTCATATTCATAGCATGGTCGACACACCGGAAAACCGCACTCGTTACATGCCACAAACAAGTCTCCATCCACAGTGAGTCCAACATCATCACCACATATCTCACACACTTGACCATCCAAATTCTTCAAAGGTTTATGCTGCACAAACCAAAAACAACACAACAAAAATGTTACATGAAAACAAATTAACAAACAAACATCTCTAGTAACTCTCTCATTGTTTTACTTAAGTTATTATTACCTCTTCATGGCCATGAATTACAACAAGTTCATTACGGTTGTGCGAACCAGCGACTAATCCAGCGCTGGCTTCCATATCTTGGTAGTGACAGGTGAAAATGGCAGAATGTTGTAGTGAGGTTGAGAACAAGTTTGTGTTTTATGTATGAAAATATTGGTGTTTGGAAGACTTAGGTGTCCTCACACACCTAATGTGTCCACATAAGTGTTGCTGGTGTTGGTTGCAAAGTCCCCATTGCCTTGAAGCTAAGCTTTCTTCCTTTATATTCAACCACCATCTCCTTCTATGCCATCTCTAACAATCACTTATTCTTTTTTGGTTACTTCTATTTATTTTTCTATCTTTCAAAATTGTATACTCTAATATTGAAAAAAGACAAGGTTGGTTTATGAATATTATTTCCCTTTCATGTATCTTTTGTATAGTTATTTTTCGGTTGTTCATACATCAAAATTAATTAATATTACAAGCAAGCGAAACAAGTAAGCAATGGAGTGTCAGAGTGCCAAACCAAACGTATTGATTACATGACTATTGATGTGAAAAGGAATAATTTTAGCACGAGAATATATCAAAATGTCACCATACATTGAAATAATAATTTTAAAAAGTACCTTATAAAAATATCATAATTAAAAAATTATTTGAACATTATTTTGAAATTTTTATTTGTTACGTTCATAAATATTGTTAGAATTACTTTCATATTGGCACCACACAATAGAAAAAAAGTAAATCATATATTAACCTCATACAAGATATACCGAACTATTTATATTAAATAACATAAACCAACCAGCATAGCTTGAAATAAAAATTGGAATAAAATAAATAAAAAATTGCCTCCCTATATTTAAACTAAGGTCAAACTTTGCAAAATTATTTGTCACATTATTTCACATGACTATACTTGTTATTCTTAAAATGAGTTTGTTTGGGTCGATTAAATTGAGTTGATATTTTTAAAAATTAAAAAACTTATTTAATGGTTCTATAGTAAATATTAGACATTAGCTTTTATTTTTATTTTTTTTAGATTCAATATCTGATTTAATTTTTTTTATTGATTTAATTAGCGAAGATTGTAATTAATCTAATCTAAACAAATAAAGGCAGGAGGCAGCTAAGTAATACTGGTACTAAATTTGAAGGTGAAACAAAATAGAAGCAATGAAACACTCTTTGTCTTCTTCTAAAGAGTATTATTAGTCTTTTTTTGTCAAATAAAACACTTTTTCTTCAAGAATATAACTATGATGACTATAGGGACAGCGAAGTCACCGCGTTCCCGAAAATAAAATCTTAAACATGAAGTTATTGAGTTTGATGAGATTCCAGGTTCTTGACATTTATTTGCTGCTATGCTGGCTGATTTATCAAACCATCCTTTACACTTATGTTTTTAATCAACGACTCATATAATTTCAGTAATACAAAGAGGTAACAACTTAAAAATATAGTGACTAGATCAAAAAATGGCCGCTTTAGCAAGTGTGTGAGCCGCCATATTCACTTGTCGCTTTATAAATTTTACTATAAAGTTTAGATTTAAGGACATCACATTCTTAATATTACAAATTAAAGAATTAAATTCCGAGTTACTACTGCGTAAATTGTGAATAGCATCCACCATATTCTTCGAATCCGACTGAAATAATAATAATTAAAACATTGCACTCTAGGAATTTCCGAAATCCATGAAAATGCACGAAAAAAACTATGATTTTATCGAACAAAATTCATTCATAATAAAATATGACATAACAATAAAAAAAAATTATAAAATTTTGGAAAAAAGATCCCCTTGATTAAATATTTTACTGCAAAGGGAACAATGTTAATGGATAACTATCTAATGGATAACAATTTACCGGATACTAATGGTAATGGAGAGAATCCACTCTCAAAATTATGATACCTAACTATATGATAGGATATCGAAGTGTTCAACTTTTATTAAAAACAATATTATTCTCATATTTTATTTATTCTAGTAAATTTATACATTTTCTTCTAAAGTAGTATGATTAATGTGTGTACATCAAACTTTCAATTTTCGATTCTTTGATTATATAACTAGTTGTATCTTCGTGTTGTGATAGTAAGCGTATTAAGTGATATCACTCAATTGGCTAAGAATTTTATGGAATGACAAATTGCTAAATAATCCAAATTCAAAGAACAATTTTTTATCATATTTTATTTATCTCTTAGCTGAATTTAAGATTATCAAAGTCTCATTTTCTTGAGAACCGAAAAGTTATAAAAAAAATTGGTAGTAAATTTATTACTCCAAAAAGTCAAATTCTTGAATAATCACTTGGTGTACTCTCATTTTCAATACACTACTTTTTCTCTTCTATAGAATATATCTCATCTTTTGTTACTTTTTAATTCTCTCTAAAACCAATTTTATATTTAATCAACCACAGTGACCAACCGAATTAGTTCAAATGGTTTTTTTTTTTTAAAAAAAAAAAACAGATTAAGTTCAAGTGGTTAATAAATTTTCCTTAATATAAATCCTCCAAAAAAACAAAGTTTTTTTAATACAAAAAACTGAGTTTAATTCCTAAAAGAAATACTAATATATTACCAAACTTTACTTTGTGCTGCCAAATTCTAGATTATGAGAAACACTTTCCCCTCTGAGAGTTAACACAATATATATATATATATATATATATATATATATATATATATATATATATATATCACATAACTTTTGGATAATGCTCGAGAGTTGTTTACTTATCTATATCCTTTTCTATTAGAAAGATCAGACACGAATTTAACCGGAAAAAGATTCATTTGTAGCGAGTGAAAAGGTTTAAAATAAAAAAAGGATATATACTAGAACATCTAAAGAAGGCGCATGTGTGTATCACGTTGCTTTCAATACTACGTTCTGTTTACTTGTGCGTGTAGAAAAACATTTAGCATGTTAGCATTCTTCGAACGTAAGCACTTCAAAACTAAGCTACCTTTCAAGTCGTTAGGTATGTACGTTGCAGCATCTACATCTTGTGAGATAGACTGAAAGTTTGAGTCAAGGTTATATACATAAGCTGCATTCATAGACAGGTATTGTGTCATCATCATCATCAACTATATCACCCAGTCTGGCCTATTCATTCATTCCCCATAGCCATTAAGTGTAGGATTTCCTGCTACAGCGTTTGTTGGGTCAAGATATGGAGTCTCTGACCAGTCGGTCACCAATATGATATATTTGTTAGTTACTCTTTGCTTCAAATATTAAACTATCATCAAGTATTGAAGCTCTATCAAAATGGGGATATTGGATACAGATTATCTGGTTTTAAATTAAGGGCATGTTTGGATTTGACTTATTTTTTAGCTTATGCAAATAAAAATAAAGTTTTATGTCGATTCATAAGTTTTCACTGACAAAAGTTGTATTTTTATAAGCTGTTTATTCATAAACTAACTTGAAAAGCTTATAATAAATAAATAAAAGCTTATTTATTTGCATAAGTTGTTTCGCATAAGCTCAAAAATAAGTCAATCCAAACGGACCCTAAGTTGATTTATAATTTAAAAAAAAAAATCAAAGTTGAGATTCATTGCAACTCAAATAACTGCAGAAGTTTTTCATCCTGGGTGATCAGTCTTGTGTCGTTGTTCCTTAATTATTATTATTAGGAGAATGCTAAATAGTACCCCCAGGACACTAGTTAAGGAAACTAAGAATAGTAAAAATAACTTGGAACTTGTGTAATCAACTTTTAAAAAGTGTCAATAGTAATATTTTCAATGCAAAAGTTTCGTTTTTTATTTCCTTAACTAGTAACCCAGGAACACTAGTTAGCATGACCCTTCTTATTATTATTGAAGAGAGTGGTAGATGGGATCCATTCAGGCTTCAGCATTATAATTTAGAATAAACAAGGCTGCCTCTATAATTAAATTTCTAGTGAACTATATATACTATTATTACATGAATTATATGCATGCTCTATACATACAACAACGCTCGGGAAAATTTCAGTACAGAGCAATATCAGTTACTCTCAATCCATACCTTCTACAATTAGAATCCCGCATGAAAGTTTTCAACTATGCTTCGACACTGACAGAGACTTCATCTGATGCTTCGACAGAGGCTTCATCTGATGTTTCTTTCTTTGGTGTTTCTTGAGTTTTCAGCATTTCAGTTTTATTTGGAACCAAAACTATGAACATGTTCTTGTCACGGATGTTTTTAGCCTCTTCTGTTCCAAGCTGCACATGACCCGAGTGGTTTAGATTAAATTTCAATTATGCAATAAAAAGACAGAAAAAACGATATCAGCACAAAATGGCTGCAAAATGAATTGGCTAAAAGTAAATTCTATGCACAAATGAAATTTTAAAAGGAAAAGGAAAAAAACAATAAATAAGATGGTGACTAAGAAGTATTGAAGTGTGCTAGTATAACATCATAGGACCTACATTCCGGTACAAATGCTTATGATATTACTCAATCAGAACATATCAAAGCAGCATCACATACCTTCCCAATATCGTTCTGAAAACGTCTAATAAGCTCAATAGCATTATTCCTGAATTCATTTTGACGGCCCTTAAGGTTTACTATGACCTTAACCTGCAGCATTTGGTCCAAAAAATCTTAATACACTTGAAGATGATATATTGAATATGTATGTTTAATATGCCATATCAAAATAATTAATGTAACCTTGTCACCATCTGCCAAAAATTTCCGTGCAGCTTTCAAACGTACAGAGTAATCATGTTGATCTATGTTGTATCTGTTAAAATAACCAACAATAAACGCAACCATATTAATTGAGTACAGCTACAACTCGAAACTAACCCCAGTTTCATAAAAAGCAATCTCTGGAACTTATCTAATTAAGTTTATGTTATAAAAGAACAATAAACCAAGGCAAGTTTTATGCTTTAAATAATATTGTACTGTCAATTGTATTTATATTTATACAGTGATGCATCACATCAAACTTCACATGCTTATCTTTAAGCAGCATGACCAAACAAACTGCTCTAAATGCAACCTATGTTTAAATTAAAAGCAATGAAAAGCCTAACATGAACTTCCTGTGTTTATCTTTGAGCAGTACGAATAAACAAACTCCTCTTGGTGTGTTCTTTCCAAATTGAACCCAAATTCATAACCGAGAAGCAAGTTATGGACAATAAATTGCAGAACACATGCAGCTTATTTCTTTTAGTTTGACGAGCAATGAAAAAAATTAACAGGTAAAGATAGGTATAATGCCTTCCAGGAGAACAGAACATAGAGTAAAACCCGATAAGATTATACGGCAATGACAAAATGCATTTGTTCACATTTCTAACCCTTATAAAATAAAAATGTTGATAATTAAATGGCTTAATTGCCCTTTTGGTCCCCCTATTTTATCATGCTCACGGAAATAGTCCCCCTTTTTTAAATCAAACTTTTTGGTTCCTCGAGTATCACATTTGTTCCACTTTTGGTCCCAACCCAGAATTTTTGCCCTAAAAATGGAAAATTTTGGCCCGGTAGTGATATTTTATCTTCATATGCAAAATTGGGTTAATAATTCATTAAGTTGCCAATTTTTGGGCCAAGAATCGTTATTTTTGGAGGCCAAAAATATGGGTTGGGACCAAATTGCAACAAAAGTGATATTTGGTGGACCAAAAATGCAATTAAGCCTAAACAAATTGATCCATAACAAAGAATGGGTCAAATCTGATTAGGAACCAAAGAACAAGAATCCAAATATTTCCTTTATGCTATATTGTCTATGAAACAACGCAAGCAAGGAAGAATGATCTAAGGCTCCTTTAGGACATTACCCCATTTTGAGCTCCTTCAAATCCATCCGACTAGCTACATTTAAAAGATCTTTTAGTCAGCAATTTATATTTCATCTGAGTTTTGTAAAATTGTAAATGATATAAAGGGAAATATCAAAGTCTAATAAATACAATGCTTACCAGCACTTTTCTTCATCTGATCTCGTTTCTTCTTCTGCAGTTCATATCTATATTTACTGTAAAAGAAAAGTCATATATAAGGACCACTAACTTTCAAGGTCCGGCCATTCTCAAGGCAATGAGTATGTAAGTATGCAGTGAACAGACAGACAGGCAGAAAGGAAGTAGAAGTAACCAAAGCCCCACCGGGATAATCTTCTGATTATGTCAAGTGAAAGTCAACGGCAAATGTCTTTCATAAAACAACTACGTGTGTTTACGGTAATCTCTATGTTGATTCTACATTATTGATAGCTTATTTTATTCATCATAGCTCCACCCCAAAAAAAAAGTGAATTTTAATGACAAAATTACCTACCACCTCTATTTTTTTTGAACAAGCTACCTACCACCTCTATTAATAATAGGCACGACAAGATAGAAGCACAACATCTCAATCAATGCAAACGATGCTTTTGTTTTATTACAAGAGCAGGAGAAAAAAGATAGGAAATATTGTGTAGACGATGATAATAATGTAAATGTTAATTGGATGGCTCTATAAATAGAGCTAGAGTCTAACAGAAAATCAATACATTATACACCCTTATTCTTAGCCATACATAACAACGGCTTAAAAAAAATTATAAGAACAATATCCTAAGCTAAAAAAATGGTAACACAAATCCTTAAGACTGATAATAAAAAGTAAAAACACATACAAAACCCTAAAAAATAAGCTATCCATTTCAAGCTGCAGATATTTAGACATGTTTTCAACCGATACTCCCACCCTTACTACACTACCCCCTGCCACGTTAAAATTGGATCACCAAGTAGTCGCATAAGGCTAGAAGAAAGAAACACTATACACCAAATTTGAATAGTAGTCTATCATCTTATAACCTATTCATGGAAGACTTACTCGTAATTCATTATTTTAACAACAGGAGGATCTGCATCCGCGGATACTATTACCTGCAGAGGAAAGAGCGATAGAAAATAAGCCTATGCAGTCATGTCATATCAGAAGTAATATATCCTCAAATGTCACTGCAAAATAAGCGTCTGCTGAATACACACTGAAAACTGATTTGAAACAGTTGAGTTTTCAAGAACACAAAACTAGAAATGGCTCTTTAATCGATCCCTTGTAGTTGTAATATTCATAACTTACCTAGATAAAACCATAGGAAACTCTCCCTATTTATTTTTCTAAACTTTTCAATTTCAATTATGTCTAAAGTCCAAATTATGAAATATAGTACAAAGAAATAAGTACAATGGCAGCATACTTAGCTAATAACTATCCTAAGCGAAAATGACACATTCTTCATCGAGATACTATACTAATTCAATGGAAGAACAATAGAACATAAACAGAAAAAGATTATATGATAGAACATACCAAGTCAAGTTCAGCATCTTCAGATTTTTGAATTGCCTGATCAAGAGATACAATTCCAACCTACAAAAACAATAAAAAAACTTCAAATCAGAACATTACTCCGCCAAAAAGCATTGAAATCGAAGAGAAAATGAAACGAGAACTAACCATATTCTGATTCTGATCAATAAGTCTAACAGTATTCGACCTATTTCAAAAATTCAAATTATCATTATTAAGCAGAAAAATATCCAAAATAGAAATTGAAATTGAATGAATAATACCTAAGTCTGGATAGGTCGAGAGCATTTTCACCGTCGTCGTCATTGTCTGGAGGTCTCCTGAAGTTACCACCGCCACCGTAGGCGGAAGGACGGAGGCTATGACCGTAACGGAGAGTTAGAGTGAATGAGGGAGAAGAGTGGAAATTGAGAGAATGAGGAATAGAGAGTTTTGAGAAAGAATAAGAAGAAGAGGATAAGAGAGGTGAAGTTGAAGTTGTTCTGTTATTATCGAATAGTTTGAGTTTAACGGGAACGGTTGTGGTGGCAATGGCAGCCATGGCGTTAGTTCACACCTTTCACGCTTCAGCTCCTCCGACGCATATTCTACTTCAGTTTTTCTTATCTACAATCTTCTTTCTTTTTCCTTTCAAAATAAAAAATAAATAAAATTTATTTCTTTTTTGTTTTTTCAAAAGACCAGATTAACCTGAGTTTTATTTTACTACCCAATTCTTTGTGCCCTATCCATTTTCTATTTTATCTTTATACTATTTAAGTAGCGGATTTTATAAAAATGGATAATATTTAAAAAATATATCTTACATAAAAATATTCTACATAAAATTTATGTCCACTATTTAAATAATGAACTTTATAAAATTACAAAATCATATTACATAAAAATACCCTATATGAAAAATTCTTATTTTTATAGCATCTACTATTTAAGTAATGGATGTTATAAAAATAAAAATTTTGAAAAATAAAAACACCCCCTCCTAATATGAAATTTTTAGCAGACAGGAGTATTTGAAAATTATGTAGGGCGCACGAGAAATGAGATAGGATGACAAAAGTAAGACTTTCACTTTTGCTAACCTACCAGTTACTCGCGCGCCCTATTTCTTTTCCATTTTAGTGTACTGCTACTTAAGTAGTGTGCAGATGTATTTTGGTAAACTTGTAGAGTGAGAGAAAATGGGTAGGGTGGTAAAAATATTTTTGGTTTAATTAGTCTGTAGGTCCCTTAAAGATTTTTTTGGTTTCACTTTGATCCCTTAAAGAAAATAAGATCCACTTTGGTCCCTTATTGATATCTTTGTCAGTCAATATGATCTTTTCCGTCCATTTTTTTTTCAGAAACTGTTAACTTCTGTACAGGTGGCAAAATAGGTTGTTACCTGGCACCTGGACAGAAGTTAACGATTTCTGGAAAAAATGGACAAAAGTGGAACTTATTTTCTTTAAGGGACCAAAGTGAAACCAAAAAAATCTTTAAGGGACCTGCAGACTAATTAAGCCAATATTTTTCAAAAAGTAAAACTGAATTAATTTTCGAAAATTGGGCCTGGTTAGGAAGCCCAAACTTTGCGTGCTACAGCACAGGTTACTAGTTACACCGCCTTACACGAATTAAATCACTCTAATTCTCAAAGTGCACTTGAATTCAATTTAAGTACGTGTGCACAGTTTCAAGTAAGTTTAGGTAAACTGGTAAAGTTCATGTACTGGATGTAGATTTAAGTACGATTATATAAACTCAAGTCTAAGTAGAACTTGTCAATTATGAATTTCTAGAGCTTATTCAAACTCGGGATTGGATATTACTATCAAAGTCACTGCGTCAATGCAGTAACTGTTGTACGCCGTCTTTATATATATATATGACAATTACACTTGAATGAAAGTTAAATGAACAATAAATTGCACCCGCTCCCGCTAACCCTTTTTACACTTGAATGAACAGTGAATTAATATCATCAGTCTGATCATAAATTAATGCCTGCAATTGCTTACTACGTGTAACTGCGTGATGCAGCTACAGCAGACAATCCAAGTCCTTCAAATTGCACCGTAAGTATAATTTAACTTTTAACTACAAAGGTTGGTGTTCAAAGCTGAAATTTTTCACACTTAAATTTCTAGGAAAAAAAAAAATCACACTCAAATAAAAAGATCATAAGCTTTTTTTTTTTACCAAACAAAAGATCATAAGCTAGAAACAAACTTTCAAATTAAAATTATCTATTTCATAAAAAATATATAGAATTAATTCTACTAAACATGTAAAAGTTAATTTTACAACTCTAATAATCAATTTTGCCCCACCAAAAATTGAACCAAACAAAACATGCATTAAGATTTTATTCGATTAGTCATACATCTCAAAACAGAAAACAGTCAAAAGAGGTTCTTCTTTTTTGTTTACCAATACCTGGAGAAATTTTGTACTACATATCCAACTAGCTATATATGGTGCCATTAATAACTAGCTAAATTAAGAATGTTCAGCCAGGGTCAAGAATTTGAAACAACTATTCTCATTTAGCCATATTGCTTTTAACCAAATTAATCTCCAGATCCAAACTATTGGTAAGTTAGCTCTTCCTCCACTCAAATAATATTGCTATCAGCTCATCCTAAGTTAATGAATGTAATTATTCTAATGAAGACATTTGGTGTTGCTTCTCTTTTTCATTTGGGTGTGCTTTCTCATTAGAAGTTGTTGGGTTAAAAAATTGAATGCTACTAGTGTAACATTGTAATGAAAATGTCACATTATAATGAAAATCAAGACATCATAGTCTATTGGAACTTTTAGCATTGCAAGATCTGCATTATCAAGTATGAACCAAAATAATTCAAGTCATCAAGTGTATGAATGGCAACAGGTATTAGATTTAAGTGATACACATTGATGGTAGAAATTAAATTACATTCATCTTATTTCATTTCTCAAAATTACACTATTCATGAGTAAGCAAAAAGAAAATTGACAGAGTTTACAGAAAAACATAAAAACTTTATTCATGATACAACAAGTCAAGCCTCAAATTACCAAGCCTACATTCTGTAACATAACATTAAACAGGACACAAGATAACTTTCATAGTACCCCATAGACACTTGACCAAGGTTTCAAAAACTTGTCTCACCCTTCCTAGCTTCTTTAGTCAACCTCTTCAATCTTAGGTCCAGCTCCAGAACCTGCCCCATTAGAGGCACCACCACCAGGCATACCATCTCCCATAGGAACATCACCACCAGCTCCACCTTGATACATCTTAGCAATAATAGGATTACAAATTCCTTCCAACTCCTTCTGCTTATCCTCAAACTCATCAACTTCAGCCAACTGATTTGCTTCCAACCACTGAATAGCCTCTTCCACAGCCTTCTCAATCTTCTCCTTATCATCAGAACCCAACTTCCCACCAATCTTTTCATCCTTAATAGTGTTCCTCATATTATAAGCATAATTCTCGAGCGAATTCTTTGCCTCCACTTTCCTCTTCACTTCTTCATCCTCTGCCTTATACCTCTCTGCATCTTTCACCATCTTCTCTATCTCTTCCTTACTCAACCTTCCCTTATCATTTGTTATAGTTATCTTGTTCTTCACTCCAGCTGTTTTATCTTCAGCAGAAACATTCAAAATCCCATTTGCATCAATATCAAAACAAACATTGATCTGTGGTACACCTCTTGGAGCAGGAGGAATACCAGTGAGTTCAAATTTCCCAAGAAGATTATTATCCTTTGTTCTTGCACGTTCACCTTCAAAAACTTGAATCAAAACACCGGGTTGATTATCTGAATAAGTTGAGAAAATCTGCTCCTTCTTAGTAGGAATCGTTGTGTTCCTTGGAATCAAAGTTGTCATAACACCACCAGCAGTTTCTAATCCCAAACTAAGAGGTGTAACATCAAGTAACAAAAGATCTTGAACCTTTTCATCACCTTCACCACTTAAAATCGCGGCTTGAACAGCAGCACCATAAGCAACAGCTTCATCAGGGTTAATACTCTTGCAAAGTTCTTTCCCATTGAAGAAATCCTGCAAAAGCTGTTGAACTTTTGGAATCCTAGTTGATCCACCAACAAGAACAACTTCATGAACTTGACTCTTATCAATTTTCGCATCGCGAAGACACTTCTCAACAGGCTCCATACATTTCCTAAACAAATCCATATTCAATTCTTCAAATCTAGCTCTTGTAATGGTTGCATAGAAATCAATTCCTTCATACAAAGAATCAATTTCAATTGTTGTTTGAGCAGTTGAAGAAAGTGTCCTCTTAGCTCTCTCACAAGCTGTTCTTAATCTCCTCAAAGCTCTTGCATTACCACTAATATCTTTCTTATTCTTTCTCCTAAATTCAGAAACAAAATGATTCACCATTCTGTTATCAAAATCTTCACCACCAAGATGAGTATCACCAGCAGTAGCTTTCACTTCGAAAATTCCTTCTTCAATTGTAAGAAGAGAAACATCGAAAGTTCCACCGCCTAAGTCGAAAATAAGCACATTTTGTTCGCCTTTTCTAGAAGCTTTTTTATCCAAACCATAAGCAATTGCAGCAGCAGTAGGTTCATTAATGATTCTCAGCACATTCAAACCCGAAATCGCTCCAGCGTCTTTCGTAGCTTGACGCTGAGAATCATTAAAATAAGCAGGAACAGTTACAACAGCGTTTTTCACAGGATGACCTAAAAACGCTTCAGCAACTTCCCTCATTTTAATCAAAACCATTGAAGAAATTTCCTCTGCTGCAAATTTCTTCTCTTCGCCTTTGTAATTAACTACGATCATCGGTTTTTCGGCTGGACCTGGAACGACTTTAAACGGCCATAGTTTCATGTCGTTTTGAACTGACTCATCGGAGAATCTACGGCCGATTAAACGCTTTGCATCGAAAACTGTGTTCTGTGGATTCATTGCTACTTGATTCTTTGCTGCATCACCGATGAGTCTTTCGGTGTCGGTGAATGCCACGTAGGACGGTGTGGTACGGTTGCCTTGGTCATTAGGGATGATTTCGACGCGGTCGTTTTGCCATACGCCGACGCAACTGTAGGTTGTGCCGAGATCAATACCTATGGCTTTGCCTTCTTTTGTCGCCATAACAGAAATAGTTTCAGAATCGGTTTTTGGAATGAAAAATAAAATCGAGAGTGTGTTTTGTTGTTTGCAGTGTTTGATTCGAGTTATGTGTGAGGAGAAGAGAAGCGAAAGAAGTTATTTATATTACCGTTATGACATGTGTAGGAGTTAGGAGTAAGTTCGAGAATTTATGAGGTGGCGAGGCAAAATAACAGAGCGAGGTGGAGAATTCTCGATTCTGTGAGGAGGTTCCAGAAGAGAAAGAGTACAGAAACGTAAAATTAAAGACTTCATTCATGCGGTATGTTGTAACTTGTCTGATTTTGATCGGATGGTTCTAGTTTTAGTTTGAAAATTTTAAATTTTTAAAATGAAAATAAAATCATATTTTTTTGAATTATTATTTGATTAAGATCGGAAAGTTTTGGACACTCGACTGCATGAATGTGTGTTTATGCAGACTATGGTGGATCTATTTTCAAAATTAAAGGGATATAAAGGAAAATTTGTTTATTAGTTTTGTTACTTTTTTCAAATCTTAACTAATTTTCACCCTTAACTTTTTGGGACGCATTTCGATAATTTCAAGTATGATGATTTTTTATGTTAGAAAAATACATTTGTTCAAAAAAGTTAATAAAAAGCTAAGCCTAAAACTTATTATTTTTATTTAACGTAATTATTATAAATGATGATTAATTTTTTTAACATTCTTTCCTTATTAAATTTTTATTATTATTATTTTCTCTAAAAAAATTGGAGAAAACTTTCTCAAAATTAAACACATTCAATATTAGTCAAATTATATAGTGTTGTTTTGCCCAAAAAAAATCAAAGATGATAAAAAAAAATTTGTTTCTTGAATATTTATTAAACATTATAAAAAAAGTACTTGAATATCAAATATAAAATAAATATTGTGTTGACTAAAATAATTTAAATGCTTGAATACAAATTATTAAATTTAATTATTAGTAATTTTAAGTAATACAATATTTTAACTAACATTTTAATTGTTATGTTCGTACGTAAAAATATACAATTCCAAATTAAAGCGAAGAATAAATTTTTTTTGATATATATTATGGCTAATTAGACTCGTCTACCGTACGGGTCAAAGTTATAGTTTTATTAGAACCTATATTCAAAGTTGTGAATCTCAATGGGGTCAACTGGCTCGACAATGCGTTATGGTTTTCGCCAGTAACTCACTGAGCTGCAATGGGTCTCTAGGAAAGGAAATGAAGCGACTCATGTCTTAGATAGATGGGCCAAACGGCAGCCCAATAGGTTTTGGGTTGATAATTTCCCTCTTTGTATCATTCCCCATATCCAAAAAGATATGTCTCATGTAACTTAATTGTTTGTCTAATATAATATGTTTGTTTTTTTTAAAAAAAGTGAAGTTTTGAGATTGAATTTGAGTGAAGATGTTACATTTAATAATATTGGACCAAATTTATGTACAATGTCATATACACAGTTCTCAACTTTTATCCTTGAGTGTATTTCTATCATCCCTTTATTTGTTTTTTTATCGTTGTAGTTGTAGCGGTAAAAACATCTCATTATAATAGGTATACTTTAAACAAGAAAACGTTAAATTGTATAGATGCATATTAAGAGTTTCAACACAACAACTTACTATCATCGTCCTTTTAACTCCATCACAATTCACAACAAACTTCACCAATATCTCATTAGCCGCACCTATGTCATTTTTTATATCATATCCTATAGTTAAACCAATCAACTTGTTTTTAGTACTTATAAACAATTTAAGCAAATTTTGGCCCCTCAAATATTTTCTATCACAACTTTTTGGTCCCTAAATTTTAATCAACTTTTGTGTACTTTCATATTTTTGAATAGTTCTTTTGTATACACGTTTATAATATTATAAGAACTTTTTTCACAAAAATTTAGAATTTTTTAACATAAAATGAATTATTTATGAATTCTTAGATGCAAAATACTAAAAAATTCATATTTGATTCATTCTTTATTAAAAAAAATTAAAATTCTGGTAAGGGATATTTCTTTAATGTACTAAACATGACCGCAAAAAAAAAAATTAAATGATGTACTTGAGTTGACTAAAAAGCAGGACAGAAAATCATGATAGGAAATATTTGAGGGACCAAAACTTTTTGAAATTTTTTATAGGGACTAAAAAACACATTTAACCCTTTATTTTTTTGTTAAATTTGTGCTCCTAAGTTGCACAATTTTTTGTGTGAACTTCCTCAAGACTAACCATAATTCATCTATCAATTGGACTAACCGGGTCGCCCATGAGCTTGCCAAACGGGCCAAAGAATACCCAAATAATGATTGACCCAATTATGTTCCCTGTTGTATTATGCCTTATATCCAAAAAAAAAAAATACAAGCAATTTGTATCATTTCTAGCTGTTGAATGAATTTGGTTTTGTTTAAAAAAAAAAATATAGTTCCACGATTTTGCAAAATCCATTATAGTTATGTAATTATGTCAGTTGCTTAACTATAGTTTGAACGAATTCTTCCTGATTTTTTCAAAATGACAATTATAATCAGAGGATTGAACCATAAATCACACGACTTATTTATATATTTTATATTTTTATGCCTAAAGCAACAAAAATCACCATTATTATTAACAAATCAAAGTCTCCTCGACACGGAAAATTATTTATTTTTATTCATTTCCTTATTATAGTCATTAATTTTCAATTTCATCGAAATTGTTAAATTGAGGGATATTTCTACATTTCTTAAAATAATACTTGTTTAATGCATTTGTTGCAGGTTGCGAGTGATAACTAGTTAATCTTAGTGATGTCAAAATCTTCGGTCTTTCGAAGATCTCATGATATCCCCTAATCATTTCTCCTCATCCACGACTCCACCAATAAGCGAAAACAATGATATTTTGTGGGTTTAAGTGTCGTTTTACATACACAATTAACCGTTAAACAAACATTACATCTGTAACAGCCCGGGCCTTCGGCACTCCCGACACTATTACATCACAATTTTCTCCACCCTCCTCACTAGTGAAGTTTTTGCCTTCCGTAGAAATAGAACCATGTACCATGTGGTTCAAGTACATGTTCAAGTGTATCTTGTAGTTAACATTCAATAACTTATTTTTTTCCATGTCTCTAATTGTTTATTTTGCCTAGCTATTTTAAATAATAAATTTATTTTCTTCACGTCTTTTTCAATGAAACAACTGATCATTGATTTCATGTGTTAAATTGTAGAAATAATATATATTTTTAAAATAATTACAAACACTACATTATTATAATTATAATAATAAAATCAAACTATTGCTTAAAATTTTAACCTTTTATTTTTATATTTTTCAAAAATAAATTTTTTTTATATCTATACTAATATATAAAGGGGATACAATTTTTTGGGATGGCTTTTTTGTAATTCCTATTTTACCCTTAAAAAATAACTTTCACATAAAAATAGATTTTCAGTTTTTTTTAGTAAATAATATATTTTTTTTCTTAACAACTAAGCACAACTTCCACATAAAAATAGATTTTCAGTTTTTTTATAGTAACAAAAATATAATTTTTTCTTCTCAATAACTAACAAAAAAAGAAGAGGTTACATAGTTATCAATTAAGTCCAATAAAAAAGAAGATTAAATAGTTATTTATATTTGCACAGTAGAAAGTATCGATCACAAAAAAAAGAATATCGATCACACAAACGGGCACGGAACGTGCCCGTTTGTGCTAGTAAATAATAAAAAAAATATAAAAAATCTTAAAAAAAAACTTGACCTAATTTGATAAAAAAGATTTAATAATATTATTGAAATTGTAGAGAGAACGCAACACATAAATAGTGTAATAAGGGTTTTTTTGTCACCCTTCGTTGTAACGCATACGCAGTTCTCTCTTCTTCTCACTCCGCAGAAGAGAGAGAAATATCCAAATACCTAGCTAGCGCCTCTTACCTTCAATTCAATCCACAATCCAATCCCTTTCTCTATTTCTTCTATTCTATCCCTTCTTCTCTTTCAATCCTTATTCTTCTTCGATTCGGCGCCGCCGCTGAATCTGTTGTTATTATCTATTCAGCAATCTCTCTCTCTCTCTCTCGAAAAGCGTTAAGATCGCAAGGTATGCAGCAAGGTGATCAAACGGTTCTTAGCTTGAGGCCTGGTGGTGGTCGAGGAAACAGGCTTCTCGGTCCTAGATTTGATTCTTCCTCTTCCAACTCATCGATTAATCCTGCTTTTGGTTCCTTTTCATCTGATCTTTCTTTGCTTCGTCCTCATGGTGCTGCTTCTTCTCACTTTGCTTTTAAGGTATAAACCCCTTTTCTATGGATCTGTTTAATTTAATTTCAATTTTTTATTACTTTGTTCATTGGAGTTAGAATGGTTCAATTCACATATATTCGATTCGTTTAATGCCTGTTTCTATATTATTGTGTAAATTTATTGTGTGAATGTGTAAACATTGTCATCAATTTATAAACAGTTTATTTTTCCCCCTAATTTCAGATCAACTTGATTAATATCAAGACTTAATCTTTTGCTGTTTTTGTTGTTTGTTTTAAATTTAATTTGAGTTTTGAGGTCTTGGGCTGATAAATAATTTATCTTTATGCGTTAGTGTTTAACAGCACTGTGGCTTTTTTGTTTAATTCCATAGATTTGAATGTGTCTGGTTTTTGACGATTGTGTATTTTGGAACTTAACTGATATTTTATTATAACTTTATCATCAAAGCATGATGCTAACTCGTTAGAAGAGGTAACTTACATATATACTTAAATACTTGTAAGTTTTGTTTACTGTCTTTTATTTGCTGTTGGGGATTTAACTTAAGTTAATACCATAAGATAAATGTCTTGATTTTAATGTCCTAATTCTTGGTGGGACACTTAAGATGTGTACTTGCTGTAAATATGGACATAAAGTAATTCGTGGGCTTTAGGTGGGTTTGACTCAGTTTCAAATTACTCATAAAGATCCCACACACATGTATTCGGCTTAATTCACAATTACGCGGTTGTTTAATGTTTATGTTTTTACTTTTTTCCGGTTTATATTTTCAAATTATGTTTTTACTTTATTTGTAAATTTAATTAATGTTTTTTTATCATATATATTTTTTAATTTTAGATCAACTTGATTAATATTAACACTCAATCTGTTACTGTTTATCGCTTCTTTTAAATTTAATTTGAGTTGCGATGTCTTGCGCCGACAAGTAATATCTTCACGTGTTGCACTGCGACTTTATTACGTTGTTTCATCTGTCTTACTCCATCAATTGAATGCGTATGGGTTTTGATGGTTGTGCATTTTGGAATTTAACTTATTTGCTTAACAATTTTATAAAAGCATGAAGATACTCCCTCTGATCCCTATTATAAGATAAAAGTCTTGATTCTAATGTCATAATTCTTGGTGGGACACTTAAGATGTGTACTTGCTGTAAATATGGACAGAAAGTAATTCGTGGGCTTTAGGTGGGTTTGACTCAGTTTCAAATTACTCATAAAGATCCCACATACATATATTCGATTTAATTCACAATTACACGCTTGTTTAATGTTTATGTTTTTACTTTGTTCGGTTTATGTTTTCAAATTATGTTTTTACTTTATTTGTAAATTTAATTAATGTTTTTATTATCATATATATATTTTTTAATTTCAGATCAATTTGATAATATTCTATTACTGCTTCTTGCTTCTTATAAACTTAATTCGAGTTGCGACGTCTTGCGCCGACAAATAATTTGCCTTTACGTGTTGCACTGTGGCTTTATTACGCGGTTTCATTTTGTCCAACTCCATTGATTTGAATGCGTCCTGGCTTTGATGGTTGTGCATTTTGGAATTTAACTGATTTGCTTAACAATTTTATAAAAGCATGATTTGCTTAACCTAAAAATCACTTTTTAGGTTAATTGAATAAACTATTCAACGAGCCTAAAAAGTGAATTTTTTCTTATATAATGGGGATCAGAGGGAATGGCGCTTTAGAAGTGCCAACTAGATTTGTTTGACAAGTTTATAAAAGCATGAAGATAACACTTTAGAAGTGCCATCTAACATATACTTAAAGACTTGTTCGTTCTGTTTACTGTCCTTTGTTTGCTGTCTAGCAGCTGGGGATTTAAGTTAAGAGGTAAGACCCCATAAGACAAAGGCCAGGCTTGATTTTAATGTCCTAATGGCTAATGCTTGGTAGGGCACTTAAGTACGTGTACTTGCTGTAAATATGGACAGAAAGTATTGTGTGGCCTTTAGGTGGGTTTGACTAAGTCTCACATTACCCATGAAGATCCCACATATATTGAACTTCATTTCAGAATTCTGGTTGATGCTGCAACTTTCTCGCATAAAATCTGATAATTTTTTTTGGTGTTTCTGTCTATTCTTTATGTCAATCATCCATATTTCATATTGATTACAGCGTCGTCTATGCGTGGTTAATCCATATATGGACTCAATTTTCACAGTTGCTTATGACTGCTTTGTTTGCTTTGAAATAACACTAGTGACTTAATTAAACTTTATAGGTATCTTCACTGTGATGTTTGTGCATAGAATTTGTCACTGTGTTCTAACTTCTGATTAAATCTCTTTCCTTGGGTTGCATGATTGTAATGTGCTAGTTTGACTATGACTATGTTATGGGATTTGTTTCTAACTACTTCTGGCATTTTAGGTCGGAGATTCGCAATTTGAAGGTCGTGAGCGTGTGCGATATACCAAAGAAGAGCTTTTAGAGATTAGAAAGGTAAGTGATAATTTCAAATTAGTTAACTTTTCCGATGAGTTTTTTGTTCACCTGCTGTCTATTTGCAACCCTTTCCCTTTCCCTATTATTCTGGTTTTTTTATGGAAGCTTATGGTTCATTAAAAGGCAACCCATGCTGCTGTCTAAGTCGCTGGATAAATGTTTCGTATACTTTTGGGCCATATTTGGACCTTTTTTTCTCTATAGAACTGCTTTTGAGTCCATAGATTTCGTGACTAATATTTCTTTTACTCAGACTGTTGAGGAGACCCCTGATGATATTTTGAAGCTCAGACATGATATTGATGCTGAACTTTTTGGTGAAGATCAAAGTTGGGGTCATGTAGAAAACAATGTGAGTGTGTTTTCTGTCTTCTATTTATTCTGTAAGATTTGTAAGGCCTGAATCCTTTTTCATCCTGTTGGGTAAGTTGACCGTTGAAGTTGATTAGTGTTGATTTATCAGGGGGAACACACTACTAGTAGTATCTTGCGGGGGCTCAATTAAACAATGAATGAAAAATTATTGTATTTAAATGTCACTATTTTATTCTTTTGACTGATGCAAATTGCAATTCTACATTGTCATTTTTATGAATTTTTATTTATGACCATCGTCAAAATATTTAGTTTAAATTTTGTATTAATGTGTATATTATCTTCTGCAGCCCCCAGCTCAAATTCAAAATCGATACTCTGAACCAGATAACCGTGACTGGCGTGGCCGAACTGCGCAACCTCCGGCCAACACAGATGAGAGGTCTTGGGATAATCTCAAGGACAGAGAACCTGGCAATACTATTCAGGCTAATCGTCAAGATCAACCGTTCCCTCGTAATAACCAAGGGGTAATAAACATTGGCAGAACCACATGGCATTTGTTTTGTTTTCTTTGTTTTCTTTGTTTTCTGCGCTCATGTTTGAGTCTTTCATCATTGAGAAACTAAGGTTTTATTTTTCATTGAAGTAAACCTTTTAAATAGGTGGCATTGTATTGTCTGCAAACAGAGTATAATGGATTGCTTATTGTCTTGTTAACAAATCTTTGTCTCATTAATTCAGGGAGGACCTGCTCCTACTCTAGTCAAAGCTGAGGTACCATGGTCTGCTAGAAGGGGAAGTCTCTCTGACAAGGATCGTGTCTTAAAGACTGTTAAAGGGTAATTTTAATTCTTCACTATCTGTTGAGGGTTTGCTACACTGATTTCCATTTGAATTTGTTTTGTCCTGTAACTTCCATTCCTGTACCCTAATAATGTCCAGTAATTCTCTTCTATCTTTATCAACAAAAGTTTGGGGGATTGCACTTTATCCCATTCCCAAAATAACCACAAGTCAATATTCACTAGTTGGACAAGATTTATTAATTTTTATTTTTTCCTGTGTAAAATCTTTGAACTGCTGTTTACACTTTTTTTTTGGTTTTGTTTCTTCACTGATGTAACTCTAGTACAAGCCTTCAGAATTGCTAGGCTTGTGCTACTGCTATGCTAAATGCTGTTAACTACAATGCAGGATACTACTATAAGTCAATATTCTCCAGTTGGAAAATATTTTTTTATTAATTTATTTATTCCTGTGTAGACTATTAAACTGCTGTTTACATTTTTTTTTGGTTTGCTTCTTCACTGAAGTAACTCTTGTATGAGCCTTCAGAATTGCTTGGCCCGTGCTACTTCTATGCTAAATGCTGTTAACTACTTCAATGCAGGATACTAAACAAGTTGACTCCTGAGAAATTTGATCTTCTGAAGGGTCAGTTGATCGATTCTGGAATTACATCAGCTGATATATTGAAGGTTCCCCTCGTTTTTTTTCCTTTTGAAAATATATTTTGCTTTGCATCCTTGTTAGTTGTTCTCAACTGACTTTCTTTGCAATTGCAGGGAGTCATTTCATTGATATTTGATAAGGCTGTGCTAGAACCAACATTCTGCCCCATGTATGCTCAGCTGTGTTCTGATCTTAATGAAAAGCTGCCTCCATTCCCATCTGAAGAACCTGATGGGAAAGAAATAACTTTTAAGAGAGTACTCTTGAATAACTGCCAGGAAGCTTTTGAAGGTGCTGGTAAACTGAGGGAAGAATTGGCGCAGATGACTTCCCCTGAGCAGGAGTTGGAGCGACGTGACAAGGAAAGACTTGTCAAAATTCGTACCCTAGGAAACATTCGTTTAATCGGTGAGCTGCTGAAGCAAAAAATGGTTCCTGAAAAGATTGTCCATCACATTGTTCAGGTTCTAGCAGGACTTTTTACTTGACTGTTATGTAATTTTTTGTTGGTTTGGGAGTATTCTCTTACCTGCTAGGTTAACTGATGTTATGAACAGGAGCTTTTAGGGCCTTCTGACAGCAAGGAGGTCTGTCCAGCTGAGGAAAATGTTGAAGCCATTTGTCATTTTTTCAACACTATTGGCAAGCAGCTTGATGAAAGTCCAAAATCACGACGCATAAATGATATTTACTTTAAACGGTTGAAAGAATTGAGCACCAATCCTCAACTTGTACCGCGGATGAGATTCATGGTTCGTGATGTTATAGATTTGCGTGCTAGTAACTGGATTCCAAGACGGGAAGAGGTAAACTTACAAAGTTTATCGTTCTGCAGATACATTATTCTCAATATTCAAATGTTGAATTTACATTTTTTTTAATATCTTAAGTATTAATGTTTTACTCTATCTGTATCTAGGTTAAGGCAAAAACCATCAGTGAAATCCATAATGAGGCAGAAAAGAATCTTGGGTTGCGTCCAGGCGCCACTGCAGTTATGAGAAACACCCGTGTGTCTGGTGTTCAAGGTAATACGGGTGTTGGGGGCTTTCCCATTGCCCGACCTGGTACAGGAGGTTTAATGCCTGGGATGCCAGGTGCCAGGAAGATGCCTGGGATGCCTGGTATTGATAATGATAACTGGGAGGTGCCTAGAACTAGATCTATGCCAAGAGGAGACACGTCCGTCACACAAGTTGGAGGGCGTGGCCAATCTCCTTTCCTTTCCAAGCCATCAGCTCTAAACTCAAAGTTACTGCCTCAAGGTAGTAGTGGTCTTTTAAGTGGGAAGAATAGTGCCCTGGTGCACGGAGGTGGCACTCCTGTTCGTCCATCAGACCTTGCTTCAGGTACGGAGCCTACACCTCAAATCCCTTCCCCTGTTAAACCTGTTTCTGCCGTATCCCCTGAGAAGCCACAGGCCCCAGCTGCAAGTTTGAATATCGATTATCTTCACCGCAAAACTGTCTCTCTTATAGAAGAATACTTCATTGTTCGAAGTTTTGACGAGGCATTGCAGTGTGTGGAGGAACTGAAAGCTCCAACTTATTACCCAGAGGTTGTCAAGGAAGCCATTTCCCTTGGACTAGAGAGAAATCCTCCATGTGTTGAACCTGTTGCCAAACTTATCGAGCATCTGTTTATCAAGAAGATTCTCTCAGCTAGAGACATAGGGACTGGATGTTTGTTATTTGCTTCTCTGCTTGATGATATTGGTATAGATTTACCTAAAGCACCAGGTAACTTTGGTGAGATAATAGGGAAACTAGTTTCGGCTGGGGGTTTAGACTTTAAGGTGGTGAGAGAAATTCTTAAGAAGGTGGGTGATGACTACATCCAGAAAGCTATATTCAACTCTGCAGTGCAGTCAACCGGCCAAGCTGTGTTGGATTCACAAGCATCTGATATTGAGGCATGCCAGGCTCTGTTCGAGTGAAGAATCAATAGACATTGCGTGAGAATACTGATATCTTTGTTACTGGATGAAGCCTTGTTTCACCACTTTCAAATTCCCTCCCCTTTTATGCTCACAGAGTTATAGATACTTTGTATTACAGTATGATTTTAAAGTGGAGCTTCCAGAGTCAGGTATTTTCATCAGTTGTATAATTTTTTTTTGGTTTTGATGTCGTAGAGTTGTTTATTTATTGAGGGAAAAGTTAAACCATAAAGCTAAGGATTTTGTTTTCCAGTTGGCTAAATCATATGCCAAGTTTCTCCAGGATAGTGGCCCGTCCCTTAGGGGGTCCAAATGTTTTTGTATTTCATTAGTTGCCATTTTTTCTTGATTTTCTTGACAGAGTAATTGTTAAACTGGTCAGTTCAAAAATGTTATTGTCGTTATTTCTGTTAGTTTTTCTTTTGGTGATTTAGATTTCTGTCTTGTTTGCGTACATATTGAATGTGATTCAATTATCTAGGAGCAACTTCCCCAATCCTAAATTCTAATAATTAACAGGAATTGCCTGTTATAATTAATTTTTGAATGAAAAAAGAAATGCAATATCAAGAAGTCAAGTTATAAGGTGCGAAATCTGATATTGTTAGGCAGGATGCCTTCACTCGGGTTCGAACCTGAGATCTTGCCTTTGCTGTTGTGTGTGCCCGTGCTTATCACTCTATCTAGGTCAAAAAGTGTAAAATTTGATAATTATTCCATCTATATACCTCACTTATTCCATCCTCATTGTTGCATTGTAACATTCCATTGTGTTTCTGGTCTACCTTGGATAGCCTGAATGTGTCCATTGTGTGTTTATCTGTTAGAAGCTTTTGGCTGTGTTACAAACCAAATTTCAAGATAGCTAAGCTAACCAAATCACCCACCAATAACTAGAAACTAGAAGCATAGAGTTAGTTAGAACATGTAATATCGTTTCTGATATTTGGATTTTTACGCTAAAATCTTTTGTTCAACTCACTTTTACATGAATAGATCCAAATAATCACTTTATCTTCAATTCAATTTTAGTTAAAATCAATTATGACGAAATTATTTTTTCTCACCGATAAAAAATACACTATCTCTAAGACAGAATCCAACAACAAATAAAGGTTGTAAAGTTTGATTCAATCATATTATTTTAGAGGGAATCTAACAACAAATGAAATTAAATTAGAGCACAACATCCACAATGAAGTTACTCATTTTTAGTAATTAACCGGGTCCGTGTATACATATCTCTCATTTATAATTTTTTAATAATAGTACATACTACATAATAAGCATTTAATTCCTCTAACCCGTTTGTGAATCTTTCTCCCATGCATAATTTGTTGGTCAACAACCACAACTCAATAGAATGAATTCTTTAAGACTCCGGACGCTTCTTAAAAAGTTCTAATTGAGTTTCACCAATAACACATTTCACCAATAAGTCTACATCATTATAAGCGGGTCTTACAAAAGTAATATAGGTACTAATAAGTCTATTAGATATTATTTTCTGTTTTGCTTCAATGGGATACCTACCTATTAGGTATTGTTACTTTAAAAAAATAAGTATGTTCTTAAGTTTATATTTTGATACAGTAACTTCTGTCTTTCTCTAATAAATGTGATAGCCAACTAATAAAATAGACAAAATAATTCGTATGTGCCAAAAGTATTTTGTGTTCACTCCCATTTCTGTTTCTAAACTCTAAAGTTCAGTCAATGGTATGTGTGTTTTCATACTATTCATCATTTTATATGTAAAAGTTGCAATGAGGAAGACTGATGCTACAATTTTTTTAAGGTAAATATAGGTTTAATTTAGTTTTGACAAACAAATTGTTCATTAATATAGTTGATATATTCAATATGATAATATGATAGACTGATCGAGTAAAAAAACACATGATAGACTGACAAGTTGGATTAAAATGTTATTTGTGTAAAATATTTCAATTTTAGATGATGGTTTAGTCAGAGACTAAAATTTTGCCAATTACTCAATATAAAGCTTGTAAGAGCATCTTTAAACAATTACTCTCTCTAATCTATCTCACTCCGATTGTGTTTCATTGTTCACAATTTTTTAAAAGATGATAATTTTGTGTTGATTTCAATAATTTTTTATTAAAATACTCTTATTTATAATTAGTGGAATAATTAGACGAATTGAAGTACAATCAATATCCTTATTTATAATTAGTAGAAAAAAATTAATTATTGTTCTCTTGGTATTCCATGGTGATAATCAACTTGAAAAAGAAAAATATTGTATAAATGAATTGTGTATCTTTGGTTTCAATTTTGGAGCAGCCAAAATTGATTCTGGACGTGTAGAATTGATTCTGATTTGTTTGGTTTCTCAAAAGTAGAATTGATTCTGCCTCCATAATTGATTCTACTTGAAGCTAGAAATCATAGCTTCTGATTATAGAATTGATTTTTACATTCAAATTTTTTGTTCAACTCATTTTTGCATGAATATATTCAAACATAAACCACTTTAACTTAAAATCAATTTTGACAAGAATCAATTTTACAAAATTAATTATATCAAAATTAATTTTCTTCACCGCAAAATCAAACATACACAAAAAAAATATTTTACTCTACCACATAATTTAGAATTTCATAGATTTAATCAAAGTTGCAAATTTAACTAGTCTTAAATGCGAGTTCCATTACCTTAAAATAAATTAAGATTTTTATCCATTTGAATGTAGTACAAAATTAAGAGAGAAATTTCATAAATGAAACTGAGAGAGAAAATTTAAGACAGGAATGTGATATATTTGTAAGTTCAAAAATAAATTTGATTTTTCTTAAAAAAATAAAATAAAAAAATTTGAGTTGTAATTTATGGATCAATTTTTTTTAAAACATATTTATGGATCAAACTAATAAAACTAAAAGCATGACATCATGAATTGAGTTGGTAATGGTATATAAGTTTACCATCGAGTCACTTTAAATAGGTTTCGCGCCCTTTTCAGTTCGAATCTGAATGAAATGGCAGACGCTGTAAACGCCGCTGCGAGTGATGAATCTATAAAGCTAGCGGTAGCGATTTCTCTTTTCCGATCTAAATTCATCAAAAACTGCAATGCGATTTCTCCTTCCCAATCGGAAACACTTCTCCGTTGGAAGCGTAAGGTTCGTAACTACGCTCAATTCTTTTCTTCTGAATCCGATGCGTTTTTCTCTCTCGATTTTTTGTGATTTTGTGTTTTGATTCTCAGGCTAAGGAAAGGAAGCAAGAGATTCTACGCCTCAGAGAAGATCTGAAAGAAACTCAAGGTTCGTCAGCGATTCTCTTTCTTATAAACGCATGTTCAAGTGCATTTGTGATATGATTCTGAGTATTTTTTTTTGTTTGTTTTGGATTCAGATGTTTCACATTGTGATCTATTTCCTGAGAGTGCTTCTTGCAAGTGCTATTTCTTCGATAATTTAGAGCGATTAAGTCCTAAGTTTGATGGAAATGCTTCTTCTAATAACAGATTCAATGACGTCCTTCGCCGAAGATTTCTTAGACAAGGTATCATTATGAATTTATCATCAGAATCATCATGTTCTTATTATTCCTAATTGCGGTATTATGCTTTTGAAATGTGTATTGGCGTTGAAAATTTGCTTTCTGTAGTGCGATTTAAGGAAAGGAGGAGACGAATTGGTTCTTCATCTTCTTCAAGTCAACAACGGATTTCTTTAGGTACTTGCTTGATAATAGCATTTTCATTCATACTGTAACTGAATTTTAAATATTTTAAAATTTGTAACTAGAATTATGGTTTTCCTTTTAGATTAAGGTAAAGCTTTATGCATGTCACACTATGATACTTTTGGGAAGAGTGAACAATCATAGATCCTTGAATGTATTCGGCATTGTGGCTATAGTCCTTGAAATTGCCAAAATTACAAAAAATATATATTTAATTGTTATTATTCATCATTTTGATCTTCAATTTCATTTTTGTTAGTTAGTTTGATCATCAAATGTGTCTTACGTTAGTTGTTTACTTGTTTAGTCCATAAAACTACTAACAGAAGATACTGAGTGATGCGTGATGTTTTTGTAATTTTGATACTTTCAAAGAAATAGTGACACCGCTTCACATGTTTAGATACATAAATGTCTCTACCATTTTTAGGATTTTCAAAGGGAATGTAGTTGCATCAAATCTGTTTACCATTTTTAGGAATTTAAAAGCGAACGTAGTTGCACCAAATCTATAATTTACCATTTTTAGGAATTTAGAAGTGAATGTAGTTGCACTAATCTGTTTACAAATTTGAAACTAAAATCACAGGTTTAGCTGAGGAGGATGAAATAGAGCAGCTCAAGGCCTCTGTTGATTTTCTTGTAGACCTGTGTGAAACTGTATCATCTGTAAGTGTGCTTCACTACTTTTTAGCATTTTTATTTAACCAATTTGATATTCAAATAATACATTTTGTAGTAGAGTTCATAAAAATACCGATTTTATTACATAGAATGCGAACATATCTTTTTTATGTGCTAATTTTATAATTGTATTTCATATGGTTATTCACTGTATTTTGCAGGTTGATGATTCAAAGTTTGCAAACTTGGCACACGAATCCGTTGACTTTATATTGGGTATTCCGCTCTCTTCACCAATTGAAGTGCTTTTCCTACTCTCTTCTTTTTCTTTTCAAATTAAATGTTTGAAATATCATGCCTTCTAAGTTCGAAAATCTGGCACATCATGATATACACTTTATATTTGGTATGCTGCTCTTTCACTAATTGAAGACCATGTTGTTAATAATTTGAACTACTTGGAATTTCTAAATAAAAATTTAAAAGTGCTTTAATTATAGAAAATAGTGAACAATATCTAGAAGTGCTTATTAAAAGTGTGTTTTAATTAGCAATGACTTCTTTCCATCCATGCATATACTTAACCTGCTTATGCATTGTGAAATGAGTGGCCTTGGTAATTTTAGAGTTGCTCACCCTTGCAGCCATTGGGGGTTTAATTGAGCTTCTGCAAAAATCCCTGTGTGAAATTATCTTGTGTTGGATAAGTTAATGATTTAGTAAGACCCATGTCCACCCTGCAAACTCAGTGGGGTGGTTTCCTAGTGGTGTGGGCTTATAAGCAATATAAGTTTCCGTACTCTCCTCATTTCTCCCTAGAAGTGATAATTTACGAGTGATTAACATCAAGTTTTACTTCTTGAACTCTACTTTGTTTTCTTTTGATTTTTCTGCTCTTATTATGGATCACTGGCATATGAATTACTTATGAAATCTACAGCCATATTCTTTGTCATCCACACTGAAAATTGTTGTATATCTTTTCTGAAGTTTCATTGAAGAATCTTCTGTCTACGCGGAGGAACCTGGAACTTGTTGAACGAATTATCAACAGCCTAGTTACGCGTTTGACTATGAAGATGTGCTCGTACTTGTCAGAAAATGGTATTACTAGTTTGATCTTGATGACTAATATATGATTTTTACTTACATTGTTGGTGTAATTATGTGTAATACAAGACCTTAAACTAATGTAGAAGTGTCGCGTTTCTGACCTTTATTCTGTAGCTTAACCATTAAATATTATTTTCATTTCTTATTTATTCTAATTACTTTATGATCTTTTTGTTCCCTTTCTTTTCCAAAATCGTATCTTCTAGGATCTCAACACAGTGGCACCAGTGCACAGTTCTGTATTCAGCATTTGGTCCGTAAACTTGGAAGTGAGTCCTATATTGGCCAACGGGCTATACTTTCAGTTTGTCAAAGAATTTTGGTGCTCGCAGAACGTTTGCTTTTCTCCGATCCTTTTGATGATACTTTTCCTGACATGCACGAATGTATGTTCATTATGTAAGTTCTTTACAAATGCACATAAGTATGATCTCCAAATCTTGATATCACAATGGATTGCTCAACATTGGTTTTGGCCAAACGAGCAATGTTTTCGAAGACAATCTATCTTATTTTTATTTTTGGGTGTCAGGATCCAGCTAATCGAGTTCTTGGTCGCAGATTACTTACTAGAGTGGTCAAAAGCTGAAGATTTTGACACCAGTATGAATCATACTTCTCCCCAATTTTTATTATTATTTTACTTAAATTCTTAATCAACTTTATTAATTTCCTGCTAACTCATGGCTTGTTTTCTTTGACTGGTAACAAATAAAAGGCTGACACAGTCAACATTTTAATTTCTCAGCAACTAAATTTTCCGTCAATTTGTCTTGCCAACGAAATATTAAATGTGTTAATTGTCTGATGAAGATGAACCAAGTTTAACAACTTAAACTAAGTTCTAACCATGACATTACAGTGCTACTTGAAGATTGGATGATGTCAATTATTCAAGCAAGAAAAGCATTAGAACTTCTGGAAAGCAGAAATGGACTATACTCACTTTATATGGACCGTGTCACAGGGGAGTTGGCAAAGCATGTTGGTGGAATCTCATTGCTTCAGAAGATTAAACCCGATATTTTTAATCGCCTGTTTCACTAAACATTGATTCAATTGTTAGTGATATATACATACAGGGAAAATTTTGGTATATATGGAAACAAGGGAACAAATGATGGCTGGTAATGGAACTTGAGAGCTTGGTGTGTGGATTTGCACTTGTACATGGGTTAGGTAGGGAGTCACCACTTACACTGAAATACTGTATAGCTTTTTGTGTTATACCACTGCCTTTACTTCCCCGCCCTGTGGATTGATTGACACTGGAAAGTGAAGTTACTCTACAAGTCTTACACTTTCTGTGGTCGTATATATCTCTAAATATTTCCTGCTGTGTCGCTTAATTTCTACACAGAATCAGATAAACTTACCAAATATATGTGACGACTAGCAACAAGTTAACAAATAACATTTGTTTATTAAAATAAAAGCTTCAAACTTGTCGTTAATCTTAATCTCCAATATCCTCTTTACTTTCTTGAGCATTCCAACTTCCGTTTTTCAGTTTCAACAAACACCGTGACTCTTTTGATTTTCCACTCACTACATGTGTATATGCGATTACCCAAATGGTTTACTGCAGGTTTGTGTACATCGTTTACTCTAAAAGTAGAAATTTTATTCAATACAGTTTGGCCATTTGACTTCCTCTGGCAAAAAGACTTTCCAAAATAACATGCCCCTGAAGATGTTGATCGCTGTTGCAGAGCTCTAAAGAGAACTCTTTAAACAAATATTGAACTAAAATTGCAGAGCTCTCTCAAAAGAGAACTCTTTCAAAAATAAGCGTATACCGCTTTAGTGACAAACACACGGTATTCTTTAGTAAAAGGCGAAGGAATAGTTCGCTTTGTGCTTATCACACAGTTGCGTGACTAACAACTGAAAGAGTTCTTTTATTTATAGGACAAGCATCATTTCTTCATTTCTACACTAGTCGATGTGGGCTTTAATAACATGAGTTCACACTTAACATTTCTCTTTTTTCTTAGTCTTGTCACTCTTGTGCCTAACAATCAAAAGCCTGTCCTCCTCCACCGCCCACTGACCCATACATTATTAGGATTTAATAGTTAATTCATTCTTTCAATCAGTTGAAATCTTTTGCAAAATCTTTGACACGTGAAGAGGCTTCATTATATAACCTACATTCAAGACAATGCTTCTAGTTGGCCTTTTATTTAACCGAAATTATGTAATTGTGAGAATTATTCAGTTCAGTGATCGGCATTTAGCACCAGTTTGTAGCTCATAAAAGATTTTTGCTCGTTCCCTTGCTCATTTAGTTCATGTTGCCGATACAAATCTCTGCTATTTTTTTTTGTGTTTGTGTTGTGTGCTGTCTATTTGTAGATTATACTATATACATGTATGTTTTTACATTTATTTATTGAAGAGTTTAGAGGATCTAAAACGGATTTTGATTGTTGTAATTAGTAAGATTTTCTTGTATGTTTGAATTCTTTATATAAAAGATTACAAGTTAAAAGATTTAAAAATCAGTTGAGAAAGAAAACAAAAATGTTACTCAATGGAGCAAGGACCAAAGACACAGGATATGAGCAAAACAGTAGCTATATTGTTCTTTCTGTTATTCAGCTTATGGAAACACAACGACCACAGACACAGAAGATTTTAGGACCTTCAAGCAATACAAAGGGCTTATTTCTTGTACAAAAACTGGCACTCAAATTGGAAATTTTGGTCAAAAATAATTTGTCTCTTATATACAGAACATGAGGCATTAGACGCGCAGTTTAACTAAAATTGCACATGGAACTGTTTAACTAAAATTGCAGGGTTCTCTTTAGAGAGAACTCTTTCAAAAATAAGCGTATACCGCTTTAAGTGACAAGCACACGGTATTCTTTAGTAAAAGGCGAAAGAATAGTTCGCTTTGTGCTTATCACACGGTTCCATAAGTTACATTGAAAGAGTTCTTTCATTTTATAGCAAAAGCATCATATTTTCATTTCTGAACTAGTCGATGTGGGCTTTGGTAACATAATGTAGACATCCACAAACTCACCATGGTTATCAAAGAATACATTCTCAGCCAGCTTTCAAATTCACTGTGCTAAATTATTCTGTGTAATAACTGAAAGAATACCATAAAACCAGATAAGGAAAGATAGCACAATTACAATAAGCATCTGCAAGTGTCTCATTTCAGAAAAGAATCCTTACGACATGTGCAAAAGCAGTCATTCACTCTGCAATATCCATCCTAATAAACAAAGCTGCATCAAATCTGATTATAAATAACGAACTTGTTAGAAATAATATAAAACCATTGATGTAGCTCTATCCTAACAGCTTAAGATTTGGGATAATCGGTTATTTGACATAACTTAACTATAAATCTAAGTGCATTCCCACAAACATACTTTTCTTATTGCCTTAGCACCAGTAATCACTTAGAAAAATCACATTCAATCATCAAGTTGAAGATGAGTAACACACTAGTTATATTGTTCTTTATCATATTCAACATCATCATGCATTCTGCTTATGGAAACACAAGGACCATATACACGGCAGATTCTAGAACCTCCAAGCAACAAAATGAGCCTAAACGTAACCAATTTTCAACTTCTTATTTACTAGTTTTTCTTTTTCTCTCTAAATCTTATTTCTTGTGCCAAAAATGGCATTCAAATTGGACATTTTGATCACTAACAATTTGTGTCTTACATGCAGCAATTTATGGTATGGTCATGGAACCAAACAAACCAGGATTTCATGTTGGCCAAGCAAAGGGAATAATTTATAAAGGACCAAGTAACTTAAATCCACGCAATGTTCGGGGTCGATCATACTGCAATTCAATCAAACCTTCATCCTTATTTATGGCAACATTAAGGAATATAATTTTCATATTGCTTTTAGTACCTTGCTTCTTTTAAATTCTAATTACCTGGATGTTCATCTTAACATATTTGTTTCAATCACCTTGGTGTCCAAGGCATAATTTAAGCATACAGCTACTGCTTAATTCCCCAAGGTACAACCATATGCCTTTTTTTTCTGTCCCTCCAACCATTGTATAGCTTTTTGTGTTATAGCACTGCCGTTACTTCCCCGCCCCGTGGGTTGATTGAGAGTGGAAAGTGATGTTATATCTTGAAATATTTGATACAGATTAAGTGGAGTAATAGCCCTCTCTATTTCCACCACCCCTAGTATGCTAGTGTTTCCATTGCCACCACCCTATATTTGACTTTAACCCATCCAAGCCACTATGTTTGACAATCTTCATATTTACTAGATTATGTTTCCATTGATGTATTGACTATTGCAACTATTTTATGTGTAATTTGGCCTCTAAGACTAGTATAAATAAGGCCAATCTCTTCATGTATTTTCAATCTTGAAGTTTATAAAAAATTGTGTTCTCTTTTGAGATATTGAGAGTGTTTTCTCTCTTGGCTCCTGTGCCATTTTGGCATCAGAGCAAGGTTCCAAATCCGGAGTTGAGTTTGAGTGACAAAATCAACGGAAAGTTTGAGCTTTCTTGGGGTGTTCTTAGTGCATAAGAGCTGCCACCCTCGAAACTCTACTTTGCGGCCATTTTTTCGCAAAACTAACACCGCCATTGCGTTCGGAAGGTCCAAAAACCTTGGACTGGAGATTTTCGTCGCAAACGGAGCCACCACCAGCCGCCACGCGCCTCGCCGGAATCTCCGCCGGACCACCGTCTGTTCGCCGGAAAACCAGAGGTTGAAGACGACCAGTCAGCTGCCACGTCAGCAATACGTGTCTCCTTCCAACCACTCACTTTTGGCCACGTGTCAACAGTGCCCCATCACTCTACCCTGTCCAGTCAGCTGCCACCGTTCAGCCACGTGTCATCCTGTGCCACGTCACCAAAGTTTCAGAAAATTGCAAATTTGCCCCTCAACTTCAGAAAATTGCAGAATCACCCCTGTACTTTCTGAAATTGCAAAATCACCCCTATACTTTCCAAAATTGCACTTTTGCCCCTAAAATTTCCCAAAATTGCAATATTGGCCCCAAAATTTTCATAATTACATTTTTGCCCCTGTTTTAGAAAATAGTGCCAACGTCATAGAAAATTCTTATTATGCTCTGTGGTTGCAGTTTAATCTGATCTTCCACATCAGAAAAGAATTATTCTAGTTATACGGTACTTATTTTCGTTTCCAACCATTAAAATGCCTCCAAGAAGACAACAAACTCTCCGAGACATACAAATGGAAGAAATGAGAAGACAAATCCAACAATTACAAGAGACTGTGAATGCGCAACAAACTCTGTTGGAAGCACAACAAATCCATCCAGAAAATGACGAATCTGATGGTGATTCATCATCAATTGAAAGTCATCGTCCTCAAAGACAACAATTCAGAAATGACGACATCAAGGTTGACATTCCTGATTTTGAAGGAAAACTCCAGCCTGATGAATTTGATGATTGGTTGCAAACAGTTGAAAGAATATTCGAGTACAAGGAGATAGCAGAAGAGAAAAAGGTAAAGATCATTGCTGTCAAACTAAAGAAGCATGCTTCCATTTGGTGGGAAAACCTCAAAAAGAAGCGAGCACGTGAAGGAAAAAGCAAGATCAAGACATGGGAGAAAATGCGTCGAGAACTAACTAGAAAGTTCTTACCTTCTCACTATTATCAAGATAATTTTATTCAACTACAGAACCTTCGTCAAAAGAACTTGTATGTAGAAGAATACACACGAGAATTTGAGAAGTTGATGATGAAGTGTGACATTCAAGAAAGGGAGGAGCAGACAATAGCTCGTTACCTTGGTGGATTAAACACCGATATTTCTCATCCTGTTCAACTCCAACAATATTGGTCATTGGACGATGTTATTCGTCTAGCCATCCGAGTGGAGAAACATTTACCAGAAATGTCTCCTTACACAAAAATTTCCTCCACCGAAAATTCTCCTGATATACACAAAACATCAATAAATCAACTCATTGCCTCAAATAAACCTTCCACTCAACCTACAAAAGAAAACCAACACAAAGCATCCATATGCTTCAAGTGTCAAGGTTTTGGACATATAGCTTCAAATTGTCCAACTCGAAGAACCATCACAATCATCAAAGGAGAAGCGTATGAAATTTCCGAAGAGGAAGAAATTTTAAAAGACCTTAAAGATGTAGAGCCATTATATGATGAAGAACTTACCGCTGCTGATCATGGAGAATTATTAGTGATTAGACGAAGCCTACACACAATGTCAGCAAAGGAAGAGCCTTGGCTAAGACACAATATATTCCACACACGGTGCACTACTGCAGAAAAAGTTTGTGATGTTATCATTGATAGTGGAAGTTGTGAGAATGTGGTGTCTAACTACATGGTGGATAAATTGGAGTTACCAACCCAAAATCATCCACATCCATATAAATTACAATGGCTTAAGAAAGGAAGTGAAGTGAAAGTCACTAAGCATTGTCTAGTGAGTTTTTCCATTGGTCAAAAATATCAAGATAAAGTATGGTGTGATGTCATTCCTATGGATGCATGTCACCTTCTACTAGGAAGACCATGGCAATATGATCGTCGTGCCTCATATGATGGTTATGCCAACACATACTCCTTTATCAAAGATGGAGTAAAAGTCAAGTTAACTCCATTACCACCGGATGAAATCAATAAAAGCAAAACGGAATCAAGTTCATTGGTGTCTTTGGTGACAAAAGATCCACTTAAAGAGACAACAGAGGAAATGAAAGCCACGAACTATTTTGTGTCAGCATCCTTCAATGTGGTTAATCCTTTACCATATTTAGATGATGAATTGGAAATAAACTCGAGGGCGAGTTCTGTCCAACCCGGGGAGTATGATACAGATTAAGTGGAGTAATAGCCCTCTCTATTTCCACCACCCCTAGTATGCTAGTGTTTCCATTGCCACCACCCTATATTTGACTTTAACCCATCCAAGCCACTATGTTTGACAATCTTCATATTTACTAGATTATGTTTCCATTGATGTATTGACTATTGCAACTATTTTATGTGTAATTTGGCCTCTAAGACTAGTATAAATAAGGCCAATCTCTTCATGTATTTTCAATCTTGAAGTTTATAAAAAATTGTGTTCTCTTTTGAGATATTGAGAGTGTTTTCTCTCTTGGCTCCTGTGCCAATATTTCTTGCTGTGCCACTTAATTTCTACACAGAATCAGATAAACTTACCAAATATATGTGACGACTAGTAAAATTAACAACTAATTAACATTTGTTTATAGAAAAAAGCTTCATGATTTTCATTAATCTTAATCTCCAATATCATATTTACTTTCTTGAGCAATCAACTTCCTCTAGCAAGAAAACTTTTCAAAACATGTCACTGAACATGTTGATCATTGTTGCAGAGCTCTAAAGAAAACTCTTTAAGCAAATATTGAACTAAAACTGCAGAGGTCTCTCAAGAGAGAACTCTTTCAAAAATAAACGTATACCACTTTTAGTGACAAACACACGGTATTCTTTAGTAAAAGGCGAAAGAATAGTTCGCTTTGTGTTTATCACACGGTTCCGTGAATAACAATCCAGAGAGTTCTTTTATTTTATAGCCTAAGCATAATTTCTTCATTTCTGAACTAGTCGATGTGGGCTTTAATAACATAATGCAGAGTACACACTTAACATTTCTCTTTTTTTCTTAGTCTTGTACAATCAAAAGCCTATCCTCCTCCGCCATTATTATATAACCTACATTCAAGACAATGTTTCTAGTTGGCCTTTTATTTAACCGAAAAAAGTTTAATAAAGTTGTTCCCTTCCACCAAGATTGTACACTCATTTTGAGGAAAAGTTAATAGTATGTGATTTGTGTCTTACTTAGTCAATAAGTTGCATGAAATTATGTAATTGGGAGAATTATTCAGTTCTGTGATTGGCATTTAACACCAGTTTGAAGCTCATAAAGGAGAAATGTGCAAGACTGCATGGTCGGCATTTTGCTCGGTCACTTCCTCATTTAGCTCGTGTCACCGTTTATGTGCTCATAGTCGTGGAATACGAATCTCTGCACTTTTTTTTGTTTGTTTTCGTGTTTTGTGCTATCTATTTGTTGATTATACTACATGCATGTATGTTTTTGTAGTTATTTATTGAAGATTTTATTAAGGTTTTCTTGTATGTTTGGATTCCTTGTATAAAGATTATAGTAAATTAAAAGATTTTAAAATCAGTTGAGAAAGAAAACAAAAATGTAACTCATTGGAGCAAGGACCACAGACAGGATATGAGCAAAACACTAGCTATATTGTTCTTTCTGTTATTCAACATCCTCACTTATTCAGCTTATGGAAACACAAGGACCACAGACACAGAAGACTTTAGGACCTTCAAGCAATACAAAGGGCCTAAAAGCAACCAATTCTGAACTTCTCATTTACTAGTTTTTCTTTTTCACTTTAATCTTATTTCTTGTACAAAACATGGCACTCAAATTGGAAATTTTGATCACAAACAATTTGTCTCTTATATACAGAAGATATGAGGCAATAGACCCGCAGTTTAACTAAAATTGCACATGGAATTGTTTAACTAAAATTGCAGGGTTCTCTTTAGAGAGAACTCTTTCAAAAATAAGCGTATACCGCTTTCAATGACAAACACACGGTATTCTTTAGTAAAAGGCGAAAGAATAGTTCGCTTTGTGCTTATCACACGGTTGCGTGATTTGCATTGCCAAGAGTTCTTTCATTTTATAGCAAAAGCATCATTGTTTCATTTCTAAATTAGTCGATGTGGGCTTTGGTAACATAATATAGACATCCACACATTTGACATTTCTCTTTTCTCCTTTGTCTTGTGACTCTAGAATCAAAGCCTGACTCTGATCCATCCATTAATAAGATTTAATAATTATTCACTCCTTTTATGAGTTTTAATCTGTAAATTGATTTTGAAAAAGTAATCTACAATATTTTCAAGGACAGAAAAACTAAGCAAAAAAGAATGGTTCAAAACATGAAATCTTTTGCAAAACCTTGCGACACGACACGAGAAGCTAAAATGATTTAGAAAAAATGACATATAATGTAGAACTGCTGCTATTTTGATTGTAAAAGACTTGAAACGATACACACTTCCTCAAATTATACAAGATGGTGGATTAATAATGTGAACATTCAAGAATAGTTAATATGTGATTAGTGTCTTAGTCAATAAGTTGCATGGAAGCTTTATACCAGTATTAATTCTTACATCCTAATTATTACTTCATTGTAGCAGAAACTTTATAACTTGGCTTAATTTTTAGCACATACTCCTATAAGTATTAGATAAAATATTTTAAAAAACAATGAAAAAAAATGATCTTACAGAGACAAAAAGAATAAAAATTTGGCAGTAGAATTTTGATGAAGCTAAAGAAAGGCCACCTTTACATTACAAGACTAGGAAGGAGAAAGAATAAAGGGAAAAACAGAAGTACTTTTAGGATATTTTAATGTTCAACTTTTACAAATGTAAAATGGACAATGTAAAATGTCTCCTTTACCATGTCAAGAAATTAAAAAGGTCTCTTTCACTCCTTTACTTTTCTATCACCAACTCACCATGGTTATCAAAGAATACATTCTCAGCCAACTTTCAAATTCATTGTGCTAAATTATTCTGTGTAATAACTAAAAGAATACAATAAAACCAGATAAGGAAAGATAGCACAATTACAATAAGCATCTGCAAGTGTTTCCATTTCAGAAAAGAATCCTTTTGACATGTGCAAAAGCAATCATTCACTCTGCTATATCCATCCTAATAAACAAAGCTGCATCAAATCTGATTATAAATAACAAACTTAACTACAAATCTAAGTGCATTTCCACAAACATTACTTTTCTTATTACCTTAGCACCAGTAATCACTTAGAAAAATCACATTCAATCATCAAGTTGAAGATGAGTAAAACACTAGTTATATTGTTCTTTATGATATTCAACATCATCATGCATTCTGCTTATGGAAACACAGAGACCATATACACGGGAGATTCTAGAACCTCCAAGCAACAAAATTAGCCTAAACGTAACCAATTTTTAACTTCTCATTTACTAGTTTTTCTTTTTCTCTCTAAATCTTATTTCTTGTGTCAAAAATGGCATTCAAATTGGACATTTTGATCACAAACAATTTGTGTCTTACATGCAGCAATTTATGGTATGGTCATGGAACCAAACAAACCAGGATTGCATGTTGCCCCAGCAAAGGGAATAATTTATAATTTATAAAGGACCAAGTAACTTAAATCCACGCAATGTTCGTGGTCGATCAAACTGCAATTCAATCAATCCCTCATCCTTATTTGTGGCAACATTGAGGAATATAATTTTCATATTGCTTTTAGTACCTCGCTTCTTTGAAACTCCAACTACCAGAATGTTGATCTTAACATACTTGTTTCAATCACCTTAGTGTCCAAGACATAATTTAAGCTTACAGTTACAGCTACTGCTTAATTCCCCAAGGTACAACCACATATATGACTTACTAGACCTGTCTTAATGTGTTAATAAATCAAAATCAAAATCAAAAAATATTAACAATGTGTTAACAACCTGCTTTTAATTTGTACTATTATATCGTAGACTCGTTCAATCATTTTGGAACTCGCTATTCTACCAGTCTACCTGACTTTACCCCAAATTAATAAGGCCATTATCTTCAGTCAAAAGAAAAAAAAGCAAGCCGTTATCGTGTCGAATTCTATGAGTTAACTTTGAAGTTTAACAACCATGTTTTTAGTGTTTAGATACACCACTCCGTCCACCAAGAAATCAAACAAATCTGGCTAGCAATCTAAATAAAAATTCACCCAATCTTAAATTTCAGAATGACAACCAACCTCAATGATACTAGCAAAAATTCAACAACAACCCATTCATTGACAACCAACTTATGTTCTAGTAGTAAATAAATTCCTACAAGGCCACTAGCATAAATGTCGGAACAGGTGGGATTCTCTAAACAAGAAAGATACAAAAAAGTAAAACATGGAGCATAATACAATTTGTTATGGTAGATTGCTAATGAGAAGTAGAGAACATATATAAGAAAAAAAGCAGTAGACAAAGTAAAGAGAAATAATCAGAACATTATTAGGTAAATCCATTATGGGGACCTGAGACAGTGATCTTCTATACATTACATACACATTACAGATACAAGGAAAACATACAAAATAGAATAGGAATTACAAAGACAAAGATCATAACTTCTATAAGATATATTTGACAGGATCAATAACCGAAGAAATCCGATTAAGATCTGCACAGACAAGTAGAAAGAAGATAGGTTGATAGAGTCGCAGTTTTAATCTTGGATAATCTTCTTATCAATGGTCAGATTCGGAAAATATCTGTTTGAAATCTCTCATCGTATAGATTCCAATGTCCATACCTTTCAGTGTGATAGACAGACCTCGGAATGTAGAAATTTGGCTTTTTTATGTCTTTCAGGCTTGACAAACTGGACGATGCATTTACAATGTCTCGACTAGTTAAGTTAGCACAGCCAGACAAATCCAAGTACTCAAGGTTAGGACACCCCTGACATATCGAATTGAGGCCTTTAGCCGTTAACTTGGAGAACCTAATCTCTAGACACTCTAGATGAGGCATAGAATTAGCAATAGCAGCAGCTTCAGCATCTCCATCTTGGGGACAAGCATTTAGATAATCAGCAGGAACAATCCCTACGTGTTGGGATGGATCAAGCCAATTCATGAGATTTCTCTTGAGAACTTTAAGATTGGTGCAATTTCTTCCAATCAACAGCAATGACTCGTGAGTTATCTCATAACAATAGCTGATGTCCAATTCCCTTAATTTTGGACAACCAACAGCAATCTTAGAGATAGAATCATCAGTAACACGAGGGCAGCTTCTGATTGACAACACCTCAAGATTTGGACATCTGCAAAAGAAAAAGCGAGGCTTCAGACGATGCACATACACCATAAAGGCTAAATGCTCCAATATTATATTCACAAATGAAAGCACAAAACACTTTGCATGAATAGTGTGTGTTTGGTTTTGCGATAATTTTTTTTATATATAAAATTGTTTCTGAAATAAAAGTGAATTGAATGTAAAATGATTTATGTTCGGATGCATTCATGTCAAAGTGAGTTGAAAAATAAATTCGAGGTTAAAAATCAAGTGTAGATACAAAAGTTCCAAATTTTAGCTTGAAGGTAAAATCTAAAAATTCTTAAGACAAAATCAATTCTACTCTAACATCCAAACTGATCAAAATCTCAATTCTATGCCACAAAATTCAATTTTACCAGCTCCAAACATGAAATTAAACATAGAACATATATATAGTATATTGCGATTAAAGCGAACCCAAATTCAGAGTCAAAACCGATTAAAAAAATAATTGCAGACCCAATTTCTAATTTGGAAGAAAGATTGGACCTTTCTGCAACGAGAGTGAGAGAGCGATCAGAGCAGTGTCGAATGCGAATTTGGGTGAGGAAGAGATGAGTCCATTGAGCGACAGATCGAAGCATGGAATCGATCTTAGACTCGAATTGGAGGGTCCACCAACGAGGTGACTCGGATGGAGAATCGAAGTAGGGGTCGAGGTTGAATACAGAGTGAAGAGATGGTTCGTTGAAGGCGTTGAACCATGATTTGCAGACAAGCATCGTACCGCGCCATTGATCTTCAACAGTGAGTCGAGATAGGATGTTGATGAGACGCTCCTGAGTCAACTCGCTCCACTCGGCCTCGTTTTCTTCCATTTCCTTATCAAAATGTTCTCTTTCTTTTCTAGCTAAGCTGCTATAGTTTTGGATTAGATTGAATGATTCGCAATTGTTTTGTCTCTCTAGGATTTAGTGGTTTTTAACACGTGATTTGCAATCCTAAATTAGCAATAATTGAACACGAAGTCATTGAACTTAAATGATTAATAAACTCCCGTAAGTGAGTCGTTTCAAATTATTGGAGTTTAATTTTTTGGAGCAATCAATTTTGGTCAGGTTGAATTTATCTCGCAGTCGAATTATGAATTATCAAATCCACTTTTTTAAGAACTTTGATTGAGGTTGGCCAACTTGATCATCTCTTAATTTGTACACGGATTAGTTTGACGGTACATGATATAGTATAATAATTTATAATTTATGGTCTAATTTACTGGTAAGTGATATAATTAAGAGAGTAATTTACTAAAAATGAATATGATTTAAGGACTAATTTGATGATAAATTATATAAGTTGAGAGAAGACTAAATTGTTCGTCATAATTCTTTTTATAAATTTCAGAGTTGTAAATGTATGAACGCTTACGATCATAATAGTTAGGTTTTTTTAATCATTAGTCATAATTAGTTAATATTATTCTATGTGGTTCTATGTATGTATAAGAAAAAGTTGAATCAGTAAGAGTTGATGTCTTATATTCGAATCCTCCCGATATCACTTATTATCTTAGGCCGATCCATACAAAACAAAACGATATTAAATGTTAAAAAAGAGAAAAAGAAATCATCATGCGAATAATTATGCTATTAGGATTGTTTTATAGTCACTGAAGGGATTCAATTTCTTCCAATATGTTTATTACTTATTACTTTGAAGTTTGAATCTATAACATGTCTACCATCAAAACAATTGATGATAAATCAAAGGCTTTGTAGGTAAGTATTATTTTCATTTGATAAGAAACTACGCTTTAGTAGCAAGGTTTCTTGAAATATCACGGTTCAAATGATAAAACTAAAAGGAACTGTAATCATGGATATCATAGCAAGAAAGTCAAAATTGCAGTGCCAAGGTGCAGTTACCAAATAAAAAAGTTGGAGGAGGTGTTCATCATCAAGGTTGGGGTAGCAAGACTCAATATTTGGATGTGGTTATAACAAGCAATGAGGATGTTGTCCTACTGGTAGCAGTTACTGTGCAGAATGTGGAAGCAGTCACAGTGCTGATGTGATTTTGATGCAATTATGTGCATGTCTTGGAGCCACCACATCCGAAGGCTTGTCACAATAGGAACTGAGAGCTGAACCTTTTGGCGACGCAGGCTCATTTACTATGGTTGTGAAGCAATACTATTGGTGAAGCATTATATGTGAATGAGAGAGGTTTTGAGATAGCAACCATTATTTGGAAGACATAAACAGTCAAACTAAGTGCTGCAATTATGCAGTAAACAGTCACATGTGTTTTCAAAATTCATGTTTCACTTTAAAAAGAATCCAGTCTTTGTTACAAAAATCACCTGGCAAGTTCACCGACTAGTAGTAGTAATTAATAATTTTCCAGAACAAAGCTTAGGGTAATCAAATATTAGTTATCTAAAACATTCAAGAGTATTAGTTAACACTAAATTCAAATTATCAAAAAAGATGTCAAGACTTCTTAGTGATCGGCGATCTTCTCGTGAAACACATTTGGAGAAATCATCATTAACTCTCTCGAAAACAGATACGATATATTCTAAATCTCAATTAAGAATGATGCAATGTAAATAGATGAATTGTGAGCAAAGAGATTAAAATAGAAACTCATATGTAGGGATTTTCCATCTAAGGATAAGAACTTATACCTAATCATAGAGCGGCAATATATTTTCTTTTACCGCAAAAACAAAGCTAAAAATTATACCTAAGACACGGGAAATAATGGAAAACAGAGAGCATCGCAGAAGAATCCTGATTATGGAGACATCAGATAGGGAAAAAAGAGGTAATCCTGCACTGTCAAGCAAGCCATGATTCAACATCACTTCAAGGTAATTATTCTATCATAAACAAGATCAAATAATCATATCATACTATCTTTTCCACAATATAACTAACCACCTAATTTTCATAATTTGATTACATAAAGTACTTATATATAATATAACCATACAACCAACAATCACGTTACCATATAAAATTCTACAAGACTTAAACACTTTGAGTACCTGATCTCAACTAAAACAAATAATGCAAATTCCAAGTCTACCAAGTTCAATCTCAATGAAAATTAAGAATTACAGATAATAAGAATAAAATTCAAGTGGTGTCCATGAACGCAAGACACGAAATATAGACGATGATTCGAGTGAGATCAAATCAAACACATAGATATGTGTTGCTAGTATTGTGATTGTGAATACAAAGGACGCCTATATTCATCAAAGTACTGATCACGATCAACAAAGATAATTGCATAAAGAGCATAGATTATACCAGGAATATAACCTAGTATTGTAAGGAGCAAGCAAATGATGAATTCAACCTACAAAACAAACAAAATTATTGGATCTGTCAATACAATAGTGTGAATTACAATAATAATAAACTAATTATGCTATCAATCAAAAATTTCAGATTGATAATTTAATTTATTTAATCCACTGCGAGATTTAAAGTGCAGATCTGAAGTGTGTGTATGTGTGTGTGTGAGAGAGAGAGAGAGAGTACATACAGTGCAGCAACCATGGCGGAGACAAACACCCAATGGAGGGAGCAAGACAGCGATCAAAATCTCACAGCAAATTTCACAACGTGAAGGCATTTTTCAGTCTCAGAGAGAGAGAGAGAGAGAGAGATGAATCAATGAACTCTGTAGTTGCTTTTCTTGTTGATTGATTGATTATTTTATCGCCAAAAAAGTCTAATAAGTTAAGTACACATTTTCCTTTAAAATATATTTTTTGTCGTCATCCAAAAATAAAATAAATCGTCCTATTTTTTTTCTCTCACAGATTATTAAATTAAACAATATATGCACCAGATGTATTCCTCATGGCTCATGTGGTTTGAGTGATTTTTAAGACAAAAATATAATACTGTATTACTACATTATATATGATTTGATAAGATATGATCCAAATTGCTTTGTAAAAAATGTCGATTTTTAATGTGTGAACACAATAGGAGTTTGGTTGGATTTGGATATATCCTACTCACTCAATCGTTTAATATTATATCATATTTTTATTTTTAAATATTTAATTTTGAATAATTTCTTTTAATTAACCAAAAAACAAATATTATTAAAAATGACTCTCATAATGTCTCAAGAAGAAACATTATATATAGACTAATACTAATGGATAATAATAATGGACTTAACGCCAAAAAAAATCCAACTATAGAACAAATAAAATAAAAGAACAACCGTTACAAATATAACTCTAACTTAAATTTCTAAATTATTTGATATAAATTATATCTTCTATCAATATCCCTTCATTTGTTTTGTTAATTTTATATCCCTTCTCACAAGTATCAAATTTCACATGCATCCAACTTCATTTGAAAGATGGCCAGCTCATTGTTGAGGTAGATGCAAAATGCTAACAAATAAAATCAACTACAACACCATAGTTTAACTCCCACAGTTTATTAAAAAAATTAAAAATAAATCCCACAACAATTGTTTAAGTTAAAACTCATGCTCCATTAAACAACATAGAAAATTACATTAATCAATTCTTATACCTATTGTACATTTAATATAACTTAAATCAACTCAAAACATCAATCAAACATTATTTAATCATCAAATCAAAAAACCTAAGTCATCAAAATCTCTACTTTTATGCAAATCAAAAATAAAAACAATCACATAAAATCATCATTCAACATATGTATGAACATGAGTATGCACAACAAATCATAAAGAATTCCACGTCAGTAACAGTTACCTCAATCCTCCTCCCATGCGGCATCCACACGGCCAACCTCAGGCGCAGGTTCCGGTGGCGGCGGTCCCCCGAAAAACAGCCTATCCCGGTGTTGATTCTTCCCATACAGCTCGGGGTTCTGATCCGGACTAGCCATGCTTAGCGTCACCTGACGAATCATGTTTTCATTTGTGATATTTCCTCCGGTTGCCCAGATAGCATTAATCAAGTGTCCGGTAAATATGCCACCAATGCGGTCAGGATCTCATTCCCTCGAAGACTCGCTACTTTGGGATGAGGAGAGTAAAATACCCACCTCATGACCACCTAATCGAGCTTTTAGCCGTCGTTCAGCTATGCTTTCGCGGGGTATTCTTGGACATGATCGGCCTATGATTTCATTGGCTCCTTCAATAAGAGCTCCACTGTGACATGCATCTGTGACTAACGTGGAATAAGTTCCTTCCGGGGCAGCTTTTGATAGTTCATGAAACCCATGGTCTGTTAAAAATTAAAAAAATTCAATCTAACATTTGCGGTTAAAAATACCTAAACCCTAAAAACCCTAAACAAATTAAACCCTTAAACTCATGGTCTGTTAAAAATTTAAAAAAATCAATCTCAACATATGCAGTTAAAAATACCTAAACAAATTAAACCCTTAAACTCATGGTCTGTTAAAAATTTAAAAAATTCAATCTCAACATTTGCAGTTAAAAATACCTAAACCATAAAAACCCTAAACAAATTAAACCCTTGAACTCATGGTCTGTTAAAAATTAAAAAAATCCAATCTCAACATTTGCAATTAAAAATACCTAAACCCTAAAAAAATTAAACCCTTATCGTTCATTACAGTTCTCTCGGCGAGAGAAACGTTCTCAATATATGCAGAGTTGTTCTGGCTGATGCTAGATTGCTTCCGAAAACCATGGCAAGACATGTATAGAAGGACGTCACCACCTCCCCTTCTCGTTTCAAAATACGCTCTCAAGACATTGCCATGCACATGCTCTCAAGTTGGATAATAACTTTTTCTTTTATCTGTTTCCACATCGTAATCATCGTACATCATCACGATGTCTTCTGGTGCCATTCTATAAACATCAATTAAAGTATTTTTCACACTGGTGACATCATTTAAGGTTCCAGTGAGTGCTCCAACATCAGCTCCTACTCTACCAACTCCCACTACCACAGCTTTTTTCTTCGGTAATTCCCCCATTTGAAATTGAAAAAACGAGGCTGTGAAACTGTAAAATAAATTAGGTTTAGCCGATGAATGAAAAAACGAGGTAAATTAGGTTAGCCACGTTTCATAAAACTATTGCTGGGCCATATAATATACAAACCCAATAAGATAAGTAAATATTTCCTTCAAAAAAATAAGAGGTGGTATTAGTACTTTTATTCATTTTCATTTAAAAGTTAAAACACAATTCTTGACAAAATAAATTTTCTATTTATACTATTTCATCTTTTTTTCGTCAAAAAAATATATTTATACTAATGCTAAAAATATTTTATATTAATAATAAAAATCAATTCATCATCTCTTGACGTATAGACGCTCAGGAATAATTTGTTGGAATAAAGTGGGTCTGACAATACTTTCCTAGTAGAAATGAATTTTGATGATAACAAAGTATTAAAATTACAATTAGTGTTACTGATAATTGTTCTAGTGTGCAGGATTATGTGTGGTTATTTCTGTACCACAATATTGGATTTCTGCATAATCTAATCTTATGTTATGATTGTGAGCTTCATCCATGACGACGCCATCTTCTAGCCGCAGCGACGGATATGTTGGCCTCTGAGACCTCAAAGTGCCCTTGTTATGATTAAAACGAACAAGATAATAATTTGTGTTACACCTTTATTTATGCTTTTATGTTATGTAATTATGTTATGAAAATTATGTTTAGAGATTGACTATCGGATTAGAACAATTAGTTCAGTTGCCCCGGTGTAGTCACCTTTAGTCGGGTAGTAGAAACTCGCTGATACTTAGCAGTCTCATCTCACGCTTTTCAATATTTTTAGGTAGACAGGTTGATCGAGGTGTCGAAGTCTTGAAGCTTGAAGATTCAGATACGCGGATTATGTTGTTGAGCTGACGTTATGTTGTCTTATATCTTGTATAAGATTTAGTTTTTTATGTTATTAGTTGTTAGCTCAATTTGTCTTTATTCACTTTTGGATAAATGTAATCCTTTTATGTATTTGGACAAACTGTATTGTAATTTTAATGTATTCTGATTCGTTATGTATGCTTCTATTGATATTCTAGATAAATTGATATTGGGTGTTATAGCTTTTGTGACAAAAATATACTGTATTTTATAATCACTAAATACCGCCTCTATATTATCTTATTTTAGCAGTGGTAAAACTCAAAATATGTTCCTCGCAAAATAGCTATTAAAAATACTCTAATATATCTTATCTTGTTCCTTGCTTTCTTAAGCATTTTCCTCTTCTCTATTATAAACTCAGCTTCCTAAGTCGTAGGTACTCAAACTAGCTGTAATTGAATTTTTAAATTGTCAAAATCCAATTTATTAAGTGATTGTCAGTCCAACTAGGTAATATTGAATGAGTTGATTGATAATTTTGCCAACAATTTGTAACGACTTTTTTTTAAAAAAAGTTGCTGAAAAAAATTATATTTCTTGTAGTGTTATTAATATATGTTTTTGGGTAAAAAAATGGTTATTTTTCTACCTTCAAGTTTCAAGACGTTTACATAAAAGTTCACTATCAGACAAAAAAAAAGTTGATAATCATACAAAAAAAATGTTCACAGTACAAACCCTTTAATAAAAATTAATTAAAAATAGGGTATAATATGTTTTCAATCGCTACTTTTATAGCAAGTTTTGATTTTCGCCGTTGTAAAATAAAATCATTTGCTTTCATCCCTACAAAAAAAATTCTTTGTTTTTAGCCTCTAGTGGCTCATCTTTGTTTATTTTAATGGCAATATTATGGCTTTTTTATGTTCAAAATCTATTTAAATTTGGTCTATATATAAGTCTGGATTATGTTAAAAAATGTCAAAATTTTGCTCATTATTGTGGACTAAAAACAAAAGAAATTTTTTCGTAAGGATGAAAACAAGTGATTTTATTTTATAAGGACGAAAACCTAAAATTCGCTATAAAAATAAAGACTTAAAACATATTTTATCCTTAAAAATATTAGGGTTAAATATGTTTCTAGACCATACTTTTATAGCAAGTTTTGATTTTCATCCCAGTAAAATAAAATCAATTGTTCTTTGCCCCTTGTAGATAATTTTTGTTCATTTTAATGTCAATATTATGATCTTTTTTATGTTCAAAATATATCTATATTATTATGTCTATATATCATGTTAAATCTACATAAGTCCATATTTTGTTTAAAAAATGTCAAAAAATGTAAAATTTTTGCTCATTAGAGATTGAAAACAAAAGAACAATTTTTGTAAGAATGAAAATAAGTTATTTTATTTTACAGAGATGAAAACCAAACTTTACTATACGTTTGATTTGCAAAACAGGAAGTACTAGACATAACAAGACAGAACAAGGTAAAACAGGACATAACAAAATTGTATCGGTGAGAGAAAAAGAGATAATATTTGTTATATTTGAAAATAAAATGGGTATTTTCGTATTATTTATAGTTGTACCATGGACAAAAAGTTGTCATGTCCCTTACTACCTGTTTTGTCCAGTACCATAACTAGTTTATGAATCAATCAGGGTACAACAAAAATTGTCATTTCCAGTTCACTGTTTATAGCAGATCAACCGCACCTACCAGTGTACTATTCAGTTGACTTAATTTGACCATATTTTTCTACTAATATATACATGCAAATATTAGTATATGAGATGTTTGATTTATCTCGACGAGTATTTTCAAAATATACATTTTATATAATTTTTAATATTAGATAATTAAATATATCTGTGATCAAAGTTGTACATTTATAAATATAAACAAAGTTAAATATATCATTTATTTTGGGACAGATGAACTATAAGTGTCCAAAAGAAATAGGAAGAGGAGATTTTTTTAAAAAAAATTGGAAAGAAAAATAAGAGGAGATGAGTGATTGAGTGACCGGTGAGGTGAGTGATTCAGAGGGAGAGAGAAGATTAAAGTTAAAGGTAAAAAATCACGTGTGTAGAGTTCATTGTATTATGGTAGACAAAAGATCAATCCTATAGCTAATACTCCTTGTCCATCATAGACCACTTAATATACATGTCCATATTAGAATTTGTCTACATTATATATGATTTGATAAGATATGATCCAAATTGCTTTCTAAAAAATATCGATTTTTAATGTGTGAACACAATAGGAGTTTGGTTGGATTTGGATATATCCTTCTCATTCAATCGTGTAATATTATATCATATTTTTATATTAATTTATTTTTAAATATTTAATTTTTAATAACTTTTTTAATCAACCAAAAACAAATATTATTAAAAACGACTCCCATAGTCTCTAAATAGACACTGTATATAGACTAATACTAATGAAGGCAAATTCTAATATGGACCACTTCTTCAAGTGGTCCATGGTGGACCAGTTGCGAATAACGCTATAACGAATACGAATTTTACAAAATTCACCGTTGGATTGAAAGTTTATATCATATAGATCATCTATAGAAAATTTTAGGAAAATTGAAAATTATTTGATATGTTATTGAGACCCGTCAAGATTAACGGTTTATTAAATACTGTAAATCTTGATAAATCCCAATAAAATACCAAATGATTTTCAATTTTTCTAAAAAAATTCATGAATGATCTATATGATATAAACTTTCAATCTATCAGAAAATTTTGTAAAATTCGTAGTCGGTATATCACTTGTCCACGGTGGACCACTTGTGAAGGTGGTCCACCGTAGCATTAGCCTACTAATGGATAGTAATAATAATGGGTCTAAACTCTAAAGCCAAAGAAAGTCCAACTATAGAACAACTAAAATAAAAAAACCAACTATCTACTTACAATATATTAAAAGAAATTCATATTAAAAAACCAAAATTATCCTTAGCACTTTTAATAGTATTGCGAGTTTTGTGCCCTTATATGTAATTTTAACTTTAAACTAAAAAAATACAAAAAAAAAGGAAAAAAATATAAGCATAAAAGCAATTTACCAAAAAAATAGCATCGAAAACAGTCTCTCTAAACTAAAAAAAAAAATAGGAAGAAAAAAAAAGCATAAAATAAATCTTCGCAGTAAAATAGCATCAGGAAACCACCTCTAAAGGATATGAATGACCTAATTATATTATATATTAAACTACTTACAATATATTAAAAGAAATTCATATTAAAAAACCAAAATTATCCTTAGCACTTTTAATAGTATTGCGAGTTTTGTGTCCTTATATGAAATTTTAACTTTAAACTAAAAAAATACAAAAAAAAAGGGAAAAAATATAAGCATAAAAACAATTTACCAAAAAAATAGCATCGGAAACAGCCTCTCTAAACTAAAAAAAAAAAAATAGGAAGAAAAAAAAAGCATAAAATAAATCTTCACAGTAAAATAGCATCAGGAAACCACCTCTAAAGGATATGAATGACCTAATTATATTATATATTAAATCTACTTACAATATATTAAAAGAAACTATTACTAAAAAACTAAATATGTCCTCATCAAATTTAGTAGTAATATTTCAGAGTTTCTGCCTTTAAATGTAATTTTAACACTAAACTAAAAAAAAGATACAAAACAAAAATAGGACAAAAAAAAGCATAAAAGAAATCTTCCCATAAAAATAACATCGGAAACCACCTCAAAAAAAATATTAATCCAATATATTTTTACTTCAAAAATAGGAACAAAAATCAATATAAAAGATATGCATAAAAAAATAGTATTAACTTTCTTTTTTTTAATGAAAAAATAGTAACTCGGTCTAACATATAACAACTTATATATAAAAAATAAAAATAGAAGAACCTAATAAAAGAAGAGAACACAAAAAGAAACAGAAACACATTGAGTCCGTTTGGATTGACTTATTATAAGTTTTATAAGGTAGTTTATGAAAATAGTTTATAAAGATATAATTTTTGTTAGTGGAAACTTATGAATTAACGTGCGTAAAAAAAACTTACGAATTAACACGGGACAATTGCTTTGAAAAAAAAAATTAATCACACACGTGACAATTGCTTTAATAAAAAAAGGAATTGAATAATAAATATTTATTAATATTAATTATAATTTATTACACAAAAATCATACACGGGACAATTGTTTTAATAAAAAAATATTAATTTAATAAATTTTACAAAAAGAGCACAATGGTGTCACTTATATTTTAAAAATATTTTATTCTAAATAAATTATATACTTTAGAATAATATCAATCTTAAATATTAAAAACCAATGGACATGAGATTTCACGTATAATTTTTTTAAAACATAGAAGAATGAATTATCATCAATAATAAATATAAAAAAACACAAGACAAATATTTATCACTAATATATAAAAGAAATTGAATCAAAAATTCATACACGCGACAATTGTTTTAATAAAAAAAAATTAATTATACACGAGAAAATTGCTTTAATAAAAAAAATTGAATGATAAATATTTGTTATTATCAATTAAAATTTATTACACAAAAATCATACACGGGGCAATTGCTTTAATCAAAAAAATTATTAATCTAATAAATTTTACAAGAAAGAGCACAATTGCATCACTTATATTTTAACAATATTTTATAAATAAAAGACAATAGACTCGTGCGAATACACCGGTCTCAAAACTAGTTACAAATATAACTCTAACTTAATTTTCTAGATTATTTAATATAAATTATATCTTCTATAAATAATATCCCTTAATTTGTTTTGTTAATTTTATATCCCTTCTCACAAGTTTCAAATTTCAGAATGCATCAAACTTCATTTGAAAGATGGCCAGCTCATTATTGAGGTAGATGATAACTGCTAACAAATAAAATCAACTACAACACCATAGTTTAACTCCCATAGTTTATTGAAAAATTCAAAATAAATCCCATAACAATTGTTGAAGTTAAAACTTCAACCCCAATCCCCACTTTTCTAACCAAGTATTACAGAGACTTAATTGAAGAAAAGAAACTACAAGCTTGCTACAAAATTTTCAACATACAAACTGATGCAGAAGTGGAAATTTCCTCTACTATCGAGCAAGAAGTGAAATTTCATTTTAGTATGCTACAGTTCCTTCTGCATTGATAGGATCAACAACAAAAATATAGAAAGAACAAACAACTGCATAGATGGAACACATGTATGACTAAAGCCCAAGTCTAGAAAGAAGCTGACGCCATCTAGGAGTTTCCTCGTCAAAAATATAGGTCAAGGGTGATATGAGAACTCCGCTGCCTCCAATCTGCATCATATGAACGTAGTCAACAAGAAATTGATATGAGAATCATGACAAATAAGAAAGAAATAAAGTTTTTAATATGCGTTCAAACAGTTTGCATGGGATTTAGCTAAAATGTAATGCCATATGATAAGCAAAAATTTTGAGAGGAGCCCAATAACTTATTGTCATGCTTGCCATTGCCAAGGACAACAGGTCAGGGAATCACATATACAACTGGTTTCTCTGCGTTCTTCCCTTTCAAACACCAATTTAACCTTAACTTTCTAATTTTTTTTCTAAGTTGGCCCCACAATCTCACAACAATCTTCTCCTGCTTGAAAGAAAATCCAAATTCAACTGCTTTGACATTAGTTAAAAAACTCACCGCTCTCAGTTGCTGTATAGACTTGTACAACGCCTTCTTGGGCACACATATGACTATGGCATAGTAGTCTGCTGATACCTTTCCATCGCGCTTGCAGAAAACGGGACTTACTGTGGGTCCCTGCAGATAAACAATCAAGGGGGACTCTTAAAATTAGGAGTGGTAAAAGAAAGATTATACTACTCACTTTTACAATGCAGAATATAAATCAGATTATGCTAGTGCAGAAAGAAAATACAGAAAGGGAGAGGATCCTCCACTATAATGACTTGGGGTCCCATATCACACCTGCAACCCAGATAATGATGGTTGGCTCAGTACTCTCTCAGCAACTTCCTCTGCACTGCTTCCTCTCATGTTTGCAGTAACCTGCCAAATATAGCATTAGAAAATGGAACAAAAAGAAAGGAAGAAACTGGAGTTTGGGTAGGATGGAGAACCATAAATTCTATGTACGCACCGTGAACTGCCCCATGGCCCTCAGATGTGCCTCCAATCTTTCGAGCATCTCATGAGTAGTTTCAAGTACTCCTTTTCGTCCGATCAATGATTTCCTGCTTGCAACAAGAGCAGCCTAAAAAGTGTTCAATTGTCAGAGAGGGACCAAATCTAACAAAGGATAAGAAGCGGCAATTTCCTGGTGCCTTTATTTAATAAAAAGGCAACAGGTCAACTGATCTTGCTAGCAAGTCAGAAATTTGAAAAATGCTAACCTGGCTTTCCAAAACAACTCCACCTTCAATTTCCTTCAAGTTATTTTCTTTCAGCGTAGTTCCACTACTTACAAGGTCCAAGATAGCATCTGCGATCCCCATCTAAATAGAGCAAAGACATAAAATTATCTAAATGAATAAAAAATATCAGGTCGAGCATATGGCAGCAACATCAATGAGATGGAGATGGTCATGAAGAAATTATTTACTTCTTTGCAGGTGCAAAGACCAAAAAGTCTGAGAAGAAGAAAACAGGGAAATACTTTATATGGGAAGAGGTTATAGTTTCTACCAAAAAGTTTCATTATTAGTATCTTGAATCAACTAAAATCATAACTGAAATTCACACTACATAGATGTTGTCAGTTATCACTAAGAGCATAGTTCAATGGCAACAAGCCTCAGGACCAAATAGTCAAACACAGACTCAATCTCACATCACTCCCCACTCCAGCATAAACAGATAAAAGAGCACAGTGGAAGTTTAACAAATAAACCAGAAATTATAATTAGATCAAACTACTCAATTCAATGGGATCCTAAATGCTTTACTTAAACAATGCTATAAAAACCAGGAACTTTAACAAATGCCAGTTAACATGGCACATAAAGCTTTCCAATGAGAAAATGTGGATGGGAAACAACAAGAGTGCATAATGCCTATTATATCTTCAGAATAAAAAAACACATATTTAACGAACATTCAACTTTCAAGAAACCTATAATTTATGATTCTTGACAGTTCTCAGCATATTTATCATCCTTGAATACAGAATATTGAATATTCTATGTATATCTAGCCACAAACTAATCAGCCAGATAGAATGCATCTCCAGTATTATAGTTTTTTATCCTATGAAATTTGAAGATAATCTGCTTCAACCATTAGACATTAACAGTATGGTTATCCTTGATTTTTTTATGACAGAAAATATTCAAGCATGATTAGTTTATTGAGCTATACAACAATGACGAAATTTAACAACAACCATAGCAGTAAAACTCCTTCCAAACCTTAATAACTATCATTTGATCTAATTCATTCACTACTCAATCCTCATAACAAAAGACGGAACAATCAAATATATGCTTTATAATCTGAAAACGTATAAAACAAACAGTATATCTCACCGCAGGAGCTGCCTCCAGTGCACCATCAGCAGTCGAAAATGCCACATGCTTAATGCCATTATCTTTCATAAATTTAGGACCCAGCTAAACAGTGAGAAAGAAACTCAAAATCAGACTTTCTGTACTAAAAGAAAAATCAACAGAAACTGCACCACAGATAAAACTTAGAAACAAGAATTGAATGTGAATCACATACATAGGTGAATCCAGTTGCAACTCGCAGAGGCTTTTCTTCTGTCCATTGAGGCATTTTTGCTAGCTCCTCTAGTGAATTTACATTTTCAAATATTCCATACTGAGGAATCTGAAACAATGGAAATTATTACTAATTAATAAAGTTAATTGCAGAAAGCAATTAAATGAATAGGAATAAGATCTAGAAGTTTCATAAGCATGTAATGTTAACTCACTGCAATGGATAAACGACAATCACCATATTCCAAAGCCTCGTGGACAACAATAAGATCTTCATTGCCCTGACCAAATTCAGTGAGTATATCGAGTCCGACGATACCGAGATCAAGATCTCCAGATAACAATTTCCTTACAATGTCTTTAGGTCTTTGGAACCAGACTTCCAAGTTGGAAATCTGCAAAGTCGGTAATATCAATATCATTATCAAATTATCAAATCAATTGTTGATAATAATAATAATAATACATATACACATCGTTGAGTAATGAAATTGAATACTAATGTTGGGGAAAATGTAAGTAGTGACTGACCTGAGGAATTTGAGCAACGTACTGTCTGGGATTGACCTGCTTGACTGATAATTGACAGTCCTTGAGAAGGTCGAGAGTGTCAGAGGACATACGACCTTTGCTAGGTAAACCGAGACGGATCTCTTGTCTGGAGGAGGAAGAGAGTGTGTTTCCATTAAGAACAACTTGACTCGTCGTCGAGGAGTTGGAGGAGGCGGTGGCGTAGCAGCAATGAAGAGGGAAACGAATTTGGCTCATAATCGTCAACATTATCGCTAATCACCACGGCGCACGAAGAGTGATACCGGAGCGGCGCCTCTGTGGATTAGTGGTGACGTCTCAGGGTGTGTGATTGGTTGGGGAGAGAAAGTGAAAAGTGACAAATGTATCATGTATGTATCAGAAAAAAGACAAATACTTAATTTCGTATAGATTCATAGAATAATCAATTAATTTCGTCTATATTATAAAAAGGATTAATTTATTATTCAATAAATTTAAAAATGACTATTTGTTTAAAGGCTAAATTGGATAAATGATTTCTTAATTTATTAGTATTAGTTTTATATTTATGTTGATTTTTAATTAATTAATGTTATAAATTGATCCTTTAATTTTAATTATATTTATCCTATTGATTATTTCGTTATTTTTTTTTTCAAAAAACATTAACTTTCCATGCAAGTGATGTAACACGGTGAAATACTCTCTCCGATCATATTTATAAATAAATTTGACTTTTTTGGTACATTGAAAAATGAATGTATATGGTCTACAATATAAGCCACATACATTCATTCTTCAATGTACCAAAAAAGTCTAATTTACTTATAAATGTGACCGGAGGGAATAAATATTAAAAAGGAAAATTTATTAATAGTTATTTATTATAATAACACTCATTTTAACAAGTTGATAGGGTATTTATTTCCGGCCTGAGAAAGGTGTTAGAACTATAATTATATTCATTGGCACGTCTAAAAAAATTATTCATAAATAAATCATATGTACTAACATATAACAGATAACAAAAAGTAAAATTAACGTTTTGTAAAAAAAAAACTAACGAAAAAGATTAATATAACAAATAAATAAAGTTAAAAGATCAATCGTCCAAATTGTTTTTTAGTCAAGTAGTCTAGTGGTTATAAATTGACCATTAAAATGAATAAGTGAAATGATTGGGGTTCGAAACCCGACCTTCTACATATATAATATAATGTCGAGCCAAGCTCACGAGACAGATCAATCATCCAATATGTGTTTGTTTGGTTTCAATTATGGAACAACCATAATTAATTCTAAATGTGTAGAATTGATTTTGGACTTATTTAATTTCTTAAAAATAAAATTAATTTTATCTTCAAAATTAATTCTACTTAAAGGTAAAAATCATAGCTTCTAATAAAAAATAGTAAAATATTATTTGTTACGAAAGTACAAAGTGAAGAAAAGCAAGAATATCTCACAACCGTAGGATTACACACTTACCCACCCATGTTTTTCACTAAAAGTGGAGATGACAGTTTTTACTTTATTAAAATAATAAGTCAATGTATTCTTGCCTTTCTTGTATAGATTTCTCCGTAAAAAATAGCACTCCTCTAAAAAATATCACCAATGACTAAAATCATGACCAAAAGCGTTTTATTAGTCTTAAGCCACCACCACATAAGAAGTTTGATCTCACCTAGTCAATTGTCATCATTTTATTTTATAACCAAACAATCAAATATTTCTTTCTTTTTCAAATACACCAACAATCAGTCACTCATATCACTTCTAAACAATCTTGAGTATCTTTACCAAATAAAAAAGCCCCACAAAATTGCAAAGCATGATCACAAATATTGTTTGGAAATACATAAGATATTCCCAACAAATTAATTAATTCTCGCCACACATCAACAAAAACATCACATTCCACAAACAAATGATCACACATTTCTTCCTTAGTTACCACATCCCACCTAAACAAATGAACGAAATATGGTTATAAAGAGATGGATCATTTTGAGTCATCTGAATTAACAAATCATAAACTCCATAGATTGAGTATCATTTTTCAGAATCAAGTTGTCACCTCATTTCTCCACCATTGTTGTATATAATATGTTGACACAATTTAAACATATTATGTGAAGCATGAGAAGAAAGGGATCTCGTAAGAGTTTTGTCATGTCGATTTTTTGTATAGTATCACATTCATTCACAACTAATTAAAAAGTGAGGAATAGAATAACTTTAATTTGTCAAGATAAAATCTGTTGTATTTGTTTAATATCAAATCTAGAATCTAGAAAAAAGGCCAATGGATTAATTTTTTGGGCACTCACTAAAAATAGTATCATGTATAAACTCTAGTTGCCACTGTTCATAATCCACAAAAGACTCGTGTCAAAACGTGTTTAAAAAACTTATATAGTTTAATGTTAAAAATGCCTCAATATTGTTCAGCTAACTTGATCATTAATTATTCTCATACTCTCATAAGAAAACAATTTTGAGCTTCTTGTTTTATTCATTCGCGGGGCAATTTAGCTTGGCTAACTACAATGATATTTGACAATGATATGAATTCATAGAGGAGCAATTAGAATACACTATTTTCATTTTATTTTTTTGGTCTTACACTATTTTCGTTTTAATTCAACTGTTTTGTTTTAAATCTGTCGTTAGAAATGGACAAATTGGAGTAAATAGACTAAACTGAAAATTTTATCTCATATTGAATAACCGGACAATTTTTTGCCTTTAATTAATACAACTTATCTAAAATATTAAAATAACATTTTGATCATTAAATATATCATATACAATACAAAATATTATTCAATACTTTAAAAATTTGTTTTGTAACCCTGAATCCTATACTCCTATATAGTGTATATATATATATATAATGTTTCATTTTTCTCTCTCATTTTCTTAATTGGAAAAAATAATTATGAATTATAAGTATTTTTCATATATATATATATATATTTATATGTGTTGAATTAGCTAATTTTACTTTTCTCATATAAAAAATCCTGATATTTTACCATAAACTTTAAATTCCATAAATTGGCTTATTTGATATTATCTAAATTCAAATTCAATTTAAAAAATCAAATATATTACCTAAATTACTTTCAATAACTAAAAAGGAAGTCTACTAAAATATATATAAAGAGATTAAAAGAATCATTAAATAAGAGAATTTACTATATATATTTATATTCTTATTCTAAAAAATATGATTTACTTTCTTTGAGGGAATTATTTTACAAATTATTCCTATCACTAAATCAAGAAAAGAGTTTAATTAAATACCGGTATAAAATTATTTTACACTGTTAGCCAATTAAAATAATATTTCCAGACACATCAGTCTAGTATTAAAAATAGAAGAAAAAACCAAATCAAATCCTTCCTAATATCGCACACCTTTTATTGTAGGTTTATATATATTTTTTTTTTTTTCACCACCAGTTTAATCTGGTTCGGGCGTCAGTTTTGGAATCAAGTGGTTCCAGCCCCCTCCGATCGCAGTTGCGGGGATCGAACCGTGGTCCTCCCTACCAAGTACAACGTCAATCACCACTTAATCAACTAACGATTGATTATGTTTTTATTTTTTGAATCCACAGCTTTCATGTCACGGTTCTGTGTTCTCTGTCTTTTGGTAAGATTTTGGAGAATTCTGGTGTGGTCTGCTTCTTATTGTTTGTGTCTTCTATTATGCTGTCTTGGAATTAAGACTTAGTGTTAGTTTGGTGGAATTTGTTAGCTGGCGACTTGGTGTAGGGGTTTTGCTTGGGTGGATTATTTTTTTCTTTTCATGAGATATAGCTTTGGTTTTGGCCGCGTTTCATGTGATGTGGTTCTTTGTTTTTCCAGCTATAGAAGGTGCTTGTAAATTCTTGAATTTTTAATAAAAAAACAATGATAACCAAAGATCAAAATATAGGTACACAAGTGCAAGGTTTTTGAGGTGAAGCGGTGTAGTATATATATAAACAATTTTGCAGTATTTGTCAAATTTCGTTGAACATATGTTCGCACTATATAGCATTTCTCATTTTCTTATCTCCTTTGCATTGTTTATGCACAAATTGGAGTTATGATAAATTACAATGTTCAGTAAAAAAATACGGTCATCGTGTATGTGGTTTCATTCAGCCATTGTGAAGAAATCATTGTGGTCACTTCTAGTTCAGTCATGAATAAGCAAGAACGTAGTTTGTGGTACTGGCCTCTTTCATCCATTGTGAAAACTAGATATAAGAGAGGAAAGACTGCAAAACCTCAAAATAAATGTGGGAAGAAATCACTTATTAGAAAATATTTGATTTTTCTATTTTTAATATTAGGTTGATGTTAGAATAATTTTAATTGATTGACAATGTAAATGGATTTTACACTGTCAGAGTATTCTAATTAAACTCATCAAAAAAATTATTTACTACTACAAAGAAAAAAATATATGGCACAAGTGATAAATATACATATCCTTTATAAAGAAAAATTATATATTTTTGTTTCATATTGTCCTTTAAGTTAATTTTATGTTTCATATAGTCCCTTATAATATTTTTTTTATTTCATTTTATTCTCATAAATTGCAAACATCATATAATTTGATATCTAATATTTCTCTTTTCCCGTTTAATTTTGATCTTAAGTTTTTTTTTGACAAAATTTTGATCCTTAAGTTATCAACTCCCTAAATTTGATATTTTATGTTTGCAAATCAATATCTATAACTCATTTACACGCTCAAAACATCATATAACGTAAATTGCTTTGAATAGGTAAATTAATAATTTATCCTTTTGAATCTGACTTCAATTTTCTCATTCCCAATGAAACGGTTCACTTGAAATGCATTTCCTTCGACTCATAAAAAGACATTATATGAATTGGATTATAGGGGCCAATCATCCTAAAATTAGGGTTCGCATTTTTTTTTTTTTTTGAAGCAAGGTTCACATTTTATTGTAAAAAGACATTATATAAATTGGACATGAATGCACATTCGGATTTACCGTTGTCCAATAATAACACAGTTATATGCAGTAATCAATCGTGACCACTGATTTAAGATTAAACAGTTCCAATTTAAAATATAATTTTATACTATAAAATGATCTTAGACATTGATCAAAAATCGAACTGTTAAAATTGCCTCCTCCAAGCACTCCTTTATAAGGGGGTGTGATTTATTTTGTAGGCAATAGAGAAACGCTTTCTTCTATTAATTACCAGTACTACCAAGCACAGGCAGAATCCAAATTCTGTACCCTCTCCCCTGTTTCTGCTTCCAAAGTACTAACAATCCGAAGTAACGCGCGTGAGTTCCACATTCTTCATTCTTCTGTTTTGTTTTGTCTTTTTTCAACAACGCTAATTAATACTTTTCTCTATGAATATTATTATTATTCAAGCTTTTCTTTAATGGAGTTCAAATTTCGCACCGTCAACAACGTTAAACCATCAACCACGTTACCTTCTCTTCCCGCCGCCACATATCTCCCTGATAATCGATCACTTCCAACTCCATGTAAGTCATCGTAAACAAACCCTTTTGCTTCAATCAAACAATTATTTTTATATATATTTTTTTGTTATTGTTGTTATGACGATGATTAGTGGACGGTGGATTTTCTGGCTTCCGAGTACCGATGGCCGCCAACGAGGCAGCATTACGGCGAGAGATTGAGAAGGAACAAATCCGGCGGGAGATACTCGCCGGCGAGGCGCGGCGGAGAGAGTTGGAGGAAGAAGTGAGGAGGGAACTTGCAATGGAGAGAGAATTGGGAATTCTTCCAATGCAGAGGCAACTGATTTCTCTATGGTCAAATTCTGCTGGTGTTGATGAACGCGTCGGTGTTTTGCAACCGCCGTTAATTATGGCGGAAATCAAACCTTCTCCGCAGATCAGTGATAAGGACGGAGTTATTGCCTTGGTCAGTTTCATAACTTTACTTTAATATATACTTTTCAACACAATTAATATTAAGGACAATTTAGTCTCTTATTTGTTTTAGAGGTGTTAATTTGTCCTCAAAATCCTTAACACTAATTTATGAATGACCAATTAATTGGATATTTAATCAAGGAGTAGTTTTTCTTTTTGTTGAAATAAATCTTAGGAGAAATTTGTATGCTTTTATTTGTCTCCATTCAAATGTTAGAATTTATTTATCATATTTTTCACACTCTTGTGATTCATTTGTTATTTGTTTAAAATTTCATTAAGTCATTTGATATCTTAAGAATCCATAAAATAATTTGAAATCTTTAAATCTATATTATATAATTCATTAAAATCATGTTTTAACAATCTTGATTGTAATTTTTCAAAAAAAAAAAAAATTTCTTGATTGTAAGTAAAATAAAATAAAAATATTTTAAAATTCCACAAAATCAATACAAATTCACAAAATCTTTTAGAATCTTTAAAAAAAAAATTGCCAAAATAATATTTCAAAATCTCAATCCAAAGGCAAGACCTAAAAATGATTAAAAAATTTATAGGAACTAAACTTAAAAAATTTACAATTTTATAGAGATTAAAAATTTAAATAATCTCTAAACTATTTTAATTGATTAAGTTAGTCTATCAAACATCATTCTCTATTTTTTCAAAGCAATTTTAAGATTTGATAGATTAATAATAATATATAAATGACTTATTATATTTTAAGCAAAATTAAATCTTTAGTTCTTTAACTTAATTTTTGGTAACATTTTTGCCCTTTATCTATTTTTAATAACATTTTAATCCTTTTTATGTTTGAATATGAATTTCAAGTTTATAATTTTATTTTTTTTGTTCACTTTAAATCATAAATATATCTATGCCATAAAAGAAAATCATAGATTTGAAGCTTAAAAAATCATATATAAACATGAATTAAAGACTAAAATGACTTAAAAAAAAATAAAAGACTAAAGATAAAGATGTAATTCTGCCTATATTTTTAAGGCAAAGAGAAATTGATAGTCTAGAGGATAAATTCAAATTTTACTCATCATATATGAATTCTTATGGTTGATTACTATTGATACTTGATAGTTAGCCGAGTAGCTATTTTTTAAATATTTTAATCCACTTGTGGTGTATATATAAATAGAAGGCTTTAATATCATTTTCGTCCCTGTAAGTTCATAAATTTTTGGTTTTAGTCCCTGTATCTTTTTTTGTTGCAAATTACTCCCTGCATGTGCAAATCTTTTTGATTTTGGTCCCTAAAGCTAAAATCCGCAGAAAAATCTGTAGGAAAATTCGCTGGTTTCCTGCAGGAAAATCTAAAATCTGTAGGAAAAGATACAGGGACTAAAACAAAAAAATCGCGAACTTACAGGGACGAAAATGATGATTAAGCCTCCAACCAACCATATTGTTCATTATACTAGTTGATTGTATTTTTGAATGACACTGTTCCAAGGTTTTGTCTCCAAGTTTTGGCACCTTATATGCACAAATATTATTTGACATCAATTTAGAAGTTTTTTTTTGACACAACATCAATTTAGAAGTTAGAACAATAAAATTTGACACTTTTTTAACTGATCACTGCAGTTCAAATGCATGGTTAACACTATTCAATGAGCGGTTAATGAATATATTGACTTAGATAACTCATTAATCATATACTGAACTTGATTGATGACAAATTTATTTATTATTAACCACGATTTAAGGTGTTCTAATTACACATAGATTTGGACACTTGAAAATCAAGTTTAATCCTATCTAAATTTGTGATCAATAAAGTTGAATAGATGATTAATGAGTTACAATGTTTGACATATCTATTAACCATATCTAACACTTCATTAACCATGTTTTTGAACTGATTTAGCCATTTAAAAAGTTGTCGAATTTTGTTGTTCCAAATTGATGTTGAAATAACATTTTTTATGTGCATATTGCTAGGTATGATATTTTCATTTTACAGGTTATGTTATTGTTTTTATATAATTTTTATATTTTCTTTTGATGAGAATTGAGTCTAGCGGAAAGGGTTGGACTCCCACAACATGGCGAACCAAAGTTTGAATCATGACTAGGAGAGATGTCCACATTTAGTGTCGGATATCTCTCGAATAAGATTACATCCGTTGAAAGGAATAGATAGAGAACCAAAAAAAGGGCATAGTGTAAAATAATTATTTGGGGCTTTTTTTAATCAAGAATTTCAGGCTTTTACTGTTATACTAGTACTAAAAATTAACTGTACCCACCATTCATTAGAAGTTTGTCACTATAGCTTAATCAAGGAAGGCTATTTGTATTTGCTCTCACTCCTTTGAAAGCTTATGGATTCCATCCAAGCCTGCTTATTGAAATCTATCAATTTGGTAAGAATTCAGTTGGCACAACAAAATCAAATATTAGAAGTTAGTAAGTAACCTTAGTAAGTGACCAAAGTTCATGCTAGACTACATTTAGTTTTATCTATCAATTAGTGGAAGCTACCTTGAACCTTTGGTCAGCACTTTATTTCACAGTCACACTATCATTTAATGACTTGCATTCTATCATTCGCAAGAACAACAAACATAATAACTCAAGCATATGTTTGAATTTCATAAGTTTCAATTTGTACATTTTCCCTCGGATAACTGTGAATGTGATAGTAAAATTTGAAATGCTATGTTTTTTCCCATTTAGTGAATGTTGAAGCTATTAATTGACCAGTGAGCATATGTTTTATTTGAGTATCCCAATTGCAGGCTAAGCCAGATCCCGGTTTCTTAAGTCCAAAGCGAAAAGCAGATGATGTTCCTGATGCTGAGCCTTCTGCAATTGGTTTGAAGAAAAAACCCAAGGAGGAGTGGAGTTGTGAACTGTGTCAGATTAAAGCCACATGTGAGAGTGGTTTGAATGCTCATCTGAAAGGTAAGAAGCACAGGGTCAACGAATTAAGACAGAAGAGGAAGATTGACAGGATCAACAAGAAAAAAGAAAAAACTGCGAACAAGGCTACTGAAACAGTTGTTACTACCACAAAGTTAGGAGTTGATGCAGAAACAGATCAACAACCTCCTCAACCTTGCATAGCCGTGGAAGTCATGAATGAGACTATGGTTGATAAGGCTGTTGCAGAATCTAAAAAAGAGGAGCAGTTTGTTGAGATGGTGGTTGATAAAGGTGTAGCTGAAGCTGAAAAAGAGGTGCTGCTTGTGGAGACGGTGGCTGATAATGGTGTAGCTGAAGCTGGAAAAAAGGAGCTGGTGGAGACGGTGGCCGATAATGGTGTAAGTGTAACAGAACCTAAAAACGAGAAGACGCTTGTGGAGACAGTGGTTGATAAAAGTAAAACTGAGCTGAAGTTTGTGGAAAAAAGCCAAAACACAGGTTGGTTGGAGAGGAAGAAAGATGCTGCTGCACCTGAGGAAGCAGGGAAGATAGTTGCATGGACAAAAAGGAAGATGGTTCAACCTTTATGGTGTGAAATCTGTCAAATTGGCACTCCATCAGCAACTGTGATGGAAGGCCACATGAAAGGGAAAAAACACATGAAGAAAATGAAAAATTTTGGTCAAAAAAATGCAAGTCCTTCTTCAATATCCTCTGTATCACAAAAAGCTCCTAGGTTGACTGAAGATGCTAATGGTGTTAACAAAGAAACAGACCAAGTGATGATACCTGTGGTGAATGAAGTTGCTGAATTTTTTAAATTAAGATGAAGTTGCTGAATCAAGAGGTGATAGAAGAACCTATGAAGGACTTTGAGCACATGCAAGATGCCATGTTGACTTTTAGTAACTTCATATCTCAGTAACTTTTTTACTTACAAACATTTTTGTTGTGTTTTATTATTGATTGTTGATGTAATGGAGCCTTACTTGAGGACTCATTTGACCTGGTGTTTCTGAACTTACTAGGTTGTATTTTGTATTTTCATTACATGAACTTAATTCATTACCTGTCATATTTTGCATATCTGCGTATGTCAATTTTTCATTACATATCATATTTCACAACAATATCTCAAGTTCATGCTCCCAAAAGTGCTCACTTTCTTTTCTTCCATAGCATAGATGAGTCATCAGGCACTTTCATATTTGAGCTGGTAAATGAAGAAAACAACTCATATGGTGATTTTCTTGCAGAGTTAAGCTTATGTATGTGAATAGTGAGGATAAAAATTCCATATGAATAGTGAATAAATACGCTTTTTCTTCACTATAGAATTTCTTATTATAAGTTTCAAATAGCTTGCATTTGGAATTTGTTTTACTGGACAAATAGAAGAAAAAGAACAAACTAAGAACAAATCATAGCACCACAAAAACTCCCAACCTCTGAAAAACACAGCAAAAAACATAGCCGTTCATGTTGGTGGTGTCGTGGGAAGCTAATGGGTTGAAGAGACATACTGAAGGATTTGGTTAACAGATGTAAATATACTCAGTTTTTTTAATTTTATTCTCAATTTAAATTTTGGACCATGAGATCGATCCAACAGTCACAGAGGATCCGGATTATTATTTTGAACAAAAACTGGAGCAGTTAGATTAGTGTTTAATGTTGTCACAAAATATCATTTGACTCACCAATACACATATACCATATCCTTGTTGGTCACACGCTATTTTTGGAGATTTCTTAGCAACTTGAGCAAATTAGACTTCAACAACTACTAGACCATATTCTGGTCAAGATTATTTCTCCATCTAGACTTTCTCCAAATGGCGGGCTAATAACAAATACTAATAATAATATATACAAATAATAAAAATGAAAGGGTGTAACGGAGAATCTTATGTTATACACAAATTAAATAATAGCACGTTACGTGCACACCAAACACCAATGGATAGATATCAATCCAAACCTTAAAAATCAAAACCGGCCACAGAAAAAAATAAACAAGTTGTTGAAGAGAAATATATGATTTCAAGGGTTAAATTCTTCATTCCATCTACTATTATATATATATTGAACATATGACATGATTCTATAAGGTAGTACTATATTTTATCTTTACAAGATGAAAACATAAATCTAGAATAGTTTTGTTGAAGGTAAAAAATCTGCTACAAGGCAGAAGACTGAGACTACACATTCCAAATTGGCATGAGTTAAGCCAAACTGTACTACTTATGATCAAACCTTCAATGCTACTTGGTCTTGCCATGTAATCTTCCTTTTCCCTGCCCTACTTGGTCCTTCCCCAATGTTTCTGCAAACTGAAAGTTTGATATCATTGTGCTGCTCCTCATTCACAACTCTTTGTGCACTCTTCTTTTGTTCTTCAATCCACATAGGCTGATTGTTGCCCTCTAATTCCTCCTCTTCTCTCTGCATTAACAAAATAGATGAATAATATTAAGGATCAGTTTAGATTCACTTATTTGAGTTTATCTACATGTATAAACACCTGTAAAACAATTTGAATATTTGATAGAGGAAACAACTTATGACATGTTCATATGTCATATGTTGTTTTCTTATAGCTTATATACAAATAGCTTGACTTCAAGTTATCTTTTGTTATGGAAAGAACTTATGCATACGCCTTTATATGATAAGTGCCTATGCTATACACGATTAATTATGAACCGGGTCTAAGTCTACAAGAATAAAAAACACAAACAAGGACTCATTAAGTAAACACAGCATGTGATATGATATATTTACCGAAATCTGGTTCAAGTCGAAAAACGGAGGTACACTCTTCTTTGTGGCTTCCTGCCCACTGTGTACTCTATCTTTGTGATCCAAGTCAAGCACTGGAGCAGCAGAACTATGAAAAGAAGCATCTTTTATACTTAAGCTCCTACCATTCTGGTTTAAATCAATCATCACATGGCTAGTTTTCTGCATTGTGTCTTCAGCACCATTGAAAATTCTGTCTTTCGGGTTCTTCAATTTAGAAGCAGTGGGGGGTCGTAAAGTAGATTCCTTTCTATTGTAATTCCTTCCCTTTGAGATCTTAGGCTCTTTGATTTTGAGCTTTTGTGACTTCAAAACTTCGTGCTTTGGTTGAGGCCTTGGAAGAGGATGTTTTAGCAAGTATTTATAACGTTGCCTTAAAAATCTGTCGTTATTAAAGATTGATAGTTAAAAACAAACTCTATAAACTGCAAACTACGAAAATAAAATCCATTATGAATCATGAGACATTACCGAACTTCTGCTGATAGTATCAACTTTTTCTGGTTTACAGCCTCCAATTTCCTTCTCATGGCTTCTGTTTCCTAAAGAACATAATATAAATTACCATGAGAAAAATTCTCCCCAAATCTAATGAATAGATTGACAAAAGTCTTGTTACAATCAATTCAAGCAAGATAGCATGACAAAGTTAGATAAACAAACATCCTAATCATTATGACAAAACTTTAATAAATCACACCCTCTAAAGAAAGAGGTTAATTAACAGTTGTTAGTATTTAATTAATGGACAAAACTTGAAAATATGATTTGCAACAAAAACTTCAAAGCTAATAATTAGCTGCTTAAAGACCCAAGAGGGTTGAGACTAAAAACTAAACAAAATCAAAGGCTCCAAAACCTCATAAAACAAACTGTAAACAAGAAAACTGATAAAACCACACTCCTATGTGACTGTTATTGTTTCATGGTTATATAACAAAAACAAAAAACCCTAAAAGATGAACATGAGAACACACAATTTGATCAGATCGGAGGTTTAATCATAAAAATCATCAAACAGTCATGTCAAAACATAAGATCCCCTTATTAATTTCTCCAACAAACCCTTAATTTTAACAAAAACATAAGATCCACCTTTTTATTTTTTCAACAAACCCTAAAATTTCAGAAACACCAAAACCATCATAAATCAAGATACATCAAACATAAAACCAGATCCATTGAAACCCATATAATAAAAATTCAATCTTTGAAAAAAGAGGGTAAAAGGGTTGTTGTTGTTGTTACCTTATGCAAATCTTCATAGTCCTGCAAGAGACTCTGGTGCCTAAACATGGATCTCTGATCCATGTAAACATCAGAAGGAGGGTTCATGGAAGCAACAACACCTTTCATCTTCTTCATGAGATCAAAGAAGGAAAGAGAAGAAACTCAAAACTAGAGGTAAAGAGAATATAGAGAGAGAGAAAGAAGAAAAGGTTAGAGAGAAATAGAGAGAGAGAAGAGGAAAAGAAGAGAGAATAATAAAGGAAGAAAGAAGGAAAGAGTTGTTAATGTTAATGATAAGATAGGAAGAGGTAAGAAGGTTCTTGTTTTGATGTATTTTTCTGTGTGAAACTCTGACCAAGAGAAAGAAACCGAAAAAGCCCACATAACTCGGTGAAAAATATTGTTGTTTTGAAAGACCAGTGATGAAGATGGGATTTTTTGGGGTCTTGCAGAAGGGTAAAACGGGTAACATATTTTTCTTATGAGAGAGAGAGAGAGTTGTAATTGTAATGTAAGGTAAGGTGGGTTTGGTTGGAGGACAATTGAACACATCTAATCTAACACCTCTTTCTTTTGTTTCCCATTTTCTTTCTTTCTTTCTTTTTTGTTTTTTTTTCTTTCTTCAAACATAAATTTTGGTCCAGCTGGGCCATTGATATGAGAGAGAAAGTGTGTATAGTGTGGTGAGTGGTGTGGACTCTTTGATTAAATTTTTTTGATGGAGAAAAAAAAAAAGGATGTGTTGTGTGTGTTGCGTGGAGTTTCCATGTTTCTTCTTTGATTGTATCTGTGTAGAGAGAGAAATAATGGAATGGGTCAGAGAGATAGAAAAAAGAAAGAAAGAGGTGTTATTGTATTTCAAGAAAGAATATAGATAATAGATTAGATTAGATTAGGGGCTGGAAAAAGCAGAAAAAAAAAAAAAAAAAAAAGAGAGAAATGAATGAGATGGGATTATGATGCTGTTTTTCTTCCTGCTATGCTGTAGGCTGTAGCAGTTGTTGGTTACAAAACCATATTTTTAGGCTTTGATTTTTGTTTGTTTCTTTTGGGAGGGTTGGTTGGTTGGTTTTGTGAATGTGAATTTCTCTCTCATAGTGCCATGGTATGCCATGGTGACCTTTACCAATGAATTACTCCTCTCTTCCATCCATTTCATTGCATACACTATATACAATTATTTTATGCAAATGTCAATATTTGTGCAATTTACTTTTATACCCTTTATATTATTTTGTTTTTTTTTTATGAGTGGTGTTTTCTTTTTATGCTTTTCACCTCTTGTCCTGGGTGGAGAAAATCAAGATGGTTTTTTTTTTTTTGTCATGATGAAGCAGGTAAAGTAGTAGAGAAAAAAATTCCCAAAATACCCCATTTACCAATTATTTTTGGGTGGTAGTGATCCTTTTAAAAAGGATATATGTTAGTCTTGATGTGCCTCATCATCTCTTGTTTCTCTCTCTAGAATATATAAGAGCACCCACATCCATGTCATTCATATTGGTGGCATAAATGGGACCTACATAATATATTATACTATTTTATACTTTCCAACTATTTAAACCACTCATCCATATTTTTCAAATATTCATACCACTCATTCAAAACTCTAACATAGACTCCACAAAATTCACAATATATTGCTTTTAAAACCAAAAGCATTTGAAAGAAAAGGAACAAAATGCAAAGCAGCGGTATCCAAGAATGAAACTGTGGTTTTCTTTTACCACCCAATTTCATTCCAATTATCCATGCTACTATGACACAAGTGGCACATGTGGCAAATACCACCCCCTATATTTATGCTCTAAGGGGTGAATTAGGTACTTTGTCTTGTACAATAAAAATGAATCACTTATCTTTATATTTATTGTTTTCCTCCATCTTCATCAATGGAAATGGAAAGATCCCACCATCACCTACTTTCATGACTTTATTTGTGCCACACTAACCTACCTACCTAATAGCCACTATCACTGTTCATTGAAAGCTCCATCAATTTAACCATTAACCATCTTCATTTCTTTGTTGTATTGTATTGTATGGCCACAGATTTTGATATCTTATTTGCTCATTTTAACAAAATAGAAAATACTATATTTTATGAAGAGCCGATTTTGACATTTACATAGCTTAATGCTTACCCTTTCCTCATGTGATAGCGTTACAATCGTATTTATATTTATGGACACATTAATTTTGTGTTTATCTCTAATTTTGTTATAATTACTTGATTTACTTCAACCTTGTCCACACGCATGTTCTAGTTGATTTGCAACTTGCTTTATCATCAACATAAAAGATATAAAATGAAAAAGCTTTATCATTCATGTGGTATGATACAGTTATGACATGGGAGCAAAATGGTTAATTTATTTTATATCATGTGGTAGTACTAGAAATAGTGTGGTAGACTCATTAAAAAAGTAGTAGTAGTAGTGGTGTGAAACGTAAACCTAACCATCCACTATAACCATGGTAAGAATTGAAAAGAAAAACCAGTTTGCAGAGAACTAAGTATCTTGAAAATAAATTGATTCTGAGAGAGGTGCAGTTAAGTTAAAATAAAGCTGGTGGTGGCTGGCTGTTGTTGATGCTGTATTTTTTGCATTTGGTAACATTTTTTGTTGTCGGTTACTGTCACTTGATTTCTCTCTCCTCATCAATTGTGTACGTGTGAGCCTTACCTTGAGTATTTCTCCTGTCCTATACTACAATTGATGTATACAAACTAGAGTATCTAATTTTAAATAAACACTTGCATAACCACAAACTCAAATGATATATATTTGGACACACATATACAAATTTAAAAATCTAATACAATATAAGAAAGTTGTTGTCCCTGGTAAGGACAACAATAACCTTGCTTAAGAAGCTGCCACTTGGCAATATTGAGGGCAATTGATGTCCAAAATTTATGTAATTGAACTAAAAGTACACTTCATTGGCCATTGTAACCAAGCCATATGAGCCAAATGTCTTGCATGTGAGAGTAAAAGTAACTTTTTCAACCAAGCCGTGTAAGCCATTTGTTCCAATTGTACCTTGCCAGTTGCAAATGAATGATCAGTTTGCAATTTATCACATGTGAAGAAGTCACCTTTATAACATTTTGGGATTTCCAATGTCTGACTCAAATCTCAAATCAAATTTGAAATATCTTTTATTCAAATTTATATTTTCCCTCTCAAGTCACCTACTCTCTTTAACTCTTACATTTCTCTTCTCATTCTCTTCACAATTTTCTCTCTCTCATATTCATCATTATTTTTCTGCTTTTTTTCTTTCTTTCTACTACTGCTGCTTTCTTCTTATTGTTCCTAATGTTTTATGTTTTGTTCAATGTTTTTCTTATTGTTTCTAATTCTTTATGTTTTGTTCATTGTTTTTCTAAATTTTAAGATACCACAAAAAGGGAGATCTTACTAACAATCTTATCTTATTATATTTTTCAGAATGCATACAAGAGTTAAGTTGAAAAGTTCTGATATGTTTTCAAGAAAGAAGAACACAAAGAAATAAAACACATACAAAGAACAAAAGAACACAAAAACAAAATAATGGACAAGATGGAAGAACTTCATTCGAATGATATCTTTTGAGTGATTATAAAAAAGGTATACCATACAACATTCATATTATTTAATTTTACAACTTTTTATAATATTATTATTTCATATTTTATCAAATTTAATATTTTTTTTTTAACATCAAAATTTTTATTAAAAACTCACCCAAACATAAGATATGTTTGAATAGAGAAGAGTATAAGAGGGATACACAAAATAAGGCTAAATTAAAGCAACAATCTTAACAAGGGAGTGAACAAGTCCCTGAACCTGCTGCTAACCGAAACACCAAAACAAAACCAGTGTAAAACACCAAATAGTACAGAAAGCCAAAACACTTCTGCCTATCAAATTTAATATTAAAAGTTAAATATCATATATACAAGAAATTTATATACAAGAAAACAAGAGATATTGTGCATTTTTTCTTTCCACTTTTACTAGGTTTTACAACTAATTTATTTTCTTCATGAAGAAAAATATACAACAAAACAATCAGATCAAAAAAAAAAATTACAAACAAACCCATAGAAAAAAAATAATTCAATTAGTATACTCTTTAATCAAGAGTCTTGATACACAAATACAAACAAATTGAAAATCCAAATAGATCTAGAAAAAGAAAAACAGATCTAAACAATCTATTATTGTTATTACATGTGTGGGAAGGGAAAAAACAAAAGTAACATAATTTAAACAAACCAAAAGTTGATTTAATGAGAAGTACCAACCCGGGAAGCAAACACAAAATAAAGAGATTTCATTTTCTGGTACGGTGGTGGAAATTTCCGGCACGGTGGTCACCGGAAAAAAGTAGTTCAATCTTGATTTTTACTTTGTGGAGTTTGTACAGAAAATGTATGACAGCCTCTTGGTGATGATGATTTTTTTAAAGGTGGCCTATGGTGGTGGAGATCTAGCCAAAACGGTGGCGGATCGGAGGAATGTAACGGAAAAAAGAGAAAATTTGGTGGAAGGGAAATAAGTTGGAATGATGAGTTCTAATATATGTTGAAGGAATAACCATTTGAGATCCGAAAGTTGATGGAGGGCGGCGGCTAGGGTTTGTGGAACAATGAGATGTTTCTCATTAGAGAGAGAGAGATGTTAATAATGTTAATAAGGTTAAAAACTAAAATAACATACGGACTCCAAACAATGTATTGCCAATGGACTTCAAAGCAACATTCAATTTAGTTAAGAAAAAATCAAATACAATAAAATTAATTAATGTGAGAGAACTTCAACTTTAATGAAAAAAATTGTGAGAAAAAGGAACAATGAAAATTAAAATACTTTAATTGAGAATTAGATGGGATGTTAAAAATTTTGAAAAATAAATGATATTTTACTTGCTTAAAATGAAATATTATACATGAAAAATAAGTTTTGGTGAAATTTTTTAATTAACTACTGTACACGAAAAATCTGATAAAAAAATCAAATAATACGAAGAATAAATTGTTTCCGTAAATAAAACATTTTATTAATAGGTAAACATTCGTTTTAATAAAGTATCATTTACTTGCTTAGTAAAATTTTTTAATTAACTATTGTATACGGAAAATCTCTAGAAATTATAGATTTGATGTTAAAATCCATGGATGATGTCGACAGTGACCGAAAATTGAATTTTACGGCGGAAGAAGAAAAAATGCAGAGATAGAGGGAGATGCTTGAGCGGTGGCTAGAGTTAGAAAAAACTGAGTTGAATATATGTTTGGGTGTTGTTAGATTTTCATTTATTTTATGGGTTGGACCATTAAGCCCAAATTGACACTACTGATTCATAGAACTCATTTTAAAATAACTATCATATATATTAAATAATTATACATGGAAAAAATTATGCTATTGATTCATGTAACTCATAACAATTTAAAAATAACTATCATATATTTTATTGGCAAATGTTAGTTGTTAGTACATATTATTAAAAGGGGGGAATGTTAGTGGGTTTAGTAAAAAAACCCTTATTGCATACGGGGGACAAATTGTACACTAGACAAAATATATTATCACATACGGGAAACATTTAACTATATATAATGTACTAAATAAGTTATACACTAGACAAAATATACTATCACATACGAAAAACATTTAACTTCTACGAAAAACATTTAACTTAAATGTACTACATAAATTATACTTTAGACAAAATATACTATCATATACGGGAAACATTTAACTAATACATAAAATATTTAACTATAATGTACTAAATAAATTATACACTAGACAAAATATAATGTCACATACGGGGAAAAAATTATAAGTGGAATTTTTTTTCAAAATAACCATAATATAAAATTGTAAAAATAAAATTGCAGTTGCATAAATTTATAAGTTATATATAACTTTTCATGAAGTTGTGACTTTGAAAATTGGTAACTAAAAATAAAAAACGCATAACGTTACGACCCGTCCGATAGGACGGGTTATCTACTAGTTTAAAATAAAAATAATATAGTTACATCAATTAACATAATTTTTTTTTTTAATTTTTTTTATTTGTGTAAGTGTGTCTAACACTTGTCATTTGTGTTTGTGACTATGTTAAAATTTCCCCTAATCTTAGATTAAAAAATGAGATAAAGTACCACGTTAAATTGCAAAATATTTCGACGCTTAAGTAATACTCTATCTCTGTTCTAATATACTACTTTTGTCCCGGAATATAAGAATTCTTTCACTATAGCACGTATGTCAATGTATAATTTTGATTATGAATATCTTTAATTGTTTATTAATACAAATTATAGAAATTTGATATTTTGAAAATATTTATCGAAACAAATCAAACAAGATCTTCAATGATAATATTTACATTTATAAGTATATTTTTAAAAAAAAATACGGTCAAAGCAAGACATATGAATAGTACATTTAGTCAAAATAGTTCTTATAAAATAGGACGGAGGTAGTATAAGATTTTTTACACAAAAATATAAGAATTATAAAAAGTAATTTTTCATCAAATTTGTCAATGATATACAATACCTTTTTATTTTCAAAATTACTCTTCAATTATTAAAAGAGGGAAATATTATTCTTTTGTTTATTAAGACGAAAATAATAGGAGATAAATACTGAGAGATCTATAGGAGAAAAAAAAAGTGCCTTCATTTTCCGTGGAAGGTCGTATGCTTATTGGAGAGCAAATAATAAGAGATTTTTCTGAAGAAACATTATCTTAAATATTGTAAAATTAATTTGTGAAAAAGTTTAAATATTAGATACTCTATTTACAATAAAATATTGGCTTAAATATAGTTTTACCCCCTAGTTTCAATTGTGCGATTTTAACCCCTAAGTTTTAAAATTGTTCGATCTTAACTCTCAAGTTTCAATTATGCGATTTTTACCTCTCAAGTTCACCCCCTTTTGTATTTGCTAATCCCCCGTTGATTTTTTTTGACTAAAAATTGTTTATGTGGCATTTTAAAATTATATAAAAGTATTTTTAAAATAATAAATATGTTTAATTTTTTTAAAAAATTATAAAATAAAAATATTTGTTTTAAAAAGATGTATTAAAACCTTTTTTTAATAAAAGATTTAATAATTATTGTTTTAAAAAATATTTAATAATATTTTAAAAATAAGTTAAAAAAATTGTGTGCTATTATTTATAGCAAAATTATCTTATCAACTTCATATAACAAAAAAAAACTTATTTTATATTTTTTTTTTAAAAATAATTTATTTTAATTTGTTTTAAAAATATTTTTTAAATTTAAAAATGTGACATAATCAATTTTTAGGCAAAAAAAGTCAACGGGGGCTAACAAATGCAAAATGAGGTAAACTTGGGGGCCAAAATTCCACAATTGAAACTTAAGGGGCTAAAACCAAACATGCAATTGTAAAACTTAGGGAGTTAGAATCTCATAATTGAAATTTGAGGGGCTAAAATTATACAATTGTGAAACTTGGGGAGTCAAAATTGCATTTAAGCTTTAAATATTTCCATTTTTGAATCACTAAGAGCGCATGTTAGCTTTTCCCATATTTTAAAATGAAGAGAATAACGTGGAGAGGATCTTGACTTGATTTTGTGGGATTTATATTTATGGACTTTTAAGATTTGCAAGAGAAGGTTAGGTTCCTTAAACCCTAAAAATACCTCCCATCTTCGCTGTCTACTAATTTGAGTGTGTACAAGTATCACACTTAGGGCTGACAATGAATCGAGCTAACCTTTGAATAGTTCGAAGTTCGATTCAATTCAATTCATGAATCAAATGAGCTGCACTTGAGTTAAAAATTAAGTTCGTTAAAAAGATGACCTAATCATAAACTATATATAATTCGATTCATTTGACTAATGAACTAGTTCGATTGTATATATGTTTAAATCTTTTTAACTGTACACATCAATGAACTTTAATTTTGAGAATAATTGTGGAATTTTGTTGGTTTTTGCTTTGTAACTTTGTTACTTTTATCAATTTATGCTAGATTGATTTTTGTACGCGTTTATCCATTATACACTTGAGATAACTTTTATTTTAATTTAATATTTGACCTTTCTTTTAAAAAATAGTTTAAAAGGTTAAAGATTAGTTTTGTAATTTTGACAAAAAATTGACTTTAAAATCATGTGATTTATGTGTCAAAAGAAATAATAATAATAATAATGTGATTTGCCTAATGAGTTAAAATTAACGAGCCGAACCGAACTGTTCATGATCTTTTAATGAGCTAAATTCGAACTGAAAAAAAAATTTCATGTTAAACTTGAACCAAGTTTCAAGCTGAACCAATTTTTATCAGGTTGAATCTCAGCTCGACTCATTTCCAACATTACCACACTCCTTAGCAACAAGTTCAACTACCAACAATCCCAAAACTAACAACCCATAACCTAACCTACTATCAAAATCCTAGGTTTGAAGAAGATAATAATAATAATACAAACATTGCATAAAATAAGTAATATGTTTTAACATAAAAAGATAAATAATATGAAGAAGAAAAATGAAAACTCAATGTGGGAATAAAGTTGAAAAAATTGTACTAAGAATGAGTCGGAAAACATATTGCCAAGAAAAAAAACTGTTAACGTTGAAGCAGTAGAGATAATGTCATGTGAAAATTGGAATACAAATGAAGAAATCATACATATATTGGAAAAGACACTGATGAAGAAATAATAAGATATGGAGAACCAAAAAAAAAAGGCTTGCAAGAAATTGAGAAACTCTTAAGATTTTTAGTGAGATTGTTAGAAACTAATAGACATTTTATAAAATTTTGATGTGTATTTTTAACTAAAATGTCTCACAAAATTTATTAAATGAAATAATCTTTTAAAATCTATAGATTTTTGAATAGCAACAGACCTTTTATAAGTTTCGGGAAATCTGAATTAAATACCGATGAATTTTGCTGTCTTAAAAAAAAATCTTAATTATTTTAATTGAATACCACAAGACTTATTTAAATTTTATAAAAATTTTGATTTAATACAACAAGACTTTTTTATCATAAAAAGTCTTTTAAAATCATCTGAAATCTCAATCCAATACACTTATATGACTCGGTAGAACCGTTATGGAGTAAAGAAAATCCGGTTACAAATTGTTCCCTTTAGAGAGGAATCAAGGCTGGATGATTGGTGTCGTTTGAATGGATCCTCGAGGAAACAGATCCTAAGGTGAAGATGGCCTAATTTTGTAACGTATGTTCCAAAATTAATTATTTTTCGGATATCATTTTATTTCATTTCTTCAAAACATCAATATTTCTATAACATACAATTTCGAAAATAAATGTCGAAATTAATTAATTTCAAATCCTACAATGGCAAACACCCTTGGAAGTAATATGGTCAAAGCGAGAGGCCTGACAGCAATATGGGAGGCCAGAATAACAATTTTCCTACATTTTTGGGGTTTATTGGGCCAGACCAAGCAGGATAGACCCATTTTTAGGAACCAAACAACCACTAATACTACTTGTTGTCATCACACGGTCGATGGTAGTAATCTAATCTAAAAGGAGGTTTCATTAAAGACATCCACTTTTACCACCATACTCATTTTCTCATATGCCTCCAATTTTATTAAAATAGTTAGCGGATACACCTAAAATACTCTACTAGTAGCAGACGATATTTTGTAAAAATTACTTATGCTTACAACATCTCCTACTCATACGACGGAATAATAAAATGAAAAAGGTGTAGGACGCGCGAGTTACCGGTAACTAGAGTGGTAGAAGTAAAAGTCCTGGTTAAAGTTAAAGTACGGCATTTGCATTCACCGAGTGTTGTTGTGTTTGATTTGAGACTGAGTCTTTAATTCTTTGTTGACAAACAAACACGTTCGGTACCGAAAAAAATATCTTGATATTATCTAGTACTATTTTACGCACACAAAGTTGAAGTAACATCTTCTTTTTTTTGGGCCTAGGCCTCGTTCAATACCAAAAAAAAAAAAAAAGTTGAAGTAACATCTTCCAACTCCAAACCAAACCCACCCATCCACCGCTTGCTTCCAATTGAAGGAAGGAAGGAAGGAACCAACCAATTTCTAATGGCGTTTACTGTTTCTCTCACTGCTCACATCCATGGAGCCACTCAATGCAAAAAATTTCCCCCTTTATCATCTTCTCTATGTAAGTCTTCATTTGGGTTGCTTCCAATTTCATCAATTTCTTATCTTTTTTCACTTTGACATTATGCCCTATTATGTCACTTTTGCTGCTTCCTTCTGAAGCATTCTCATTTTGGGTTTGCCTTATTTTCCCCATAATGCCCTTTATCTTTTCGTTTTATTCTATTGAAGATTAAATTTATCTTCAATTATTGTTGCTTTTTCGTTTTATAGGTCACAATTTATTTACAGCAATTGAAACCTTGAGTTTTTCCTTAAATTTTCTACTTTTATTATTTCGAAGTTTGACCGTATAGTTGGAAAATAAAATAAGCTTACCTTTTGAAATATTGCTAGGGACTATACTATAGTTTATATGGCAAGCTGAATTCATAAAATATATGGTAAGGTGAATTCATGAGTAAATAATCATTTTGGTTTTGAATGTGTCAAGTGTAGTCACTGTAGTTTTTGAATGAATGTGTCTTTCCTTGGCGAATTTTTTGTCCTCAAATGTGTCTTTCCGTTAGTTAGTTAGTTAGTTAGTTTGGTTCTTTTGTTAGCCAGTTTAGTGCATGAAATTATCAACAAAAGGAATACTTGGGAATGGTTTTATAATTACAATTCATTTAGGGACTAATGTGACACGGCCTCACACATTTTGGATCAAAATGATGATTATCAGATTACTTTTTATCGCTGAATTGTTCATTGCTGGATTTATTCTGTAGGTAACCTAAGCTCCACTGCAAATGTAGTTGATATGAGACTAGTATCCCGGTGTGGATTACAAAAAGTTGGATCTAATCATAGAAATTTCAGAGTCAATGCCCTCTTTGGAGGAAAAAAAGATAATGAGCAAAGCGGTGATAAGGTTAGCCAAGTTTGCTTTCTTTTGCCATCGATGTTACATATGAATATTCACACAGGGTTGCAAATTTGCTTTTTATCCATATTTTCTATCTGTTGGTTTTTTTTTCTTCAATCATTCACATAAGAGATAACTGATAATAACAAATCTCTTCTACAGAGTGTTCTTTTCTTGAATGTTAAATATTTCTTTTTCTTGGTGGCACCTTCTTATCGTTGGTGTGTGGAAAAGTTCTTTACAAAGATGCATTTGCCGAAGCATTAGGTAGGATAGGAGATTCTCCCTAGCACCTAATTACAAACCTTTCAGTTCACCTATATGCTTGCTTCCCATAATGTTAAACCCGTTCCCTCGATTTTACAATTATGCTTGCCCTCATCGATTAAGAGTATACACATAATCCTATTTTGGTAGAATTTGGTGGAATCTCCTTAGTTTTCTTGCACTTGCAAACACACGGTTTTAGAGATTTTCTGATGCACATCATATTTTATAAGTTTCTTAATTACAACCTGTAGTCGTGATATCAATCCATGACATACCTTGAGTTCTTCGCTGCCTTATATGCCGAAGTGAAAACACTATCATTAATGTAGATCTCGCCCCTTCTGAGTTGGACAATTTATCATATTATCACTGTGGCACAATATATATGTTACCCTCATTAAAAATTCCAATGAAAAAAATCACTTCTGTATTTCTGAAAAAGTTAGCGACTCATTCGATTGCACATGATCACGTGACGTAGCACATGGACAGCATACACTATTCCAATCCATAAAGTTAAAAATTGTGTGGCAGTAATGTGTTGTGTGCTTGTCAATCTGACATTAGCTGATCATAGTATTTATAATAATTATTAATTGGTGGGTTTGTGAATTGAATATAGCCCGGGATCCTTGGTCAACTTGGAAACATGCAAAATCTGTTCGAGACTGTGAAGAAGGCGCAAGCGGTTGTCCAAGTAGAATCAAATCGGATACAGAAAGAACTTGCTGCGTATAACTTACTTGCTTAACAATTATTGCTTTTTCCTTGTTTCTTTTCAAAGTTATACGAGTTATTCACAGTAGAGTTTTTTGTCTTTATTCAACTATGCAGAGCAGAGTTTGATGGTTACTGTGAGGGTGAGTTAATAAAGGTATGATATTTGCTCTCTCTCTCTCTCTCCCTAATGTTGTGTGGTAAAAACTTTTCCATACTTCTGTGAGAACATTTGAAAATGTTAGAGGAGTCTTTGCATAATGGTTAGAGTTGTTGCCATGTGACTTGAATGTCATGAGATTGAGTCAACGAGTTGTAAGATCAGCCTCTTGCAAATGCAAGGTAAGGTTACATATGATAGATCTGCAATGGATCCGACCCTTTCCTTGGGCCTAGGTGGCAGGGATTTATAGCACCATACGAGAAAAAGGGACATGCGTTGTCAGTGTAAACTAGTCTTACATTGACCTCCAACAAGAATTCAACATTTTGCGGTTATTTTAAATCGTGGTTACAAAGTGGGATTACGTGGCAATATCATGAGTTATTACTGGATATTGGTGTAAAGCAAACTTTACACCAGCAGTATATCTCCATTAAACTCCACCAGATTACCCTTTCTCTTGGTTTCACTTTCATTTGTATATTGATTAAGTTTCATTCTTAGGTGACACTATCAGGGAATCAGCAACCTGTACGAACACAAATTACTGAGGCTGCTATGGAATTGGGATCGGAAGTGAGTATGCAGTTCTAGTGATTTCAAAACTTCATATGCATTTATTTCCTGTCAGATTATATGTAATAATAGCATGTTGCATACATATCCAATTATCCATGATAACTAATAGCTATACTGTGAAATAGGATTAGACAATTAAAAAGTGAACAAAAATAGGTAAAGTTCCTATATACTTCAATGAAAGCTTAACACTTGCACCTTTTGTTCATAAAATTAATTGAGAATAAGGGATATGCACTATCAGCGTAAAGTTAAATATTTTACTCTTAACATCCAATCACAACTCTTTAATTTGCCACATCATGTTTTACAATTTTTAAATAATAGGCGCAGTTACATAGTTCTTTGTTGTGTTTGTGGGATGTAATTGGTTGCTGATAGTGCATATCCATTAATCTCACATTAATTCTGTCGAAATTTGTTTGAATGGCCGTGAACAACAGATATGTTTCATGCACTAAAAGTTGGGGTTGATATCAATTAATTTTCAATAATCTGAACATGATCTTGAAATTGAAATTTGATATTGAACTTCTTTGTGTTGCAGAAAGTTTCCCTTTTAGTCACAGAGGCTTACAAAGATGCACACCAGAAGAGTGTTCAGGTAAAAAATAAATTCTCAATAGGAAGAACAAAAATTCATTTGTCTCAGTTTGATGTTGATTTGTTTTAAACATTTTGTTGCTATGTTTTCAGGCCATGAAGGAAAGGATGAGTGATCTTGCTCAGAGCTTAGGAATGCCACCAGGGCTCGGTGATGGGTTGAAGTGATGACAGTGAAGAATGAAACCTCAATTTTGTATACAAAATCATTTCATAAATGAATATTTTGTCCCTTTACTGTGAGTATGGATTAGCAATCTTCTTGTTTATTCAGTTGTGTAGGGATCTCTTATGTTGTCTTTGACAATTCAAGTTTACTAGTACTTTTTTAATGAAAGCTTTAATGAACTAGCACAAGTTTCAAATTAATAGGATCCTGTCTCTTTTTTTTGACATCATTTTCACCTATTGGATGTATGTGTAAAATATATATCCGTATCCATACACAGTTTTAAACTCTTCTTGCTTTCATAAAGAAAAGAAGAAAAATCGTTTATGCGACAAAATGAAAACCGATGTTAGAGATATCAAAATCATTTAATGTACAACTGACTTTTAATTTTTGTGAATCGATTTTTTTTTATACGCAACCGTAGAGATTAATTACTCAAGTCAGGTAAGACTACGATATATGTCATTTACAATTTTTCTCCTATTAATTTGAAAGATAAAAGTAATCAAGTTATAAATTTTAAAATGAAAGATAAATAATATTTTTATAAATCAAACTTAAAAAAATAATGGTATTAAATATTTCAAAAATCAACTTATGTATGTTACTATAAGCTGGTAAATACATGTGTTATTGTAAGTGGCAAAAACAAATAAAAATGCAAATTAAATTCATTTAAACAAAACAGTAGAAATGTATTCTTCCTACTATTTCCTATCCCCATTCTCTATGAGTCAATGGCTCCAGCTACCGGACGCCATCAATATATGCAATATAAAAAAACCGGATCTTTAAGGAATATATATTTCAAAAGTATATTCTCTAAAGATTTGTTTTTTTTTTTGTTATCTCGTATGGTAGGAGACCTAAAGTGGTATAGTAGATGGAGCCATGAGTCAATACTAATAGTAGTAAGTGCTAATAAGAGGAGTTTCTCTTTTTTGGTACCAAAGTATAATAAAAGGAACTTTTATTAGTAAAAGTAATATTTTTTTATGAAACTAGTCAAAAAAATACTAGCAATTTAGAATCCTAATAATTATTTTTGACTGGAAAAAAATAAAAATATAAAAAGCAATTACATATAAGTTTTTATGTATTTTACAAAAAGTTTTTATTTTTTTGACCAATATGAATATCCTAATTAGAACCCTGACCAATTTACTTTTTACTATAAATAAATATTGACCAATCAACCAAAAAAAAACTTTTAACTTGCCATGAAACAAAATAAAAATCAACGGAGCAGTGACTATTAACGGCGTCGTATTAAAGTCTCATAGTCAACGACGGCGTCCGCAGTTTACAGTTACCGTCCATCCATGGAATAAAGCGCGTGTGATATTAGTATTTATAGAGATACCCTTTCTTATTTCCACCGCTAACAAAATCTCAAACATACATAAAAATAAAAACTCCAATTTCATTTCTAATTTTTATTTTTTCCCTTCTCAAAACGCATAAAACCCACCCAGCAGGTACGCGATTTTCCCATTCCCAATATCTATTCTATACCCTAATAATTTAATTCAATCAATTCATTCATACACGATTAATTAATTAATCTGAATTTCAATTTGTTATTGTTATTGTTATTAGGTATCATCATCAAAACATGTTAGAGCAGTTACTGATTTTCACGCGAGGAGGATTAATCCTCTGGTCATGCAAAGAATTGAGTAACGCTTTGAAAGGTTCACCGATCGATACATTGATTCGATCTTGTCTTCTTGAGGAACGATCTGGTGCTGCTTCTTACAATTACGATGCACCTGGAGCTTCTTATTCTCTCAAATGGACCTTTCACAATCATCTAGGTCTTGTTTTCGTTGCTGTTTATCAACGGATTCTTCATCTCTTGTATGTTGATGATTTACTTGCTGCTGTTAAGCGTGAATTCTCGCAGGTTTATGATCCTACCAGAACTGTGTATCGTGATTTTGATGAGATTTTTAAGCAGTTGAAGATTGAAGCTGAGGCTCGTGCTGAGGATTTGAAGAAATCGAATCCGGTGATTGGGAATGGTCAAAGGAAACAGCAGGTTGCATGGAAGGGAGATGGATCTGAAGGAAAGAAGAATGGTGGAGGTAGCGGAGGTGGTTTGAAGAATGATGGTGATGGTGGGAAAAAAGGGGATAAATCGGAGAATAACCGTTTTGTTGTTGCGAATAATAACAACAGTTCTAACTTGAAGAGTAACGGTGGTAATAATGTTAGTGTAAATGGTAAAGAGAATGATAGTGTAAACAATGGACCTTTTGATGTAAATAGGCTCCAGAAAAAAGTTAGGAACAAAGGTGGGAATGGAAAGAAAACAGACAATGTTGTATCCAAGGCAGAGCCTAAGAAGGTGATTAAGAAAAATAGGGTTTGGGATGAGAAACCACCTGAAACCAAATTGGATTTTACGGATCATGTGGATGTTGATGGGGATGCGGATAAGGATAGGAAAGTTGATTTTTTAGCTAAGGAACAAGGGGAGAGTATGATGGATAAAGATGAGATTCTTAGTAGTGACAGTGAGGATGAAGAGGAGGATGATGATGAAGATGATTCTGGGAAGAATAGCAAGCCTGATGCCAAAAAGAAGGGTTGGTTTTCATCTATGTTTCAGAGGTAATATTGCTGAATTAGATTCTTTATTGTTATATCTTTTACTCTCAAGTTTGTTTACATCATTGGCTTCATTCAGATTTATATTCATGTTGTCTAGGATTTGATTTTGTGTTGCTTGAAATAGTGAAATTGGTATATAGGTGTGAATTGGATTATGTGAAGATTTATTTTTTAAATGTATGTGAAGATTTTGTTGTCTGTTTCATTGTTTCTAATCCATGATACCTTGACAATTCGATTGTTCTTTCGAATTTTATTGACGATTTTCTGCAATTTGGTGGTAGTAATAACATTAATTGTCAAGTTCCTTGGATTGAAACCTTATTGATATTTCCTTTCCACGATGCCTATGGTATCATCTGTTGTGCTTTGCTTTGCTTTTAAGGTATTTGTGCATCATTGAGATGCTAAGCTCATAAATGCATTTCCTCTTACATGTTGCTCTGATCTCTGTTTCTGTAAAATCTTAGGATAATGTCCTGTTTCCATTTTCCTTGCGATGGTATCTGCCAGGGTGAAGTTTATTTTGTTGTTTAGAAGCCAATAATAACCTTGACCTGCCACATTGATTGCCTGTTTTACAACTTCTCTTTGAAACTGTAAATTCTACTTTATTTCAGTTTTCAGATTTCATTGAAATGACTAACGATGTTTATTTACACGCTTGTGCTCAGTATTGCTGGGAAGGCCAATTTGGAGAAGTCGGACTTGGAACCAGCTTTGAAAGCTCTGAAGGATAGACTCATGACCAAGAATGTGGTATGTATTTATATTGATACTCAACGTCATTAAATGTAGTGGCTTCAATATCTAAATTTTGTCCGTTGGCTAATTTTCTCTCTTATTAAGCTAGCTAATATTTTTTACATTCTGTATCACTTGTAGGCTGAGGAAATAGCTGAGAAGCTATGTGAATCAGTGGCAGCAAGTCTTGAAGGCAAAAAACTGGCTTCATTTACAAGGATATCTTCCACAGTGCAGGTTTTTTTTCTATCTTTTTCCCTATCGACATCTGATTTTACAATTTCATATTATTCATACTGATGTTATGTTTAAAAAAAATGCAGACGGCAATGGAAGAAGCACTTGTTCGTATTTTAACTCCTAGGCGTTCTATTGACATATTGAGGGATGTTCATGCTGCTAAAGAGCAAAGGAAACCATATGTTGTTGTATTTGTTGGAGTTAATGGAGTTGGAAAATCTACTAATCTTGCTAAGGTGAAGGAAATTCATATATTGTTTCTCCTATTTATATAAATTCCATATGTTTGGCTTGCTTTTTAACTGGAAGGAGATATTCCATTTTATGTGTAAATGTGCAGGTTGCTTACTGGCTTCTGGAACACGATGTTAAAGTCATGATGGCTGCTTGTGATACATTTCGATCAGGAGCTGTTGAGCAGTTGCGGACACATGCACGTAGACTTGAGGTGTGCATTGATTTTAATGCTTAAAGATTATTAGATATGTTCTTAATTAATAATAATCAGTTACTGGGAGCATGTAGCTTATAATTTCCCCTTTCAGATTCCTATATTTGAGAAGGGTTATGAAAAAGATCCCGCTGTTGTGGCAAAAGAAGCAATTCAGGAAGCTTCACGGAATGGTTCAGATGTGGTTCTAGTTGATACAGCTGGTCGTATGCAGGTAATTATTGCAGTTGTTATAGCAAATGTTTATTGATTCTATGAGGGTGTACAATATACTAAATGCCTTGTATTATTGATTATCTCAGTTTCTACACTTTTGCAATTAAGAGATAATACTGAAAATGAACCTTGCATTTATTTTATGTAAATTGGAATAGAGGAAAGTCCACTTTGTTGATTGGTTTTGCCTATATTTAGATACTCCCTCCGTTCCTTTTTATAAGGAACGATTTGGAAAAAACACACAAACCAAGGAATCTTATTATTTTTATTAAAAATTCTAAAATTTTATAATCTATTCCAAAATTAACCTTAGTGTAATTAATGCATAGGAAATATGTTACTGTAATTAATGCATAACATTGGAATAGATAAATGGTAGAAATGGAATTGTTTCATTAATAAAGCATAAATTTAATGATTGTTTCTTATAAAAAGGAACAAATTTTTTTTCCAAATTGTTCCTTATAAAAAGGAACGGAGGGAGTATTATTTATGATGTTTATAGATGCATTTATATGTTCATCACTTAATCTTACACATCACTGCTGGTTTTCAGGATAATGAACCATTGATGAGGGCACTTTCAAAGCTGATTTACCTTAACAATCCTGACCTGGTCTTATTTGTTGGGGAAGCGCTGGTTGGCAATGATGCAGTTGATCAGCTCTCAAAGTTCAATCAGGTTCTGATATATATATTTAGTAGTAGTATTTTTGTCCAACTACGATTGGGTTTTTGTTTCACATTTCCTCCATATGTCAGTTATTGAACCAATCTATTTTGTTGCAGAAACTGGCCGACCTCTCCACTTCTCCTACACCCAGATTGATAGATGGGATCTTGCTCACAAAGTTTGACACTATTGATGATAAGGTATGCAAGTTCTGGAATTGCAAGTAAATTCATGGCCGACTGAGTATTTCAGTCTTCTTGATGAACATTTATTGGTCTGCTAGGATTGAAACTGTTGTAGTTTGAAATAAACGGAATACCATATAGTTAAAAAGAGAATCATATGCTAATTATGTTTGGTTTTGTCAGGTGGGAGCTGCACTATCAATGGTTTACATATCTGGAGCTCCAGTCATGTTTGTGGGATGCGGACAGTCTTATACCGACCTCAAGAAACTCAACGTCAAGTCCATTGTGAAGACGCTCCTTAAATGAGCGAACAAGCTATTTTATTTTTGGTTGTGAGACTCTTCTCTTCACCTATGACCTGTCACAAATGTTTTCAGTTTGACGACTAGATTACCTTGATGATCCTTGTTAATCCCAATACTCTGTATGCCAAACTATGTGGCTATGACTTTGGATGCAGTTTGGTTTGTTTATTTTGGAAAACTTTCTTCCCGCCTTTAACTATTTGGAAAGCTTAATATATCCACATATATAAACATCGTTGTTTTGTTTGTTTAATCTATGATTTTAAAGAGCAAACATCTAAAAATTGTTTTGAACTATACAATTTATATGACAAATGTTTATTAGTTGATAATAATTCAGCTTAAATTATACAAGTTTATAAGAAAAGCTCAATTTGATCAAATGCTTACATACAATTTGATCAATTAGATTTTCTGACGGAGATTAGTTATTGGGTGAATATTTCGTATCAATTATCAATTATCAATTATATAGTTAAAAAACAGAAGTACATGTGCTAATTAAACCTATCATAGGGAGGTCCCAAACAAAAACTGAAAACAAACTTTTATTAACATAACCTCATATTGTTAATGTTTATTGACATTGATTAGTTTGGATTGAAAAGTTCTCATTCTCATAAGATTATGGTTCACAACACTTGCAGTTCTCTTTGAAGTACATGTGATTTCATAAAATAAAATAAAAATCAAGAAAAATTATAATATTATTTTCTATAAATTTTAAGATTATGATAACATTCAAACATACGTTGGACCAATTAATAAGGATTCAGTCAGATCCAACAAGTTGTGTCTAAACCTAACTCACATAAATTTTCAGAGGACCAAAATATTATAATAATGTATAAAATGTGAAATATTAAACACAAATATGTGCCATTTTACAATTTGACATAGTTTAAAAAGTACTAGTAGTAGCTTCATACCATTTTAATTTTTAATTTTTTATTGTTTCATCCCAAAGAATTATGAAAAGGTACAATTCATATAAAACTCATGCAGGAATCTTAAGGTTATGGCTCGCCAGTTCACCAAAACATGTTGCTTCCAATTGCCAACTAGCTTACATACATTCTCAAGCTACCATTGTTTATTATAATTACCACTTTTATTTTTTAAAATAATAAATATAAAAATAATATATTCGATTGAGTTGAGTGTGGTGTTGAATCCTATTTATATATAGTCTTTCACTCACTACTAGTGAGACAAACTAAACAGAGTCATGAATATGGCTTCTTCTCCAATATTAATGTTGATGATAATTTTCTCAATGTGGCTTCTAATTTCCTACTCAGAATCCACAGAATATGTGGTTGGAGATAGTCAAAATTCATGGAAGGTTCCTCTTCCATCACGACATGCACTCACACAATGGGCCTCTAGTCACCAATTCGTCGACACTATCTGTATGTCATATAGCACTGCTCTTAATTATTATTGGATACGTGTTTAATAGTATATACAAAATTGGTTAATCACATGTAAAATTATAGTTAATAAAGTTGACTAGATGATTAACTTAGATCATGTTTAAAAATGTGAAACTGTGGTTAATTATATTGTTGAATTAACCACAATTTTGACCGTAAATTGAATTAACTATATTATTGAATGTTATTAAGCAAATTTCCTACATATTGAAAATTTTGAATATTTAACATATATATCATGTATGTGCAGTGTTTGATCATGATAACAAAGTGAATGAGGATGAGCATATAAAATGCAATATTGCAAAGAGTCATAGCAAGATGGGGTTAAAGCTAGGTGACGATGATGATGATGTGGTTGTCAAAAACAAGCCTCTAGTTATCCCACCTCTAATTACTCTGCCTGAGCCGCCTTCACCGGCACCGGCACCAAATTCATCCGGTAGTTATGGTGGCGCCGCTGCTGGCTGTGGACTCATCATGTGGTTGGGGGTCTCATCATTGGCTATGTTCATGTTCTTAATTTGATAGATTATCTGTTTCTCTACTAAGCTTAATTTGTGACAACATACATAAATTAAATATATTTGTGTGTGGTTAAGGTCAAATACATTTTCATTTTGGTTTCATGTTTCCTTAATTTTCACAGACAATAAAAGTTGCTGTTGGTTTCTGGTAGATTATGCTCTTGAAACTTCAACTATTGGTCTTAGATAGTTTTTTCATGCACCTATACTAATAATAATAATTTTATTTTTAATTAGTGTGTATTAATATAGTGGATAATAGCTAGTTTTACACACATTTTAAGAGAATATTTTTGCATTTTATTTGTTTCTTTTGAAAGTATAAATTACATCTACATGATTTTTTATATTTTGGAAACATGGAATGTTTTTCTTATTTTCAAGGTAAATTAAAGTGATTAATTTTCTCTATATATGTTATTAAACAACCATTTAACTATTACCTCTCAAGCAAATTTGCAACCAATCCTTAACAATGCCCATTAAGATATAACATATATGTATGTATAGTATCCAAAAAGAAAATAAAACAATATCTCAAACATTCTATGTGTATATGTAGTGTTGAAAAAAAGTTTGTCAAAATATAGTGGGGGCCCAAAAGCACCCGCACCCGCCCATGTAGATGCGTCCCTGCATGATACCGTCCCTGATGTAAAAAACGAACAGAGACCATAACACATCTTAGAACAACTTATAGAAGGTACTGCTCATTTTAGATTTTCTTGAAGAAAAAAGATGGTTGAAACTTAGAAAATCTAAATTGAGCACTAACCTTCTACAACTACCTTTCAGAATACATCTTAGAACAACTCATTAAAATAACAAACAATAACTGCTAAAAAATAAGAGACTGAACATTATAACTCCAGTTGTACTTTATTTGATTTTAAAATTGTTCCTGGACAAACTAGGGGCTAAGTAGGGTTGGGAATAGGCCAGGTCACGCCATGCTTTGACAGGCCTGAGCCTGACCTACGATTTTTCTTCAAGCTTAAGTCTGGCCTACGACCTATCAAATGCTATTTTTTTTGGCCTGACCTGAGCCTTTTTAAAGTCCGGTCTGACCTTGTATCTTGTTTAAAAGCCTGTGTTACATAATGGCCTCTATATAGTCTTTTTAAATAGGCTAATTAAACATGCCTTAAAGCCTATTACACATTTAAATTTTTATAATTTCTACAACATTAAGAAAGAGCTAATAAAATGATTAACACAATAATTAAAAGCTAATAAAATAACAAATACGATTACGACAAAGTCTATTAAGTATGCCATAATACAAATTGTTTGTTAAACAATAATATTTTATAAATAATAATTATTATATAAATAATAATTATTAAATATAAGCATGCTGGCCTATCAGGCTTTGTAGGCTTTTTTAAAAGCCTAAGTCTGACCTATTTATGTAAATAGACTCTTTCCAAAGCCTGAGCATGACATTTTTAATAAATAGGCCAGGCCAGACCGAAGGCCCCTGGAGGCCGTCTGACCTATTCCCAACCCTAGGGCTAAGGCATAAGACAACATTAAGAAAGTTTCAACAATTCCTTAAATTATTTGTTTAAGGAATTGTCTATTAATAAAATTTAGCCGATTAAAAAAAAAACCCTAGGGCTAAGGCATAAGACAAAAACGAAAATTCTTGTCCCACACTGAACCACGAGAAACCTTTTTATCCTCTGCACAAATTGTCTAAAATACCATAATAACCTTTTGTACATCAAACATCGTACAATACAAAATTTGTTCAATATCTTAAATGTTTGTCCTGTGATGTTCTGTCTTATACTGTCATATATTGTTTTGTCCGGTACTTACATTTCTGCAGATCAAACGAACCCTTAAACTCTAATTGCAGTAAAAAAAATCACCAGGTCTGGTACTTGCATTAAAACAACATTTTTGCAGATCAAACAAACCCTTAAATTCTAATTAAAATAAAACTAAAACAAGTTTAAACCCCAATGTTTCTTGTAAATTTACTATCCTCCCCATCACTAATGTCATCTGGATCTGCACCACCGGTAATTCGGTTCGAAATCTGAGCCCAAAGACGAACGAGTTGGTCACGAAGCCTAGGTGCTTCAAGCACAATAAAAAGTAAACAATAAACACCACATAATACAGTCACAATGGTACAAAACCTAAATTTTGTATCAATGATTGTGACCAACATGGCAAACACAACCTCATTAAAGACCATTGCAGTCAATGTTTAAAGAACTCCTCTTCTTAAGGGAAGCACTAATGTGAATGCAAGCATTTTTACTATGATGTAGCACTCAAACATCACAATGGTAGTTCTAAGGAGGTAAATGATGTTGGTGCACAAAGATGATAAATGAATAGAAAAGGAATTGTATTTAATGAACTTGAAGAATGACGGCTACAAGAAGAATAAAAGGCACTAACTTCTAAAATGATATCACTACTCTTATTTATACACAAGGACTAGGTCATAAAGACAACATAGTAAAATACTAAAATACCCTTAAATATAAATTACTTCTAACACCATCCCTTAATTTATATTTACACAAAACTAACAACACCAATTCCATCCCTCAAACGAAGAAATTGGTCAGTCTTGATTGCCTTTGTCATCACATCTGCCAGCTGCTTCTGAGTGCTACAGTGCACAACTTCTAACACTCCATTCTGAACCTGATTCCTTAAGAAGTGATACTTGGTCTCAATGTGCTTGCTTCTCCCATGCAGCACTGGGTTCTTGGCAAGATTGATTGCAGACTTGTTATCAATCATCAGCTTCAGAGGCTTGTTTACCTTAATCTTCAGATCCTGTAGCAAGTTCAGAATCCACACAGCTTGGCATGCAGTCAAAGCGCCTGCAATATATTCAGCTTCACAGGTTGATAGAGCCACAACAGGTTGCTTCTTGAAGCACCAAGAAATAGGACCTCCCAGGAATTTAAACAAGTACCCAGAAGTACTTCTTCTATCAACCCTGTCTCCGCACCAATCAGAGTCTGAGTAGCTCAGAAGCTCTGATTCGGTCTTTCCTTCAGAAGGGAATAGCACACCATGCTTCAGAGTTCCCTTTATATACCTCAAAATCCTGACAGCAGCTTGGTAATGGGACCATTTTGGTTTGCTCATAAATCTGCTAACCATTCCAACTGCATAGCAAATATCAGGTCTGGTATTGCACAAATACCTTAGAGAACCAACCAACTGTTTGAAGGTTGTAGCATCCACATCCTCTCCATCAGAATCTGAGTCCAGCTTCTGATTGGTATCAGAAGGTGTAATTGCAATTTTGCAATTTTCAAGCTTAAATCTCTTCAGAAGCTCAAGTTCATACTTCATTTGATGTAAAATGATTCCTTTCTCAGAGTACATAAATTCCATCCCTAGAAAGTAACTCATTTTACCAAGGTCTGTTATCTCAAATTCATTCATCAGAGCCTTCTTGAACTTAGCTATCTCTTGTTCAGAGCTTCCTGTCAGCAATATGTCATCAACATATAAGCATACCAGAATCATATTACCTTCTGAAGTGTGTTGAACATAAACACCATACTCCAATTCACATTTCTGAAACCCATGCTTCTTGAAGAAAGAATCAATCTTCATATTCCAGGCTCTGGATGCCTGTTTCAATCCATACAAGGCTTTATGTAATCTATACACCATCCCTTCCTGGTTCTTTTTCTCAAAACCAGGAGGTTGTGACACATATACCTCCTCTTGTAATGGACCATTCAGAAATGCAGATTTCACATCTAAATGCATCAGAGGCCAATTCCTGTTAGCAACTATTGCAATTACCAGTCTAATTGTTTCATGTCTTGCTACAGGTGCAAACACTTCAAAATAATCTAGCCCAGGTTTCTGTAAGAATCCTCTTGCTACTAACCTTGCTTTGTATTTGCCAATTGATCCATCTGGCTTTAGCTTCTGCTTGAAAACCCATCTGACACTGATGGCTTTCTTGCCTTTTGGAAGTTCTGATAGCTTCCAAGTTTTGTTTCTCTTGATAGCATCAAGTTCTTCATTCATGGCCTGCACCCAGACTTGTTGCTTAAGAGCCTCTTCTATACTCACGTGTTCAGAGTCTACTAACATAGCACACTGAATAACCTCTCCCTCAGAGTCTACTTCAGTGTCTTGCAACATATCAAACCCTGCAAACCTTCTTGGAATGTTCCTGATTCTCTGTGGTCTTTGACCTTGTTCCACATGATTTCCTTCAGAGGTTGGAGGTTCAGAAGTACTATCTTCAGAAGCTTCAACATCAGAGCCTTGACTTTCAGGGTCTCCTTCAGGACCACATTCAGAGTCTGAACCACCTTCAGAGCCTGAATCACCTTCAGAACCTGAATCACCTTCAGAACCTGAATCACCTTCAGAGTCTGAATCTCCTTCAAGAAATATCACATCAGAGTTGGATTGAGTTTTGTTCCAATCCCAAGTTTCTAATTCCTTCACAATGACATCTCTGCTGAATTCAATTCTATTAGTCTTTGGACAATAGAGCTTGTACGCACCTGTACTGTGGTACCCCACCAATAACATAACTTTGCTTCTATCATCCAGCTTCTGTCTTCTAGCTTTTGGAACATGTTTGTAACAAACAGAACCAAACACCTTCAAATGACTAACACTTTGCTTATCTCCAGTCCACTTTTGAATATGAACTATTTCCTTCAACTTCTTCGTTGGACATCGGTTGAGCACATAACATGCTGTTGCAACAGCTTCACCCCATAAATTATGAGGAAGCTTCTTCTCTTTCAGCATGCTTCTCACCATATCAAGCAAAGTACGATTTCTTCTTTCAGCAAGACCATTGTGTTGAGGAGTGTAAGGAGCAGTAACCTCATGCTCAATTCCATTCTCCTCACAGAAAGTTTTAAACTCATTGGAATTAAACTCACCACCACCATTCGTTCTGAGAATCTTCATCTTCTGACCACTCTGCTTCTCAGCTTTCACTTTGAACTTCTTAAACTCAACAAACACCTCATGTTTGTACTTTATCAGGGATACCCATGTCATTCTAGTAAATTCATCTACAAATGACACAAAGTATTTATTCCCTCCAATTGATGCTACCTGAAATGGACCACACACATCAGAATGTACTACTCCCAATGCATGTTTTGCTCTTGGAGCTACTCCTGATGAAAATGGCAATCTTGGTTGCTTCCCTTCCATGCACACCTTGCATGACTTCTCAGGTTTCTTGATTGTAGGAATTCCATGTACCAGATTCTTTGATTTTAGATGCCCCAGGCTTCTAAAGTTCAAATGACCAAATCTTCTATGCCACAGCTCACTATCCTTCTCAACACTTGTTGCACTAAGGCATTCAGAGTCTGCAGTTTTAACATTCACCTTGAATGTCCTGTTCCTTCCCTGTTCTGACTCCATAATCAGCTTCTGATTACGATCATACAGCTTCAGAAGATTGTCCTTCATGGTAACTGAAAAACCTTTCTCAATCAATTGCCCTACACTCATCAGATTGCTTTTCATGCCAGGTACATACCATACATTCTGAATCAATGCTGATTTGCCATTGTTCAGAGTGACTCTGACATTTCCCATACCTTCAGCATTAAGGTATTTATCATCAGCACATCTGATCCTTGTACTCTTACTCGAGTCAAAGTCAACCAACCACCTTTTATTTCCAGTAAGATGATTTGAACACCCTGTGTCCATATACCACCACTCTGATGATTTCATATCATCAATCTCAGAAGCCATTAGCAACACAGATTCACCATCAGAGTCATCAGAGCTTCTGGCTATATTTGCTTCTTCTGACTTCCTTTCTTTGTTTGACCGACACTCAGAAGCAAAATGACCAAACTTCTGACAACAGTAGCATTGAATCTTCTTCTTGTCAAACTTCTCTTTTCCCTTCTGATACTTTTGCTTATCAGAGTTTGAAGTTTCAGGCTTCTGAACTCCATCAGACCTTCTCTTGGCTTCTGACCAAGACTTCTTCTGATGATTCTTACCAGAATCTGCTTTCAGAGCCTGCTGCTCTACTTCTCTTTCAGAGTTTCTCTCAGTCAAACGCAACTCTTGTGCTTCTAGACTGCTTTGTAGCTCTTCAATTCTCATGGAACTCAGGTCCTTTGAATGTTCAATAGCTACCACAATGTAATCAAACTGAGGGGTAAGTGATCTCAATACCTTCTCAATGATTACTTGTTCTGAGAGTGTTTCTCCACACGCCTTCATCTCATTAGTGATCAAAATCATTCTTGAGATGTACTCAGAGACCTTCTCATTGTTCTTCATGTTGAGATTCTCATACTGCTTTCGTAAGGACTGAAGCTTCACCTTCTTCACTGATGCATCACCACCATAGCATCTGATCAGTGTGTCCCACGCGGCCTTTGCCGTTTCTGAGTCAGCAATCTTCTCAAACACGTTTTCATCCACACACTGATGGATGTAGAACAACGCCCTCTGATCTTTCTTCTTCGTATCCTTCTGAGCAAGCTTTTGTGCATATGTTGCATCAGCTGCTACTGGAACATAACCTTCAGTAACAAGTTCAAGCACATCTTGAGCACCAAACAGAACAATCATCTGTTTCATCCATCGATTCCAGTTTTTGCCATCAAACACTGGAAGCTTGGTACTCATACCACTGTTTCCGTTCATCTTCAATCTTTGTGCGTTCACTTAAATCTCACTAACACTCGTGTTTCCCAATCCCGCAGAATCAGAAAATGTGATTCTGTTACAACTTCGTTCAAGAAACGAAATCAATCACACAACGCCTCACGTTTCACTCGTGTTTCCCGTGGATTCGAACCGGAGCTCTAGATACCAATTGTTGGTGCACAAAGATGATAAATGAATAGAAAATGAATTGTATTTAATGAACTTGAAGAATGACGGCTACAAGAAGAATAAAAGGCACTAACTTCTAAAATGATATCACTACTCCTATTTATACACAAGGACTAGGTCATAAAGACAACATAGTAAAATACTAAAATACCCTTAAATATAAATTACTTCTAACAAATGACACCTTTTTTTTATAAGAAATCTTGAGAAATTTTTTCAGTTTCTATGGTGACATTGGCTGCTAACACAATATAAAAGTGCAAGACATTTCCATTAAACAAAAACGCAGTATATTATAATTTACCATGTGTGAAAGATTTTGGCCTAGATTAGAGTGATATGCCGTTTTTTTTTGTTTGAAAAATGTGATATAAGTTTCTTTTCTCTACATATTAAGATTATAATAATATATAAAATGTGAAATATATTATATACACAAATATATATCCTCTAAGTTTATTATAAGCAGATGATAAATTTTATTGTTTATTATAATCTAGAATTTGAACTTTTGTTCGTTAAATTATAAGAGTCCAACCCCTTCTATTGAACTAAATCTCTCTTGGTAATGAAATTTTATATTAACTCCGTAAATTATAAATATTACCACGAATAGTTTAAAATTAAGTTGTCCTGTCATCTTAGTTTAGTTGATAGAAATACTACATTATAATATATATTTTAAGAGTGAAATTTTTAACCACTAAAAATTTAAAATTAAGTTTATAGCATTATACCCTATTAATTAATTTTTTTTATATCCCTTCTGCTATGACGATTTTGACAGGGAATTAATTCAGAATGCCCTTTGATAAGTTTAAAATTAATTGATCTGTTTCATCCATAGGAATAGGATTACGAAAAGGTGCAATTTGTTTAAAACTCATGCAGGAATCTTGATTATGGCTCGTCACTTCACCAAAATATGTTGTTGCTTCCAAATGCCAAGTGCCTCTTTCACCCAAAATAAATAAAAATTGCAAAGTGGCTCCCTTTCATTCTACTATTTGCTTACCATCACCAGCTAGTACTACTACATTACATTTTAATTTTTGTGAAATCACTACTAGTCTACTACTACTTTATTTTATGTTAATTAAAGTAGATAATATAGAATTAAGAAATAAATTGATACAAAATAAAAAAGAATGAAAAGATAAATGAGATAAATTAAAGAGATGAAAAGTGTAAATTAAGTATAGTGCAAATGTGAAAAAAATTGAGCTGTATTTTTTTTTCTTTCATATAAAGTAAATAAACACCAAATATTGAAAATCATCTGCAACACTCTAAAAATAGATAAAATATAAAGTAAAAGTATAAAAAAGGCGGAGGACATAAAACTTGATCCAGAAAAATAAAAAACAAATATTTCCGACGGAAGCACATATCATAATATCATAATGTCAAGGGTAAAGATATTAAAATCAGATAATCCAAGTTCAAAGCCAGACATAAACATTCACTCACCACGTGCATAATTCATCTTGTTCGCACACAGGCGCAAAATCAAATTGCAAAAAATAAATAAATATGATGCGGGAATGACGAACAACAAATCCAAATTTTGAGAACGGCAAATAGACCATCACAAACACACAAACAATTCCACGAACCAACAACTCATTGTGCAACCAACAACAAGCAATCACGACCATTTTTAGCTAAATAGTCTGAAGTTTTGAGTATATAGTTCATAAGTTTATATGATAAAAAAACTTGTTTGATAACATTTTTTTCTTCAAGAGTTTATAACTTAGTTTTATTAGCTATAACTTATTTTGATCTTCAAATTTAATTAGCTTATAACTTATCATTTGTCTTTAAATTTTACCTCTATCATCTTACTTGAAAAAAATTAATTAAATATATAATTTTTATATCATTTTATATTTATAACCAAATTCAACAGTTAATTTTACTAAAACACTACAAATTCAATGAACACTATAAGATATAAACTAAATTAAAACTTATTCGTCATAAATTCATATGATATAAGTCGGTTTATCAGCTAACCGTTATTATTTCTTCCAAAGCCAAATTTGGCTTAGTTTTCTACTACAATGTATCAAATAATCAATTAAGAAAATTTATATTGATGTGTTTCCTAGTATTTAGTTTTGATATTCCTAAAAAAGTGTATTTAATTTTTATAGATACATATTAAATAAATTTGATAATAACACTAATAATAATATATTGAATTGAGTGTTATGTTGTGTTGAATCCTATTTATAGTCTCTCTCTCACACTACTAGTGAGACAAACGAATAAAGAGAGTCATGAATATGGCTTCTTCTTCTTCTCCAATATTGTTGATTATCATTTTCTCAATATTGTCCCTGCTAATTTCATGCTCTGAATCCACAGAGCATATGGTTGGAGACGATCAATTTGTTTGGAAGGTTCCTCTTTCATCACCAGATGATCTCATTCTATGGTCCTCTTCTCACAATTTCACAGTCGGCGATACTATCGGTAACTCATAACTTAATGTTTTTTCTTTTTCTCGCATTTTTTTTAACAGATAGACGAAATGACAAAGTCATTACTTACAACTTCTTTGTTGATTATTAATATTGCTTGCACATCATGTATAATATATGCATGTCCTAATCCATATAAATGTGTAGTTTTTCGGTACAATACACGAAGAGAATCGGTTCGAGAAGTGATGAATGAGCATGACTTTATAAAGTGTAATACAAAGGGACCATTTGTGAGATTGGGGCACGATGGAAATACTAGAGTGGTGCTTGATAAACCAGGAATACACTATTTCATGAGTGGATGGAAGAGTCATTGCAAGAAGGGATTAAAGGTAGCTATTTTGGTCATTTCTCCCACAAATAATGAGCCTTTAGTTTCCAAGACTCCGCTAATTCGGCCGTCACTGACACTGCCTCGGCATTCGCCAAAGTCATTGTCACCGTCACCTTCACCTTCACCTTCACCTTCGCCATCTCCATCTCCATCTCCGTCACCAAATTCATCTGGTAGTAAAGGTGGTACTATTGGTTGTGGATTCATCATACTGATGGGTGTTTCATTGATGACTATGATGATGTTCTTAATTTAACATATTATTATATGTATTTTGCTTAGATGAGTCCCCAAGCATACATGTTATTTGTGTATGTGGTTAAGATCAACCACATTTTCATTTTGGCTTATGTTTTCTAAATTTTCATGGATATTAATAAAGTTTTGTTGTTAGTTTCTTATTAATGACTAATGAGAATGAATTCCCCCTTCAACTTAGTTACTTATCTTTAAGTGTTTTTTTTTTTCTTTCTTTTCTTTAGTCAATAAAATTACACTTACACTCATAATTTTCCTAATTTTATTTGTGATAATTCATTAGTTGATTTTTTCCAACAATCATTTAAACATTAAAAATTAGATGTCTATAATTCATTATTATTGAATCATTTCTATTTGTGCCAACAAAATCACAATTCAATAATGATCGATTCTTAATTCTAATATGGGTTAAAGTCCAATTCATCGATTTTCAAGTTATATATTCACTGGATTTTTTACTATCACGTCATTATTTTTTATTGTGTATTTCTTTGATTTAACCCTCTTTAATAATTAAATTGGATTGCAACCCATCATGGAAACTCGGAATGGAGTTCTCTTATTTCTTCTATCAAGTTGTTATTACATTGTTATCCGAACTTTGAGGTTAAGTTCATAAAGTGGCAAGCGAATATAGCGACCCATACACTAGCTAGGGCGGCTTATTCTTGGCCTAGTTGCATGTTTTTTAATAGTGTTCCTGGATGTATTGAACCTTTTATTATAAATGAAATGACTTAATTTTGTTTGCGTAAAAAAAATAATTAAATTGGATAATATCTCTTCATTAAAATTATAGTCGTGTCTTTGAGAAATTCTTGCATGAACTTTTACCTAACACCTCACTCTTACACACACTCAATTAAAATATTACACCTTGTTAAAATTAATAAAAAATAAATCAGATTTCTTCTTCTCTCTCTCACCACTTTTTTTTTTAACACTTCACCATTTTTTTTACCAAATCTCTACACTTTCTTTAACCATGAGTAAGCCCTCAAAATCATTCACTACCAAGCATCACCACCGCCGCATCAATTACAATTGTTTTCTCACAATCACCACCATATTTTAAAGGAGTTTGATAAAACTGGAATTCTTCTATTTCAATTGATGTATCCCTAAAGAGATATTTAATTGGATGTGTGTAAGAGTTGGGTGTTAGAGGGATAATCCATTCTAGAATTTCTCAGTGTCTCTTATCTTTCAATTGAAATTTGTTTCACCTTAATATATTTAATGTCTACAACTCTAAATACATTTTGTATAGACGCAACATAACTTAAGTGGTGACCTCAATATTTCACCATGTTAGAATTTGATTCTTCATAGTGTTCAACTAGAAGTTTGTAGTATTTTCTCTTAGAGTGTGTTTGGATGAGGGAATGTTTTGAGGTAATGTAATTTTTTGAGGGAATTCAAATGCTTTGATCCAAATTTTTTGTTTGGATAATTAATTTGGAGAATTTTAAAAATGAAGAGAATTTGTGGAGTATTTTGTCTAAACTAAATTTAAGGAATTTCAAATGACAACTAAAAGCTAAGAATTTGAAATTCCTTCTTCTCTATCAACTTATAAAAATTACTAATTGATCAAAAAACCTAAAATTAGCCGAAAAACTAAAATCGACTATAAACCCAAAAAATCGGCAAAAAACCCAAAAAATTGGGCGAAAAACAAAAACCGGCCGAAAAATCTAAAATCGTCCGGAAAGCCCAAAAATCGGCCGAAAAACCTAAAATCGGCCGAAAATCCTAAAATCGGCCAAAAACCCTAAAATCAACTATAAAACCAAAAAATCGGCTATAAACCCAAAAAATCGGCCGAAAAATTAAAATCGGCCAAAAACCCTCAAATTGGTCGAAAACCCCAAAAATCGACCAAAATACCTAAAATTGGCCGAAAATCCTAAAATCAGCCAAAAACCCTAAAATCAGCCGAAAAATCTAAAATCGGCCGGAAAGCCTAAAATCGGCCGGAAACCCTAAATTCGGCCAAAAACCCTAAAAACGGCCGGAAACCCTAAAAACGGCCAAAAACTGAAAATCGGCCGAAAAACCTAAAATCGGCCGAAAAATCTAAAATTGGTCAAAAACCCAAAAAATCGGCCGAAAAACTCTAAAATCGGCCGAAAACCATAAATCGGCTGAAAAATCTAAAATCGGTCAAAAACCCTAAAATCGGCCGAAAACCCTAAAATTGGCCGAAAACCCTAAAATCGACAAAAAAATCTAAAATCGGCCGAAAACCCAAAAATCGGCCGAAAATCCAAAAAATCGGCAAAAAAACTAAAATCGTCCGAAAACCCTAAAATCGGCTGAAAAATCTAAAATCAGCCAAAAGCCCTAAAATCGGCCGATTTAGGGTTTATAATCAATTTTAGGTTTTTTGGCCGATTTTAAGGTTTTCGGCCGATTTTAGTTTTTTTGCCGATTTTTTGGATTTTCGGCCTATTTTTTGGGTATTCGGCCGATTTTAGATTTTTTGGCCGATTTTAGATTTTTCGGCCGATTTTAGGATTTTTGGCCGATTTTAGATTTTTCGGCCGAATTTAGGGTTTTCGGGCGATTTTTTGGGTTTTCGACCAATTTTAGATTTTTATGATTTTTCGGCCGATTTTAGGATTTTTTTTAATATAGTTATTCAAAGAATATCGAAAAAAAAATGACAATTTTGAAAATGAATTACTTTGTGATTCATTACCTTTTCCAAACAAAGAATTTTGGAATGAAGGGAATTCAAATGTGTTATCCAAACAAAAAATCTAAAATCAGCCAAAAAATATAAAATCAACTATAAACCCTAAAAATCGGCCGAAAAATCATAAATCGGCCAAAACCCAAAAATCGGCCGAAAACCCCAAAAATCGGCCGAAAAACCTAAAATCGACCGAAAAATCCAAAATCGACCAAAAACCCTAAAATCAACTATAAACCCTAAAATCTGCCGAAAAACAAAACATCGGCCGAAAAACCTAAAATCGGCCGAAAACCAAAAATCGGCCGAAAACCTGAAAATCAGCCGAAAAACCAAAAATCGGCCGAAAAATCTAAAATTGGCCGAAAATTCTAAAATCGACAGAAAAATCTAAAATCGGCCGAAACCCTAAAATCGGCCGAAAACCTGAAAATCAGCCGAAAACCTAAAATCGGCCGAAAAATCTAAAATTGGTCGAAAATCCTAAAATCGGCCGGAAAATCTAAAATCGGCCGAAAACCCTAAAATCGGCTAAAAACCCAAAAATCGGCCGAAAAACCAAAAATCGGCCGAAAACCCAAAAATCAACCAAAAAACCCTAAAATCGGCCAAAAAATTTAAAATCGGCCGAAGATCTAAAAAAGCGAACAAAAACTAAAATCAGCCGAAAAATCTAAAATCGACTATAAACCCTAAAAATCGGTCGAAAACCCCAAAAATCGGCTGAAAAAATAAAAAATCGGCCGATTTTACGGTTTTCGGCCGATTTTAGGTTTTTCGGCAATTTTTTGGGTTTTCGGCCGATTTTTGGTTTTTTGGCCGATTTTAGAGTTTTCAGCCGATTTTTTGGGTTTTTTTGGCCGTTTTTAGGGTTTTCGGTCGATTTTAGATTTGTCGGCTAATTTTAAGGGTTTCGGCCGATTTTTTGGGTTTTCGACCAAATTTAGATTTTTCGGCTGATTTTAGGTTTTTCGGCTTATTTTTAGGTTTACAGCCGATTTTTTGGGTTTAAGGTATTTTAGGTTTTTTGACCTGTTTTATGATTCAGGCCGAATTTTTTTATTATAGTTATTCAAATAATATCGAAAAAAATTACAATTTTGAAAATGAAGGAAATTTACTTTGTAATTCATTACCTTTTCCAAACAAAGAATTTTGAAATGAAGAAAATTTAAATGTGTCATCAAAACAAAAAATTTTGAAATGAAGGGAATTCAAATGAAAGTATTTGAATTCCATGAAATCTCAAAATCCCTTAAATTTTAAAATGACTCATCCAAACACACTCTTAGCTTTTCGACGCTTCCAAGAACACGTCATTCATACTTCTTTAGATCAATTCAAGTTATGATCACAATTTGTACAATGCTAATCAATTAGAGCGTTAATTTAATCGATTAATGCGGAACATAAAGTTGATTAAAAAAAATGGAACATAAATGCATATTTGAGTGATTTTTACTTTGGAATCAATCTCAAGCCTATAATAGTGTATAAAATATGAAATATTACACATAAGATATTGAATGTTTCTAATCTTTTATTTTTTTATCAATCATCGTGTAATTATAACTCACTTAGTAGTTGAAGAATGTTGATATGTGTCTGCCTAAATTTAAATTTGAAATTTTTCACTTTTCGACAATTAAAATATGTGAGTTTACCATGACAAAGAAGTGATATATAATATATTGCTCGCCTCTACGCACTCTAGAATGAAAAATAAATTAGTTTACAAATATATCCTTTAATTTGTTTAAAACTCATGCCGGAATCTTGATTGCGGATTTTTTTTTTTCATGCAATGGATTTGTTAATTTGTTTCATCCAAAGGATTACAAAATATTCAGTTAAAACTCATGCAAGAATCTTAAGGTTATATGGCTTGCCAGTTCAACAAAAAAATTATGTTACTTTCCAATTGCCAAGTGCCATATTCACCAAAATTATAAATTAAAATTGCTAATTAAGTGGCTCCTATACATTATCAACTACCATTTTTCACCATCCATGCTACTACTTTAACAATCATTATAACATTAATATTCAATTTAATTAGTATACATTGTGTTCAAACGAAATAGAGGCATGAACATTATGGTTTCTTCTCCAATATTGTTGATTACCATTTTCTCAATTTGGCTTCTAATTTCCTGCTCCGAATCCAAAGAATATATTGTTGGTGTACGTGACGGTAAAAAATCATGGAGGTTTCCTCTTCCATCGTTTCATGCATTCACCAACTGGTCCTCTACTCATCAATTCACAATTGGCGATACCATCGGTAGGTAATACATATAATAATAATAACTCTCAATTTTTTAATTGTAAATTTTTCGGTACACATATTATTTGATATATATATATATATATATATATATATGAGGAGGGATCAATTGACTCCAAGAGTAAGTATAATGAGTTACTCCTAATCTTAACCATTGATTTTAATTTTATTTAATGGTTAGGATTGATTAATAATAATTGCTATGATGAGACTTATTTGTTTGCTACACTAGAAAACCAAAACATACTTCAAATAGAATTGATTGAATTAATTATAGCCATTAACTGTCTTTCAATTCATCTCTTGTCTTTCAATTCATCTCTTGCTTGTTTGTTTTACGCAAAATATTAAACAAGAAATAAAATACAAATATGATTGAATACATACCTATATAAATATTATATTCAATTGAATACATCCAAATTTTAAATACATGCATATTCGTTCAATACGCAAGTTGAATGATGTATTCCATTGCAATGAGTTATTAGTATGTGTAATAATATGTAGTTAAAAAAAATCAAAGAAACACTGTGGGAAGTTTAGAAAAGAAGGGATATATGTTGGTCTTCGTTGCAATCGATTTTTTGATATTCCTATTACTTTCTAAGACAAATTATTTAATTCTTATTTAATATTTTATGCATAAAACAAATAAGCAAGGGAGATGAATTGAAAGATAATTAATGGCTGTAATTAATTCAATCAATTCTATTTGAAGTATGTTTTGGTTTTCTAGTGTAGCAAATAAATAAGTCTCATTATAGCAACTATTATTAATCAATCATAACCGTTAATTAAAATTAAAACCAATGGTTAAGATTATGAGTAACTCATTACACTTACTCTTGGAGTCAATTGATCCCTCCTCTCTATATATATATATATATATATATATATATATATATATATTTAATTGCACGTGTATAATTAATGTATATGTACAGTGTTTGAGTACGATAAGATGAAAGAATCAGTGCATGAAGTGAATGAACATGGCTATATAAAGTGTAATACAAGGGGACATAATCACATCAATTACTACCACGGTGGCTATAACAAGGTGGTGCTTGATAAATCAGGAGTACGCTATTTCATAAGTGGAAGAAAGGCTCATTGCAAAATGGGATTAAAGGTAGCAGTCATAACTCTCATGCCTTTATTAGTTTCACCACCGTCTTCTCCGCCGTCACCTTCACTATCGCCATCATTGTCACCCTCGCCTTTTCCATCGCCTTCACCATCACCTTCGCCAAATTCATCGAGTAGTAATGGTGTTGCTATTGGTTGAGAATTCGTCATGTGGTTCGGGATTTTAATTAAATTGGCTATGATGTTGCTCTTAATTTAAATGTTTCCTAATTTCATAAGCTTTGTGTTTACATAGATAAAAATGGGATTTGAATTTGGTGCTCTGACATTATCACGCAGTTTCACACTGTACTGCATCTCGGCCGTTAATTTCTGATCAGACAGTTTATATCAAATACAGTAAAAAGTAATCACTTTAGATCTGATCCGTTGGCTCGCGATCGGACGGCCGAGATGCAATAAAGCGTGAGACTGTGTGATAATTTCACAGCATCAAATCTAAATCCATATAAATGCAATAGTACGTATTTGTGTGTGGTCAAAGTCAAACACATTTTCGTTTTGCTTTCATGTTTTATTAATTTTCATTTTCATAACTTGGTTGATCAGAATGATTTCGCCATTAAACTACAATGGTTGGTCTTAGTAATATGTTGAAGTGTATGTTTTTCTTTTGGCAAAAAAAAGAGTGTCTCTGTTTTTGTATTGTTTATGCGTGTGCATTATTGGTTGTTCCTAGTAAGTTTTAGTAGCAGATTCATATTTATCAACACCTTTATGAATTAGTCACGGGAATCAGATTTGGGTGCGTGGTGTAACTGATCTAGGCCATTTGATATCTGATTGGCAACTAAGATAGTTTTCTTTATAAAATTGTACTTTAAATTTAAATTGTCCGATTTCAAATTAATAGTCAGAATTAATCACAGTGTGAAACTGCATCAATAGATGATAGCGGTAGATCTGGATCCATTAGCCGCGTGAGTAAATTTTTAAGAGGTAGCCGCAAATTATATGACTAATTTTTATTGATTATTGTAAAAATTATATATCCTATTAGATTTGAAATTTGTTTATTGAAATTACAATAAGTTGACACTATCTATATATGCTCCAACAACTAATACGAAATTGAAACAAAATTTGAAGGTCAAGGACAACATATGAATGTGTCAAATGGCAAAGAATTCCAATTATAGAAGCTCCTCCATTTGTAGAGAACACATTGTTTTTCGCCTATAATTTCTTCTAACCACTCCCATTCTCTTCTATCAATACTTCCACAAACATCAAAACATGAAACACTAGAAGAAGAGAAATTGAAAAATATATTTGCAATTGAGAAAAGAGAAATTAATTATTATTATTAATTAAGTGATCAATCAATTATGGCAGGAGCTGAAAATAATAATCAAGCACCACCTCGACCACATTCAACAGAGGTACTTCACCAACGTAAGAAAGCACCATTTTGTCCAATGAGAATGGCCATTGGAGGTTTTGCAGCAATTTCTGTGTTAGGTTATTTTGTTTTGTACGCTAATAAGAAGCCTGAAGCATCAGCTTTGGATGTTGCTAAGGTTTCTTCTGGGGTGGCCCATCCAGATAATACACATCCTCGTAATTAATTAATTAAACCATCAACCATAAACATAGTTATTCATTAATCATTATAGCATCTTACAGTATTATGTTGTACTATTGATAATTTCCTCTAGCTATCTTAATTATCTTTATTTTTCAATGTACTGTACTTGTGTTTAATTAATTGAGTTCCTTATACGTCATTAAAAACAAATTGAGTTCCTAGCTTATACTTCATTTTTATTTAATGCAAGTACATCGCATGGAGTAATCGGAATTCAAACTCGTGATCATCCTAATAAAATCATTAAGCAACAAACCATTAAAAATATTGAAAAGGTCGGAATTCGAACTATCCACTTTTTCACCACCCTTCAAACCACTTCTAAACATGTGTTTATTGTTGATTTGTGTTTGCAGAACTTCAAAAAAGAATTTGTAACCAAAAGATTCAATGTCTATGTATGGAACAAATTAACTTGATCGTTAGACTTTAGATAAACGTTTGATAATGCCTCTTATTTTTTTGATGCAATTATCGTCTAGTTGTAGTAGTGTGTGTGTGAAAGGGAAATGCACATCACAAACTTCAAAGTCTCACGGTAACTTTATTTATAAAGAATTCTATGTATACATATTTCAATTTTATGATGAATGTTAGTATTTCCTGTGAAATTATGCACTATATGTCAACTCTAAACAATCCTACTACTTGAGTATGAAAAAATAAAAATACTATTTTTTTTTAATAATCAATCAACATAATTCAACTGATAGAAATATTGCATTTTATATGTAAGGCTTGAATTAAAATTTTGAATTTTCATTTATTTATCTTCAAAGGTAAATTTTTAGTCATTAATTAGATTACTTGATTAAAATAAAAAATGGGTTAGAAATTTGATGTGGATCCAAAAAGATAATGATTTTTTTAAAATAATTTTTTGTTCCAAAAAATAGATTAATTTTGATTTTAATTCTTAAAAATAAAAATTAGATGTTTTCCTCTTCCCAAAAATTTCCATTTTGTTTTTTTTTTGTCTATACCAAGCGATTTATGTTTAGGATTTAATTTATATGCACTGACAGTGTAAAATAATTTTACACTGTCAACCAATAACAACCATGTATTCCGCCACATCACCCCACTTTACCCCACTATCTTTATATGATATGGAAGTTTAAATCATTTTTATTGGTTGCATGTGTAAAATAACTTTACACTGACAGTGCATAACAATTAAACTCTTATGTTTATATTAGTATCAATATTATGGCATTTTTATGTTTAAGATGTGTTCATATTATATCCATCTATAATGTTAATCTTTTGTGTGTCCATATTATGTTTACAAACATATCAAAATTATATCCAGCAAATACAAAAAAATAAAAAATTGAGAAGACGAAAATACTCAATTTTTATTTTTAGGGATTAAAATAAAAGACCGATATATTTTAATAACTAAAAATTTATTTGACCCTCTTTTTTAAATTATAACATAGAAAAACAAATTTAATAATTTAACGGAATCAATCGCGGGTAGAGTATCCTATAAAATCAACATAAAAAAAAGGTTATATTTCATTTATCTAATAAGAAAAAAAAAGTTTATATTTTATTTTAATTTAATATTTTTGTGTGATTTGAGATTAAGATCCATCTGCGTTTCTTCCTCCTTGATATTCGGTGATTTGCAAGTTGTCTTAAGATTTTGTGTTTCTTCTTCACAGTCACCGGAACTTCAACATCCATCCACTATTTTTTCTCTATGAGGTTCGTTTCTTTTCTTTTTCTTAATTTAATTGCTTTTATTTTAATGGAATTTCACAAATTCTATAAAGTATTTTGTTCCTCACCGCCGGCGGGTTTTCCGGTCGCTGGAAACTTTCCACCGTCGTTCTTGAGATTATGCTCTGCTCTTATTGTTGAACTGCAAAAAAATGACTTCAATTCTCTGCATCTGTTGAAATATAAGTAAAATAGATCCATTTTTTTCTTCTTTTATCTTATACAATTACGAAATTTTACTCCATTAATTAAAAGTTATTACTTCATGAATTTTTCAAAATTAAAGAAAATTACTTCATGAAATTTATCATTTTGCTCCAAACACAGGCTACAAATGTTTTTTTATTTTTTTATTTTTTATTCGCCATATCCTTAGTAAATAGTAACAACATGGTACCAACAATGAATTGGTCCAACTTGTAGTAAAGAAAAAACAATTAATTGGTTCAATTGGTAAGGGTATTGGTCCTCTTAAGCAAGCGGTCAGGACTCGGGAGTTTGTGTGCCCTATAGGTTATTCCAACGGAGATTAGTCATTGTTAAACGGCGGTGGAAACTTCGTGGCAGTACATGCTAACGGAAAAACAAAAAGTAACAGCAGTTTGGTTTAGAAGATTAATATTTTATTAATGTTGTGATGGAAGGAATATGATAGAAGTGAAATTATTAACTTTAGGTTCATTTTTCTGGTGCAATCAATCTACATTACATAGTAGATTTACATATGGGTTTTAACACCTGGAAAATATAATAGTGAGCATAAGTTTCTAAATTTAGGCAATGTCATTCTTGAAATTACACTCTTTTTTTTCCCTGATTTGAATTGGAAATTGTTCCACCCTCTAACCATGATGCTTTTAGTAAACATTTGGAATCTGACCATGAAGACAACCATATTATGAATATTATTGTTCATTGTTTTGATTATTGTTTTGTATGTTAGTCAGCAGGCAGTGCTTCTGTGATCAACTGTTGAAAGATGTTTGATGGCGGTGATTACAAGTCACAGTACATGGGCGGCCAGCGAGAAAATTCTTTTAGGTATCCTATATATTTTCTTTGCAAGGTCATGGTAGAGATATGAAGGAGAAGAGAGTAGTGCTAATATTTTTAAGATGCTTTAATGAATATTGTTTACTATTCAACTCATAGTGACCTTAAGTGTTAGTGTTACTATGTGCACACATTATTTGATACAAATTTTCTTATTTATTGATATTTTCGCTGTGCCTTTCTCTGATCTAGACTGGGTTTTCATATTCCTGTTTATGAACTGGCAGTTACATTACTATTGTTTGAGAGGAAAGTGACATCTTTCTATGCGTTCTGTTCATTTTTTCTAGGTGGGATGTCTTGGATTCTAGACTATCATCATCTTCTGATGTCAGAGTCACCAAATCTGGATTTAGTATTGATAAATTAAGCCATGGTGGTCATGGAAGCAGCACAACCTCTAGGTCTTTTAAAAAAGGAATGAGGAGGGGGTCTGAAGGACTGAAGTCAATTGGTCGATCACTTGGACTTGGGGTATCTAGGGCGGTGTTTCCAGAAGATCTTAAAGTGTCTGAAAAGAAGATATTTGATCCCCAAGACAAATTTTTACTCTTTTGGAATAAGTTATTTGTTATCTCATGCATTTTATCCGTGTCTGTTGATCCACTGTTTTTTTATCTCCCTGTCATCAATGATCAGTTACACTGTCTGGGTATAGACCGAAAGTTGGCGACAATAGTCACCACCTTGAGGACAATCATCGATGCTTTCTATCTTATACACATGGCTCTCCAATTCCGTACTGCTTACATTGCTCCATCATCTCGTGTCTTTGGGCGGGGTGAGCTTGTGATAGATTCAGTACAGATAGCCAAGCGATACCTGCGACGATATTTCGTCATCGATTTCCTATCTGTGTTGCCGGTACCACAGGTTTGAAAAGACTGCTGTATCTTGAATCAATCTCTTTTTGTTAATACTGTATGATAATTTTCGTTGGATTTTATGATTTTTCTGTACTAACATCGTGTACGACTCTGTTATCTTTCACTTTGGATTTACGTAAGATAATATCTTCGCTGCAATCCTTTCTTGCTTCATTTTGTGTTTGGATCAAGGATTGATTTGGATACTCGTTGCCCCAATGGAAGGTTTTTTTGTTATTACTTTTTTTTTGTGTGGGGTGGTGGCGGCGCCGGTGGGTTAAAGTAAGAGACTTCACTAAATTACTACAAAGAAGAAAGAGTGAGTATAATAAAAATGGTGGATAAAATATCCTGCTTTGCAATACCACAGACAAATAGGCAAACACTGTCATCATTCATCAATACAATAAAGCTCTTCAATCTCATATCTGTTTTATTTGGTTTGAAACTATTGAACTTGGGGCTTATCTTATAATTTTTCTAATATGGATTTTTTTTATACTTTTATGAATGCTGCTTCTTTTTTCGTTTTAAGTTCTCCTATTTTTAGATCAATTATGTTTGTTAGCTGGAATGTGTGCTACAAGAATTAAGTGTAAATGATATTTTTTTGGGTGGATTGGATATACTGAACCCTTATATTGGGAATGCAATATTGACATCTGAGTATGTTCAAATTATTTATACTTTGTATTCTGTTACAATTTGCTACTGCTTAGTCCACATTGACATTCACTATCATGTTCAAAAACACTTCTATATGAATTGGGCATCCATATCTAAAATTACAACAGTTATTGTATGAGCCTAATGCATGTCGCTACTGGACCTTTAAGGGGTATAAGAAAACTAAACTCTGGCTTTTGTTTTCTTTTTACATTCTTATATTCAGATTGTTGTCTGGAGATTTCTTCAGAGGTCAAAAAGTTCAGATGTACTAGCAACAAAGCAGGCCTTGCTGTTCATTATCTTGCTTCAGTATGTTCCTAGATTTCTTCGAATGGTACCGTTAACTTCAGAACTTAAGAGAACAGCTGGTGTCTTTGCTGAAACTGCATGGGCAGGTGCTGCATATTATTTGATGTTGTACATGCTTGCCAGTCATGTAAGTGGTTTTTTCTTCTGTTGTGTTTTTCTTCCCTGCCTTGTTCTATTTGAGTTATATAAAGTCGCTCTAGTTATGCTATTATTCTTGCTATCTAGCTCTATGGCACGCCAACTCTGCCACTGATTTATTTTGGGTTTCTTTCCATCAATGATTATTTGCAGATAGTTGGTTCTTTTTGGTACTTGTTAGCTATTGAACGCAATGACTCATGCTGGCAGAAGGCTTGCAGTGACAATGACAACGAGTGCAAGAAAAACTACCTGTATTGTGAGAACCAGCACACGGATGGTTATAGTGCCTGGCAAAATAAAAGCAAAGCTATTTTTAAGTCAAAGTGCTCTGTAGATGATAAACCTCCACCTTTTGATTATGGTATTTTTACGCAAGCCTTGTCATCTGGTATCATTTCATCTAAGACGTTCATCTCGAAATATTGTTATTGTTTATGGTGGGGTCTCCAAAATTTAAGGTAATTATTTTGTTTCTTCCTGGATAATTTTGTTGTGCATTATGTAATAGCAATTAGAAAAGATTGAAACAAGTATGTTCTGTCTGAAGCCTGATATGTATTTACATTTCTGGTTTGGTTCTGTTATTTCTAGTTGTATCCGTGATGTAGACTGTAGTGGGTCCTGGGTAGCTTCAACTTTAATGAGGCTGCACCTCTCGGATGTTGCATGTTATGTCAATGTAGTGTTTGTTTTATGACATTGTAATTTTCATATAAACATTGCAAGTGGTTGTATTAAAGGTTAGTGGGAAGAAAAAATGAACGTGTCTAAATCGTTGAAGTAATTGTATATTTTAGTGACTAGCAAAAATTTGGCATTTCAACACTTTATCCTCTTTGGTTAATTATATGGAACACCCCATATAAAGTTAGACTTCCTGGTCCAGGATAAAGGTGTGAGTGTGACAGACGAATCGCACTGTGGGGATTTAATTTATTCGTTGTTAGGGTTCCATGATCTCTCAAAATTTAATTATCTTCTGTCACGATAAGAGTACATTGGACTGCTCTTTTGGAGCATGATTACCCCCCACCACCACCACTCATTCTGTAGTTAGGTTACTAGTCTTATCCTTGAATATAATTAATGTTATTGATTTTTATGGAGTTTCTAGGTCAAGGAATACTGGTCTTCTTTTGAGTCTAAAATACTCAATACTTTCAAAATTAGACTACATATTAAATTATTAATATTTTATAGACCATATCAACGGTATCTCAGAACTCCTTATAACAGTGATAAGTTCTAAAGCCTGCATTTTTTATATTTTTTTTTTAAACAAAAGCCTGCATTTTTTGGCATGCTTCATATTTTGTTCTAAATAAAAATAAAAATTATTTAGCATATAACCTTTTATATTTGAACATATTCATAGAATATTCATATCCAGATCCATAATGTTTGTGCTTTGCATTTTAAGATGTAAGTCCAGATGAAATCACTTGCTCTTATGTAACATGCCTCCCTCCCCCCTCTCTTGATTTCATAGATTATTTGTATGCAACTACCAACTTTCATTGACTTCACTGCAGTACCCTTGGTCAGGGGCTTCAGACTAGCACCTATCCTGGAGAGGTTATCTTTTCGATAGCACTTGCCATAGCAGGCCTCATCCTCTTTGCACTTCTGATCGGCAACATGCAGGTATATTTTGAATCATTTAGCTTAACTTATTTTTAAAAGTAAGAGCGGTTGAAGTTTTGTGTAGAGAGCGTGTATTGTGACTGTGTTAGGGTCAATTTATGTGCTTCATAGTTGAGAACTATATGGTTATGCCTTAAGAATACACATTCACAGGAACACATAGATAATGAGGTTTGAGTACTTGATGTTATTAAGCTTGTTCTGAATGTTGTTTCTCGTTCAAGTATGAAATAGTAGATTGTTTATAAATTATTACTGAGGTTTCTGTATTTCCCATTGTTGCAGACATATCTTCAATCTCTTACCCTTAGGCTTGAGGAAATGAGAGTCAAAAGGCGTGATTCAGAACAGTGGATGCATCATCGCTTGCTCCCAAAAGAGCTTAGAGAGCGTGTGAGACGGTATGATCAATATAAGTGGTTGGCAACACGTGGCGTAGACGAAGATATTTTAGTTCAGAGTCTACCAAAGGATCTTCGAAGAGATATTAAGCGTCATCTTTGTTTGGCTTTAGTGAGAAGGGTATGCTGTCACAAACACTTAAAAATTAGTGAAATACCAAAGCTCTCTATCCCAATTGTGTGACTAAAAAGGACTCAACTTTTTCTTTTGGTAAATAAAAGGACTCAACTTTACTCTGATAAAGAAAGAACAAAAAAATTCACATTAGAAGATGAAAATGCCATTGATCAGTTCCACATTTTTGTCTTTGGCTCGTTGCAGTATATCACATTAAGCTATTATTTGGTCCTTCCACGAGTATAAGAATACAGTGTTTGAGATTTGTTGGACTTATTTATAAAACTTTTGAACTTGATCTCTTATTTCTCTCACATAGATTAGCTTAATCAAATTGCTGTTTGAGCATCTGAATTTGTTAATTCATTAATTGCTTTTCATGGATTTGTAGGTTCCACTATTTGAGAGTATGGATGAGAGATTGCTTGATGCCATATGTGAAAGACTGAAACCATGTTTAGTTACAGAGAATACTTATATTGTTCGGGAAGGAGATCCAGTTGATGAGATGCTTTTCATCATACGTGGACGCCTTGAGAGTGTTACCACAGATGGCGGGAGGAGTGGCTTTTTCAACCGCGGTTTTCTAAAAGAGGCTGACTTCTGTGGGGAGGAGCTTTTAACCTGGGCCCTAGACCCCAAATCGGGTTCTAATCTTCCATCTTCTACTCGAACAGTTAAGGCGTTAACAGAGGTTGAAACGTTTGCCTTAACTGCCGATGAACTGAAATTTGTTGCCAGTCAGTTTAGGCGTCTTCACAGTAGACAGGTTCAACACACTTTTCGTTTTTACTCTCAGCAATGGAGAACTTGGGCTGCATGCTTTATTCAAGCAGCATGGCGTCGATATTGCAAAAAGAAAATCATGAAGCTTCGTCAAAAGGAAGAAGAAGAGTCGGAAGGAACTCATGGCAACACTGGCAGTAGTTCCTCCAGCCTTGGTGCCGCCTTATTAGTCTCAAAGTTTGCCGCGCACACTCTCCGTGGTGTACACCGCAATCGACTTGCCAAGACTGCTAGGGAATTGGTGAAATTACAGAAACCCCCTGAGCCTGACTTTACAGCAGATGATGCAGACTAAAATTTCCATGTGTAACTCTACTTGAAATTCGTGTTTTCATTTACTATTATGACTGAACTTGTGAAGAAAGGTCAAAAGCAATATGTATCATACAATTGTTAAGGTTGTAGTTGCGAGGATTTCTAGAGTTTTTGCATCGTTTTCTTTGTAAATAATTGTATTATAGTATACATTAAGGCTAACTGGCTGTCATATTAGGTGTTGACACCAGCATGTAACTGATTTGCCGTTGTCAATTGTATTATTAAAATTATTATCGATTGGAAATTTGGAAGAATTAAGGTTGATTTATTTGGCAGTCAGTGGATATGCCACCTAGTTTAAAAACTAATTACTAATTTTGACCGTTTCAAAAAAATAGTAAAAATCCGTTGACAATCTTTGTCCAAGATGAACGTGATCGTAAGTCAATTTCAATTTTTTGTACAATCTCTGTTGAGTAGATTTAACCATCACCTAAATATTTTACTGGTTCAATCTCTAGTTTGATTTTGAAAACATTAAAAATAAACAAATGTGTTAACTTTCATTGGCAGACATCTAAGGTGAAAAACTGGTTTTTTTAAAATCAACATTTTAAAAGGGTGATATAAATTGATTTGATTAAATGCATGTGTAAAAATATTGTACATTATCATGTATTCCTCACAAATTAAATCCAAAACTATTCATGTGATAGTAATACATATTGATTTTACCTTCGAGGTAAAATCAAGAAAAACCAATATTACAACAATGTTATTTGATGCTATCTCCAATTGTTTTTAATTACTAGTAATACATTAATGTTGTATAGTTGCACGCAGAACTCGTATCATTTGGGAGATGGATCAAAACCTATCAAACAAGCATTGGCAGCTGCTTTCTATGGAAACAAAACTGCAATCTTTAATTGTAGTTTTTTGAGTTATCAAGATACTTTGTTTGCAGCTATGGGTCGACATTACTTTAAAGGTGAAACCAACTTCATTTTTGGTGCAGGCCAATCTTATTTTGAGGTAAAACGTGTTTAATGGACATGCTCTGTCAATGCATATATCCCATTTATCATTTTTGTATCGTGTGAAAATGAAGTATTTATGTTTACTTGTTTTAGAAAGGGGTCTGTTGTAGGAAATGGTCATGTGTATCTAGGAAGACCCCATATCCAAGGGTTATATTTTGGGAAACATATTTTTCATCTATGGTTAGAGTACATCGATGTAATACAAATTCAAAATCGTTAAAAACAAAAATGATGAAACTGTGAAACTCACAACATTCATGCGTGTTAATTGTATAAAACGGCAAATTATATAAGCCTACATATTTAACTATATTAAAGTGTCTGGAATATCCATGACTCAAAGATGTTTATTATTTGTACTCAACTTGATTGTAAGAAATGAACACGATTGTAAGAAATCAAAACTCTTTTTGTGCAGGAAAATTGAAAATTAGCAGTAGATCAAAACTCTTGAGCAGTTTAAATTTAGAAGTGCATTTGAGAAAGAAACAACATGAGCAAGTTTAAATTGAGAAGCAAATTGAAGTCTGTTTCAATACATGATCCTCAAGTATGGAGGCATGTGTTTACATTTTTCAGAAGTATATATACTTCAATACTTGAACACCCAATATTGCTGCAAACTCATATAACTTGAGAAGGAAGGAAATCATAATTGATACAGCTAAAGGTAGGGAGGAAAAAGAAAGCACCAAAGAACTCAGATATATTGAGACATAGAAATTTAGCTATCCTCTTGTACTGGTGATTCTACCATTCTTACCGTGCGAGGGAGCATAAACTCGGCAAATATAGGAAAATGTGATGATGGATAACATCCATCAATATTATCATTCACCACTTCACATGAAACTGGAATCAGAGATCTACCTCTGAAAAGGATCCAATCAACGTGAAGATCTTGTGTTTGTCGATCCCAGCAGAGGCAAAGCGCTCTGAAAATTAACTTAAGATATTCAACGGTTCCTTGTTTGTCACCTGACAACACCAGATAATAGCACAAGTCATGTCTCATACTCGCGAAACAGATATAACAATGTAAAGGAGTCGAAGCAAGTAGTACCCTTGAATCCATGATAAGTGCGGATTAAGGAAACATTTTTCCTCACACGCGCACTAGGCCATGCATCTCTCATATCACCAACTACACCATGCTCTCTGAATTCAACCACAGAAAACAACAAAGTTAAAAACCTTTTTTTTTCTTTCTAGTATGTTTCCGTAGCATCCCGCTTAAATGAATAACAAGGATACCAAGCATGAAGATATATTATCTAACAATCAAATTGAGATTCAAATTGTGAATTGGAAGACATTTTCTCCAAATCGTCAATCGAATCTTATTATGAATCATAAGATATATTGCATTACTGCTAATCAAAATATGTCGTTTTTAAGTACAAAAAACAAGTGACATAACAAAATTATAAGTTGATGTATCATATATGAACCACAAAGTAAATTAAGATTCAAGTCATATATCAAATGACAAAGGAAAGTGGTTGGTTATACAAAGTTGAGAAAAAAAAGCAGTTGCTATGCTAAGCTATTAGAACGAATCGGGATTCATCACAGTGAGTCGGGATTCAAGATGGAATTTATGTCCAAATAGATACACTACACAGTAGAGATTTGTGTCATCGTCGATTGAATTCAATTTAGTATCTAATCGAGATTTGACTCTCCTGTATCATAAGATACTGATAATCATGCCATGGTACCAGGCACTGCAAGAAATATAAACTTGAGCTCTAAACAATAACATGGTATAAACTTTATAACTGAATAATGATAACTAGCAATTGGAAATATAAGTAGCGAGAAACTACCTCGATCTTCCGAGAAGGAAACGTCCAGTAGTTGATTCTTTTTGTGTATTGAATCCTCCACAGTACACAACTGGGAGGCTAGGAGGTAAGGATGCAATGTGCTGCCATGTGAGTAAAGCACTTCGTCTACGGGCACGAGGACTGAACTGATCCATGTTTGTGTTTACAATCTGAAATGAGAATCCTGGTGGCTCAACTCCTTTTAGTTGAAATGTGTGGACATCTTGTCAAGGAAAAGAACCAAAAGATTGTGCAACAAAAGTAGAACACAGTTTGAAAACAATTGAAGTTATATCTTATTATCATAAGGATATAGCCCATGTTGCAATGCAAGGAACTTCGGAACCCCATGAAATGCTTCCAGGTACAGAGGGAGATTCTGACAACCAAAAGGTTCCGCCTTCTAGAAGCTCAACCTTCAATTTTTTCAAAAATAATATTAAAAACTGCGAAGCAATCTGTTCCCCAACCAGTTAAATAAAAAGAAAACTACAAGATAATACGAAAATATTCCCATATACCTTTTCCTTATCATAGAAGATAGTGCAATGCTCATCAGTAGTATCTTGTGGCCCTTTTCGTGATACGCCAAACTGATCATAACCTGAGTCATGTTTTATTATCAACTTAGAGGAATCTGTTTCGAACCAGAGTAATGTTATGCACAAAAAAAGGATTTGATAAGGTCAATTGATGCCCGAAAACATTGTCTCATCCTAATAATGGTATTCTATATCTTTCCTTGGACTCCAAGCATATTTGATTTTCTTGCAGAACAATTGTAGGTAAGTAGTTCGAAAGCCACTCTCGAACATCATTAATTCATGATCATTAGCAAATGAAGCGAGTCATTTCGTGATAAAAAAATTCAATACGAACATGAAGCAAGACTATTTAAGTTGCTAAATAAAAACTTAAAAAAGAGAAGGAAAGGTCACTGGAGATAGAAGGATTTATTTCTTTAAACGATTAGTAAATAGCTATGCTTACTCAATACTCATATCACTCCACAAGAGTATTGGATGATAAAAAAAAAAATCAGATATTTTGATAATTTTACATCAAGAGAAGTCTGAATAAAGTCTATAAAACTCCCAATTCCTCCTCATACATAATGGCACCTGAGTATCTGCCTATTTCTGTGTTAGTGCCTCATATGAGTACATTTTTTAAATGACAGTAATTTGATGAAAATACAGTTGCACTATAAATTTTTCGAAGCTCCAAAGTATAACCTTTGTCAAACCGTGATTCCTCTAAACTCACTGTCAATCTAAACATGCAGTGATTAGATGGAATCCTAATAATTTATCTAAACTCTAACCATTATGACATTTTTTAACGAACTGCACGCCTAACATAACCAAACCATCTTTGATGTGGGCATCACATGAGATGAAAACATCTACATAGTAAGCATTAATTATTTAAAACTTAGGCCAAATTTCTCTTCATAACTAGAACCATTATAAGTAATAATCCTTTAACAAGGACATGACTATGGGCTATGGCACATCCATTATGACAAATGTGATGCAAAATATGCTTGTAATGTAATGTAACCAACTTGAGAAGTATAAATGAATCCTTATAGAAGCTGAAGAACAACATAGTTATTACCTGGCAAACCCTGCTGAAGAAAATCCAATTGAGTTTTCACTCCTGAATCCAGATTCAAATTAAAACAAACAAGGGAATCAACATCAACATATAATTTTTCAAAGTAAAAAAAAGCATCCCAGATCAAACAATCAGATGGGGGACAGGACAAGCAAATGAAGAACACAATAGTATACAAAAATCATCAAAAATCAAATCAAAACATCAACAAAGCAACCATTTTTAGCAATTGAATATAAACAAATCAGAAAAAGAAACAATTTTTAGCAAACCCAGATGAAAAAATAAAGATGGGCATGCAGAAAATGAGAAGCTACCTTGTTGGGTACAGAGGATGATTGGGGAGTAACTTGTAATAACACTTATGCATATATCTCTTCTTTTCTCCCACGAATTAGGACTATCTTGTGGTTCATCATCATGAAGATTGAAGGTCATAACAGTCAAAGATACACTCATTTTTTCTTCCTCCAAAATAGTAAACAATTATTCTCTAATTCATAGCTACAGGAATGAAATGAATGAAAACTGGAACATAGTTGGAACAGGTTGTTTATGATGCTATAATTATTATTATTATTTATATATATTTTTCTTCTGTTTCATGGTGGCTCCTTTGATCAAAATGTTTGACAGCATAAAAAAAGAGAATTTTGTTTTATTTTATTTGTTATTATTCTCTTGATTGGTGTGTTATGACTGTGACTGTGACTGTGTGTGAAAGAGGAGAGAGGGTTTTAGCAGTATGTATGTAAAAATGTGAAGTGTAAAGTGAAAGTTTTAGCAAAGTCATACATTAACATAGGTACAACAGCATCAAGAACAAGATCCTCTTTTCTTTGCTATGTTTTGTTTGCATTATTCCACTTTTTCTAGGATGCCAACCAGTCAAATCTGCCTTTTACTAGGTACCGGATTTTGGGTTAATTAAACATAACCTTGTCCCAAAGGTGTTGTTGATTTTCACAACTCTATAATATTCTGCATTCATTGTACGGTTATTAGAGTAATCATTTGTGTCAAGAAAAAAAAATGTATTCAAAGATTGAGTAAAAACAAAGGAACTGGACCCGGATTTCCTGCATTAATTATTTGCCACAGTTTCATGTTGTAGCTAATCTAAGTCATTGATCATCAATCGGACAGTTATTATTACATATCACCAAAATCAGGTAAAAACTATTTTGTCCGTCAATTCTAGATTGGATGTTCCAGGTGAGGAACAATGTCACGCAATTACTGCACCAAATCTATTTCCAAAGAATCTCGTTAAGTCTAATGTATAAGTGAGACAAGTATGTATAAATTTGTTTTCATTATTGTTAGATCAATAACTCTCATTTTTGGATCAATATGTCACATTACCATTGAATCAATATGGTGACAAACTTGTTTTACTTGGGCATATATTAGACAAAGCTATAAATAAAATGTAATCGTAGAAAAGTGATAAGTTGAATTGGGATTTATATTGGTGGTGAAGTCATTAGATTTGAGTGTACAATTTATGAGAGACCGAGAATGTTTATTGTTGAAAAGTACGTTGTTTTCACCGAGTTTTGCATCTAAGTTGTTAATTATAGATTGAACGAGATTCAAATCACACATTTACAAATTCACTTTAAAAGAAATTTAGTCAAATATTTTAGATCAGACAGTTATGTAGCAACGTCATGTAACAACAAGAAATCCAAATCTATTCCAGCGGTGAAAATTGTAGGATACCAAGTTCAATTCTTACCGAACAAAACAAGTGGTAACAACCTAGTGATTAGTTGTTTATCATTAACAAAATCAGTTAGCTCACATGTAACAATCGTGGCTATATATAGTGAAAGAAACTGGAATTTACAAGGTGACAAGTAATTCGAATCTATGATTGAAAATCTAGTACTAGATTAGTGTTTACAAGGATGACAACATAATTAGTATTATTTTTTTATTGTGATGTGTTACTTTGGCAAGTCAATTTTTTGCTTATCTTTAAAGAGATAGAGGTTTTTCTTTTACAGAAAAGAAAATGAAGTTTTATTAATATAAACTTAAATGTATAAACAGTCCACATAAATAAAAAGTAAAATCACACATTTCAAGAGTTTATAACATAAGTAGACTGGATTTAAAACAAAACATTGTTATAGTATTGTGGAGTAAGATAAATTTAAATGAATTTAAAAAGCATTTTTAAACACTGCCTTGAGTTAAAAAGCATTGATATTATAAATTGTCAAAACACTACTTACAGTAACTGCGTCGTATTTGTTCATTTCACACATATTAAAAAATACCATAAATAAAAGAAATAGAATACTAATTTTGTCAAAAAGAATACTAATTTTATCAAAATTGATTGTATTAAGCATTGGTTGGTGTTTTCACAATTGTCGTAAATACACAATGAAGTATAATAATTTGAGAATTATGCACATAGTAATATTGGAGTTTATAATTGAAGAAAAGTAATTTACTAAAATAAAATATATTGTTTAATCAATAAAAAAAATGAGAAAGTAAAGATACTTCAATTTATAATAAGATATATAACCAACCTAATTAATTTCCAAAAACCATTCACTTTTTTTTATTCTTTTGATCTTTGTATTAAAAAGAAATGAGGAAATTTTATATTATTTCCCATTTATAACCTCTTTGCATATACTAGCCTAGATGGTTAACAAAATAATTGAGGTAGTGACAAAAAAAAGGTCAATCAAAATAGGTATCTTGAGTCTTAATTCGATAAATTTTTTCAAACTAGGAAGAAGTAAAGAACTAAAACCTTGGATCCCTTTTGATTACACTTGTATGGCTTAAAGCAAGATGATTTTACTTTGGCCTTCTGTAGTGTAAACAATTAGATCACAGCACTCATTGGTCCTTCCAAAAGAAAGAGCAAACAAGTTATGCTACTGCTTTTTTTGTTGAAAGAAGCTTGTATGCTTCTAAAACACACATAACATGACAACAAATAATACAAATGGACCCCCTTTGCAAAAGATGGCACTAATAAAGCTACAAAGGATGATAGAAAAAGATAATTTCTCAATCCGCATCTATATATAGCTCATATCTATCAAAACACGCTATCAGAAGCGTGCTTAAGGACGTAAGGGGGGCGCAGATTGAGAAATTATCTAGAAAATATCAACACAATAATTGGATGTTTAACTGAATTATTAGGAAAACATGAAAATACAAAGTCCTTTTTTGTATAAAGTTTGAATACATTGGAATATACTTCAGCTTACCACCTTTTCCATCCATCATAAAAAAAGCTTTATTCATATAAGCAAAGCAACCCCAAATAACCAGAAAACCCATAAGATGATTTTTTTTTTTATCTTATCTTAAATGTCACTCACAATGCCAACCATGTTTGAAGATTTCAATTTGCAGTTAAGAAGAAGCATTTTTCAAAACCCATTCGACTAGAGTAGCAACGCCAAATCCTGTCGCAGAGCGCTTCTTGTCATTCCACACAGGACCAGCCATGTCAATATGCAACCATTGAACCTTTTCATCAACAAACTGCAACCCCAAAATTGTTTCAGATTAGGACAATTCAAGTTCCAGTTGCACACAATCACTTGGAGAAATATGGAGCGAGAAAATGACATAATATCATTCAGATAACACTACCGCTCTATGGTACAGAACTGTCAATAATTTTGAGAAGAAAATTGCAAACAGTAACATGATTTATATAAGCACGTACCTGTTTCAGGAAAAGAGCAGCAGTAATAGAACCACCTTGTCTACCACCAGTGTTCACCATATCAGCCACTCCTGATTTCATTGATTCCCAATAGCTTTCCTCTATTGGCAGCCTCCACAGTTTCTCCCCACTCAATTCAGAAGCTTCAACAACTTCTTTCACCAGTTCATCATTGGGTGAAAATATACCTTCAAAATAGTAGTTTGAATCAGATGATGTTTGACAGTTTTATCTCTCGAGTCCAGCCTCTCCCGAGTTTAGTTCTACTATTTCCCCAAAAATGATATTTTTAAGGAGTTTATTATAGTGCCAACCAAAATATTGAGGCTTCTTTCTGATTTTTACACGTAAATATTGGTATATATGGTAATTAAAAAAAGGTCACATCTATACACAGCATAATAGTTTTTAGTGTATCTTTACCTGCGACTGAAGGACCAAGAGCAACTACGCATGCCCCTGTTAAGGTTGCCAAGTCAACGATCTGAAGAAGAATTGATCGACAAGTTAACACTATTCTAAAACCAAACCAATCACTTAAAATAACAATTTTTAAGCTTGTCTATATTGATACCAGAAAACAGACAGCACGTAAGAAATTTGTCAATACTAAAAAAGGCCCCATTCGGCACTTGTTCTGCAAACCTTGGAACACAGGAGGACTAAACTTATCCATGGATAATTTTAAAGAATGAGAATGGTAGATATTCAGGAGAAATGCTTGCAACACCCTCATTATGATTGGCTTTTTAAAAAAAAGTTAATTTAGTTGCCTTGTAAATTGATTACTTTCAATCAAACAAGCATTTAGTTGCCTTCTAAATCATAAAGAGTGTACTCAAGAGTATGTAAAATGAGTGTCCAGCATTTATCATTCATCACATAATTGAAAATTTTACCAAATCTATCAAACAAGAATTAACTGTTAAGCAAATATTTTGGGAAGGCAACCAAAATCTATGATGATTTATAGGGGGATACTACAGAGATAGAAAGATGCAAATGCCTCGCTATATACCTTATCAACACCTTGGTTACAAGCATATACCAGAGCATCTGCCAGGGTAAGTCTTCCCTCAGCATCAGTGTTGTTAACCTACACAAAAATGTTAAACCAATGTCAAATCCCTAGTACATCATATATCATATAAAATGTATATTTAACAAAATCAAGGTCAAATACTATACAAGTTCTATTACATAGTTCATAGAGACCAAAACTTAAATCCACTGATCTTCAATTGCAATGTAATTGTATGCATATATGATATATTAATAAGTAACAGAAACTTTCTACAAATGGAAACAACTGATGCATTTCATTTCCATTCAATTGTTCAAATAAAATATTCGATGAAGCGCCAACTACATGTCCATTGACCTGGTATATATACATATTTAACAAATTGAAAAGATTGCAAAGTAATAGTTGAGACAAAAACTAAAATCCATCAAATACTATGCATCAATACCACATACTATAAGCTAAATGTATTGTACCATTAAAAACAAAATACCTAGTAAAGGCTCACCTCTATAGTCTTTCCATTCGAAGCCGTGACAATGTCTCCGGGCCTCATACCTGTTCCACTTATCATATTCTCACAAGCTGCAACTATAAAATGAACCTGCATATGCAAGAATTTTATTACACCACAAAATGTGACACAATATCTGTATTTCAAACAAATAATTTCCAAGGAAAGTAGCCACCACACCAGAAAAGTAAAATGAAACTTCATAGTCAACAGCTGAGCTCTATTAAGAAAAAATATCAAATGAGATGGGAAATTTCGCTCAGTTTTATTTATGCAAACCCGTCGTGATTTAGGATATCCTATACTACATCACCTAATAATACCTAAGCAAAGTCTTGACATCAAATTGAAAAAATCAAAGGACCGTATAAATTATAGGCAGCGGGGGAAGTCATGACCAGTGACTTGAGTGACTAACCTCCACCCCAAGAGGTTTGATTTGACCAAGTGCTTTTGCTGCACCTAAAACTGCAGCTGAACCACCCATATCAAATTTCATGAGTTCAATCGAACAGCCAGGTCCAGTCTTGATGTTGTAGCCACCACTAATAATAATCAGACAAGATAATAAAAAAGCAGTGAGAAAAAAAAAAAACTACAGCTTGATACATCAAACAATAATTACACAAATAATTTTCGATAGAGTTAAAACAACATATATATTACAAATAATTAGTATGCCTTTGTGTAAAATTGGCAATGTATGTAGAAAGAGTGCATTGAAGGATTATACTTAGGAGTTAGGTTAGGACCTCATATTAAAAGATTTATCAACCAACAAAAACATCGAATTTCATAACCACTCAATGTTTTAGTACCAGAATCAAAACCATGGATAATACAAGGGGGAAATCCCATTTCAGATTGATCACTATCTTATCGAGTTGTTGTATATAAAAAAACATGATTTTGTGAATTACCTGTCAAAAGTCAAACCTTTTCCGACCAAAGCCAGCTTGATATTGACAGTTCCACTTGGAGGTTTGTAACAAAGATGGATAAAATGAGGAGGGTTTGCCGAGGCTTCAGCAACAGCCAAATAGGACCCCATTTTCAATTCCTTACATTGATCAACATTTAATATTTTAGCGGTGAAAACATCACTGTAGGTGGAAGCAACCTTAGATGCCTCTTCTGCCAACACCCCTGGAATTAAAACATCACCAAATACAAACCAAGTTTTAGAGAAGCACATTTACATACATACATACATACATACATACATATACCTATATATATAAAATACAATTTAAAGTTTCATGTGAACCTGGGGTGAGAACATTAGCAGGAGAGTTAACAAGCTCCCTTCCAAAAAGTATTCCAGAAGAAACATCTCCAGCATACTTGAGCTTTTTCTCTAATTCAGGCCCCTTTCCAAGACCAATAATGTCAATGGATCTGAGTGCTGATTTCTTTGATTCTGACTTGTATCGTTGATCCTCAAATAATCCCAGCACGGCCCCTAGCACAATTCAAGCCCGCACATCAAATGTAACTATAAAATTCACATGCTTACATTCTACATTCACAACCACACACACACACAAGTAGGATTCCTCTCCATTTCATTTTGAGAAATGTAGAACTCAATTACTAATGTTTTTTTTATGTATAAAAGTCAATATTACCAAAAATGGTGACATGTATTTGTGCAAAGTTAAGCTTCATACACTTAAAACATTAGTAATGGAGAGGACCCCTATCAATCAACACATCAACCAATTATAAATCATGAAATCAATACCAGATGCAATTGCATAAGCAGTACTAAGCTTTGATTCTGAAGAAAGTCCTTCAGAAGAGGCAAGAACAATGGCAACATTGCTTGCCTGAGCAGATTTAGCAGCAGCAACGACAGCCTCACCGAAACCCTTGAACAGTGCAATATTGGAAGGTGATTGTCCAAGACCAATCAAACCAACCCTCTTTGATCCAAGTCCTTTAATTCTAAGAACAGTTGATTGACCAACTTTACCAGAGAAGTCCTCTTCAGAAGAAGCTTCAGCTAACAAACCATCCAACTTAGAATCAATTTTGTTCAAAATCAGATTCTCAAATCTGGATTTTGCATCTCTTGTTAGGTCTTTCTCCGTAACACCAACTGCTAGTATATCTCCTTTCCATTCCGTCACATCAATATCCGTAGCAGAAAAAGAGATCTTTCAGGAATTTTCACAAACACAAAATAGGCATTCTCAGTATCACACCAATAAAACACATAATCACATAAAAATAATTCCAAATTCAATCAGATACAACAATCAACCTCAAAAACAACAACACAATAGGGTCAAATAAGATAAAAACGACCCACAAAGAGAAAATCAATAAATTAAAGATTTTTATCATGGTTAAGGTAAATGAAACATAAAAAGAAACATGGGCATGCATAATTGAAGATGAAAAATAACCTTAGGGGTTTCGATGTTGGTGGGGTGAGTAAGACCGAGGGTGGAGGCACGTGGCTGAGAGTGAGACATGAGCTTCCTTGTAGAATGATGAAAACGCTTAGGGAATGAAGCAAAGTGAATACGAGAAGTGAGTTTAGAGAGAAAGAGAGGAGAGGATGAGTTTGAGAAAGAAACAACAATGGCAGTAGCTATGGCCGCCATTTGCGTGTGGGAGTGTCTATCTTATTTATAATGAATCATCACATCGTATTCATCCAAAAAGGCTCACTATTCTTCTTGGATTAATTTTTCATTATAAAAAATAAATAAATAAATTGGCCATTGTACCAAAAATAAATGGACACCAAAATTATGTATTTATTTAATATAAAATAAAATATACAAATTCCAATATAAATTTAATATTTTGAATTTTATATACAAATTTGCACATTATAGAAAAACCTTATTTTTTATTGTAAAAAGGATTGAAGTTAAAAATAAAATAAAAAAAAGTACAACATAGCTAAAGACGAATGAAAACTTTCCAAAAAAAAAAAAAAAAACAAGAATGAAAATCTCCATTACATCATAAGAAACGAAATGGTTAAATTGAATCAATTCAAATAAGACTCGGAAAAATTAATCGCAGTCGTCAAAGAGTGCTCACTATATGTTAGTCAGGGCGGGATTGGGTTATACCACCCCCGCACCCATCCCCGCATACCTATACCACCTCACCCCCAAACCTTGTCAGCGATAATAATTGACCACTCACCCCGCTCCCAACGGGAAATGGGTCCCCCCGCCCTCGCATGAACTATTATTTAATTTTTTTATTTTGAAAAAAAAATCCTATTTTCAAAGCTTTTTTGAATAGGAAAATATTTAAAATCATGTTTCAAAGCTTACTTTCTTTTTATTTTATATATTTTATTATCTTAAGAATGATAAATAAGTGCAAATGCTGTTAAAAATAAGAGTAATGTGGTAATTTTAAATAGGACGGATGAGTGTGGGGCGGGTATAAGCATACCTAATACCCGCCTCCCCACTCAATTAGATCGATTTTTTTCCCACTAAATTTGGGGCGATCTGGGCAAGTGCGGGTGGGGCTGGATACATTTGTCATGCTAAGTTAGATTGGACAAACATTATATATAATGAATATATGTTTATTTTATAAGACTATGTCTGTATTTATTTTGATATTCAAATAACACAATTATTTCATTATAAACCCACTTTTCTAAACGGTAAAGAATAAAATTAAGTAATAAATAAATACTTTTTTGATGGAAGAGTAAAAAAAATAAAAGTTTATTCTATATTTCAGTACTCCCTCCGTTTCTTTTTAAATGTTCATTTAGAATAGTAACACCAAATTAATAATGGGAGTGTTTGAAACAATTTTGTTTTTTTTATTTTTAAAATATGTTTTATAAATTAGATTTTAAAAACAGTTTTGAAAACTCAAAACACCTATAATCTGTTTCTATCTTTTAGTTCTTAAAACAATAAAAATTAGTAACAATTTTTTAAAACAGTTTTTGAAAAGAGGACTTCCAAACATGTTTTTTCTTTTTTAATTTTAAAAACTAAAAAAAAGTATTTGAAAACTGTTTCAACTTTCAAACACGCCCTATATCTTTTATAAAAATAAATTATTTTTTTTATATTTGCCAAACCAACATCAATCAGTAATCTACTAATCACCAAATATTCATCAAATCATTAAATTAATCTCAAATTCATTACCGGATTAAGGAAGAGTTTGGGGAGAGGGAATAATATGACCTACTTTGGTACAAGGAATAAACAAATGTAGAGATTAAATAATCATTAGTGCACATAACAGTTACAAATAATTATATAGAAGTCAACTAAAGAGCTCTACCAAAAAAAAAAAAGTCAACTAAAGAGAATCATTGAAAAATTGCTCACAGTCCATTGGTTTTCATAGTTCTTCCATTCCAACTGCAAAACTAACATCTGTTGTTTTTATTTTCACATCTGGTTTACATATTAAGTTAGATGAGTGATGACAAAGCAACAATATTTATAAACAAATAATATTTGATTTTCTGTTTGAGATTAGAAATGGAATTTATAATATATCCCATGCCATACTTAGGACATGTTTGATTCAATCGATTTATTTAAAAGTATCTACTTGCATAAACGCCGGTGAAAATGTGAGAACTTATCTATACAACTGAACATATTTATAGGTTATTTTCAGCTTATTTTCATAAGCTCTCCAAATAATTTATATAATTGTTTATAGCTTATACAAGAATCATTTAACTTTATTTTATCTTTTGTTATAAAAATAGTTTAAATAAGCACTTATCATAAATATTTATGTTATGAACTGCAAATTAAATTGTTTATCCAAACATGGCATTAATCCTAGTCCTAGAGTCCATACCACCAAACGTTTTTGTTCAATACATGCCTGAGCAGTCACAGCTATGTCTTTATATCCAATCCTTTGAGTGGTAACTGGTAATAATAACACTGCCATACTACAATTGTCCTCTATTATCATGAAAATAGATTATGCCAATCAATTCTGTATTTGTTTCACTACTAACAAACTGTTTAAGACAAGCAAATAAATGCAACACAAACTGTTCCACTAAAGACTACATAAAAAGAAAACCAAGAAACAAAAATAAAGGGTAAACACAGGAAGATGTGAAATTACAAGAGACCGGCTAATGAATTTTTATATTACAACTGCATAGTTTCTGAAAGATGAATTCAGCAAGGTTTAATTTCAAAACCTATGCTCAGAAGGGTTTTAGCTGACTCTATTGCTTTCTCACCCCCAAGGTCCATGGCTTCCCCAGTTAGTTCTCCTTCTTTGTCCACTGACCATTGAGTAGAAACTTTCTGATTTTGTGGCGAGTCCGGTTTAGTCAACTGCAAATTGTTCATGGAAACAGGTGCTGCAGCGGCCACAAGAGGAGCACTTGGTGGGCCATGTCGTTTCTTAGGCACAGGAGTGTCATGATCATGTACACCCTTGTACGTTATGATGACAGCATCTGAGTTGTCTACGGCAGTCTCAATGTGCTTCCGGACAGGACATCCAGCAGAAGTGCATCTATAGTAGTTTCTGAATTCAAGCAGTAGATATGAAGAAAAGGAAGATATTTCAATTTCAATGTAAAATTAAAGAAAACTAAACCAAAACCAACATCCCCTAAAAGGAAAAAAGTGGGCTTTAATATCATTCTTAAAGACCGAAAAAATCAGTTTGTCAGCTAAATTTGTTTGGATATTCTGGAAGATCCGGTTCTTCTTTCATGGATGCATGTAAGATGATGGTACCATGATGGATGGAAACATTTCGTAGAACATGTGATGGAAACAGACATGTTTCAGTCGGTGACGGATCTTTTGAGAGATAGGTGGAAGTCATGTGTCCGATGTTCAACACGTGTGTTGAACAATGTCCGACATCTACATATCGTGTGGTTACATTTAATTACTACTATTTTCTTATATAGAATATTTTCAATATCTAGCATAGAAGTTTACGGTGCTCCAGTGGCCATTTGCAAGGAGGGCGAGGGATTTACCAATGTATTTTCTCGAGTTAAAAAGGTAGTTCCAAGAATCGAACCTACCCCCGGATAAAACAAGAAACGGGTTAGCCACTACACATCTACACCACGATACACAAATTACACATTACTTGTGCAATATATTTACATCGATATTCCTTAACAATTTGACCTCCTCAAAGAAATCATCCAATCTCTGCCGCTGGTCTCAGTTTAACACAATATTCCTTAACAATTTATATTTTAGACACATTCTTAAGCATAAAATAACCCAATACAAGCTGCATACAATACAAGTGCCTTCAAAAAATAAAAAGTTGCAAGTTTCATTTATCTATTCTACAGATTTTCATAAAATTCAAAAGACATTTGATGCTTTATCAAATAACTTGTTTTTTTTACAAAGCTTTATCAAATAATCAAATAACTTAAAACTATTTTTTTTATAGAATCAAATAACTTAAACCTAAGGTATGATATATTTGTAAAATAAAAATAAATGGAAACACTAAAATAACATAATTGTATATGTCCAATTTATCAAGAATTTGGTGTGCATAATCGTTGAGATAATTTAATGCGTACAAAGAGAGTTATTGTGACAAGAATTACTCTTAGAGTAAGTGGATCTCTACCCATATAAATATATGACCAATATCTTAAAAATTAGTCAAAGTCGGAAAAAAAGGGCACCACGTTGAAATAAGATCGTGGCCTCCTTGCCATTTTTCAAATTGCTTAAAAAAATAAACACAGCAAGCAAATTAAAAAGGAACAAAAGAAAACAGAAACTATGCATACTTGGCTTGTGGATATAGGCATTTTTACCTGGGATGTGGGTTACCCTTCACCATTTTCTGTCCATACTTGCGCCATCGGTATCCATCCCCTGATATCCCTACATCTCCTGCTGCATGTACAACATACTTGGGTTTCTTTCCATGATTTACGGGAGAATCTGAGTGAATTAAGTCGTCTTTCTCCTTTCTGGTTATCAATCAAATTAAACGAGAGAACATAAATCATTAAATCCTGACACAATTATAATATATGGGCTTATTGTCTAAGCTAGATCAATAAATAATATGATTTCACATTCGGACTTGCCTTCGCTTTGGCTCTGGCTCGTCTAGATGTTCCTCCTTCAAAATAACTTTACCATTACCATTGATATTAGATGAGTTTTGTGGTTTCTTGTCAGTACCACAAGGTGCTTCTTCTTGAGCTTTGGAAGACGTGGATGGCTCAGATTCTTTTGGAACATTGACAGGCTTCACTGAAACACTGTTCTCTGCAGTAGGTTCATTAGAAGGTGCAAACTTACTTTCCCTAATGGAATTTATCTTTCGCGGGGGATCATGACTGTGCTCACTTCTGTAAACAGTCTCTATCACATGACCTGAATGATCCCAACATTCAATCTTCTTAGCACCACAGTTTGATTGAGTACACCTGTAATAGCTTCGAGAACTTGTAGTAGGACTCTTAACTTGCTTCTGACCATATTTCCGCCAGTTGTATCCATCAGATGACGGTGTCCTTGGAACACTAACAGAAGATAAGGGTTTAGCTTTAGCACCAGAAAGCACAAGCATATTACTAACATTAGGAGTAGACATTTTCTCTATTCCCATAGTTGGACTAGGAACAGATGATACAGAGTTTGTAACAAAATTTGGTGATGATACTTCAGACAATGGTGTTGAAAACACAGTCAATTGAAGCTGATTTCCGGTCTGAGTTGGGGGTGTTTGGGCTTCTTGTCTTGCAGTAACTTCCTTTTCAGGAGGTCCAACTGTTTCCTGAGCATGAAATGGCCTACTTTAGTGCAAAATAAATCACATACATTGGGTTGTACATAACATGCAACTCTCTAATGCTTAATTTGAATGCAAAAATATTGCTTCGTGTTAGGAATTGTTCATTTAAGAGAAGCAATTCATTATTACTACAGAGTAAAATTTGTTAGATGAAAGCTCAAGAAAGGTATATAATATCTTTGGCAATTTGCGACTGTAGATTTTCTAGCACTAAATGCACTATCAGATAAAGATTTCTTTAGTATGTCAGATACCAGCATTAAAATTCAGAATTGGGCAGTGTAAGAGAATCCTAAGAATCTTGACAAACATCATACAGGATAATAGAGTTACATAAAACTTGAAGTCTCAATTTTGGAACGAGTCTATCATTAGACGCAGTGAGTAACTCAACTTTTATGGGATTCTGGATCACTTTGTAGCCTGAGATTCTGGATGTTGCATCTCATTTTCTTTTAAGATTTAAGAAATTTCCTGCTGACTATTGAGTCGCGCAACTTCATGATGAAGCTGAAGCTTCTAAGGCTTAAATAGACCACTTATGGAACGACATTGCTATTCAGTACGACGGGGCACGTTCACGAAACCCCCAGAGGCTGACTTGGTTATCGCTAGATAGATATAAGTTCCGGATTTGGAGGAACAGAGGCTGTAATGGTGATATAAATACAGTCAAAGTAACTGCCATATCGATTGCATATTTTCATTTTGTGTCAAAAAGCATTTTTCATAAATCCTAAACCCTAGCTATAATGAATTATTGTGAAACTGACATTTAAAGCAGAAATTAATATCTATCTGCCTCATTCTCTGATCCAGAACAAAATGGAGAGTAATTAATTTGTTTCAAAATTTTCAGTTTACACTTCATAGTTTACACTTAATAAGGGTAACATTCAAAACACAAAATAAAAAACCTAATCAAATTCTTCAAGGTCTAATTTCCCAATTACTGTAACAAGAATCCATTTTCCGGTCTCAATTACAACTATAACAATCCCCCAAACCTAAATCACCAACTCCCACAAATGATCAAGCAAAGTATAAAATAAAATAAATTCAATTAGATAAAAATTTGAACGATCGCAAGTAAACAGAGCTTAAAATTCCTTCAAAAACGTAAATTAATTCTCTCTAACCTTAGTTTCAGCTTTGGCGCCTGAATTCACAGTCGTATTAGGGCTCCCTTGCAAATCTGCAACTGTAACGTAAATCGAATAATTCACTATTTTTTAAAAATAAATAAATAACAATAAAGATGAATTTGGATGAAAATTGAGGCGTACCGATACTTTGATTCTGTAAAACTGAAGATGGAAAAGCAATTAGGGTTTCTGAATTATGCTCTATAGAATTCGGTAAATCGTCTTTCTGCGACTCGGTGGCTGGCGGTGATTCAGTGACTTTTTCCTTTATCTCTTCAGCTTTTTGTTCATCGTTGCTTTCTGAACAATTTCCTTTTGGGAGAGCTTCGGAGTCTCGATGCTCAGCCATGGTGCCTTAGAAGCTTCTAGAGAATTGTTTTCGATTGGTATGTTAGAAAAATTGAAACGAGTTTGGGGTTTTAGAAAAAAGACACGGTTTATATGTGAGTGTGTGTATGGTAAGTTATAGGTGTATTTGACTAAGCATTGACTCACTCACTCACTCGTTCACTCACTCACTCACTACTCAGGTGTTTCTCGGTGCTTCTCTTTTCTATTTTCTTATGATGCTCTTTCTCGTACCAGTACCAGGTGGTAATACACGCCGTTAGATTCTTCATCGTTGTTCTGTTAACGCCGTTAATCTTTGACTTGTAATAGTAATATTGTGATGTGATGTTTTCTTCTTTCTCTTTTGCTTTTAACAATACTTGAATCCTACGTGGACAAGTCTCTACCATCCTTCTTTCTTTTTTGTCTCTTCAACTTGAACTAAAATGAAGAATTTTGGTCTACTAAATTATTAACACTAAACTAGATTAGATTAATCCTGAGGAATAATTTCAGGATCTATGCTATGCTCAAGTGTTTTTAATAGATACAACAATTTATGTTGAAATTATTGCAATTTCCTCCTTCATGGTTTTTTTTTACTCTATTGGTAGTTTGTGTAACATTTATGTTGAAATTATTGCAATTTAAAATTTGTTTATTAGGTTTTTTAGCTTGTTATATGTTTTTTTTTTACTCTCTTTATACCGTTCAATTTATTGAAGAAATTTGGAATGTTATCTATCATTTTACGAATTAAGTAATACTCCCTCCGGTCTCATATCTAAGAAACAAAACAAAAAAATTTAAAGTCTTAAATATAAGCAAAAGTCTACTTCAATTATTAAGTTTTATGACATTATTCCAATTTCAACCAATAAATGCAATATTTTACATTTTCCAAGAAGGTACAATGTGTTTTTTCTCCTCGGTTAATGTATTTTAACTACTTTCTTAAAGAAAAAGCTTTTTTAAAATTTTTCTTATATACAAGACTAGAGGGAGTAGTTATTAAGAGGTTATTTTAATTTTTCATTAAAATTGGAGTTTCTTTGACACGTACTCTTTAGAAGATAATATAATTGATCTTTTAATCAAGACAAGATAATTGCAAGGAGTAGTTACTTTATCTCCTCCTAAGATATGGTTTATTTTTTTTGTTGATATCATGGATGTTTATTTATAGATAAATTTAATAAAAGTCTCTGTAGTTGATGATAACTCATAGTTCATCCGTAGAATGTAAAAAGACTAACAATGATAGTTGGATCAATGTAACGAATGGTTTTATGAATTGAGGCGAACACTGAAATTTGAGTTGGGAATGACAATGATAAAGGGATGCACATATACACACTATAATATTTAGGTAAGTACAAGGTTGATGTGAAGACTCAAGATTATGTTAGAATGAAATGTACTTTGCAGCAAGGTTGTGGCAGTTCCAATGCATTTTTATTATATAAGATTTTATTAATTAGTGTCTTAGGAGCACCATTTAGTATTTTTCTTTTTTTATATAGGCTCTTAGAACGATATTGGGTTGATGGTCATGATATTGAGTTTGACCAAATCTAAAAGTCCAGTTCATACCAACATACTTTCTTAGGTGAAATGAGAGGTCAACTTATAAGCATTGTTGTTTTTAATGTGTTAATCTGCAAATTAGTTGAAACTAGCATTATAATTTTTATTTATGTGAATATGAATAAACATCTTTATGCATTTTAACCATGTTAGTTTAATATTGAGACAACATATATGAATAATGAAGAAAAAATTTGCACATAATTTATTAGCAAAATTCACTCACTTTAAATGTAGTGAAGTGAAAATTTCAAAGTTTAATTTCGATTCTTCAATAATGTCTTTAATATTTATCAATGGAGCTACACTTTTGAAATTATATGAGTATTGAATTGAGTTCAAAAATTTTTATAGTGAAATCAACATTTTAGTTTCTATTACGTAAAAAAAATATAAAATATAGTTTCTATTTGTATAGTTGGAAAAGCTAATAAATTTTTATTTTCTTTATGATGTTAAAAAAAAATGATATTTCCTAATAAATTTAATTCAATATATATGCGACTTATATGGCCTACAGAATCTTTGACAAAGATTAGTTCCTATTAAACGTGATAGAAACTTTGTACTATTTATAATTTGATAACATAAGAAATTAAAGCTGCGAACATAAATGTGCAAAATCAGAAATCCACATATTTGGGTATTTTAAAGAATAAAACTACTTTAAAATGTTGACTATGTATTTCATTCAAGGTCTCTAAGAGCATCTCCAATGGTGATACCGTTTTAGGTATCATATATCACTAAAATGCGGTCCCTACAGTGCCATGTAATAGTTATACAACCCTTACATATTTTGCTTCAATGGTGATACCACACTTTGAGTATCATACATTAATAACGAGTGATCCCTTTGATATTTTGCTTCAATGTCATTTGATTTTTATTTTCTTTATAAAGTAACATTAAATTGATGATACGATACCTTAAATAAGGTACCGTATCATAAATTTTGATATCCTCCATGCCATGTCACGGAACTCCAATAATAAAAAAAGTAAGGTACGGATCATTAACCTGTGGAACTTTTTTAGATACCCTTATTGGAGATGGTCTAAAGAGGATTCTTGTCTTGCTGTTAAATATTACTCATAGAAAATACAGTATTCCTTATCATCGGCAAAGATTTAAGATGTCCATGCATTTGTAAGAGAATCACATTTATACACAAAAGTTATTTAAATATTTTAATTGTAAATCACTGACGAAATGACAAGTTAATGAAAACACACACAAAGTAGAGAATCAGATTTCAAACCTCGGTCATAGTATCCGACATTAGCAATTTCGGCATTTATGTCAATTGAGTTAAGATTTGTAAACTTCTTGATAACACTAAAATCTTTTTTATCTTTCAAAAATGTGTGTACTTACTGCGCATTATAAACAAAATTAATAGCATAAATTAAAATTAACCATGTGTCACATTTCACACATAGGTAGTACATCACCGCTCTCTCAAATTCCCTTTTGAAGGTAAACGAAAAGTAAAATTTTAACGCTCACTAAGCTCATGTCATGACACTAGTTTATCAATTATGTTTTGAGTAATTACTGTTATTCTATTTCAAAATTACCTCTGAAATTACCTAAGGGAAGAAAAATCCAGTTACACCTTACCTGAATATACTTATGGTAGGCATGGTACTAAAAAAAACACTAATGGGCAATAACTCCTGGTAGGGTTGCAACATTAAAAATAAACTATGGGAGATAACTCTTCATAGGTGTAGGACTGGAATATTTTAGATTGGTAATTGATCCAATAGGTGACAAAAGTAATACCTACTGGGAGATAGAACCCAGTACGATGTAGTACAATTTTCAAAATGAAAAAACGTAAAAACGATAAATGAAAAGATTAGAACTCTACATTACATATTCTTTTGGACGAAATTAGTGAAGAAAGAGTAGATTGATGGAAGAATTGTATAATGAAACACAAATGTCGTGTAAATAGTTTAGCTTTGAAAGGGGGGGTATGTTTGCTGGGGAGGGGGGGAGAAATTTTGAAAATTTTAGGATGGCCTAAACAATCAGGGGGTGAAGAGGGGAGACCGAAGAGCAACCGTCTTGTCATTTACCGTCCCACAAACATACACATTTTGTTATTATACTATAGACTAGATGTGTTACCATCCAATTTAATTTCAAAGTAACAACTCTTGATAAACTCTAATTTATAGTTTACCATCCATTCATTACACATATAATCAACTTCATATGTTGTTTCACATCGGTCAAGAATAAACTACAAATCAATTAAAGGATATTTTCATTTAACAAAATAGTTATTAGTCACCGTGCAATATTAATTTAGGAGTAGAATTGAAAAAGAGATCACATTGAAAAAACAAAAGATTTGTTTTAAAACTTTTTTATAAGCTAAAACGACACATTTAATTTCACGTCATGGCTAGATCCCTATAACTTCGGACCAGGATTGAGTGCAGTCACTAATCAGTGACTGCACTGCAGTCATTCAGATCTGAACCATTCATCTCCAGATCGAACGGTCAAATTTAATTTTAATTTTATATTTAAAAAACAAACTACAGTTTATACTTAAAATCAGAACCGTCCGATCAAAATCGAAAGGTCCATATTAACTGACTGCACTGCAGTCGACAGCATAGAATCCATTTCCCTATAACTTCACTCTGATCCCAAGTTATAAAGATACAGCGAGCAGCACTAATGGAGTGCACAAAAAGTGTCCCAAGAGTTTCACCATTGAACACAATCTAGGTGCAAACTCATGAGTTGAAATTTACTTCATGTAAAACGACCCTTCATTGCTTTGGACTCGGATAGTGCAATATTTTAAGATAAAATACAAAAATATGAGGTAGATTGTGGAACCATCACGAGTTCTCAAGAGATGGGTAAAAAAAGAATAGACGGCTTCAAAATTATGTGGCACCGTGGTGTGCCCTTAAGCTACTCATGATGTGTTAGGTTGACCATTGGAGGTGTGCTCTAATACTCCATCATATCAAATCATGGAGCATATCCGGTACACCACAGTTATATTATCCTAAATTTATTTTTCTATAAATTATCAGACAAATGCACAAAATGATAGGGCTCAATATTAAACTCAACAAAAACATAAAGATATAAGAGACACCACTTATAACAAATTCATCCTCTGCCAAAACACCGGAGGGTTCAATAATTAAAGAGATGAAAGATAAATATGGTTCCGTTTTACCCCCACCTCAAGCTTCATGAGTTTCAAGCTCAAGGCAGTTCCATCTTGTCAAGTTTATTGCGCACACATGCATATGACAAATTACTACCTGTTAGCACATTAAGAATAAAATACGTGCTATCACCCATAGCGACTTCAAGAGCACCATTTTAATTTTTAGGACCAATGTCCTTCAGGGCACATATCTGTTCTTCTCCCATTGCAGACATGACAGAAACCACAAGATCTTTTCCTTCAGCAAATCCATCTTTAATCTATATGAAAGTATACAAGAAATCAATTAATTAAAGAGGCACAAAATATATGTGGCATAAATTCATAACTAAAATTATAAAATCCAATACCTGAGTAAGCAGTGAATCATCAGTGGGAAGCTTCAGATCATCCTTGGTACTTCCATTATCAGTCAACAGACTCACCTAAAAGAAACACTCGAAAAGGTTAAGATACTACTCTTGGACAATATCAGAATGATCTATACTTTCTTTGCTAGAGCAGAGTCGTTGGTAATTTGGTTGTATCTTTTCTAAGCATGCCTTGTACTTTGTTTAAAAAAATAAAAAATAATCTGTCTCTATTTTTTGATGTATGAATGTGTTTATCTTCACCTCACATCAGCAGTTGGAATCATAATTCTTCATTATTTTTCTTTTCAAAACAACAAAGTTACATTTATTCAACTTCAGAAAAATATAGTAAGGTTGGAAATGCACCCTATGTCATCTTATTTTGACATATGTACCCAAAAAAAAAAACTTATCTTGAATTGAATATATAATAGTTTTTTGAAAATAAATAAAAGGTTATAGTCATTCCTAAGATAGATTTTACTGTGAAATATTTGACTTTCTTCATCATGTAAGGAAAACATGCCAAAAGACTAATTATTATCTTCCAAAGTGACCTTTCATAAAGCATAAATCTCAGTTTTCAGGACATGATAGTATCGAATATGATAAGTAAAAGAAAACTTACAAAACCATCTTCAGAGATATCAATGAGCTGATAATCAGTACGATTCACATGAGGAACCTGAAAAAGAAAAGAAAAAACACCGACAATATGACATAGTTGCATCGCGAGCAAATATTACAGAAATAAATGAAAGAAAAGCCAACTTACATCACAATTGTGAGACGAAGGAACAATATCTTCAAGCTTTTTGCCATTGAAGATATCAATTGCAACAAAGTGACACTTTGCATGTCCATGCTTTCCAGTTTTTGAAGTAGAAACTTCAACAACCTACACAGCCAAATCAAGTTAAAACAATCAAAAAAGTAAAATCATATTAACAAATAAATTTTACCTAAAAACTAAAATTACACAGTCCTTATTGTAAAGGAATTGACATCTAATTATGATGCATAACTTAATTGATTGATAATCCAGTTATATTAAGTTTATGCATCGAATCTAACTCATCGAATAGTAAAGTGAGCCTTTTATAAACTCTTTTCAGACCTAATTAATCTGTTTTGAAAATAAAACTTAGATCTAGATTTAAAACCACTTAATCCAATCAAATCAAGTTCGAAATTATTATTTTTAGGGTTCAAACGTTAGCGGTTACTAATCAAGTGAATCGACTAAAATCAAATTAATTAATTAATTAATATATACGGTATAAAATAGAAAACGTATAAGGAGAAGAATTTGTAAACCTTGCAAGGTCTGCCCTTGATGACGATGTAACCGTTTTTGCGGATGGTACCGGCCTGCTGAGGGTAGGTTTTGGAGGCTCCGGCATCGGCTACTGAATCGAAGTGGTGCTCTTCATCCGACATGATTGGTGATGTTTCTCTGTTGTGGGTGTGTTTGTGAGAGATAGAAGAAGAATTTGGGATACTACTGGTCTTCTCTTTTTATTCTAAACCTAGATCCAATCCTAACCCTCCCATTCGTTATTTTATTTTTCCTTTTTTGGCCTTGTGATACTGATACACATTCTATTTTTTTTTAAAAATATTTTATTTAAATTAATTAATGTAGATAATACTCACAATAGTACAAGCTAGATATTTTCTAACACTGTTTTCTTTTTTTTTGGGTCAAATAAAACTTTATTTTCAACACTAGGACCACATTTAATTTATTTACTATTTTAAAATTAAGGGCAATAGATTGAATAAATATTGAAATTCTTTATTTCAATTAATAGTTTGTTTGATATTAAGGACCATGTTTATTTCAAATTTTTCACAATTGCGTAGAGGACTAGAGGCTCGCTTTTTAGCTTCTAAAAATCACGGTAGTTTTGCTTTGATATTGTTAAATTGTATGTTTGGGTTTTCAAACTTGAAACCAAACAAGTAACATATCAAATTATATACTTTGTCTCAAGGACATGTACTTTAGAAATACAAAAATAATATTTTGTCTATTAAATAGTATAAAAGGCTAAAAATTGTTCATACTTTAAGTTTATTTTGTTATCTGCCGTGTATTAATACTTATATTTTGTAACTCAAATAAAAAATATAGTGTAAATCTCTCTATTTTAAAATGGATTCCACATGTTTTCGGAAATGAAGGGTAAGGCCTGCATAAATTTTCAAACAATAAAAAACATTTTTTATTTTGTTTATAAAATATATAAAAGTATTCTTAGAAATAAGCTAATGTACTGTAATTTTTAGTGCATGTTTGGTATCATAGAGGATTTAACAAAAAAATCATAAATAATGACACTATGATTTTGTTAAAGCTTTAAATTATAGCTTTTGTAAAATTGGAGTTGCTCACTATGGTTTTGCAGACACAAAAAGTTATTTTTACTTAATTTATTTTATAAAATTTATTTTTAGTCAAATGTGAATTGAATGCAAACTAATTGTGTTTGGACAGCTTTACATAAAAGCGAGTTAAACAAAAAGTTTGATGTAAAAATTGGCGCTTAAAGTAAAAAATTATAAATTCTAACTTCAATTTAGAATCAATTTCATGGATAAAATTAATTCTACTCAAGAACATTCATCCATGTGAAAACCAATAATACACCATCAAAATTAATTTTGGTTCCTCTAAAAGTAGAACCAAAAATAGACTTAAGTTAGAATAGTTTTACTCCGCAAAATTTAGCGATTTGGACATCTCCCTTGCACCTTTCAGTAGATTGAGCAATTGATCCAGTTGTTGACGTTGCAGATGATTCTTATGATTCTCGTCCCGACCACTATATTTTTCGTTCAAATCTAGATATGTAATTATGGCTAGCTAGCTATTGTGATAGCGTGGCCACCGCGGGCTGGCAAGCTTATATTACACGATCGTTCTGTCGGATCTTTCCTCAAAGCTGGGCAACATCTTATATCAACGACCAACATCGTTTATAATGAATTTACTAATATAAAATATGAACAGCCAATCATAAATTAATTGTCGAGATCGCCCACTTCAACAAATGTGTTAACATTTTACTGCACACAATCCAAGTCCAAATTTTAGAAAATGGTGAATTGTTCCAACCAAAAACACCTATGGACATAGTGAGAAAAGGGAAAGCACACAAGAAACATGTGAATGTGATATTCGCGACAAACAACAATAATAAATATTGAGAAAAACTTAAGTTTCATATAAGATAAGATAAAATCCATAATGAATTTACAAAGAGTAATATATCTCATCGTTATAAATTGGTTTTGTAAGGATAAATTAAACTCAAATTAAAAATAATAATAATCTGATATCAGATTCTATTGATCTTGATTACTCAACATTTTAATCCACATAGTTACCAACACATAGTTGATAGATGTACACACACATTCTAAGAAGCTGCAAGAGTCTATTCTTAATTTCAACCCATGGCCACTTTAACAGTATGTCTAGTTTTTTGTTGAAAATATTCTCAAATCACATAAAGTGATTTGAAATATTCTCCATGGGAAACAAAACATATCTGAATATAAATGTACTTTCTAGATTGCAATTTGCAAACCAACCCATCACACATTAAATGTTCTTTTGAAATAAATGTACTTTCTAGATTGCAATTTGCAAACCAAACATCACATATTTAGCCACATTTATACTCAAAGTAACTACAAAGTTGTTTTGAAACAAATGTACCTTTGCAATTAACAAACCAAGCATAAGTGCATAACATATTTACTACAACATGCTGCAGTAACATGTCAGTTAAAAGATGAACTTCTAGTGTATATTCATCAAAGCTAGACACTTTTTTTTATCTACCAGAAGAACTGGTGGAAGAAAAAACAAAAAAGATTAGCATTACAAACACAACTCAATAACTTAACAGCTCCACATTTGCTCCATGGTTGCATAGGAAGCTCTTAATCTAAGTACAAAATAAAAAACAAAAAAAGATAAACTAAATAAAATGACCACATTTCTTTTACATCATGTGTTGCTAAATTCTAACTAGTTGAAGGTTCAATATCCTTTAGAAGACCAACTATCTGCTGCATGGTTGGTCTCTTGAAAGGTAAATCAGCTGTGCATAGATATCCAATCTTAAGAGCTTCCTCCATTTGTTCATCCGATCCCGTATCGCGAATTTTAGGATCAATAGCTCTTGAGGTTTGATTCTTTCTTACAAGTCCTCTAACCCAACTTACCAAAGTTGTTGCTTCTTTGTCATCAGTATAATCATCTCCAACCGGTTTCTTTCCAGTTAGAAGCTCAAACAGAACAACACCAAAACAATATACATCAGATTTCGGCGTTGGAGAGTCATCAAATTCCGGTTGAGAGAACTCCGGCGGAACATAACCAGGCGAACCACGTGCAATCTCTTCGTCCAAACCACTTCCGAAAATCTTTGCAAGTCCAAAATCAGACAACCTAGGCTCCAAATCATAGTCCAAATAAACACTGCTAGCTTTAACAGCTCTGTGAATCATTGGAGGAGAGCATCCATGGTGAAGAAATGCCAATGCTCTTGCAGTTCCAAGAGCGATTTTGTGTCGAAATCGCCAAGTTGTGAGTAATCCTTCAGAACCAACATTTTGAATTCCATTACTATCAGCAGCTTCTTCCCATGTGTCTGTGCTCCAATCATCTGTGCTTTGAACACCGAGTGGTAAATCATAAAGAAGGTTTTGCAAGTTTCCATTCTCCATGTAATCATATATAGCAATTCTTTGATCACCAGCTACACAATAACCAGTTAAAGGAACTAGATTAGGGTGCTTGATTCTACCAAGAAACTCAAGCTCTCTAGCAGCTTCTTCATCTGTTAATGTAGAACCAAAAACCAAAACTTTAACCGCAACATGAATATTTCCGGGTAGAAAGCCTCTATAAACAGGTCCAAATTTTCCTTCAGCCAAAAGGGTACCTCTATCGAAATTTGAAGTTGCAGATAAGAGATCTGCAAAGGTAATATTCAACAACGGCTTCTCGAAGATTACTACTGGAACTGATGTTGCTTGTTTCACATCAGCCACCCAAGTTGTTGAATCAGTTTGGAAGGAAAATGGACCTGAGATATTCTGTTCTTCTCTGTATGAACCTGGCTTTACTTCCCACATTTTCTGTTTCCTTCTGCAACCAAATGCTAGAAACAAAATCCCGGCAAGCGCAAATATCAATACAAGGGTCAATACAAGAGCTAACTTCATTCCCTTGTGGTGAGTGTCTCTTCTTCTTTTGAAAAGACTCGGGTTCGCAGCTATTGGACAACTGTTAACTGATCCAAAGAACGATGTCTGCAGGATATCGGATTTGATTTCTAATGCACAAAGGGTTAAGTTATTATAAGAGAAGTTGTATTTCTTCATCTTTGGGAGATTCTCCAAGACAGATGAAGGGACTGGTCCACTCAAATTGTTGTGTGAAAGGTCAATAACTTGGAGGTGTTTATTCTTCAATAATGGAATTTTCCCATCAAGATGATTCATAGAAAGATCAAGTGCATTCAAATTACCAAGTTTTGAGATTTTGTCAGGAATGTGACCAACAAGACTAGTTTTGGACAAGTTAAGATATTCCAATCCTAGTAGCATTTCAATCTGTGGGAATTTCTGTCTTGTAAATCTATTGCATGCAAGATTAAGGTGTTTTAAATTCAGTGAATTGTTCAAGTTTTGGAAAATTTCACCACTAAGCTGATTCTCAGACAAATCCAGATAAACTAAATGAGACCAATTGTAATGTACCTGAGAAATGTGACCTTGAAATTGGTTTCTGCTAAGGTCCAAAACCTCCAACTTTAACTCAATGACTTCAATAATAGAACCCTGAAATGAATTTCCTGATATATTAAGACTCACAATGGACTTTAACCCTGAAAAATCCGAGACACCTCCATCGAAATTATTCTCAGCAAGATTCATAGTCCTAAGCTTAGGAAAAGCATCACCAAAACCATGTGGAAGTGTTCCACTCAGTTGATTTGATGAAAGATCAATTGAAACTAGAGACTCACACTTGAGAATTCCTGAAGGAATACTTCTAACAAACATGTTGTGGTCAAGTTTAAGAACTTTCAAATTCACAAGTGAACTCAAAGCTTCAGGAATTTCATCAGAGAAATTGTTCTTTGACAAGTCAAAGTTTTCAAGTAAACCAAAGTTTCCAATGTTGTTAGTCAATGAACCTGAAATTTGATTGGAAGAAAGGTTAAGATTTTTGAGAGAGGTTAAACTCCAAAAATCTGAAGGTAAAGCAGTGATTTTGTTTCTGCTAAGATCCAAAGATTGAAGTTTGCTAAGTTTTCCAATAGTTGTATCAGGAATAGGACCAGTGAGACCAATACCAGAAAGATTTAACTTAACAACATGTTCTTTATTTGAATCACAGGTAACACCTTTCCATGAACAAACAGAAGATGAAAAGTTGTAAACTTTTGAGGATGATGTTAAACCCATTTTCTTCAAAAAATCAGATACATAAAATTCATCAGTGTTTGGTTGCTGAGAAGCTAAATGCTTAAACAAAAATGTCAAAACAAGAACAGATCCAAATACTCCTAAACCCATTTGGGAATAGTGTTCTAATAGTTAGAAATTATGAACTTGAAAAATTCAAAACCTAACTATCATGGATTATGGATGTTGTTTAACTCCATTGGAGCTAACCCTTTTGTACATTCAGTATCTTCTCATGGAAAAATGGTTTTTTTACTGCAAAGTGTATATATAGTATAGAAGGACACAAAGTACAGAGGAGAGAGTAAAAGAAAAAGCTAAACAAGGTTAAAGGTTAAAACAAAGTTGTGTTCTTGAAGAAACAAATTCATGTTGGTGTAACTCAAAAGGTTGTGGTTTGGACTAAAACAAGAGAATGTGGGGAAGGGTTGTCTTTATCTAGACTCAAAGATTGTGAAAAAGTTGTCATGCTTTTTTACTTTGTTTTGTGGTGTGGTGTGGTTTGGAAGGACTTTTTTTGTCATGGAAATATAGAAACTGATTTTTCAGGTGGGGCTTTTCCCACATGCAATGCAATTTGTAAAAAGAAAAAAGAAAATGATAATTAGTCCTAAGTTAAAAGAAACTCAATATAGGAAAATCATTTTTAAAAATATAAAAAATATAATTTTTAATGCAAAGTTTTCTTTTTTTTTTTTAATCATTAATTAGTGCCCCAGCATGACAAATTAAAATAACTCTCATGTTATCCGAAGGTGGTGTGACGTATTTGAGGGTATAATAGAGTATTGACGCTAAAAAAAGGAAGCAGATAATGTGTTCCCTTTTAAAGTTAAGGGGGCAGAAATTACATTTCTTTAGCTTCTATTGAAAATAAGATTAGTTTATATATAACACTCACACTCTTCAACCACAGAAACAAGGATAAAATTGCGAGGACTCATATGCAATTCAAAGTTGACAATATCTCAATATAAAAACACCATTGTCTTAAAAATTATGCAATCAATTTCTTAAAAATTTAGAAATTATTTTTTTCAATACAAAGCTTAACTTGACACCTTAGGATACAAGTTAGCATACACTTCCTTTATTATAACATAAACATGACATGGAGGAAATTAGGAAAAGGTGAACATGAATGTTATTGAGTGCAGAGGAGTGGGTTTGAGGTTCATAAATGGAATTGAAATACTTATTGTTGAGGGTGACGGTTGGTGATTGTAAATATAGTATTAAAGATTTGTTGGTGTGAATTTAATGATTTTTCATTGAGTCACTGAGTGAGTGTATTTATCACCACCACTATAGTTAGTTGGAAAAAAAATCTTTTGAATTTTGATACAATAACTACTATAACTAATTATACTATGAAAGAAGAATACCACCATATCATACTTTCCCTTTTTTTTTTGTGGCCTCTATATACAAACCTTTTTATGATACTATAATAACTACATGGAGTACCTAGATTAGCTTTATTTTCTCTAACTAACATAAATCATAACATAGACTAAGTATGTGTACTTGTTATGTTTTAGTGCTTCCTTGATATTGACAGTGTGTACACACTTCAAAATAAAATAATTCAAGAGAAATACTTTGTAGGACATTAGAACTTTGATGTCAAATATGGTGTATTTTGACTCATGTGTATTCTTAAAATACATATATAAATGTAATAAAAAAAAATTACAAATAGTAATTCAAAATTTGGATCTCTCTTTTACCCTTAAAATAAAGGTAATGTTGAGCTAATAGTATATTCTAAACTCCGTGACTTGTACTTGAACATAATCCAGCTGCCTGTATTGTATATTTGTCATCACTATCTTCAATTTCACCTTCTCTTTCTTTAAATAATTTTTCATCAAATTTAAGGGGATTTGTTCTTTTTTGTGCAATTAATGTTGTTGGTACAAGGAAAGGTTCACGGTTGTTACCAATATCTTAGCCATATTATCATGGTCTCCCAACCCACTAAGTCCCAAAAATCTTTAAAATATTTGTAGTACTAGTATGTGATGATGATATTAATTTTCAATTAAATTGAATAAAATGTATATTTTTGACTTTATAACATAGAAAAGAGTCCCATTTTCCCAAGTGACCCCCCCAATTTATGCATGCTAGGATTCAAATTACATAATGCGGGCCATTGTGAATGTCAGACTCAACTCTTGGGACAATGGCAATAACCAATAATCTTTACCTTGTGGACCATCTAGTAGGTGCCCATTTTTTTATTTGATTTGAGTAGTTTAAAGTGTAAACAATCATCCATTTTCACTTTGGATTTTTTTTAACTTTTTTCGGCCAATTTCACGTGAAGCAATTCAACAGGGACCAACATTGTCCATAACTCATGGTGCGGTTTATGTTGTAAGTTGTAGCTATATTATTATTGCAAATTATCCTTTTGTTTTGCATATTATGATTAATATTTATCAAGTAATATTTAGTGATTTTGAGTCTCAAATTTCAATTATAGCATGTTCTACCAATTTTGTGGTCCATAAACAATATATAATTCCTTTCTTTTTCCATGACTCAACTTGTTTGGATCTACATTGGAGAAATTCTTCAACACCACTTTATTTTACAAAGACAAATCTTCACATACAAGAAATACATTATTTGGTTTTCAGTTTTCACACATGGCAAGTTGGCCTCTTTGTGAAACATGCGCAGAAAGTCAGCTTTTGACAAATCTTCACTTTCAAGTTGGGTCAAATAAGCATAAACATTTTTTTAAGTAGCCTATTGGTGAGAAATTGCACCTTAAGGTAGATAAGTTGAATGACCGGAGTTCGAACTTCAACCTTTATATATATATATATGATGTAATATTCATGTCAACTGAAGTAAGCTCACAAGACAAACATTAATATTTAGTATAAAATAAAAAGAGTAAGAATTTGTTGACGTCGGTTGTTAAATTTAAGTTTTATGTGATAAAAAAATACACACTTTTATAAATTAACATAAAAATTTATTTATACGTATAAACTATTTTTTATAAACTCAAAATATGCGTAAAAAAAACTCAAAAATAAATCAATTCAAATAGTTATAACAATATACTAGAAAATAAATCAATCAAAATAGCAATAAAAATATTATTTATAAATAAATACTACTAGTACATTATCATTATGTGTTGTATTGAGAGAAAGAGGAGTACACTAAATTAGGACAAAATTACACTGAACTGTGATAGTTTTACAAAACAAATGGTAAGCCAGTAAGGGATGAAAATAGGACAGTGACAGGGTCTAATGATGTGCACTGATTATCAAGGACGAAGGTTCATGAGTAGTAACATAGTACTAACATTAACATGAATATATATTACGTACTATGTACCGACAAAATTACTATGAATAATAATCATAGTATCCATTTTCTTAATCATGCTGCCACTATACTTTTTCTTCAAAGAGGGGTGTTATGACACAATTTTTGTACACAAAAATAACATAAACACTGTTCATGTATAAAAGTAGAAGAGAAAACTTTTGGGACCATCTCACGAGTATTATTTCTCTTCTTCAAACCACGTCAAATAAGTGTTTGTGTAAAATAAAGTGTGTTATCATATTATTTCTCTTCTTCAAACCACGTCAAATAAGTGCTTGTGTACATTTGGGACCATCTCACGAGTTCAAATTTAAAAAATGGCACCGATATATAATTTTAATAAGATGGGAACGAGAAACTCTAACCTAGATACAAACCCAACACTTTATTGTTGGACACAACTAATAAAAAAATTATTTGCATAATTTTTTTATTTTATTTCTTCTATATTTTTATATCTATTAGGCAAATACTATTAAGTTACCTAATTTGTACTTATCAATTTCAATATTTGCATAAAAATAAGAACAAAAAACAATAAAAGATTATATACAAACAATTTTTTTATTAATTGTGTCTATTATCTAACAATGAAGTGTTGGATTTGTGCCTAGGTTAAACTTTCTCTATAAAAAATTCATAGTTTTCAATTTTCATAGTGATTGTGTTCATCAAGTGTGTTAATTATCATTGGTAAAAAGTTCAATTCATAACTATAAATATTATCTATAGCTAATTGGTTGAGATATGGTAATATGGAGTTCAGAATTCGAACCTGAAATATTCACTTACTATTTCCAGAGATGAAATTTTAAGGCACCAAACTACTTTGACAATAAAATTAAATAAGGAATTATAACATTGATAATGAAATTGAATATAGTAATTTGTTCTATATGCTTTTATACGTTATAAGAGTAACTGGTGTCATCAAAATTAAGAGGGGAAACTGAGAAACATTAATCTGTTATTTGATTTAACATAGTTATATGTATTACATGCTTCCGGTTACTCTTAAGAGTAAATAAAAAACATGCCATCTGAGTTGTGGAGGAAAAACTAATAGACATTATTTTATCATTTGATTGAATATAATTATTTGTGTTAGATGATTCCGATAAGTCTTATTAAGTATAATTAGTCCCCGAGAGTTTAGCTCAATTGGTAGGGACAATAACATTTTATATGCAGGAGCCATAGTTCGATCCTTGGACACTACTTATTCACCTTATGGTGGATTTTCAAGCCACTAGGCTACTGAAAAAAAAAGTATAACTAAGAAATATGTGAAGAATCATTTTCTTTTATTGTATGTTACTCTCTAATGTATACAATATTCTTTTGATCAATTGGATTTAGATTAAGAACTATGAACTTATTATAAGATATATCATCTTTTAAATTCATGTATCCTACTTCATAATATAGTTAATCGTTCAAAAATTTAGCTACATTTTATTGTTCGGTTCTTGTAACAAGAGGACTATAGAGTATTCTTTATCCTTCTATTTACCATCTTCATGTTTCAATTTAATTAGTCATTCTTATTGTTACTATGCTATGCTCCAAAGCTAAATGGTAACTTTCCTAAACATTATTATAACTTTTTTCTATTACTTACTCACGGTCTTTTGCATGTTTAAGGGTGATGTATTTTATATTAATTAAATACCAATTACGTAAATTAAATATTACTCCCTCTTCCCAAAATTAAAGCTCCTTTGACAAAAAAAATCTTAAAATATTATTATATTAATTCAATTATTTAATTTATTTTCTCATACAAAACTACTTTTACTTTAAGACATAACATCATATATGTATCTCTATCTCTCTTAATTTATGCTTTGTGCATTCAAAAATACACATAAAGTCCAAATGCTACTAATATATAACTACTCTAGGAATAGGTTAGGTTTTCCTTGTTTTAGATTTTGCTAATTTGAGGGTTCGGTTTATGTCCCCCTCTTTGTATTTTGACTTATTTCTTTATATATTTATCTTTTGGTGTTGCCTTAGCTTGCTAGGCTCACCTTGCTTTTATAAAAAAAATATATATATAATTTTGATGTAAGAAATCGTTAAAGATCACTATAGGTTTGGGGGGAGGTGCATAGAAGGAAAGTGCAAGTTGTAATAGCAAAAGTGTAGAGTCAGTTTTTGTATTTAAGTCTTGGAAAGAACAGTTGCCAGTTGAATTGTGAAGTTCACATTAAATGATCATGCCAGAACACTAAACCAACAAAAATAAATAAACTACGTAGTATATATTAAGGCTCTGTTTGGTAAAATTAGCTTATGGCTGATAAGCTAGCTTATGGCTGATAGCTTATAGCTGATGACTGATGGCTGATAGCTTATAGCTTATGGCTGATAAGCTAATTGAAGTGTTTGGTAAAATTAGCGGTTCAACTAGCTGATAATGTAAAAAGACATAAAAGGACATTCTTAATTAAAATAGTAATTTAAATTTATTAATTAATATATGTCTTATATTTTATTATTAAATTAATTTGTGTATGCTAAAATTTTATTTTATTTTAATTTAATGTAATATATCTTTCATGTCAAAGTATATATATACATTCTTAAGCTATAATAAAATTTATATCAAACTAATATATCTTTTTTGACGCATATCAAATTAATATTTAAGTACTTAAAATTACACATAATAATAAAATATATTCAACAAGAATAGTCTTAGCTATGCTTGCTCAAAAATAAATAAAATTGGGATTTAGGGTTTTCTATCTCTATTAATGAATGAAATAAATTCTTTACACAACAAAGGCAAAAAAAAAAAGCACAAACAACTCAAATCCTACAAACAATAATCTATTGAAGTATAAAATAAGAAAGAAGAGGAAAAAAAAAACAGTAGAAGAATGATGAATAAACCTGGAAACGAGAAGCAAAAAGTTTGTCGACGGCAGACACCACTTGCTATAAGCACAAAGGGAGGAAGCACAAAGGAACAGGGCAAGGTATGTATAAATATATGAAGCACTGTGTAAAAATTATTTGTTTTCATTTTTTATTTTACGAGATGGTTTGTATTCCAAGGGTAAAATTGGGTTTTTATTAAAATAATAAGGGTAAAAGTGGAAAAAAAAATGATAAGCTATAAGCTATAAGCTCATAAGCTAATTGAAATAGCGTCTGGAAAATAAGCTATAAGTCAGTAAAATAAGCTATAAGTCAGTCTTGAAAAACTGTTACCAAACAGGTCTTATAGCTTATAAGCTATAAGACATAAGCTATAAGTCATTTTTGGAGGCTTGCCAAACAGACCCTAACTATGTGCTGTTTGAAAGTCAATGTCCTTGATGCATTAAGGATCATGTCAAAATATTGAAGTCCCTGTCTGACAGCTTTAAATTCTTCTGGACGGTGCAACATTGCACTTTCAAGTTTCTACCCGCCGTTTACGTTAAGTTGATATTGAACAGTAAGGAACAAATCAGGCAAAAATTAAACTATTCCACCCAAACAAAAATAAAAATTCCTAACCCTCCCTTCCCATTATCAAATAAAATAAATGAATGGTAGAAAAAGCCATCCAATAGAAATACATAAAAGAAATTTGTCTCAAATACTCCCTAAATTTGAATTTGAATAACGCAAAGATTAATGTTTTTATTTCACACCTAATCAAACTCAACCATAAGCCAAATACAAGTTTCAGTCTGAGATACATTATGCAAAAAGGTCATATAACATAAAATTCAGGAACAAAATTTGCGCTACGACATGCAGCTATTACAAGAGAAATAATACAATGGGTTTCATTTTACACTTTTCCAAACATGCATGCAGCTAATAGTTGTTTGGACTGTGAAATGAGAAATGCCCTACAAAGAAACCAACTTGCTTAAATAACTCTAACACTCTTCCCGCTCGGCTACAAAGAGAATATGATGCAGCCAACAAAATTTGTACTGGAAAAAATTCTTCACTACATTTTCAGTGTTTGACAAATCAATAATTGCTACAAGCCCACAGACAATAGAAATGATTTTTGGAGTCATATCCTAAATGGAGGGTTCCCCGAGTTAGAATGGTCCAATTTTGCCCTTTTTAACTGAGTAGATTTCTCGGTGGCAATTTGTTGGAAAATATTTGGCCCACCAAAACTCTGCTTCAAGCCCCTTAACTTCTTCCTCTTCCCTGTGTCGTATTCCTCATCCCTGAAAATTTTTAGGTGGTAAGTTACAAATTTATAAATAGATGCAGGTTTTTTTTTACGGAATAAATAAATATTCACAATTATTCATCAAAATAGTCTAGTAACACTCCCTACCAAAAAAAATTCATACATTGCTATTAGCAGCTCTAAGGTAATGGTGGTCGGTGGAGCATAACAACATGAAGGGATTATTTAATTCATAGATCAGACCAAACATGACCACTGTACGATGCATTGCCTAAAGGAAGTGATTAGTAATAAGTGAATCTACAAGCCAACATTCTACACAAAAGCAATCACTACGTCAAATTTGGAAGTGAATTAAGCCTTATTACAACATAGTCTTGCTTATCTAAACAACAAATTCAACTGAGTAGAAGAAAATACCGTGTAGGCACTAAAAAATGTTTCAAAATAATCATTTAACATAAAAATTTTGAGCTACCACATATTTGGAAATAAACATTCACCACATCTCTCCTAAGAGAAATAAATCACTTTCAAACCACGGCCTTAAAAAAATGATTCAGGCATTCAATTGGTTCCAACACAGAAATGCAGATATTAAAACAGTCCAAATTATTTCAATTACATCCATAGTAAACAAGAAAGGAACCATATATAGAGAGAGCTCACCATTCATCCCCAACATATCCAATGCGTGCGATCTGGTCATTCTTTGATTCCAAGAGCTCAGATGAAGGTAATTCCACATCATCCCAACGTGCAACTGTACCAAAAGAGAACACATATGTAATTATACATAAAGCAAAAAGGTGTCAAATTAAGCTAGTTTAATTAAAGTAGCTTTATGTTAATCAAAGATGGCAAACATTTAAATGACATTTAGCAAGCGACATGAAAGATCTTGCACAGTCTAGAACCAAGAAATAAAAAACCATAGATGTGGAACACAAACTTAAGGAAAATGTCAATAGAAACATACCAACTGTCTCCTCCAGACCTCGAGTGAGCATCCTCATAACACTATTATGCATTTGATCTGTCTTATCATCATGTGAACTAAAAGCATGTCCAGCTTCAAATTTATTTTCCGCTAAACACTGGGACATGTTTTCTACTTGTGTGGCTGTTGCAAGCACAGCACAGTTCTGATCCATCCTCTTCCTTAACTCTCCTTCAACGTTATGTTCCGTCAGAGATACATCATTACATTTCATGTTAGCAACAGGTATAGGAGAAGGTTTAGTTGCTTTGCTTTCAGAATAACTTGTTACAGAGGGAAGTAAATGTGCTTTTCCAGAAGTAGATAGTCCAACATCTAACGAGATAGCATGTTTATTCAATTTTTCGCGGCGTTTACTTTTTTTGTGATTCTTCTTCCGCAGGCCTAGGTATGCCACATAACGGAGGATCGGGCGAAGTCGCATGATTGATCCCTGGTACTTTGGAAACTTCTTTGGTTTTTTCACTTTCTTTTGATCAAGACTTGAGTCACTCAAGGATCTATTCGATGAACCTTTAAGAAGTCCCTGAGAAACAACCATATTCTCACACAATAAACTGCATGCTTCCTCATTAACCGAACCATTTGAAGTTCCAACCTAAATATAAAAGTAGGGAAAATATACCAAAACAATAAGGCCACAAGATATGGACAAACAGGGGATATAATGAACAAATTTTGGTTTAGTTACCGAAGTTACAAGACCAGCTGTCTCTGGCAAATTTGTGACTGAATCTTGAGCTGCAACAGCATCAACTTCAGTGGGGGAATTCGTCTGGGAATGAATTAACAGATAAGTAATCAACAAAACTGAAATAGCAGCAGTTTGGTCCAAAGAGGATGGATAAAGTATTTTGAATCACTTACCTTCTGAGACTGTGATGTTTTGTCACTAACATTTTGACCAATAAAAGTCTGGGGATTACTCATAGTCGGCTCTTTTTCTACACCCTCTTTTAAAACTGCATTCTTGTTGAACAGATTAGGTCCGTCATCAGCTGGTGCATCTAAACATTTCTGATTACAAGGAACCTTGTCTTTTCCAGAGTGATCTAAGGATGACAAACATTCAAGTTCTGGTTTAGCAAAAGAGAGTCCGACTGATGAGTTCTGTGTAAGTTCCTTGGAAGTAAGTTCAGATACAGGGGTTTCACTATGTATTAAGCTTTTTGCTAAAATGAAACTATTCTTTTGCTGAACCAGAGCACCATTCGCACATGAAACCCTTGATGGATCAGCATTTAACGTATTTTTCTGAGTTTCAGCAGTCAAAGAAGGTTCAACGCAAAACTTATTTTCCACGTGACCATTTGGATAATCTTTAAGTGCAGTGTTTGAAGTTGAAGAATATCTACTTCCAATAACATTGGCCTTCACATTCTCCTCCTTAGGGATATCAACAGGTTTGCTTGGAGCTGCACTTTTTCTATCACGAACATAAAATAACATGTAAGCTTGCTGTTTTAGAACTTCCCATTCACTGACATGACTTACCTGTTGGAAAGAATCTCAGATTCTGGTGAGACACAAATCAATCAAAAGAAGGCCAATCTTTACTTATTTTTCAATAGAAGAAAAGGGTTCCAGAAAAGACTAAAAATGGTTCCGGAATGTCAAACTCCACAAAGGTAATCATTACCTATTAGGAATAGACTAAAAAGGGTTCCAGAAAAGATATTTATTCTTAATGATATAAACAGAAACGATATATTCTTGATAACACTAACTGATTTTTCTACGGTTATGTATATTTATGCAAGTATTACAGAATTCATAACACTATACAGATTAAAGGATATTAACATATTTTCAGTACCCGAGTGTCATCCAAAGTATACCACATGTTATTTGAAGTGCGAACATAGCAGTAATAGTGGCCAGAATGAGTGCTGAAACCAGAATGAACAAGGACCCCGTATAACGAGTACTTAACATCTCCATCCTGCCAAATGGGAGAAACTTGAAAGTAAGAAGTATAACATAACAACATCATTAAGTCATGGGAAGATATAGAAAGCAGTCAAATAGAGCAAGACATATTTTAAAATATTTTTCAGGCCAGTCCTTTTGAACACAGTAATCCTTTCACAAATTAAATATTTCAAACAAGATTTTTATTTTTATCTTACAAGTGAGAATACATATAACTAAAAAAATAGACCATTGTTTACTTACATATGAACCACTGACAAAAGGTTTCAAATCCAGTGCAGAGTCAAACTCAACATTCTTTTTAATCTTTTTATGAGGATCATAAGCGTAGAATCTCTTTAGATGAATTGCCAACACATAAGGTGCCTTATGAATTGTCAGCTGTTTCAGAGCCTGCACTTTCTGTTTGCAACGTTGACAATGGTATTGCTTCTCTCCCCCATCCAACAACTCTGCAGTTGTGAAATTTGCAAGTGCCTTTTGCAGTGAATTTGCCTTCAATATTTCAAGACTTAAATCTAAGAAAGGATCAAACTTGTTGGATGAAAAAGAACACTGCCTGCATTTCACCTGGAAAAAGCAACCAACAAACTTTTGAGTTGTTGTCATCCATGAAGTTTTCCCAGGTTATGGCTTAGATATCAACATTACTCTTTGAATCCTAGTTGGGATTAACTGAAAACCCCATAAAATCAGCGTGTAAAATGGGGAGTGCCACAATTTTATAAACTCAATACAGGCTCTATCTTTATTCTATGTGCAACTTGGGTTTTTCCCAATTCACCCCCTCACGCCCAACTATATGGGCTTAGAGTGTCGATATAAATGATGGGTGGCTCGAATTGATAGACTTAAACCATATCAAGTTTTTATATTGGGCATAACCCATTGTTACACTTTATAAACTCATTTCAAGCCTTCTTTTCTTTTCTTTTCTTTTTCTATGCGGGACTTGGGATTTTCTCAATACCTCCTCACTGTGGATATAAATGATGGGTGACCAACATCAATAGACTCTAAAACCATATTAGGTTTTTATAGAGTCAACTCATCCTTACAAGTATGGTTTGTAAAGTGAGAGGTACCCTTTTTATTCTATGTGAAACTTGGGTTTTTCCCAATTCACCTCCTCACGCCCAACTATTTGGGTTTAGAGCGTCGATATAAATGATGGGTGGCTCGAATTGATAGGCTTAAACCATATCAGGTTTTTATATTGGGCATAACCCATTGCCACACTTTATAAACCCATTTCAAGCCTTCTTTTTTTCTTCTCTATGCAGGACTTCGGATTTTCTCAATATCTCTTCACACCCAGCACTACTATTGAGCTTGGTGTGTGGATATAATCATGGGTGACCAACATCAATAGACTCTGAAACCATATTAGGTTTTTATAGAGTCAAGTCATCCTTACAAGTATGGTTTGTAAGGTGAGAGGTACCTTTTTCGAGTGGGACTTGGGTTTTTGCCCCAATAATAACCATCTTCATAGAAATCCCAACAAATCAAGTACCTGGCTTCGAAGACGACCACCGAAGATCTTGTGAACCAAACTTTTCTCAAAAGCACCAGGTGATTCACTCGGTACTCCAGAAGGCAGGCAACATTTATGCATTGACTCAAGTAAGTTCACCATATATTCATGTGCATCCTCCTGCCTAGATTTTTGGAAATTGCGTGATATGCCTAATCTTATGTCAAGAAGTACAAGTATGCAAGCTAATAAAATGGAGAGTGCTTTTAACAAAAAACGGGGTAAGTGGAGGGGATAATACATATGAATAAAACCAAAAAGCAATCAGCATATAGTTAAACTTAAAGCATGTTAGATTTTGTTCTAGATAGTATAGCCAAATTTTAGAGAAGAGTAGTCAACAAATTTCTTAGTCTCATAAACCTTATATTATGAAAAACCTTTACAATCTTTTCCCCGGTTTAAAGAAGCTGAGGTGAAAAAGGTAAATCAACAACATGGAAGTTCCCAAAAAGATGCATGTGGACAAACCCGTAAGTCAAGAAGTTGGTTTAGGCTTTTAGCCTTATTTCAAAAACTGATAGAGACCCGAGTATGAGGGATAAAGGAAAAAGACTATCATCATTGTAATAAAGAGTATCATTAGGTTATGCCTTAGTAGTAGTAGTGTGTGTGTGTGTGTGTAGTGAGTAAGGGAAGTTTGAGATTATGGAAGATGGAACCATAATGGTTAGGCAAAGAAAGAGGTAATGAATTGAAAACAACTTCCCACATGTCATTCTCCTTGGCTCAAAGGTATGAATGCAGAAACAATAGAAATACATAGGAAAGTGAAGAAGAATATCATAGTAAAAATATGGCCATGTTATTGTCAAGTTTCTAAAACGTAAGCAAACCTTCATTACTCAATTAAATAAATAAATAAATACAACATAAGGATACACCGCAGATTTCCAACCAGATTGCTTGGAGATATGATTCCAGTTGATTGCAATGCGCGACTAACATGATTTTGTATTGCACAAAGAGCACAAAACCCTCTAACGCGGCCTATAAAGATAAATATTGCAAACTATAATTAGAAATTCTATGTAACAGAAATTTCCTCTATTCATCCATATGAATCATTGCTACATATAAAGGGAAACTAAAAAACCAAAAATGTATTGCTCACATGAACTTTTATGTTTGCCACTTTGCAGATAGGCAGCTAAAGGCGCAGTATATGTCAAACACTGCAAAACTGAATTGAGAAAGCAAGTGTTTCCAAGATTCCATAATCCAGCTCCCTGAAAATTTACAATAAGTTTTTTAATAAATTAGCCTATAAAAAAACATTTAATCTAAAAAAAAAAAGATCAATTACAATTGAATTTAACCATTCAAAATGAAATTCAAACAAATTAGCATCTCAAATTTCAAACACACCGGCCAAATTTCGAGCTGAACAAAGAAATGAAATTAGAGAGAAAAATAAAAAAAAAACTCACAATTCTGCGAAAGGTAATCCCGAAGTTGAGCTCTGGATCCAAACCAAACTCGGAGAATTCGGAACCATCGTGTTTTTTGGGAGGTGGATGAGAGGTACCATTAACGCAAACAAGTTGGCGTTGTTCGGAGGTGATGGTAGGGTTTAGGGTTTCAATATGGAAGTCTTTGGAAAAGCCTTTGAAAGGTTTGCTGTTAGGAACAAAGTCGATTTTTCTATGAATTAGATCGTGTTGTTTCTGAGTTTCGGTTTGGGTTTCGGTTTCAGCCATTATTAAAAAGCTTCGATTCGATTTGGGACTGAAATGAAAGTGTAAAGTGGAATGTGTAAAGAGAAACAATAAATAACATAACAGAAGAGAACAGAAGCGAAAGGATTTGAGCTTCTGCGAAAGAGAAACAAATGAGTGTAAGGTGGCTGCTATTAAACCCTACACTACTCAGCAACAAGACAAACGACGCTGTTTCTTTCTCTCACGTGTGATGTAAACATTGGGCCTAGCCCGATTCGGCCCACAATCATAAACGTTTTGATAACCGGATGAAAATTAGTTTTCTGGCCCCCTTTAATTGCTTATCAGGTCCCAAACTGACAAAATTACCTCGAGCATTTCAAAACCCGCAATCCAAATATAAAACTTTTCCGAATACACAACCGGATTGGAAATTGAGTTTTTTTTTAAAAAAATTAATATGCTTAAATTCGGAACGCAAATTATTCCAAAATACCTATATTGGGATTTTAACTTCCAAGAAAACTAATTTTAAAAATTTCGTTGAGGAAGTGGAATTTCACTTCGCAACCAACTATAGCCAGTTTCAATTCACTTAACTCATCCAATATTTTTGCTTGCGTCTTCCAATTCACTTACTACAAACTATCTCTTGATGGAATGGTCCAAACTAGTTTTGAAAGAGGCACTTGTTGATTTGTGCAGGCAAAAGACCTTTCTTTACCATGAATTGAATTCATGGAAGCAATTCATGATTTCTTCACCATTATGAATTGAATTCATGGAAGAAATTCATGATAAAATCAATTCACAAGTTATGATTAAGATGGAAGCAGTAGCTCTAGTCTGAGCACTACTGCTGTAGTAGATGGCTGGGTTTGTCCTGCTGTGGGGGTCACAAAAATTAATATTGATGCTGGCTGTTTTGAAGATAATTATACGTGTTGGGGACTGATTTCTAGGAACTCCGAAGGCGGTGTTTTAACAGCGATGACAAAAAGGGAAACAATTAAATCTACTCCTTTAGTGGCTGAAGCTTTAGGACTGAGATGGTGTCTCAATTGGATTCTTGAACAAAAATTGCAGGATGTGGTTGTGGAATTAGACTCTGAAATTGTAGTAAAATGTGCTTCTGGGTCTTTATGTAATACTGATATTGATATGATAATTGTTGATTGTCTTGACTTATTAGGTAGATTGACTAATGTTATGATAGTTGTTGTTAAGAGGTGTAAGAATAGGGCTGCTCATGGCCTTGTAGGAATGGCTAGAAATGTAGGATCTATGTTGTGGTGGGGAAATGTCCCTGAACCTGTTGCCTCTATCATTTGTAATGACCTTTTATTATTGCATTGAATGAGAAGTTTCATGTCAAAAAAAAAAAAGATGGAAGCAGTAGCAGCAACTATAACATGGAATTACAACCTCATAAAGATGGAATTGCGAGAGCGGTTTCATCCCCCGTTTTGTATTGTAGCTACTATAATTCGAAATTTCATAAAGCAGAAGAAAGTGGACATTGAGGAAACTAAACGAGGCAAAAACACTGTCTAAAAGAATAATCATGCACGGATTCGACCATTTATGTGTTCTATATTACCTTGTTTCATTTACCAAACGAAGGCACACAAAAATCAAATTCTTAACAGTTTTGAAACAAATATTATTACATTGTAATCAAATTAATTTGAATAGAACCTAACTGATTTAAATGACTTACACTAAAATAAATGATAGCAAAACATCAAGGTAAGTTGAAAGCATGTCAAAGTCTCAAAGAAATATGAAGAAACTTAGTTTTGATGGGAAATGACATTTTAAAAAGAAATAACAACAACGCATTCACACAAATTCATAAGATAGTTCCGAAATTAGTCATTTTTGGATTGTGTATATCTTCTAAACCTATTTTGATTTCGGATTGTATCTTCTAAACCATTATGGGTCCAAAATCAAGGGTATTTTCGAATTTGGGGGGGGGGGGGGGGCAACAAATGAGCCAAAAGAGCAATTTTCTAACTAGATTGTTCGGTTCTTCTTCGATTTTGTACTCGACTACTTCCATTCTAATGTTTTACTATTCATACCACTCAATAAATACTTTGACAATATTATATAATATGTATATGGAAGATAGGTCGAGGGGATGAATCTCAATTCAAGACTAAGAAGATTCTAGGGCTCTTAGAGCGTAATTATATTTTCTTCCCTCCAAGAGCATTAACAGAGCTTCAATCATAACCTCTCAGATTAAAGACGCATTATTATATACCATTAGACCAAATCTTCTGAGTTAAATATTAGTTATTTATTGTTTAAAAATAAGCATTGCAAGTTATCCTTGTTGCTCTTCATAAACGTGAACCTTAATCTTAAATATATTATTTAGTACAAGATAATAATTAATAATAAATATTTTATATTTGTTCAATTATATAGTTTTCTAGAACTTTTTACATATAAATAAATTTGTGTCTATATACATGTACGCTCGAATTGCCATCTTGAAAATGTTAATAACCGTTGTTGATCATTTGTTTTAGTTATTTGAAGTTTTGCTAAAAGTCAATTGTTTTAAACTAAGGGAATGTTAATATATCACATGTGTGACATATTTGTGTTAATTTATTTGTAATGTTAACATTAACCTTATTTTTTTTTTTGACAAAGTTAACATTAACCTTATTATTGTTATTATTTTAAGCCATATAATTTTAATCAAGTACAAAATGTATATAATTGGATAAATATATGAAAATTACAGAAAATCAAATGGATCAAGTAGTTCTAATCCCTATACAAAATAAAGGACTGAACTACCACAAATTTAAATCGTAATTCGTGTACATGAAGCTTTTTTTTCTTAATCTTCAACCACCAATAAATGAAAATCTCAACTTTATCAAGAATAAGTTCAATTGACATAACCTTTTGAGAGAAACACTTGTTATTCCCTTATTTCCAAACGAGAATCTTAAATGTCAATGTTTTAATATAATATTTGATATATAATTATCTACTATTGTTATTTTTTTATAATTATTAACCATTGTTATTTGAATGTTATGTTAATTACAGTCTTTGATGACAAACATCTACGTTTAAACCATTAGGAGTCATATATATAGTTATTTAAACATAGATGTTGAATATATTGAATAGATAATATAAATGTTTAGTGAACATAGGTCTTAAGCATATTATTCGGTATAATATAGTAAGTAATGGTTTGAAGTACTATTGTGATCAAAACAAGCTCAAAGGTTGTTCACGTAATGCTCGTCGAATGAAGTATGCTTTGATGACATATTCTGGTTTCAACAATGAAAACATAACTTTAATGGTTGATACATACCGAAAGAGATTAAGAGAGAACGAGACTTAAAAATAAAATATCACTCATAACCATTTTGACATACAAACAAATTTGTTATTGAACAAAATGTTTACCATGTATTATGTATCATGCTTTAGACTATCTAGTAAGTATTGCAAATTATTTTTTCATAAAGATAATTAATCTAATTATTGTTTATCTCCTTTTCAGTTTTTGAAGTCGAACCTTGGTGTCAAACACGTTATTCAATAGAAAATATTGATGAAGATTTAATGAGGCGGTTGAAAGAAACTTCAACAATTGATCTCTCATTAACATTTTCATTAAATAATCAGTTTCTTGCTATAAACTTTGACTTGTGTGCTGAATGTGGTGAATTTGTTTTAAATATGATCTTTATAAAATGTATAGTTGAAGAAGACCGGATGAAATTTTGGTTCAAGAATGATAATATTTTCATAGTTCCTCGTGGTGGTATATATGTGAGGATATATTTCAAGCGAGCACGTTATGACGCGATGTGCATTTACAAGAGTCTGAGGTAATCCACTTATCCTATTTACAAATATAACACAACCATAGATAAAGAAGATTATCCTCAATAAAAAATGCATAGGAACAAATGAAAATTTGTGGTATGAAGCATATATATAATACATAAAAATATAATTTCAATTGTTTTTTGATCTTTTTTCAAACTAATTCTATATTCAACAATATCAATTTATCCATGAGAAATGTTTTCATTCGGAAATATACATACAAGGAGTGTTGTGCATAGTTTTATCGTGTTTGTGTTTTTATATATCAACCTGTTTCTGTGTGTGCAGGTGCAAATTACCACAATAGAGACATTAATATCTTTTGTTGGCGGTATGTTTGAACTAAAAGTTTAAGATTTCAATGAGAAATTTTTTTATCTCTTATCTCAGGTTTTTCCAAAAATTAGTTCGTATATGCCAACTGAGGATCAATTTAAGATGAATGACATACTTATGTTGATTTTTTTCTTCTCTAATTTTGTTCTTTTTTGTTGTCCCGACAATGCTTGTTTTAACAGTCAATGAAATAAGCTATGATGAAAGACTTAATGAATGAAGACATCAGATCTCTTAATACCCTTCTTTGTAAACACAACTATATTTGAGATGAGAATCACCCTCAATTTGATGCTTTGTTATATGATGATTTCAAGAAATTTATTAATAAACTGTGCTCAGAGGTATGAAAGTATTTATTATTGATCACATGTGTAATCAACATTAGGTGTACAAACGTTAGATTAACCGCTAACAAGGATTTTAATTAGAAATCACATTAAGTTGTATTAACAAAGATTTAATTAACAATCTTATACCAAACCACATAGTAACTCTCTTTCTATCTATCCTGTTATAATTGGGGCACACATAAGTAACCTACCGAGTCACCTGTTTTATACACACTAATGAAAAATTTATAGTTGATTATAAAACATGAATTCCACGATGATTATCGATAATTATACACTTTTATTTGGTTTGTTGTCTTTTATTTTTGTTTTGTTGAATATTTATTCATTTAAATTTTAATTATATACACCTATACATAGAAGGTCTATGCTATGGAAATTTTACCCAAAAAAAAAAAAAGCCGCAGACAGAAGTGAGATGATTAGGAATGCTTTTCCAGGGGATCCGCTGCCTGTTTTGTCACAGCATGTTGAGCAGATTGTTCGCCTCCCGGAAGATGCAGACATCAAGCTGAATCTGTATGAATATGGAGACAATGATATGTATGAGGTTGAGGTAATTTGAGTTGGATCGGTTGTTTGTATTCCATCAAATAATGTGTTACTTTAGATAATTTTTTTTATATAATATCTAACAATTTTATCTCGCCCTTGTTTTTGTTTTGCTACTTATGCAGGTTTATTTTCAATTTGAACATTTGGAATTTCCATCAAGCAATTGGACAACTTTGTTTGATCTTTTCTGTGACATGGTAAAAGTACCATATTTTGTTGAGTTGAGGTGACTATCTAATCCAACAGCAGATTCTTTTTAACTTGATATTTGTCGATGAAGTTGCATTTTGATCTTGGTTACTCATGATTTCATTGTGAATTAGTTTTGGTGTTTATGTTGTTGAGATTGTTGTTTCTTCATTTTTTTTTTCTCAATGTTATATGTTGTTTGTTTTGGACCAGAATTTTTTATTTGTATATTGAAACAGGACAAAAAAACAGCTTGGTTGTGATGTTAATTGTGATCTACTTGTCTTGTGCCATAATTTTGGATTTTATTTTCGTATCAAATCATCTCATCACAAGCCATTAAAGTTGCAAATAGAAATTGATAATTTCACAAAAAATCCTGAACGTGAACATGAAGTTTGATTTTGACTTTAAAAAGAGTGAACATGAACATGCCGTCAAGATTTCAGGTATTTTTCTCATTTATGTTTATTTCCGTAGTTATAGAATTTCATAAATACAAAAGACTGTTTGTTTCTCACTCATTTTGTTAGTGTTGTGAACAAAATAGGTGTGTGCGCGTGGATATTTGTATTTTTTTTAAACAAGTTTGTATATAAAAGTTTGTTTAAAAAGTTAATAGTAAACTTAAAACTCGTTGTTATTGGTGGATGCAAAATTCATAGCTAGGCAAATTAAGTCATTTTACAAAGTTAAAAGAGTCTAATGCCTAACAAGAACGATGGTTATGCTCATCCTCAGAAGCAAATTAAGACATTTTACAAAAACATTATAAGGCATAAAGCTTGAAATTCGTTGTTATTGGCGGAAGTAAACTTATTTTCCTAACTTTTTTTCAACTTAAAGTAAAATTTTATAAAATTTATTCTTAAGTTATTTCATACAAAAAACTCATCAAATAATATATTTTTATAGTTTTATTTTCCATCAAAATAATAATATTTTATTTAAATATTAATATATTTCCATATATAAAGTCTCTCAATGAGCTTCAAGATTGGGTTGTAGAACTCTTCTGTTCTATATAAAAAAGCAAAAGTTTTTTACAAAATGTGTTATGTGTCAAAAGTTTTTTTAATTTTTTTACAAAATGGAAGAAAGCTTTAAAGAAAAACTTTCCAAAAAAACTTCTATATATGTGGAAACCAGGACATGTACAAAATAAAGACAAAGATAAATGAATATATTTTTAAAGTTATGTAGATTTTGTCATATCTACGAAAATTATTTCAAGAGAAACTACAACGTCCCAATAATTTTATCTTATTTATTTGTTGTTGTTATTATTATTATTATTATTCACCATAGTAATAATAATAATAATTATTATAATTATTCATAAAAACAGACGTTCAAAGTAATAATTATTACAATGACTCATCAGAGTAAAAACTAAAAAGACCTTCAAATCATTCATAAAAAATGTCTTTCATTAACTTGAATACACGTCATTTTAAAATATAAACCAATTCATTAGCGGTTAAACACTAACCTTCATTTTGAAATATATTTAATTTCTTTAACTAATGTCTTAGAGGTACTAGTTAGGATTTTTCTTTAAATGTATATCCAAAGGAACATTAGTTGGAACATTGCAATATATAAATACAAAAGTTTAAAATAAAAAAAAAAATTATTTATATTAAAGGGTGAAGTTTTTATCTTAATACTTCAAAGTGTCTATTTAATTGAGCAAATTTTGTTTTCCCCCAAATTGGGAGATTTGGGAGGGAGGGAAGGGAATTCTATCGGAAAATTATTATTAACCGATGATTTGATTGATAAGGATAAAGAAGTAATTTTGTTGTAAAATCTTTCACCTCCCCTTCTGAACCAAACACATATGTAATTAAAATTTCTCACCTCCCCTCCCCTTCCTTTCCCTCTCTTGGATCAAACATAAATAGAATTAGAATCTCTCCTCTCACCTCCCTTTCATTAAAATCCCTCCTCTCTCACCGGTTGAATCAAATAGACCCTTAAGTGTATATCCAAAGATCCCCGTGAGCATAATTTAATTAGTAGGAACATTGCAATATATAGAGACAAAAGTTTAAAATTAAAAAAAATATTTATATTAAAGGGTGAAATTTTTATCATTAATACTTCAATTAAAGTGTGTATTCACAATATCCACAAATTGTAGATCAATTGGCAGTAATGTCAAAGTTGATAGATGGAATGCCATAGTCAAAGTTCAAATTCCAATCATTCATTTTATATGTATGAACTTTCAATAACTTATTATTTCGTCTATAAATAAAAATATCCATCTATAGCATTCTCATAATACTTCAATTTGTTTTGATTTTTTAACAACACTTAAACAATTGCAAAACTATGAATCCACACCAAGAAATTTGCATTTATCATAGGTGCCAGAAAACATAATGAGTGACACTTGCTAGTCAATAGATGGTATGACACTTGTGACTTGCTAGTGAAATGTTCAGTTATACCCACCAAAATTGAGATAAGATGAGATGAAGATAATGTCTTTGATTGAAGTAATAAATACTTATCTAATTATGTTGTGTCTATAACAAGTTAAGGAATTGTAGAGCTAATCCAAACTTATATTAAAACCTTCTTTTGAAGCATTCAGCCACATCCTCTTAGTTCCTCTCCCTTATCTCAAAAGTTAAAACGGAAAAGAAGATAGTGACCATCACATAGTATAGTAGCCACCAAACATTGTCAGATATCTATAGTAGTAATGTCAATATATGCTCTCAAATCTTATTATATCATGCTATCATCAATTATCAAAGGCAAGGTCCACCCGCGGTTTTTTTGTTCTCATCTTGCAAGTCACAGCATGGATTACAAAATTACTATTTTAAAAAAAATGTAGGGATTAAAAAAATATACTAATACTTGTACCAAAAATAAATACTAATACATGAGATTTATTTTAAACGAAACAATATAGATATTTTTTTCCGTAAGGATAATCATATCTAAACAATTTTCAATCAAAATTTGAATCTCTAGACCTAATGTCTCTCATTTCACGTTTTTTAATGACTTGAATGTAAGAGTGTTTGCAAATATCTACCAACAACTTCAACATTAATTGACGTGTCTGACACTGTGTACCAACATTTATACGTGAAATGACTAAAATGCCCTCATATATAATGTAAAAGAGTAAAAAAAAATTCATTTTCACTCATTGGGTAAAAGAAGTGTACCGGTGTGTAGAGAGAAAAGCGAAAAAGTAAGTTTACCGGTCCACTTTCGTCGAAGTACACCGGTTTGAAATATAGGTACCGGTACACTTTTGAACGAGTGTACCGGTATGAATATTTATTGAAATTCCTGGCACGCTATGCACGATGCTCTACTCGATGCTCTAGCAATCTATCCGGCCTCGCGCGTAACAGAATAAAACAAGCAAATGAACAAATAAAGAACACGGGATATTTGTTAACCCAGTTCGGCGCTTAAACAAGCCCTAATCTGGGGGATACCAATCCAGGAAGGAATATCACTATAATAGTCCTAGTCCTAAGTCTACAGCAAACGCCCCGTTTACAACTTAAGAACCTAGGCCCTACCAATGACTCTTCTACCTAGGAACTCCTAGATATGAGATCCCATCTCACTCCCTTACAACCTTACAGCCAGCAAGGATTTCAATAACACAATAACAAATAAGATTTGGAGACACACTCCTAAAACTACACACTCGTACCTAAAGGCTTTGAGTGTTAAGCACACCAAAAGTCCTAACTCCGTACTTCAAAGCTTAGGAGAAGGATCACACACTTACAACTCAAGAACACGTCCTAAGCTTGCATCAAGGTGATACAAGAAAGGCTCACAATCATAAAACACACGCAAAACCTAATACTGAATACTAGCACAAAGACAGCGTGAACAACTAACTAGGATTAGGGTTTTGCCACTCTTTAAATACTTCAGAAAGTAGCACATGCATGGACTTTAATTCTTTGACCCAAGCATTAACTCCACATAAATAAAATGAGATTCTTTAGCAAATATATTCTTCAAAGAGATTCTTCTCAGAATTATTCTTGAACTGAATCTGAAGCATTAACAACCTTCCTTACATAAAAGCATATCAAACGCGCCATGCAAGATTCATGAAAGAGAAATGGAACATTCCATAAATAGCATTTGCCATGAGCGCTCCTCCTGAGCATTATTCAATGCTCTACACAATGCCAGAGCATCGGATCGCACATCTTGCACAAAGTTTATTTCCAAAAATGCAGCCAATTATCAAAGACTCAACAAACTCCCCCTTTGGCAAATTTTTGGCTAAAACAAATTATGACCATACAGATAGTACTTAAACAGATACATCAACTACATTTCTTTTTCTCAACATAAACACACAAGCATAAAGATCTGTAGAGGCCATTCTTCAAAACATTACCATACTACTCCTTCATGGAAAATAGTAGAAAAGAATAATTGTATCTTTTAAGACTATCAGAGAGGCATGCAACAGCGGAACACATAACAACTACTTCGCCTAAAATGGTCAGGAAAATAAACTTGATGGGATGTGGGATAGAATGCTTCAGCATTGCCACAGTTCTACTCCCCCTGCACATATGCATGGGATGTTGGAGCCTTGCGTCCAACATCTCCTCCTACATCATACAATCACAACTCCCCCTTAACACCTGCACATCAGATCACACCACAAACATACATACCAGCTACATACTTCAATCAGGCAACACTACACTACACTACAGTCACATCATAACCAGAACCAGATATAACATCAATAACCAGAGTAGTGCAGATCAGAATTAATCAAACCAGAACAAGAACAGATACATCAATAACCAAGTTAAGTTTTTACTCCCCCTTTTTGCCACAAATTTGACAAATGATAAAGGTGCAGAGAAGTTATGGCTACATAGCCTTAGTACAAACCAGCAGAAACAACAGAACATGCCCATTACAGATTAATCAAAGAATAACAGAGACAGGGCAACAAACACAATATAATAATGAAAGAGAAGCACTGGAGTCAGACACTTCCAGCTCCTCAGTGTCACCTCCTTCATCATTAACATTAGTACCAGCTGCATCACCAACAGCATCATCAGTACCATCACCTGCAGCATCATCACCTGCATTCTCAGCCATTAACCCTTCTTCCTCAGCTTCCTCCTTTTTCAAAGCAGCAATGACCTTTTCAAGCTCAGATTTCTGCTCATCCAAGGCTCTCACAGTAGCTTCCATGGTTAGGATCATAGTCTTTCTAGTCATGGAGGTGGAGACTGCATTTTCAGCAGGGGTGGCTTTCTTTGTGGGCACAGTAATGTCAGCAGCATGCTTGCCCTCAAAGAGCTTATAGGACAGGGTCATGGGTGATTCCCTCTTACAAGGCACATCCTCTGGAACCAAAATGTTGGGGTGTTGGTCCAGTATAATCTCACAAATAAGGGTTGGGAAAGAAACAGCCAGTTTGATTGCCCAAGACTTGCCATGTTCAGCAATTTGATCAAAAATTAAGGACCCATAATCTACATTGGCACCAGTCCCTATGGCATAGATAAATTTGGCCAATCCAGTTGCTATGGTGGAAGTGTGAGAGGTTGGAACCCAATTAACTGCACCTATCCTATTTAATATAGCATACTTGATAGATAGCATTACAGAAGGTACCTTACCTTTGAGAGGCCACACCTTGACCTGGTTGGCAGTGATAGTCTTGCATACCTGGTTGTTAGTTGGCTCAAAACCAGGATACCCATACTCTCTTCTTCCAAGATAGGCATTGATCACAGCTGGGGAAAATTGGACACACTTCCCTCTAACAAACACTTGGTGATACTCTTTGCTGAGTTTGTTGTCACAGTCTTCACCAATGTTGACAATGAACTCCTTTACCAGCTTCTCATAACATCTTCCAATCCCAGAAACTGTCTTCATCAGTCCAGCTTGAAGAATCAAATCCATCACCTCCTTGCATTCTAAGGCTTCATCTGACAGTTCTCTCTCTAGAGCTAGTCTTTTGTGATAGACAAACTTCCACTTAGCAGCACTATTACTGAAATGGAATGACACATTGTCCATGGGCACATCAGGGATGTTTTGTGGAATTGATCTCCCTGCTTTCTTTTTCTGGGTGGACAGAATGCCTGGGGCCTTGGCCACGGCATCCTCAGCACTGACAGTGGCAGCTATTTTCATCTTCTTTGGAGTCTTTTGTTTGGAAGCTGTAGAGATTTCTGGAGCATTCTCCTCAGCATCAGACTCTGAGTCAGTAAGATTGATGGTTTTTCTTTTTGATCCTTGTTGTTTCTGTTTAGCAGGTATCTCAACCCTGCTTGATCTCCTCAAAGGACCATACATCTTCTTCTTCTTTGTGGAAGTGGTAGCCTCAGCTGCTACCTTCTTTTTCTTTGGAGATTTTGTTGCTTCAGCTGCAACATTTTTCTTCTTCTTTGTGGACTTTGGTGCTTCTGCCACAATCTCTGGCTCTTTGTCTTTTCTTGCCCTGAGCCTACTACCCACACCAGTCCTCCCAGCCTTTCTTCTAGATTCACTAACAATCTTCATGATTGTTAAATCATCCTCAGTGCTATCATCATTGTTAGCACCTTCCTCCTCAGCAACATTCATATCAACCACATTTTCTGACATAACATTGTCAGTCTGTATCTCACCAGTCACAGTTGTCTTTTGTTGTGTGGGTGTTTCAGCAACAGTATCATCTGGTTGAGCAGCATGATCTCCAGCTACATTAACATTAGCATCTACATCTTGCTGTACATTAGGACCAACAACCACATCATCAGCAGTTTCTTGTGGTTGATCTTGTGCCAAGGATGCTGAAGCATCCGACACGACCTTAGCACCAGAAATTGACTCCACGAGGGAGTTGAGAGCGTCTTGAGCGATTTGAATCTTCTGGGCATCATCATCATCTCCTTCATCACTAGGAGTGTTAGGAACAACATGTTCATCACCAACAGTACTTTCCCCCTTTTTAGGACTTAGGGTTTGAGTACTTTTCTTCGTATTTTCTTCAATCAGAGTGCTAGAAACAGGTGCTGCGACATCAGAAGCAGCATTAGGGTTCGTGTTACCAAGGTTGGTGAGATATAACTCCTGCATGTTGAAATCTGAGGAGTATCGAGACTTGGATTTTTGGGGTTTTGGTTTTCTGGTGGTTGTGGATTTTGTTCTCTTTTTGGTTTTCGATTTGGGTGAAGATGGAGGGTTAGATGGTGTGGGATTCATGATCGAGTCGAATGAGGGGTGGATCATGGTGAGTGGTGTGGCTTCGGTGATGACATTTGATGGTTTAGGTAAGGGATCAGAAGGTTTGTCTGTGGTATTTGGAGCGGTGGTCGTTGGTTTCGATGGTGATGGTTTTTGTGGTGAGGTTTTGGTGGGAGAGGTTTGATGAGAAGATTGAGACATTATGGTGAATTTGAGAAAATAGGATTCACGAATGCAGAGAGATTTTGGTTTGATGAGGGAGTTTGGAGAAGAAGTTAGGGAGTGGTAGGTATAGGAATTTAAATTTGGAAAGAAAATATTTGGTAAAGATTTGAACTTGGAATAACCAACAATTGATGGTGGCGTGCTGATATAACGGTTGTAGACATGATTACCTTGATCAACGTGTTTAACTTGATTAGGAGAGATAAAAGTAACTGCCACGCGCCACTCCACAAATAACAATAATTGCTATGCTTCTTCATGGAGGCAAATTCCCAACTTGCCCCTTAACTTCTCAAACTGCACAGCATCAAGAGCTTTTGTAAAAATGTCTGCAATCTGTTCCTTTGCACCAACATGTTCCAGAACTACAATCTTGCTCTCAACCAAATCTCTTATGTAATGATGACGGATGTCAATGTGTTTTGTCTTGCTATGTTGAACTGGATTCTTCGAGATGTTTATGGCACTCATGTTGTCACAGTACAATGTTAGAGCATCCTGTTCGACATCGTACTCCTTCAGCATTTGTTTCATCCATACCAACTGAGAGCAACTACTACCAGCTGCCACATATTCAGCTTCAACTGTGGATAGAGCCACACAGTTCTGCTTCTTACTGAACCAAGAGATTAGATTAGTGCCTAAGAAGAAACATCCTCCTGAAGTGCTTTTTCTATCATCTGCACTTCCAGCCCAATCAGCATCACAATAACCATATAGAGTGGAGTTTTCACAATGAGAGTACATTATCCCATAATCACTGGTTCCATTCACATACTTCAAGATCCTCTTGACTTGAGTTAAGTGACTTACTTTGGGATCTGCTTGGTATCTAGCACACACTCCCACAGCATAGGTGATATCTGGTCTACTTGCAGTTAAATACAACAAGCTCCCAATCATGCTCCTGTAGAGACTTTGATCTACACTTATTCCCTTCTCATCCTTGGTGAGTTTCAAATGAGTAGGTGCTGGTGTTCTTTTGTGTGTAGCATTATCCATTCCAAACTTCTTGATGATGTTTCTAGCATACTTGCTCTGTGATATAAAGATGGTGTCATCCATTTGTTTGATTTGAAGCCCAAGAAAGTAAGTCAGTTCTCCAACAAGACTCATCTCAAACTCTGACTGCATTTGCTGAACGAAATGCTGGACCATTGCGTTCGACATTCCACCAAACACAATGTCATCAACATAGATTTGAGCTATTATGAATTTCCCTTTTTCTTGCTTTACAAACAGTGTCTTGTCTGATCCTCCTTTTCTGTATCCCTGCTCTTCCAAGAATTGAGTCAACCTTTCATACCATGCCCTAGGAGCCTGTTTTAGACCATACAGGGCTTTCTTTAATTTGTAGACATAGTTGGGATGTTCTGGGTCCACAAACCCCTTTGGTTGCTCAACATAAACCTCTTCCTGTAGGTATCCATTCAAGAATGCACTCTTCACGTCCATTTGGTATAGCTTGAACTTGAGTATGCATGCCACCCCTAGAAGTAATCTAATGGATTCTAATCTGGCCACAGGTGCAAAAGTTTCATCAAAGTCAAGTCCTTCAATTTGAGTATATCCTTGAGCCACAAGTCTTGCTTTATTTCTGGTAACTGTTCCATTCTCATCTGACTTGTTCTTATACACCCATTTGGTTCCAATAACATTCACATCTTCAGGTCTAGGTACCAAGTCCCATACTTCACTTCTTTCAAACTGGTTTAGTTCTTCTTGCATAGCCTCTATCCAGGCTTCATCAGTCAAAGCTTCTTTTACATTTTTTGGTTCAAACAGAGATACAAAGCAAGAGTTAGCTACCACATCATTTGTTCTTCTGGTAGTTATACCCTGTTCAGGATTCCCTATTACCAAATCTAAAGGATGATTTTTCTGAACACGAACAGATGGCCCTTTACTTGTAGCTTGAGGCCTTGCACTTTCATCATTATCTTCCTCAATAGTCCTTTCATCAGCTTCGTTCATAGATGCCGGTGTGGATGCTCCATCATCTGGTTCAGCATTCACACTGACAGGAGTACCTTGGTCTACTCCCTCATTTTCTTTGTCAGAACTGTCCTTTACTACAACATTGACAAATTCCATCACAACTTGAGTCTTTGTGTTATAGACCCTGTAAGCTCTGCTGTTTGTTGAATATCCCAGGAAAAATCCTTTTTCACTTTTTGGATCTAGTTTCCTTCTAGGCTCTCTATCAGCAAGAATGAAGCATTCACTTCCAAAGATGTGAAAGTGTTTGACTGTTGGTTTTCTGTCTTTCCACAGTTCATATAGGGTGGAGGTAGTTCCCTTTCTCAAGGTGACCCTGTTGTGTACATAGCAAGCAGTATTCATGGCTTCAGCCCAAAAGTGGTAGGGAACATTTTTGGCATGAAGCATGACTCTAGCTGACTCTTGAATCGTTCTATTTTTCCTTTCAACTATGCCATTCTGTTGAGGGGTTATTGGAGATGAATACTCATGTTTAATTCCTTCAGCAGCGCAGAAATCATCAAACTTGGAGTTCTCAAACTCTCTCCCATGATCACTTCTTATTCTAACCACATTGCTACCTTTTTCTCTTTGAATCTGTATGCACAGTTCTTTGAAAACATCAAAAGCATCTGATTTTTCTCTGATGAAATTCACCCAAGTGTATCTAGAGAAATCATCTACCACAACAAGAACATACCTTTTTCCTCCTAAGCTTTCAACCTGCATGGGTCCCATAAGATCCATGTGCAGCAGTTCCAGAACCTTAGAGGTTGTCTGATGCTCCAGCATTGGGTGTGACATTCTGACTTGCTTTCCAATCTGACATTCACCACACACTTTTCCTTCAACGATTCTGAGTTTTGGAATACCTCTAATTGCTTCAAGAGATATGACCTTCTTCATCCCCTTCAGATTGAGATGTCCCATCTTCTGGTGCCATAGTTGAACTTCATCTTCAGTGGTGACAAGACAGGTGGATGTGAGGGCTTCTTCTTGGGGCATCCATAGGTAACAATTGTCTTTAGATCTAGTACCTCTCAGCACCAGTTGTCCTTCTTCATTGTTGACCAGACATTCAGATTTTGTGAAGTTAACCTTCATGCCTTGATCACATAGCCGACTAATGCTTATTAGATTTGCAGTAAGACCTTTGACCAAAAGCACATTCTCTAGATTCGGTTGTCCATGGTTGATCAAGTCCCCAATTCCTATTATTTCTCCTTTTGCACCATCTCCAAAAGTCACAAAACTGGCCTTGTAGGATCTAACATTCATGAGGTATTTCTCTTCACCAGTCATATGTCTAGAGCACCCACTATCAAAGTACCAATCTTCCCTTGAAGAAGCTCTTAGGGAAGTGTGAGCAATCAACCCAACATCTTCTTCCTTAGGTAATGCAGCACTTTCTTCTATAGGTCTTCATTCCTTCTTGACAATGGTCTTCTCATGTGTTACATTTTGATTAGGCTTCTGGTTGGGGTAACCGTGCAACTTGTAGCAAAAAGGTCTGATGTGTCCCCTTTTTCCACAGTGATGACATACCCATCTACGATATCTTCTTTGACTATTTGATCTTTGGTAAGTACGTGGTCTTAGTCCTTGACTGGCTGAGGGTTTTGGGTCAAGAGCAAATTTTGGAACAGGAAAGGCTTTAGAATGTCGAGGCTGATGCTCCAGCATCACTTTTCCAGTACAGGGATCAATCATGTTTCCACCTGATGAGAACTTAGTTTCAGGATCTTGTTGATACTGATTCAAACTAGAATAATTGTATCCAACAGATCTAAGCTTCCCACTTGGAACATTTTCCAGTATCTCTTCAAGAAGATCTCCTCCTGAGTTCAACTGACTTACTCTTTTCCTTAAGTCATCCATTTGAGCATTAACTTGAATGACCTTTTCTTCTGCTTGAGCAACCTTTTGAACCTGAGTATTGACTTCTGTTATGAGTTTGTTGATTGTCTTCTTTTGTTTTTCCAGAATCCTGCACATTTCTTCATATCTAGTCAACAGGTCTTTGTAGGTACTAGCTAGTTCCTCATAGGAAACATCTTCATCTTCATCAGAATCCCAATCTTCAACTTCAACACATGTTCCAGTGAGGGCAGTCACATGTCTTGCTGACTCACCTTCTTCATCAGTATCTTCATCTGACCATGAAACAGTTAACCCTTTCTTTTGTCTTTTCTGATAAGTTCCACATTCTGATCTGATGTGTCCATAGCCTTCACACTCATGACACTGAACTCCCTTGCCTTGAGTGCTCTTGTCTTCAGGTTTTGATTTCTTTAGACTGTTCTGTTGCTTGTTGATGTCGAACCGGATGCCTTGCCCATTCTGTCTGTTTCTGCGATCAACCTTTTTTAGAACTTTGTTGAATTGTCTGCCTAGCATGGCTATAGCATCAGCTATGCTATCTTCCTCACCATCTTCAGACTGATCATCTTCCTCCTCAGTGTTTGAAACAAAAGCAATGCTCTTGTTCCTCTTGTCTCCACGTTCGTCCAACACACTTTCAAAGGTTTGGAGTGATCCAACAAGTTCATCCATTTTCATTGAGGAAATATCATGAGCTTCCTCAATAGCCGTTACTTTCATATCAAACCTTTTGGGAAGAGATCTGAGCAGTTTTCTAGCTAGCTTTTCATCAGACATTTTTTCACCTAGAGCCTCAAAAGAGTTTCCAATGTCAAGTAATTTCAAGTGAAAGTCCTGGATGTTCTCATCATCCTTCATTTTTAGGGCTTCAAATCTTGAGGTAAGATGTTGAATTTTTGACTGTTTTACTTTAGTGGTACCCTCATAGCACTTTTGTAATACCTCCCATGCCTCTTTGGCTGACACACAGTTCTTGATCATTTTAAACACACTAGTGTCAACACCATTAAACAAGGCATAGATGGCCTTGTGATTCTGATTTGCTATAGCTTCCTCTTCTGTCGTCCATTCTACCTCAGGTTTCACTATCCCAGTTGAGGTGCCTTCCTTGCTTGCATACATGGGTTGTTCCCATCCGGTTAGAACCACCTTCCACACCTTGCTATCAATGGATCTCAGAAAGGCCATCATCTTTGGTTTCCAAGCGTCATAGTTAGCAGATCCAGTAAGCAAGGGAGGCCTGTTCATATAACCTCCTTCCTTTTCCACAGTGCCAGACATTTCAGGTCCTGAATCTCACCCAAAACAAGCAGGGTGCCTGCTCTGATGCCAATTGAAATTCCTGGCACGCTATGCACGATGCTCTACTCGATGCTCTAGCAATCTATCCGGCCTCGCGCGTAACAGAATAAAACAAGCAAATGAACAAATAAAGAACACGGGATATTTGTTAACCCAGTTCGGCGCTTAAACAAGCCCTAATCTGGGGGATACCAATCCAGGAAGGAATATCACTATAATAGTCCTAGTCCTAAGTCTACAGCAAACGCCCCGTTTACAACTTAAGAACCTAGGCCCTACCAATGACTCTTCTACCTAGGAACTCCTAGATATGAGATCTCATCTCACTCCCTTACAACCTTACAGCCAGCAAGGATTTCAATAACACAATAACAAATAAGATTTGGAGACACACTCCTAAAACTACACACTCGTACCTAAAGGCTTTGAGTGTTAAGCACACCAAAAGTCCTAACTCCGTACTTCAAAGCTTAGGAGAAGGATCACACACTTACAACTCAAGAACACGTCCTAAGCTTGCATCAAGGTGATACAAGAAAGGCTCACAATCATAAAACACACGCAAAACCTAATACTGAATACTAGCACAAAGACAGCGTGAACAACTAACTAGGATTAGGGTTTTGCCACTCTTTAAATACTTCAGAAAGTAGCACATGCATGGACTTTAATTCTTTGACCCAAGCATTAACTCCACATAAATAAAATGAGATTCTTTAGCAAATATATTCTTCAAAGAGATTCTTCTCAGAATTATTCTTGAACTGAATCTGAAGCATTAACAACCTTCCTTACATAAAAGCATATCAAACGCGCCATGCAAGATTCATGAAAGAGAAACAGAACATTCCATAAATAGCATTTGCCATGAGCGCTCCTCCTGAGCATTATTCAATGCTCTACACAATGCCAGAGCATCGGATCGCACATCTTGCACAAAGTTTATTTCCAAAAATGCAGCCAATTATCAAAGACTCAACATTTATGAATATTTATACCGGTACACTTGTTCAAAAGTGTACCGGTATGAATATTGATACCGGTACACTTGTTCAAAAGTGTACCGGTATGAATATTCATACCGGTACACTTTTGAACAAGTGTACCGGTACAGTTCGTAGCAATTTTCCGTAGCAATTTTTTTTCCTAGCTAAAATGTTCTTTTTTTTAGCAGATTTTTTTTATAGCGCCTTTCGAGGATGGCCTGCATACTGATCAGGTAGCCCGTGGTTGTGAACTCCACATTGAACATGAACTTTCCATCCTGAACCATCTGTTGAAGGTGTGGCTCTAATTTTGAATGGACAATTACACTTTTTTGATGCACTTGTTGTTGAACTTCCTGAAGAGTCATATTTTCCACCTTTATCACAACCCAAAATCAACTTGTCATTTCGTCCTCTTAATCCGTTCTTTGTATCTGACCTTGTAATAATAATGCTGACTTTATTGGCATCTCCAACCTTTCGAGCCCATTCGAGAACGGCATCTCGTGTATTAAATTTTTCATCTGTTGTAAAAATATCTGTAGTATCTACCAACATTTGATCTGCATTGCCGGTTTGAGCCATATCTGTTTAAAAATAAAAGAAAAAAATGAAATTATCAAAACTGTCATTACAAACCGGTACACTTTAATACAATACCGGTACACTCTATATTTTTTCTGAAACCGGTACACTTTTTAAAAGTGTACCGGTATGGCTGGAAATATTTTTCTATACCGGTCCACTTCAAACAAGTGTACCGGTAAAAATTTTATTTTTTTCCCCAGTAAAAACATACCGGTACACTTTTAAACAAGTGTACCGGTAACGTATAAAATTTTTTCCGTGAAAATACATACCGGTACACTTGGGAAAAGTGTACCGGTGGAAATTAAATACCGGGATACTTATGTACTTACCGGAACAGTTTTTCGGTCGGTGAACAGTATACCGGAGCAGTTATAATAAGACAAAATAAAAACTAATAAAATATATTAAAATTAAACAAGGGTAAAATAGAAATATTTAAAATTATGTTGGGGTAAAGTGATAATTGTAGGGGTAGAAAAAAAAATTTCCCCCTTTTTTTATACAGATGAGTGCTAAAGCCCACCGTCCACCACTTCTGATCATGGAAGATCAATAATATTTTGATAACCTTAATTAATTAACATTATTATTTTGTTTGCTGGTGTTTTATTTTGTGAATTAGCATTTGGATTATATAGTATAGACATGCTCTTATTCTAAAGAAGTGTAATAAAAGTTATGCTCCTTGTGAAGGTTTTTGCCGTCCACGGCCCGTTAGTTCGAGTTAAAGCGGTGGGTCAGGGGTTACAGCAAAGGTTGAGTAATTCAAGGAAATAAAACCAAGAAGGAAATTAAAATAAATTGATCCTTTGATATAATCAGAGGGCACATATGGTATGAGTTTTTATTTAGTAATTTTCTAGTATAAAATGGAAAATAATCCTCTACTATTACTAGGCAAATTGAAACTTATCTTATTATGAAAGGACAAAATGGAAAAGTCAATATCCACTTGGTAAATGCTGACGCATAAACTTATCTTGTGTTAATCATCTATCCTCTTACGTTAAAGATAATCATCGACTTCATGTTAAGGAAAAAACATTTTTTAAAAAATAATTTATTAGAGAAAACTAGCACTTCAAACGTCACATAAATTCGATAGTGCAATTTTCTCTACCTTCACTATTAAGATGAGAAAGATTGCCTTGCCAATTAGATTGGGAGAAAAATCCTTGGAATGAAGTTGTCAACTAAATAACGACATTAACATGAAACGAGTCAATAAACACAGCTACCGAATAGTCCTAAGTCATAGTACATATACTACATATTGACAAAAATATTTAATTTGGACACATATTAAATATATATTATTTAATTTTCTTCCTATCTTTTTTAAATATGTAAGTGTGACTAAATAAGGTGATCAAATGCATGCGCCCATACAAGAATATTTCACATATTGGTATCATGGTTAGTAGACCAAAATTACGTGTGCCGGTGCACCAAAAAAATCTCATATTACTTGAAAATATTAAGAATAAAAATAGTTTCTTCAATTCAGCAAAACCTCTAATAAAAAATAAAATTGTGAGGGCATATACAAACTCTTAAATAGACTCTAACATTAAAATTGTGCAGTGGACAATATCTTAGAAAGAAATTGACTCTAAAATAAGTTACATGTCCCTTAATTGCTATTATTTTGGCACACCAAAATCAAAGCTAATTAATTTATAAACAACACTCACATGAAAACACAATATTATTAACTTAAAATTGGAACCAAACAATAATACTTATAAAATTTTATATGAACTTCAAAATATAATGATTTGAGAAAAGCTAACATGTGTCCTTAGGGCTAAGGGCACATGTTAATAAAAATCTATGGGGAAAATGCTAAAAAAATATTGAACATGATTCAAAAATGAAGTACTCATTTCACTATAATATTCATGTATTTAATTCATCTTTTAAATTTTTTGTAAATTAATTATACAAATTTTAAAAAAATAATTCTATTTTTAGATTCTTTAGCAAGACCTTAATTAATAGGAGTAATTTTTACAAAAATTACGGCAGCTCAACCTACACTGGCTACGAATTCAAACACGTACCTTTAAGGTACAACTTACAAAATGAAAGTAAACATAGTAGGTCAATCGTAGTAATTAATTAAGTCAATTAAACTAATCAATTTTTAATTATCACTAGGAACTTACCCGTGCATCCGCACGGGACGCGCGTTCCGCGCGTTTGATTCGTGGGGGGCGTTGGATTGAAGAGGTGTGTGAGATGCAGATAGAAAATAGTAATTGTTTAGAAGGGAAAAAAAATAGTATATGTATTAAATTTTTGTTTGGTTGAATAAAAAAATAAAATCATAAGAGTAAAATTAGTAGATTTTTCAAAAACTTTGAGATTAATCTTATTTCTTACTTGCATAGATGAATTTTGATCAAAACAATTACTTCTTATTATGCATCAATGAGAAGTATTAGTTGTATGTTTGGATTAATGTTGTTCCAAACAAAAATTAATTTACTCATGATTCATCGAAAATATATATATTTAAAAAAAAATAGGTTTAATTAGTCTTTAAGTCTCTTAAAGACTTTTTTGGTTTCACTTTGGTCCCTTAAAGAAAATAAGTTCCACTTTAGTCCTTTATTGATATATTCGGCAGTCAATATGGTCTTTTTCGTCCATTTTTTCTCAAAAACTGTTAACTTCTGTACATGTGGTAAATTACGTGGCACATTTACTGAAGTTAACGGTTTTTGAAAAAAATGGACGGAAATGACCATATTGACTGATGGAGATATCAATAAGGACCAAAGTGGAACTTATTTTCTTTAAGGGACCAAAGTGAAACCAAAAAAGTCTTTAAGGGACTTAGAGACTATTTAAGCCAAAAAAATAATAGCATGAAATACATCGAAAAAAAATCGATTAAAGTATAAGAACCAAATCGATGAGTTTGGTTCGGATTCATTTTTGAAAAACACTAAAAGCCGAACCAAACCGAACCAATCGAATATTCATGCGACATTAGATTCACTCAAAGTCAAAACCAATCCAATTACACCCTGCTAAAAAAATTATCGTGATAATGTTTGGTTGTTGTTTACAGATAGACTCAATTAATGCAAGATGAATAAATCCAAAGGGGAAATCACGTGGGTATGACAACTCCAAAGAATAACTCTATTCACTCACATGCCATTGAAGACAAAGAAAAGTCATAGCTTCAAAGCTCAACATGATTTCATCAAAGACCAAAAAAGCAAACTTCAATGCCTAAAGAAATTGAAACAAATCTTGTAATGAATCAAATCTCAACCTGATTTCATCGAAGACCACATAATCTATGTTTACAACAGAGGCAAAGAACATCAATTTGCATAGAAGAAGATTGGCAAACAATAGCTGGAAAGTTTGATAACAGGAAATGAATCACAGTTTGAGGTTAGTAAACTATTTGGATTATGTTATATATTTTTCATTGTAGACAGAATAGAATCACTTAAAGTAATAATTTCCATGGATAGAACCAAAGGTCATTAACGATTTAGGGCTAGATAAATTGTTGAAAGTTTTAATTGATTTCTAATATCAATTATATGCAAAATTCTGTGCAGATCTGTTGAATTGAATTTGAGCAAAATTGAAGCTAAAGAAGAGAGTATATTGTAGCAGTTGCAGCTTAATAAGAGGATGTTTGAGGTTAGTATTTATTAATATAAAAGATTATGTATAGCATATGTGTGAATATGTATATATGAAAATGTGTAAATGGAAAGTTAATATGAGTTTCAACTGCAATAATAAGAGCTGGAATAATATATGTCAATTGAAATGAAATTGCAATAATAGATGATTTGCATTACATGATTGACAATGAAATGTTTCCAGAAGTTACAAAAAATAGTGATAATATAGTCTTACATGATAGCTTGAAACATAAAACTACATAACAAAATATTGGAAGAGTCATAATATATGGTAGTTTCTAAGGGTGAAACAACAAAAGAGGAGGAGTTTGATTCCGGCATGTAGCAGTTGTAATCGATGAAACCCAGATTTGCTCACCCAAAATAGAAGCAATTGGCATGTTTTACTGGTAATTGTACCTGACAGTCAGTATGCATTAGAAATGAAACAATCCCTAGCACTAATTTCTGAAATGATGATAATAAGTAATAAAATGTAAAGTCACAGTTTTAAACAATACCTGTTTGAAAGATTTTGAAAGACTTCTTTGAAAACTACATTAGTAGTAGTTTTAAGTGGTCCATTTTCCTTGTCATGGATTAAGATCTTTAAGCCCTTTTTGGATTTAACTCTAGACATTGCAACGTACAACTGTCCGTGACTAAATACTGATCGCGGTAGATATAAACCAACACTGTCCAAAGACTGTCCTTGTGATTTGTTAATCGTCATTGCAAATGATACAACAATGGGAAACTGCCTTCTAATAAGTTTGAAAGGCCACGGTGACTCTGAAGGTGACAAATCCATTCTTGGGATGTATATGATAGCCCCAATGTTTTTCCCAGAAATGATTTGTGCTTCCAATAAATGTTCACCACATTTTGTTAGAGTTAGTCTGGTACCGTTGCATAGGCCCTCAGATTGGTCCAAGTTTCTTAGCAGCATAATTGGTGCTCCAACCTTTAACACAAGTTTGTGGTTTGGAATGCCCGAACATCTCAAAGAACTTAGAAATTCTGTAGTAACAACATCAAAGGCTTCACTATGCGCAGCCTCTGTTCTGTCGATAGAATCAGCACTTGAATATTCATGTGTTTCTCCTAAACAATGTTGAATATATGAAAATATATAAGATCAAATAAATAATTTATATTTAAATTATGATTGATACAAAGATAAATGATAATTTTAAAATATAATTACCTGGAATCAAATCAAGGACATAATTATTGATTTGATCCACAACTTCAATAGTCGAGGCCAAAATTGCTCTTGATTGCAAAAAATCAGGCTGCTTATATTTTTGCATCAAATCAGGATATGTGCTCTCAACTATTGCTTTGATTGGATCTTCATAATCAGTAATCAAAAGTTCATCTGGAATGTCAATATCTGCATAACCATCATTTGGTTCAGATAATTTGCCTTCTCCCAAGGAACATACAACCAACTTTAGTATTACTGTATTAAGTAAAAGATTATAATATGATAAGGATCAATGTGAAAAATTAATACCTGAAGCCCTTCATTCTGTTATTGATCTCATTGTCAGTGTCATAAATATAGAGTTGTGCAAATTGCGGTGACTGTCCAGGTAACGGTAACAAACTTCCCATGCGGTGACATGTTTGTCCTTGAATCCTTATAGTTGGTGGTCCTCTACCTTTGTTGAATGTGTTGTCAATCTTCATTCCAGGAGACGTGAATGCAAACATTGAGTTATAAATTCTGGTATTTTTTTGAAATTTTTTACTCTCAACAGAATTTTGATCAAACAGTAATTGGCTCAGAATTTGTGGTGGTTCTCTTAACAAAGGTAACTGAACTTTCCCATTATTACAACACAGTTGAAAATGAGGGGTTGTTGTGTCTGTACTTTTTCCTTTTCTTTCTTGGTACCACATGCATGCTCCACAAGCGTTGCACTCCCAATTAGGATCACCAATATCAGAATATCCTATTAAAAAATATGATTAAATGAAATCCATTTTGGTTAGATTAATTTATAGATAGTATATAAGTTTATAGTAGCTATATTTAAAGCTGAAAGATCTGAATTGTTTTCAAACCTTGAACTGCTGGAGGTTCAAATTGAACATTGTTTTGCTCATTGGTATTGTGTTCATCGTCATCATCTGAGCTGGATGCAGTACTATAATCCATATATTCATCCTCTGAGCTTTCTGATGAAGTTGAATTGTCAGAGTCGAGATCAAACTGTGTGTTCAAGTTTGGAGGTTTTATTTTTTGTTTGGGGTTATTGGGATTTGTCGATGTAGAAGGTGTATTCTCAAAAGAAAGATTTGGACGTGTTGGTTGTGGCATGGGTGAAATTTGTGATGTAGAAGAACCTGCATGTGGAATAACAGCTGCTAAGTTACCACCTAGAGAACCAATATTGAAAAACCTTTTAGATCGTGGAGGAATATCGTGGACACAATGAGGCTGTGTATCACTGACAACAATTCCAGGTGTAGCTGCAGGTTTGGAAGGTTTAGATGTTGAGGGGGCATTTGAAGTGACATTTGCAAATCTTGTTTCTAAGTTACCACCCAAAGAACTGATATTCAACAACTTTCTAGTTTTTTTAGTATAGTCTTGTACCAAACTTGGGTGTGTAGCATTAAGAGGTGTTTCATGGTGTGGTTCAGGATGATTATTTGTAGATGATGTTATATTTGCAAGTGGTATTCTGTTGGAAGGAGTTTGTTTTTCTTTCTGATAAGATGAAACTGAAGATGGAGTAGGAGTAAATGTTGGAACAGGTGATGAAATGGTAATATTTGAAGTTGTTTGTGGTGAGTAATTGAGGTTGGTAGACCTAAAACTGTGTTTAGCATGTCTTTTTTGATGTAGAATTAGTTTTCTTCTTGCTCTCGCTTTTTTTGCATTAGCTCTAGCAAGTTGCTTGTGTATATCCATGGAAATGTATAACAGAGTTAAACTGAAAAGGAATGAAATGGTAGTTTCATGTATTTGAGAAATTAAATTGTTAACAAATTAAAAGTATGATGATATATATGAAACCTAGATTTATGACATAGCTTGGCATGGATAAAAAGATAATAAATGTTTTGTAGACATCAACATACAGGCAATTGCAATTCTAACTTAAATTCTAACTTAAATCAGTATGGTACAGGTGTAGAAGGATTGAGTATTACCTGGAATTCTGTGGAGATGATTTTGGATTGAATAGATAAATGACTTTGAATTCAACTGGAGGAAATGCATAAAGCTTGTTGAGGTAACTGATTCATTGTTTTTTGTTAAGAATATAGTTAACACATGTGAAGTGAAATGAAAAGTAGTGGAAAATATGAAAGTGAAATGTTGTAAGTTGAAATGTGATTCGTACAGAATTTGAAACAAAAATGGAGGGAGCATTTAAATTTTTTGAATATTTGAAAGTTGGAGCCAAAATTGTCTATTGTTTTTGTGATAAAAAAAAGGGAAAAAGGTATAATCTGGTTTACTCAAAACAGGAAAACTATTGTGTAATTGTCATTAGTTGAACTTGGTTGAATTAACTAATATATATATAAAAATGTAAGTTAGGATGGGACAATTAGATAAAAGGCTGTTTAAGTTAGAAAAGTTGTGTGGTTTGCTTAAGGAAGTGATCAGGAAAGTTTCTTGGAAGTAGATATGAAACAGTAAAGTAGGTATCTATTGGTTAGGCAGCTGTATTTGTTCAGATTATTTCTTTTCATCACATGTTCCAAGAGGAAACTGAACTTCAGCCCGTAAATTAAGGAGGATATAATTAAATAGCAATTGCAAGGAAAAAAAATATAGAAAAAAAGAATTGAAAAATGAAAACTTAGAGGATTTCTTAAGGAAGTCATCATGAAACTTTCTTGGAAGTACATATGAAACAGTGTAGTAGGTATCTATTGGTTATGCAGCTGTAGTAAATCACATGTTCCTATAGGAAACTGAACTTGATTATAATGTATTTTTATTAGAATGAGACTTTGTTACAAAATATGGATGAGTTAAAATGTTATAAAAAGTGGTAGATAAAAGAAAACAATACCTAAATGCTGTTTGAAATTCTTAATTCATATATTTGAATGAATTCACATAAATGTTATATATATTGGTCATGAATTAACATATATGTTGAGAAAATAATACTATGAGTGAATTGAGTTCCTGCTGAGGATTAAGTTTGATAGAAATTTGTAATAAAGTGATGATGTATGTATGTTTCTTGTAATTGTAAGTAGACATGATAGAGTGATTTTGGTAGGTATAATAATTGTACATATCTGTACTCATTCACATTATTGATTTTATAGTTAAATATATGTTGAATTTATTAGAAGTGAACTTATATCTAATTAGTTAATTAAAACTTAGTAAATAAGGAAGAGATAAAATAGATATAAGTAAAAGTGAACTTAAAACAATTTTCTTTGAAGAATTAAAAAAAGTATTAATGAATAAGGTTGTGAAGTCATGATATTGTGTTACTTAGTTAGATATAATAGTTTCCAAATCATCTATAGACCAATATGATAATAAACAGAAATGTAGGATCAGGAATGTTGCTTAAAAAATAGTAGGATATAAACACAATGGAGTGCAAGTGATAGCATGATTAATATGTTAATAACCATTACAAAAAGAGGAGTCTGAAGGCCAGATTAGTAGTTTAGTACAGAGCAATCAAAAGTAATACAAACCTATTGTTCATGAAAATAATTAAGCATAATAAGTACTAAACATGGATGAGTTAACAAAAGACCATGATATACATGGTTTACTCAAAATGATAGTTTGTAGAACACAAATAACATAGTCTGAAAGTTAGGATTTTTCAATTTTGATATGCTTCGTTGTTCTTGTTTTGATGAGCTTGGTTGAAGATTGTTGTGCGCTGAGAATGTCATCAATGTTCTCTTTGACTGGTGATCTTTTACATGGAGTGAGATTTGTTTCATTGAGTGGATCAAAGTCAGCAGAGGCAGAAAGGTCTTGCTGTAAAAAAGTAACAATAAGAGATTACATATTAGGCATAGATACTTTTATAATTGTAGAGTTGTGCATACATATTAGAATGAAAAAGGTTGTATGTAATGTACTAACAGAAACAACTTGAGCTTCATCTAAGCTATCCAAAACTGGAGGTTGCACAAATTGAGAGCATTGAACTTCAATTTCTTTAGGCTGAGAGGATTCAGGTTGAACAGATTTTGTAGAGTGACATGTCTCAGCAGAGTCGACTGGGATTTCAATGTTGAGCTATATACATGGTATTAGGAGTTAAACATCAGCCATAACACAACTGTAGTTATACATGCGTGAAATAATGTTGACATGTTTAACACTGTAGACTACCTCTTTCTGAATGCGAGAAACCAAAACCTTGCTATCCTTGCACTCTAAAACTGAACATGCTTTCCAGTCTTTTTGCCATTTGACACGGAAAGCAAAAGTCCTTCCCATCATTTCATCAATAGTTTTAGGATATTCCAAAGGATCAGTAACCCCATCCTAAATGTTTGGAAAGAAAAACAGTGAATAGGTATTAAGAGCCTCAGGAAAAAGCATTAAATTGATCTTATGGTAAAATAATATTACCTCAAGCATTTGTTTTTGAAGATCAGAAGCAGTAGCTCCTAATAAATCAATGCAACTATTATCCCAGAAGACAAACTTAGTTTTGTCATCTCCATCGGAGACTTCAACATCAATCCTAAATCTGGTATTTGATTTTGAATGTGGTTATATTAAAATATGATCAATGGTTTAAGTAAGTAGAGCAATTGATATTGACATATTGGATGAAGTTAACCTGAGTATAGGATCAGCAGTTTTGTGACCTTCACCACATGCATATGGTGGTTCAGTCCCTTTAGTTTCCCTAGTGCAGCTTTTGCATCCAAGCATGTACCATCCACGATCAGAAGGTTTAAGGCAAGTAGTTTTGACAACAGTCACACATATTTCATCCTGCATGGATGGCAATTATTAAATAATGTCGTATGAACATATAGATGTATTTCAGATATTCATGACGAATGTTCTGTTAGGGAAAAACTAAAAAACAGACCTTAGGAAGTCTCATAATATCAGAAAGTTTGAGAATGCGATAATTTTGTATGAAGTTATCCTCCGGTATCATTTGTGATCCACCTGCACTACTTGCAAACCTTTGGGAAGAAAAGGACATCATTTTGTTTTGCGTAGCATAGCTGTTGTCCGCAGGTAAGCTAGAATAGATAATGAAGTAAGTTAGTACCACTAAAAGGTAAAATAAGTGATTGTCTTAGGGTTTATAAAATAGTAAACCTTTTTTTGAACTCATTGATATCAGGAATGTCTTGATTAATGATCAGCTTAGTTCCATTCCATGCATTGGAAATTTGCAAAGGATAACGATCTAAAAATGTAAAACATGAAGATAAGTAAAATTACAAATTGGAATGTCATTGGTATGTTGTTTACAGTAGTTAGAAAACAGAATCTGACCTGTGGGTTTTTGAAGCCTAGCACGTCGAATGATCATGATCATAGGACCCTCTTCGGTTCGATTCTTGCAGTATTCCATGAAATTGGAAGCAACACTTTCCCAAAGTATACAGTCCAATACAGTTCCACTGCAGGAAAATGAAAAATATATTGAAAGTATGGACTTTGAACCATAGCTATAAAAGTAAATTTTTACCTCAAGTCTTTGATTCGGAAAGATATGTTAAGTTTTCCGGTAGTTGCAGTTGTTTGGGCAGATCCAATTTCATGAACAGCACCAATGACATCTGATGAATGTGAAATTTGTTACATAACATTATTGAAGTGTTCATAAATTGAAAAAAATAGATGGGCTTGTATAACAGTAGCTTACCAACTAAGATATTTTCACGAAAAGTCATAGCTTTGATATCATCAAATTTCATGAACTTGAAGAAATAATCAGGCATTGTTGGCATATCATTTGGCTTAATGGTTGTCCCAGAAATGATATGCAACTTAAATGGATGAGGAGTTAGTTTAAACTTATCTTCATTGGGCTGAAGCCTAAAATTGCTCATTAAACATGTTTTAAGTTTCATAAGAGCATCAAACTCATCTTTCCTCTTTTTGTATTCTTCAGGTCCAAACAGCACATGTATTGAATCACCCTAGCAAAAAAGGTAAGAATATTATTCTATCTGTGTATATGATAATATGATAATAGAACACAAAAGCAATGAATCATTTCAGCATATTCATTTTCATTATAACGTAAAAACCATAAATGTGAAAACCTTCATGTCTCTAATAACCATTTCAGCATATTCTTTGGAGGATTTGGTATTACTCCAGATATCATCAATTCTGACTGCAAGTTTCCAGACTTCTTTTTTGTCATTGAGATCTTTGATGTGATCACAAGCTCTGGACATGGTTGGAACCTGCTTGCAAAGATGTGGTAAGTTACATTGATAATTTTGATACATTATTTTGCTGGAATGGTTTTGTAAATGAAGTAAAACCTAATATGAAGCTTTATTTCAAAGTTCATACTTTTATTTCATATAGATCTATACATGGTTAGTATCTATTTGAAGTTTTTGAAGCATTATTTCAAAGTTCATACTTTTATTTCAAAGTTCATACCTTTATTTCATATAGATCTATACATGGTTAGTATCTATTTGAAGTTTTTGAAGCATTATTTCAAAGTTCATACTTTTATTTCAAAGTTCATACCTTTATTTCATATAGATCTATACATGGTTAGTATCTATTTGAAGTTTTTGAAGCATTATTTCAAAGTTCATACTTTTATTTCAAAGCTCATACCTTTATTTCATATAGATCTATACATGGTTAGTATTGATTTGAAGTTTTTGAAGCCTTATATTTCTTATGTTGGTTAGGAAATGAAGTAAACATAATATTAAGTCATGAAGTCATTGGAAACCATATTTATACATGGTTACCACATTTTTTATGTTTGTCATAGATGATTTTAAGGTATGACCTTGATGATTTTTAAGGCATGAAAAAAAATAACAAAGTTTACCGAAGAAAAAAAAATGAAACACTAAACTAAAGCTCAAACTTTGATTCAACAGGACTTGAAATGAAGATAAAAATGGAAGAAGAATAGATAGATTAGTTACTTACCAAGTTGTTTTCTTCTCCTTTTTCCTTTGGAACTCCAGATGAAAGAAATGAAAGCTTACAATATTTAATTTTTCACACAATGTATTGGAAAGGTAATATTGGGAAGGTAATGACTTGCTAGCTTCATAGGAGTCAAATCAGTCAGTAAAAAAAGGAAAGTGAAGTCAACAAAATGTCCACTTTCTTGTACTTGAAGTCAATATTGTAATAAGAAGAATAATATGTGTGTGGAAGGTCAAGAATGTCCTCAAAAATGCTGACGTGGAAGCCTAATTGCTTGGGTTAGATTAGAGAAATCCTCAATATGTTTCTTTCTTAAATTGATATTAGATGACGCGGTTTCTTTACGGCGAAGACCGCGCATGAAAGCTGACTTCGTGTGAAGAACTAACTAAGGAGCCAGCCACCTTTAACTTTAAATACTTCAGCAAAAGGGTTACTATCACATGCAACTTATTTCAACCTAACCTCATTTCATTACAGCCGTTTGATATGCCATTAATTGTGTGTGATTGAATGGACCCCACATCAATTATTTTAAATTAATGCTGAAAGATATCTTACATTAAATCTCGAGCCAATAAAAATCAATGATCCTAAAGATGTGGAAATTTCAATTTATTGTTGTATGTTGATTCAATTGATAAGAAATTGACTAATACAAATAAGTGTGTGAATCCAATTCATATTTCAATGGTAAGAATATTGTTGGTCAATAATATGTAGATTTGTTAGTAGTTCTTTTATGAATTTTGAGATCTGCTCTAATTTTTTTTTTTTTTTTACCACCAGTTTAATCCGGCTCGTGCGTAGAGGCATGCGCACTGGTCAAGCGTTGTTCCCCCTGGGAATCGAACCCGGTATTCCCCGGATACGTCCTTGGAAGGAGCTCCTTGTCACTTGAGCCCAATCAACTTGGTTAATCTGCTCTGATTTTGTTAATGAGTTTTAAGACACAACCCATCTAAATTTTAACGACAAAACGACTTAACATAAAATTTGCGTATATAAATAGAAAATTCTGAATTCAAATATAAAATGTTACACATACATGACTTAATAATAATAATTTTGATATTTGCCGATTGAGTTAAGAGTTACTATCATCTCATTTAAACTCTATCTTATATTGAAAAAAAAAATCCAATTTATTTTTTAAAGAGAAAAACAAAAACAAAGAAAAGAAGAACAGAGAGAAAGAACAAAAACAGAGTGACTTTTTAAGAGGGAGAAGAGATTATGAAACTGAGTCAATTCAGTTTTAAATTCCAACCGCTCCAACCCCAATTTGATTCTTTCTTTGTTTCACCAAATCCCACAATTTCAAAAACCCTCTTTCTTAAAAGCCACAACATCCCTTCAATGCTCACCATGTCTGATTTTACAAAAATCCATCCTTTTTCAATTACTACCTAACTTCTATCCTCTGATCTCATCAATACCCATTTCCTTTTACTTCAATTTCACGTCTTCAAAAACACAATCATCAATTTTTGTTTTGTCCCACAAAAAAAAAACCACCCATCTTTGTATGTTTCCCAACATTTCGTAGCAGTTACATTACTCCCCTGTTTTTAACTTTGTCCAAAGAAACAAACCCAAAACATTACAACCTTGTTTACAAATTAATCAATTAAATTCATTAAATTGAACCTAATTCCTATCTGGGTTTCTGAAAAAGTTTCAAAATTTGAAGAAAACAAATAATGGGGATTAAAAACGATAGAGTGAAATTCAACGTAGGAGGCAGAGTATTTGAAACAACAGCAACAACACTTGCAAATGCTGGAAGAAATTCAATGTTAGGTGCAATGTTAGATGAGAATTGGAATCTGTTACAAGATAATGGAAGTGAGAAATTCATCGATCGTAACCCAGATTGTTTCTCTGTTATCTTAGATCTGCTACGAACAGGTGAACTCTACATCCCACAAAACATCTCTGAGAAGCTTCTTTACAGAGAAGCTCTGTTTTATGGTGTTCTAGATCATGTTCGTTCTGCAAAATGGGGTCAATTCGATGGTAACAGGTTAAGATTATCACAATCTGTTCAAGGACAAGCGCCTGGTGATGGAACAGCAATTCGAGCTGGTCCAGATGGTGGTTGTTGTGTTGCTCATGGTTGCATGGTTCATGTTTATGATTGGATGTTAGATGAACATAATCCTCTTAATCTTGATTACCAAAGAGTCAACGATGTTGGTTGGGTTGACCCTAACAACATAGTAATTGGTGTTAGTGAAAGACTTGGTCGTGGTGATGGTGGAATAGGTTTGTTTAGTTCACATGATGGAGAACTTAGGTACAAATTTCAAGTTAGTCATGAAAATCATGTGAAAAGTTACACTGCTGGTGCTTTAAGTTTTAGTTCTGATTATAAGTTATTTTCAAGTTGTAAAGGAAGAATTGATGAATATGGTGTTGGTGTTTGGGATCAAGTTACTGGTAAACAAATTGATTTTTTTTATGAACCTTTAGGTTGGTCACTTGGTGATGCTGATAAAGTTCAATGGTTAGAAGGTAGCAATTGTTTATTAGTTGCTACAATGTTTCCTAGAAAAGATAACTGTTATATTAGTCTTTTGGATTTTAGAGAGAAGAAAATGGTTTGGTGTTGGTCTGATGTAGGAGCTACTTTGGCTGTGGATGAGAAAAGGGTAAGAGATGCAATAGCAATGGAAGATAATAGTTCCATTTGTGTGGTGAATGAGTTTGAGGAATTGGGTTTTATGGATTTGAGAAGTTCTGCTGCTAATAGTGTGAGATGGAGTTCTAGAAGTAGGTTGATGAAAGGGAAGATGCCTGAGGAACCTTGTTATCCTAAATTGGCATTGCATGGTGGACAACTTTTCTCTTCCATGAATGATTGCATTTCAGTGTTTTGTGGCCCTGAATGGGTTTTAACGTCTAGGTTAAGGCGTAGCTATGGTGGGTCAATATGTGACTTTTCCATTGGAGGTGATAGACTTTTTGCACTTCATAGTGAGGAGAATGTTTTTGATATATGGGAGACTCCAACACCACCAATTATATGAATTATATGATTTAGTTTAGAGTGTGTTTTGCTTAGTTTTAAGTTATTTTTATCTAGTTTGCCATAACCAAATTGCTTCTGCAGTTTTCTACTTAGTGTTCAGTAAAAAACCTTGTATATACCAGATTGAGCATATGTTTGAATTCACGGTGAATTTGACAAAATCACGATAAGTTATCATCGTAGTTTTGCAAAATCCACTATAATTCCAAAAGTAGTGTTTAACCATGCATACATGTAGTTTTACTACTGTAGTCTAAAGGTGTAATCAGGTTTGTGTATATCATCAACAGAGAATATTATATATGGATTGCTTTATTTTCCTAAACTCTACCGGATCAGATTTCATACATCACTCCCATATCTCTTTAAGATTCTAAATTCTCACAAGCCTTAAATTATTCCTTCTTTTTTGTTTTAAGGTGTGGTCATATTTACTTTTGTACCTTCTTTCATTTAACCTTTTTTTTGTTGCAACTAACGTGGAGTAAATGAGGTTAAGTCCTTTTGTTGGCATTAGAATGGTGAAGGGAATAATGAGAAATCACTTAGCATGTGGTGGGTGGGGTGAGTTGCAGCTGCAGCTTTTAGGTCACTTTTACTTTCCCTATTTAATTAATATTTCATAAAACACACTTTGAACTCTTTAGGTTGCATTGCACCAAATCCATCAAATGTTGTATAAATCCAAGGTCTTGATTTATTACATTTGATGTTAGCAGATGGTAGTCAACCAAACCACTATCTTCTATTCTATGCAGAAGTTCTAAATATTAATCTAATCAAAGTTGGTCCAAATTATGCACCAGAGCAGAAGATAATAATAGTATCGATGTGTCTCTCTGTCTCTCCACAAGAAAATGTACTTGTTTAGGATATTGTTCCACTGTTGACCCCAAAAAAAATGGATATTGTTCCACTAAGTTTGCAAACATTTATGATTGAATATGGACTTTGCTTAGACCAAAAAGAAAATAAATAATTAAATGTTTATATCAGTAAAGTACAAAAACAAAGGATAAAAAATGCCAGTACTCAGTATTATGCATTAATCTCAAATCACAGACTTCACATGATTTTTTATCCGTTAGACATCTGTTTATGCATAATATAATACTCTTCCAACGTGATTGTCTAACAAGAATCTAGTTCAGATTACTATAACTATAATGTCTACATTAACCTAATGAATGTCTCTCATGGCTTGGCCTTGAACAATCCGCAACTAGGTAATATGATTAACTTAAAATGTGAACTTAAAGAGAGCTCCAAGCAATTTCCCCTTGTTATAATATGAAAAATAGAACCATATTAAATAAGATTGAAGGTTTAAAAATTAAAAAGAAAATGAATGGTATACCTATCTACTCTGACACACAAAAATTATGAGAATAAGCAAAGTTGGACCTAATTAGGCATAATCAGGCATTACTTCCTTCAAAAATTTAATTGAATGAGATTCTTCCGGAGCTACTTCTTCAAAGGAAACATAATTTTGCTCCTTATCGTACACATGACATATCGTCAAGATTGTCTTCATCAATCGCCAATTCCAACTAGCCTCATTCAGATACTGTTTTTCCAACACAAAAACAAATGAGATACCAATAATTAGCTAAATTGTTATTTAGAGATTTTAAACATGTGGAATTAGATTTGGACATTGATCAACTTTTTAAAATTTAAACAAACAAATTTGCATTACTAGAATAAACAAAACTTCCAAATATTTTATTTAGATCATATCTAAAATTTCAGTGGCAAAGCAAATATTGTTGTAAGATTTTCATTACTTTTCTTAACATGGAGACTGGAAAAAGGGAAAGAAGAATCCAATGCTGGTCCTCAGTAGTTCTTTCACAAAGAAGTATTAAAAAGATATTGGCATTGTTGTATTGATCTTACCTTTCCCCAATTTTCTTGGAGAGATTTATGAGTTGCTCGTAAATTATAGCTTGGTATTTTCGGGGATATATGGTGTGGAATATGGACATTAATATCATGGCATAAGACCTCGATCCTGTTCAGCAAAAAGAAGTCAGAACATGTCAGTTAGTCAATCCTATGGACATCAAGTTACCTGCACTTTGAATACATCATGAGATCAAGGGGGAGGAAAAACTAAAACCGTTCATAAATCCGAGCGAGGATGTATTATATGGAGAATCAGGTAAATTTAAATATAACAATTCACTGGCAGTAGAGATTTACATGAACATCAGAATATTGTAAGCATTAAAACATTTCTAAGATGATTTATAATTGAAATGATAAGAAACATGAGATACAATAACATCCATCAATTATGGATTTGTATGTATAATAAACACTGGTCCTTATAAAAATCTCTTTCACTTCAAATATGATCTACAATTGCCATATGCCACTGTAGATGGTACTTTCATGTAAACTCGTTCCGGTTCAGGGGAAACATTCTTGACTATCCATTTTCTCGGATAATACTGGTACTTTCCTTGTCCTTTTTCCTTAATATGGTCAAACACAAGGAATATATATAGAGCTAAGTCGATAAACTATTCAATACCCACATAATAAAAGAACAGTCATCTTCAAAGAGCAATGAAAGAAGAAGAAAAATCAACGGTAGCTGATCCATGCGGAAAAACATGCATCAGAATACAACGAGCAGAAAAAATACATTACCATTGAGGGTAAGCACAATGAACAGTTCCATTAAGCTGTGCTTGTGCAGCATTCCACTCTTCTGAGTATTTGAATGGTATGTGTGGTGCAGTATGATGTACCATGGTGAAAGTACTCATCTATTGAGCAAAAAGATACGTCTTAGATATACAGCCAGAGTATTGATTAAATCATGAAAGATTTAAAAAAAGACAGACATGATAACATATTTTTGGGGCACAATCTATCCTTTTGGTAAAACATAGAGGTTTAATTTAACCTGATAACACATTTAGAGGCTTAAATTACATGAATGCTTTGAAATTGGCCAAGACACATTTTTAGTTTTCATTCACACTGATATATTTATCTATAATTATTAAATTGTGCAAGTATCGAACAAAGTTTACCAAGAGAGCAGAAATATAAAGATCAATATATTTAAATGAGACAATTAGGATTTAAACATTAAAAAGTATCACACAGCTTTATAAGTTGAACTTGTACTATAAATATCACCTATTATTTAATCATTGTAAAAAAATTCAATGAGGATAGGGACGTTGGTTTTATTCTCTAGCTATTAATTGAATACTCTCATTCATTTGTCTTCAGTTGTTTAATACTTCAATATACTGTATATTCATCCAAATTTATCCTGGAAATCAATCTTCACTACTCTGAATATGCTTTAACCTTCCTTTCAATTTTCTCTTTTTACTTATTTAAATCTCTTACGGACTGAAAACTCATTTCTAATTAATAAAACAAACCATTGAATGCAAATTTAAAAGGCTATAGGGAATTGTAGAAAACATGACCCACAGGATAGCTTCCATTATAGAAAAGATAATACTCCCTCCGGTCTCATATATAAGAAACAAAACAAAAAAATTTAAAGTCTTAAATATAAGCAAAAGTCTACTTCAATTATTAAGTTTTATGACATTATTCCAATTTCAACCAATAAATGCAATGTTTTACATTTTCCAAGAAGGTATAATGTGTTTTTTCTCCTCGGTTAATGTATTTTAACTACTTTCTTAAAGGAAGAGCTTTTTTGAAAATTTTCTTATATACAAGACTAGAGGGAGTAGAATGATGGGTTGGACATTGCCCTAAATTTTCCGGCAGCATACAACCCATCCATGGTTTGGTATTATGCCGTTCCCTTAATATAAGATTGTGAGCGGGCTCTATATATACATTAAATCTCAGTACTAGCAGCTAACTAATTCTAATTAAAAACATAGATCAAAGTTTAATCCAATGCCTGATTATTGGCTTCTTCCCTATCTCGGCCAAACAGTCACTACGATCCATCCAAACAAAAGAAATAAAAACAAAAAAGACAACAATGATAAACAAAATATTAATTTATGAGACAAATGAAATTACCCAGAAGTGATACCCCAACCATGGCATCAACCAGAATTTTATCCATCCCATGATTCCAGTCTTGTAAATAATTAAAGGCCATCCAATTGCCATAAAGGCAAAAACACAAGCTAAACTTATCTTCACCCTCTTAATTTCGTTTGGTCTGAACTTTTTCAAATCGAAGTGACAGACCAACCTAAAACAAATTAGGATACATCAAGATTCAGTATAAACTAAAATACTAAATGTCAAAAAATTGAAATCATGAATCACGTTAATGAAATAGTATTTAGGAACTGTATAAAGACATTTCAAGGCATAGTTGACCATACCAGTGAGCTATTGACATCCAGCATCGAAATGGACCATATCCAAATATTATTGCTTTCCTCAAAAGTGGTTTTGACTCAAACTCATCCTTCCAAACAGGCTGCCAAGCAGTATCTTCTTTCAACCTGTATCAGTAGGGATTACTTACAATTGAAAGTAATGAAACAGAAAAGCTACAGTGCCAATCCATACAAGGATTGTTAACATTACACATCTTATGCAGTGCTTTTGATTTATGCACATGCAGCTTGAATTTTACACTTTCAGTACTAAGAACTGGTAGGACACTTGGCCCCCAATACACATGATGGGTCAATTACAGAAGCAACTCCAAAAAGGCCCACCATATGGAAAGACAAGGAGAAAGATAGTGGGGGCAGAAGGGGAGACTGTTAGTTAGTGATGTGTCCATAGATTCCACATGATTCTGTTATATGCGGGAGAGAGAATAGGTGGTTGGGTAATTCATGCATTTGTGGCTAATTCAATTGGAAGAAAATATCTCTCTGGTAGGAGCCTCCGACTCTTGATTAATCATTCCTTCGTAGTAGAATCTTTGAACTCATCTTTTTCATTGAATAATACACTGTTTGATTGTTCTGAATTTGTGAGTTCTATCAAGTACACGTTGGACAAAGCATGCATGTGCATTGGAAAAGGACAACGTGGCACCTCATTAATAATTTTAAGCTATAAATCTTTTTTTTTCTTTCCTTGACTAATCTACTGAAACATATATTAAAAGAAACATTAGTCGGTCCCTCTACAACATAAATTTAATGCTACAAACGAAGGGAACACCACTTACATGTTTGTTTTCGCATGATGTTTGTCGTGCTTAAATCGCCATGGCTCATATGGATAAATTAGTGGCAAAAAAGCCAGAGTTCCAACAATGTCTTCTATCAATTTGTTTGTTGAAAATGATTTGTGAGCGCAATCATGTCCTATAACAAAGAACTGTGTGGCAAAAAGGAAAGAGGATCACAAAACATACACCCAAAAAAGAAGCTCGCCAAGATCTTCAAGAGGAGAAGATCTGTTGAGAGATGGGAGTTAAAAGGATTTGAGAAACCAGTAAAGAATAATCATAAGGAAAATATATGTTGAACTAACCCCAGTTACAGCAGTTCCCGTCCAAGCCCAAGCCAAAGGAAGTAGATACCAGGGTGCTTTAGAAATCATAAGAAGCCCCAGCGCATAGGAAGTGGCGGATATCAAAACAGTTTTCCATGCTTTAACATCATCGATCTCAAAAACCTTCAAAAATGTAAAGTGGCTATAATTATTTATATATAAATATAAATTGAAAATTTGAAATCTCAACACCATGGAATGATTACAAAAGAAAGACACATCCTTTCTTTCTGGTTAGTGTAATTTTTTTGCCAAAAGCATGGGGAGAGACAAGAATGGCCTAGAAACAGAATAATCATATATACACATTGTCACTCTGTCTTGCTCATAAAGTGCGGTAAATATTATTGTCATTGTTAAACATGTAAATAACCGTGCTATAAGGAACAATTCTTATGCAAGAAGAAAACACACTAAAGAATGTCATTTAAGTGAACAACCAAAAAGTGACCCTACATGCTAAAATATAGATAAAATCCCAACACTACAAAACATGATATAGATCTTAAGAAAAACCACCTTCTTAGGAAGAGAAGTGATGACATCCTTTAATGTAACATTGTCGGGAAGTGGCTCTCCAATTTGCTCAAAACCGTAGCGTTCTGCTAGTTGTTTTCTGTACTCCACACTTTCCACTGGAGCTGGTTCAACCGGAATTGCCACAGCTCGTATAACAGTAACTTTATTCCTAGGTACAAAATGTTTCTGACTTTGATGCCTGAACCCTTTATGGATTAACCCGTCACCTTTTAGATTAAATAAGCCTGTGATAGGATGAGAACTAATAATTATTTAAAAGGAATTCATATCATCCATGCATATTAAGAGTTGAACATAAGCTCCACATTTACTACATAGTAGTAATGTTTAATGTTTATTGAGTGCATGCCGCCGCTGGCCTATGAAATGATATACCATGTACACAAAATTCTTAAACCTTTTTCACAAAGATGCATACATATTGCAACTTTAGGTAGAAAATCCCTATTCAAAGGACCAAATGATTTTTTGAATAGTGATACAACCAGGAAACATTAACCTAACAATTGAAAATGTTGAAACAGAATAGTGGTTGGATATCAAACTTTTTCTTTATCATTTCATTTCCACAGTTAGAAACAAACAACATGGTGAAATCTTAGTAGCTACACCAAAATCACTAACATATCCTCAACGGAACAAGAATAAAATTCAAATTAGTTGCATTGCATGCATTGAACCAAAGAAGTGTTGAATGAATCTTAATTTGCCAATTGGAACAACATAACCGATAATTCATCAAATGCACATAATAGTATATAGTAAAGAGGTAGTATGTAATTAATTGTAAAGGAAGAATATGAATAGAATACCGGGTGGTGAGTAATGAGCAGCGATGTTTGTTCTCAAATTCAAAAGTGGCCTCTGGTGGGAAGAACCCTGCAAAAACCAAACCATAAAGCAGCTAAAGTATTTGATTTGTATTTAAGAGTTCAATTCAAATATTAAAAGGAAGGAAAGGGAAAAGAATGGAAAACCTTTAACTGGAGTAACGAATTAGCAGAGGTGCAAGCCATTTTGAGATGAAATTGAGCTCTCTCTCTCTCACTCTCGTCTCTCTGGGAAAAGATAAACCTTTATTTTTTATTTTATTAGAGAGAGAGAGAGAGAGAGTTGAATTGGATTGAAGTGGAGCAACGCGTTTTATATGTGGGAGGGAAGAGAGGAAGCGAGAGAGAGTTGTGAGCAATTCTTACTTGGGCACAACCCCAAATAAAATACATTTAGGCACACACACATGAAAGTGAAAAAATAAATGTTAAATAATTTAGTCACATCATCTAATATTAACTAATCATTTTATCTTTAATTTTTTTTACATTATGTGTGTGTGTCCAACACTTTATATTTGGTGTTGTGCCTAAGCAAGTGTTTCTCGAGAGTTGTTTGGTTGTGGGGTCCACTAAATGTGGATACAGATCGATAGACCATTGCAGCCGCATATGTATGATGTAATGTATCCATCCAGGATGCATTTCTTTTTTTTCTTACCTTTTCACTTCACGGGATGCAATGCAATGCAATGCAATGCAATGCAATGCAATGCAATGCAACTATCATGCGCCATTCATTGGCATTGTTGGCCTTGTCTCATCCCTAGTAATGTGAGAAATATAGACTCATTTCAATAATGAAAAAAAATAATTATATTAATTTTCACCATTATTTAATTTGATTATTTTGACTCAAAAAAAATTAAAATTAAAATTGTGAAGATACTAAAATAATAGTTGTTAGAGACATCGTATTATATATGCAATAGTTGAAATCTAAATTTAATTTTTTTTATTTATTTGTTTTAAAGAATGAAATTCTAACCACTAAATTTTTTTGACAAAAAATAAACAATTTCTCATTTCGCGCCATGTGTATTTTTGGGAGAGGAGGTGAATCAAGAAATTATTTAAAGATGTGTGTGTATAAAATGGACCTGAGAAAAGCCCACCAAATTTTAAATTCAAATTATGAGATTTTTTCCGGACTCGATATTGAGGCTTCCAATTAACGACAGATTTGGTGTGAATTTAGATCCAACCAAATATTATTTGTTGAAGTTAAATTTATAACAAAACTTTACACACGTTAGCACAATAGAAAATACAGACAGGCAGATATGGGTGTTCTTTTTTATTTAAATGATTTTTACTGCAAAAATTATAATAGTTGTGAAAGTATTTTCTTCTCGTTATATATGAGACTTGCTTTGTTAGCCTTTATCTCTCCTTTCTTATATAATTGATTTGTATTAAAAATTATAATGGATGTGAAAGTATTTTCTCTTTTTTATGTGTGTGCATGAAAGGAGTATAATCTTACATGTAACAAGAATAATTGTTGTATTGAGTAAAAATAAATAAAAATTATTGTATTGCACTTAAGTTTACTTTGACATTTCATTTTTTTTATAGAAAATTCACTCCATGAGGTAAATAAATGATGAATTATGAGTTCAAACTTCAACACTTATGTATATAATATGACGTTTCTAGTAACTTAATTATGTTTATGACACCAGACTATTAATTTTAAAATCTAGGGTCATGCTAACATGTAACATGTGCCCTAAGGGCACATGTTAAATAACCTTAAAGTATAATTATTCCATTGAAAAATGCAATGATTTGACTTTTATAAAGTTAAATACACAAGTTTTAAGAAGAATATTTCTTTATTTAGTTGTTTATCATGTGCCCTTAAGGGCACATGTTAGCTTTTGCCAATCTATTTTCAAGAGTAAAATATAATTGGCTACATATTAAAATGGTTTGGCATAGACAAACTTTCTACTTGACTCTCCCAATCTAGCCGCATCAATTATTTTTAAAATGTTAGAATCAGGGAGATTTCGAAGGGTGTTCAAGAGGAGGGTTGGCACATGACATTAATTTTTTAGGAGCATCATTTTTTTTTGGTATTTATATAAATTATATGAATTAATATTAATATTTTTTGTATAAGCATAAACTCTAATAAAAAAAAGCAAGGTTAGATTGATCCACTATGACATATGCATATATAATAATTAAAAATAAAATAAAATTAATTTATTAAAATTATTCTCTCTTTGTACAAAAAAAAACATTTCCTACATAAATGGTGTCAAAAAAAATTCCCACATAAATTTGATTCGCTATAGAAATGGAAAACCTAAAATTAGTGAAAATTAATCCGACATTTGAACTATTAACATTTCGGGCCGAAAAAAAATTGAATCAATGGTTAAGATTACCACATGACCAAAATATGAGAGGAATAATTGGAGAGGATTCAAATCCCCTTTATCGTTCCCTTTTTTGATCTACCAATACCTCTACCACAAAAAAGACACCAAATTCATAATTTGTTCTGGGCACTCAAAATCTCAGCCCTAGTTAGGACAACTTGGCTTTCAAAATCCAAAGCAACCCATAACCAATTGAATCCAAGTTGTGGGATTCTTCCAACAAAACAACACACAAAAAATGTAGACATGCAACACAACCACAGGGTGTGTCAGCTAGATGGTTGAACCGTGTCTTGGATTCAAAGTATCGAGCAGTGAACAAACAATTAACTTCCTGGACGGTTGGAATTTATCTCAGAGTGGTGTGTCAACGATTGTAAATTTGTAACCATGGTTTCATTAGTTGCAGCCACGACTCAATCATTTGCAATCTTGACTATAATAAGGACATATTTGTAGTGAAAAAAACCGTCTAAAGGAAAGTGCAGTAGAGTTGATAATGGTGTTTATATAAGAGATTATCAAGGTTGTTACGAATATATCAATTAGTGGATTCCATCCATTAACCTTCCACATACTTGTAACTCCCATCATTAAGTGTATTTTAATATGGTCATTCATTTTCCTATTTGTGTCATATAAATAGAACTATATTGTAATGTAAAGAAAATTACGCAAATCAATAAATAAACCTGGATAAGAGTTACTCCAAATGCATTAATTGATTTGCATAATTTTTTTTTTCTTCCACTATCTTTCATAAAATCAAACGAACCTTAAAATTTCTTAAGTGCAGGACCCTTATTTGAAACCATGTCCTTTTATTTTTTTAAAAAAAAAGAAGAAAAGAAACCATGTCCTTTTGGTTTGAGGAGAAGTACATTTCATAGAAGGAAAGCGCAGGTGTGTAACAAACACTAATCCTCCAAAGATGTACACACGTGTCTCACTTTGTACGGAAGTGGAAACTTTTCTTTTACGCTAAGTAGCAACTCTTGTCATCTTGTGAGAATTGCACACACATCACGAAAAAATATTCCTAAAACGGAAAATCATTACCATACCGTGAACAGAAATTACCCGTGGTGGATATAACGGTACACGTGTCGCACAAACATTGTCCACGTCATCACCGAGTCACTGTGAGTCGGTTGGTAACCCCAGCTTCACTCAACTACGAGAAACAAAACCAACGGACCCATCTTCCTCTTCCTTTTTTTCCTTTTTCACTGCCAAAAAACAAAAGAAATACAAACCAAAATTCCAAACTCACTTTTCAATATTCATTCTCACATTTTCCCTCAAAACCGTTTCCTTACGAATTTTCTTCCTTAACTCTCACGGAAAATCGTTTCTCTTCGTGGAATGAAAATTTTCCGGTTCGCAAATCCATCGCGAAACCGGTAGGGTTATTCTGGTAACGGAAACTCGAATCTGAAGCTTCGCGGACATGGCTATGCTCCGCAAGTTGTTCTTTCGTAAGCCTCCTGACGGTCTTCTCGAGATCTGCGAGAGAGTTTACGGTACTTTCTTTCTTTCTCATTTTTTCAATTCCTTCAATTGCACGTTTCTGTTAAAAAAACCGCCAAAATTGATTTCGTTATGCTATTGTGTAATTCACAATTCGAGGAAGAACATTAGGTCTATGTTTGATTATAATGTGGAAAATGTTGGGTACCAGAGTAACAAAATAATTATACACAGCGTAAATAAGAGACGAGAAAATAAGAACTGAACACACAATATTTACGTGGAAACCCCTCAACAAATAAGGGGAGAAAACCACGGGGCAAAGTAGAGAACTTTCACTAAGTGGAAGAAATTACAAGACCTCTCTCTAAATACAAGGAGAGTACAATTACACCCTCTCTTGAATATAGGAGAATACTAACACTAGGAGAAACCTCACAGGAGAAACTATATTTTCTCTCTATATTTTTCCTCTCACTCTCTCAACAAGAACTGCTTGTTGTTGTGTTACTTTGATTTGGGATGAATGGAATGATGCAAATACATTGGTATTTATAGGAGTGAAATGCCTACTATTTCAATGCATGCTTCAGCCTACAAGTAAGAAAACAATAAATGCTTACATAGCTAGAAACACTATTGCCTCACAACTTCTTTGACAATTGCACCGTAAAAAATCTTCTTGGTAGATTTTTCACACAAAAGTCAAAATAAATGGCTTTACCAATTTCACATGTATTCCATGCTTTCACAATCTCCCACTTAAAGCCATTTTGCTAGCTTTCAAAATCTCTCTACCTTGCCAATGTCCTGTTGCTACGTTTCCGATAGGCCACATGAGGATCTACACCATATAAACTTGTCAGCATTGATCGGCTTAGTCATTGCATCTGCTAGGTTATCATTAGTGTGAATCTTCTGCATATCCACACTTCCTTCCTCCACTACTTCTCGAACAAAGTGATATTGAACGCCTATGTGCTTCGTCCTGGAATGAAAGGCTGGATTTCTTGCAATATGCAAGGCACTCTGACTGTCACAATACACAACAATCTTTTGCTGCTTGTGCCCGAGTTCCTCCATTAACCTTTGTATCCAAATAGCTTCCTTGCATGCCTGGGTAGCTGCCATGTACTCAGCTTCTGTCGTGGACAGAGCTACAACAGTTTGTAACTTGGAAAACCAACTTACTGCTCCTCCTGCAAGTGTGAACACATAACCAGTAGTAGATTTTCTCTTATCATGATCTCCTGCAAAATCTGAATCAACATAACCCCTGACAGTTAATTCCGATCCTCCGAAACATATTGCAACACCTGAGGTTCCTTTAATGTATCTCAGGATTCTTTTAACAGCATTCCAATGCTCTTTACCCGGATCCGCCATAAACCGACTAACCACTCCCACTGCTTGTGCAATGTCTGGTCTTGTACATATCATGGCATACATAAGACTTCCCACCGCCGATGCATACGGTACTCGAGACATTTCCATCCTCTCCGCTTCATTGCTAGGACTCATACCTGAGGATAATTTAAAATTCACAGGAAGAGAGGTAGATATTGGCTTACAATCTTGCATGTTGAAGCGGCGCAAGACTTTCCTTAGATAATTCTTTTGAGAAAGCCAAATCTTCCTGTCTTTTCTGTCTCGGTGAATTTGCATCCCTAAAATCTTGTTTGCTGGTCCCAAGTCTTTCATATCGAACTCCCTAGCCAATTGTGCCTTCAATTCTTGGACCCGATCTTTGTTGGGGCCTACCACCACCATGTCATCCACATACAACAACAAAATGATGAAATCATTATCCTCAAACCTTTTGTAGTACGTACAATGGTCTGAACTTAGTCTGTTGTATTCGAGGCTAATTATGAAAGAATCAAATCTCTTGTACCAACATCTGGGCGCCTGCTTTAGACCGTACAGAGATTTGGTCAACCTGCAAACCAAGTTTTCTTTTCCTTTTTCTTTAAATCCTTCCGGTTGGAGCATATAAATTTCTTCTTCAAGTTCTCCATGAAGAAAAGCAGTCTTTACATCTAGCTGTTCAAGATGTAAATCAAATGCAGCACACATCGCCAACACTACTCTGATAGTAGTAAGTCTGACAACTGGCGAAAAAATCTCATTGAAGTCAATACCTTCTTTCTGAGCATATCCTTTGACCACCAATCTTGCACGATACCTTTCCACTTGATCATTGCCATCACGTTTTATCTTGTATACCCATTTGTTACCAATGGCTTTCCGATCCTTTGGAAGTTCAACAAGATCCCATGTCTTGTTTCTATGTAAGGCTTCAATTTCTTCATGCATTGCTGTCATCCATTGAGAAGCATCCGAACTGTTCAAAGCCTCTGGAAAGGTTGACGGTTCCCCTTCTTCATTTAGAAGACAATATGCATCATGACTTGCCATAACATAATCTGAGTGCCAAGTTGGTTTCATCGTCTGACGTGTTGATCGACGAACATTTCCATCATTGACCTCATCTTGTACTTCGTGCACTGGTTCTGCTTCAGAAGAATCACTTTCTTTGGATTTTTCTTCCATCTGCACTATAGCAGTCTCTTTGGAAGTGCTATCATTTTTCTGCTCACTTTGTAGTTCATTTTCTACAAAGACTACATCCCTGCTGATAACAACCTTGCGGGCAGTGGGATCCCACAGGCGATACCCCTTAACATTATCAGCATAACCCAAAAAGATACATTTCCTGGACTTTGAGTCCAACTTCGTTCTTTCTTGGGAGTTGTACATGACGTATACAGGACAACCAAACACATGTAGAGAAGAATAATCAACTGGCTTTCCTTTCCACACCTCCATCGGTGTCTTTAAATCAATCGCCGTTGATGGTGATCGATTTATTACATAGCAGGCAGTTTTAACTGCTTCTGCCCAGAAAGATTTGGCCATTCCCGCTGTTCTCAGCATAGCTCTTGTTCTATCTAGGAGAGTTCTATTCATCCGCTCTGCTACACCATTCTGCTGAGGTGTATGCGCAACTGTGAATTGCCTTACAATACCCTCTTGTTTGCAAAATGCTAGAAAATTGCCATCTACATATTCTCCTCCATTGTCTGTCCTCAAGCACTTAATTTTCTTCCCAGTTTCAAGCTCTACTTGTGCTTTGAATTCCTTGAATACTGGAAACACATCAGACTTCTTCTTGATCGGGTACACCCATAATCTTCTGGAATAGTCATCAATAAATGAGACAAAATATTTTGCTCCTCCCAGAGATATTTCCGGTGACTCCCACACATCAGAATGGATCAAGTCTAGTATGTGTTTGCTTCTAGTAGTTACTCTCGCAAACTTCAATCTATGCTGCTTGCTTACCACACAGTGCTCACAGAATGGTAAATTTACTGTCTTGAGCCCGTGAAGGAGATTCTGTTCCGCAAGGACTTTCAAGCCACGTTCCGACATATGGCCTAATCTGCGATGCCACATCATCGTTGTTTCTTCTTGGCTTACCGCTGCAACAGATGCATCTGCCTCTTGCAATGTATCTCCCAGAAGCATGTATAGATTACTTGTGATCTTCTCTGCTTTCATCACCACAAGATTGCCTTTCACTACTTTCAAGATGCCACCTTCAGTGTGGATCTTGCACCCGAGGTCATCCAATTGCCCAATGGACAATAAATTCTTCTTCAACCCATTTACATGGCGTACCCCTTGTATTTTTCGAACAGTACCATCATGCATCTTTAATCTAATAGTACCGATACCAGCAATTTCTAAGGCATGGTCATTTCCCATGTACACAAATCCCTCCGAGATAGGCTCATAAGAGTAAAACCAATCACGGTGTGGAGTCATGTGCCATGTTGCTCCTGAATCCATTATCCAGACATCATTGAGTCTTCTACCGCCTTTAGAACTAATTGCTGCTTCGCTATACAGGATGTCACCATCATCTGAATTACTTGCAACACATCCTTGAGATGTTGAAGCTTCAGAACTCTTCTCTCCAATCTTCTTATTATTCCGACACTCCTTCTTTAGGTGCCCTTTCATGCCACAATTGTAGCATTTAAGGTTCTTCCATCTTCGAGATTTTGACCTACCATGATTTTGACTCCCACTGGGGCCACGTTCCGTTGATCTACCTCTCGTCATCGTCAAAGCCTCTGCTTGCTTTGAATTCTCTGACCTTTCTTCCTTGTTCTTACGCCTGGATTCTTCTTCAAGAATTGCTCCGGCGACATCATCAAAGTGAAGAGTATCAGCTATATTATTATTTGTAATGTTGATGATAAGTTGATCATACGAATCTGGTAAACTTTGAAGTAGAAGTTCCGCACGCTCATTTTCCGCTATTCTGAAATCTGAAGCTGTTAGCTGAGAAAATAGCGTATTCAGGGTGTTGATGTGATCCGTCATTGATGTGGATTCACTCATCCGAAGACTGTAGAGCCTTCTCTTTAAGAATATTCTGTTGTGAAGAGATTTGACCTCGTACAATTTTATTAGAGCATCCCAAATCTCCTTTGCTGTCTTCTTTTCAGCAATACTAGACAATACCGAGTCCGCCATTGCTAGGTGCAAATTGGCAACGGCACTATCATCCATTTCTTTCCACTTTTCTTCAGTGATATCTGCTGGTCTGCCATCTATTGCGTCTAGGCAATTATCTTTTCTTAATATTGCCCTTATCTTCAATTTCCACAGGGAAAAATTTCTCCCATTGAACTTCTCTATCTCAAATTTCGCTGTCATTTTTTTTTTTTTTTCTTCAAATAATTATTTTTCTCAACTGGACGTACCGTGTACTAGAACAGTGACTGTAGTCAGTAAAAGATCACCAGGTAAGTTCCCAGACTTCACTTTTACACTACCACACTTTCTAGTTACAAGAATAATTCTCTTTTGATGTGGAAGATCAGCCTATGCCGCAACCACAGAGCATACGAGAATTTTCTTATCACCGGTACCTAACCAGTTTGTCGCAGCGGAACAACGACCTCAAACCAGCGGCTCTGATACCACTGTTGGGTACCAGAGTAACAAAATAATTATACACAGCGTAAATAAGAGACGAGAAAATAAGAACTGAACACACAATATTTACGTGGAAACCCCTCAACAAATAAGGGGAGAAAACCACGGGGCAAAGTAGAGAACTTTCACTAAGTGGAAGAAATTACAAGACCTCTCTCTAAATACAAGGAGAGTACAATTACACCCTCTCTTGAATATAGGAGAATACTAACACTAGGAGAAACCTCACAGGAGAAACTATATTTTCTCTCTATATTTTTCCTCTCACTCTCTCAACAAGAACTGCTTGTTGTTGTGTTACTTTGATTTGGGATGAATGGAATGATGCAAATACATTGGTATTTATAGGAGTGAAATGCCTACTATTTCAATGCATGCTTCAGCCTACAAGTAAGAAAACAATAAATGCTTACATAGCTAGAAACACTATTGCCTCACAACTTCTTTGACAATTGCACCGTAAAAAATCTTCTTGGTAGATTTTTCACACAAAAGTCAAAATAAATGGCTTTACCAATTTCACATGTATTCCATGCTTTCACAGAAAATGCAGAATTTGAAAGGGAATAATAATATGAATTTTGAATTTACTTTGTTATTATGAGTTAGTAGAATTGAAAAATTAATTTGAAATTAACATTGGTGTATGAATGTAGTTTTTGATTGCTGTTTCACAACGGAAGCTTGGAATGAAGAGAAGTATAAAGTTTATGTGGATGGTATAGTAGGTCAGCTTAGAGAGAATGTGCCTGATGCTTCTCTTATGGTTTTCAATTTTCGCGAGGAAGAGACGAAAAGTTTGATGGCAAACGTAATGTCTGAGTATGACATTACTATAATGGACTATCCTAAGCACTATGAAGGTTGTCCTGTGCTTAAAATGGAGCTCATTCACCACTTTTTAAGGTCTAGTGAAAGCTGGCTCTCACTTGGTCAACACAATGTGTTGTTGATGCATTGTGAACGTGGTGCTTGGCCGATTTTGGCTTTTATGTTGGCTGCATTGTTGATTTATCGGAAGGTTTATACTGGGGAGCATAGGACTTTGGATATGGTTTATCGGCAGTCCCCCCACGAGCTTTTGCATTTGTTGACTCCGTTGAATCCACTCCCTTCACAATTGAGGTATCTGCAGTATATTTCCAGGAGGAATGTGGCCATAGATTGGCCTCCCCTTGACAGGGCACTCATGTTAGACTGTATCATTCTCAGATTCTTCCCAAACTTTGATGGGAAAGGTGGTTGTCATCCCTTGTTTAGAATTTACGGACAGGATCCTTTTAGTGCAGATAAAAGTCCTAAAATGTTGTATTCAATGCCAAAGAAAAGCAAAAATATCCGGGCTTACAAGCAGGTGAATTTATCTCACTCATAATTTGGCTTATTTGTTGGTTGACGATTTTATTGGAGCCATTACTTTTCAGTTTTAAGGATTTTAATGAAACATGCTGCACAGTTTGTCATAGTTTAAACCTCAAATGGTTCTTAGATCATTCAATTACCGCTCCTTATTAAGTAGAGCTCAAATAATTATATTTTGGTAGCTTGAGCCTTGAATTATAAATGTTGGGCATATCATATGCATTCATTGCACTTATACTTACTGATGAAGAGCATGTCAGAACTGGAACGTCATTAAGATTACTCTTAGACTTGTTACAAGCGCACTTGGCATCAATATACCATAAATGTGAAAGGAAAAAGAGAGGGAAAATATTTAAAAGAAGGAAGGCAAGATAAGTTCATATAATCTTTGTTCAGCATTTTGCAGATTTGACTAACATACTATTACTATATGCTTCCTGGCCTCACTAGGACCCAATTGAGTTTAGGATGAGTCCATTCCAGTTAAAATTTAATAAATATATTTTTTTTAACAAGATTTTAAACCATTGTTTGTCACGTTACTTGTTCCTGTGAGTAAGATGCGGCTAGAACTGATCTGAATTGTGTAATTATTATGGAATTCTTTGTTACCGTATTGCAGGGAGAGTGCGAACTAATTAAAATTGATATCAATTGCCATATTCAAGGTGATGTCGTGATTGAGGGTATTAACTTGAATGATGATATGGAGCACGAGATGATGATGTTCCGAGTAATGTTCAACACAGCTTTTGTTAGATCCAATATTCTGATGCTTAATCGCGATGAAATTGATGTTCTATGGGATGCTAAAGATCACTTTCCAAAAGATTTCAGAGCTGAGGTAGATCTTGATTTCATATATAATCATGTTGTTTTGGGTCATAATTTTCTAACATTGAATTTATTTTTTTGGTTTATGTTTGTATTAAGATCCTTTTCTCAGAGATGGATGCTGCTGCAGCAGTTATTGCAGATGGTACATCATGGTTTGAGGAGAAAGAGGGACTTCCGATTGAAGCATTTGCCAAGGTTCAAGAGATCTTTAGCCATGTGGACTGGATGAACCCAAAGGCTGATGCTGCACTAAATGTGCTCCAACATATAAATACTTCTGGTATCATGAATGACACGCTGGATAAAGTTTCTGACCAGCACGTGGAAACTGGCACTTCATTGCATGAAATAGGTCCTAAAACACCTCAGAGAAATTCATATGAAGCAATACAGTCTTTGTCCTCAGCTAAGCATTCCCCAAATAATGATATACGTGGAAAAGAGGACAAGACAAACAAACTAGCCAGTAAATGTCCAACAGGGTCAAAAAATATTGATATGAAACTGGAGGTATCCAATCCTGCTTCATCTGGTTCTCCAGATTCTTCTCTTACCCCTGGAACACCTCCTCTGCGGCCTCCCTCAACTACTAGTGCTAAAGAAGTTCATGACTCTCCTCCCCACACAGAATCACCTCCTCATCATATTTTTCCTTTGAAATCAGAACATCAACCACAAGACAGCAGTTATTCACCTATTTCTAGCCCGACACCTGGTACCCATCCTTCACTTTCAGCAGTTTCTTCAATTCAGCCATCCCCTCCACTTTCTTCCAAAACACCTTTGAATGACATTCCACCTGTCAAAACAAGACTCGAGTCTCCCCCTTCACAACCTCCAACTCCACCTCCTCCCACCCCTCCATTAAAAGATCAGAAAGTAGTTAGAGCTGGACCCCCATCCCCACCACCTCCTCCAAAGAAGGAACTACATGTTAAAGCTGGACCTCCGCCTCCTGTTCCATCTCATATGAATGAGAAGCCACATGTTAGAGATGGACATTCTCCTCCTCCTCCTCCCCCTCCTCCTCTAAACTCGGAGCAACCTTCTAGGTTTAAGCCCCCGCCGCCGCCGCCACCACCTCATCTTTCAACGGGAGCTGCAAGTTCTACTATAGCACCGCCTGCACCACCTCCACCTGCAACACTTTCCTCTGGTAACCCTAATGCTTCGATGCAAACGTCTCCACCTGTTCCGCCACCTCCAATTCCTTTAGGCAAAGAAGGACTAAAACCAGGCAGTGCTTTTCCAATGTCTCTTAAGGTCCCAGGCACAGCAGGACCTCAATCTAAGGGACGAGTTCTACCATGTACAATTGGCTCAAAGAATAACGCCAAAAAGTTGAAGCCATTGCATTGGATGAAGCTATCTAGAGCAGTGCAAGGAAGTTTGTGGGACGAGACACAAAAATCTGGTGAAGCTTCCAAGTAATGTTGAATGACTTTAGTGTAGTTTTGTGGGACAAATTATGATTGCTCTTCTACTGCTTTAGTGTCTCACCTCCTTATGCTTGTATTATTTTAATGTAGAGCCCCAGAGATTGATATCTCGGAGCTCGAGCGTCTCTTCTCAGCAGCAGCCCCAAGTTCAGGCCCTGCCAAGAAGTCAAATGTCCAAAGCTCAGCTAAGCCTAAATCTGAGAAAGTGCAACTGGTAATTTAGCTTCTTCAGTTCGTAGTAGATAGGGAATATTTTGGGATGTTTACATAATCTAGTTGTTTATATTCGTGTATGATAGGAAAAAGCTAGAAAAGTAACCATCTCCAATGAGAAGTACTTATTTTTTAAGCATTGATACCTATTAGGTAACTGTTGGAGGAAAATAATAGGTATCTCTTCTACAATAAGCATCCTCTCTGTCCTCAGATATATATATATATATATTTGTGGTACCCATTTATAATGATATATAGTTATTGGTGGAATGTCGAGTTATGGCGGGACCCATTTAAAACTTTTTAAGAGGTGATGGATTGGAGGGATTGAGTGCTTGTTAAGTACTATAATTAAAAAATTATAAATGAGCGTGTACACGTGGAACCCAGTTAAATACCCAAAAATGGAGAGCTCCATTGTGGATGCTCTAGAACTAGGAAGTATATCTATTAACTGGTATAGTTCTGGTAATTACGACAGTGGTTATCCTTCTAGGCCAGTACCACATAACCTTAAAGGAGGAAGTTGTGTCATTTGTCAGCTTGTAGGTGACGGAAACTTTTACATATAGTACGGTATCAAAATTGTTGTGCACAAGTTTAATATAGAAAGTTAGGATGACTCTGCTATATAACTAACCATCTTGAAATTAGTAGTGTCTTTAGACATTCTTCCCTTGCTTATATTACAGAACTCAGAACTGTTAGTTCACTTGTATAGTCAAGTGTGTGACGTAATAAATGGTCAAACAGCTCTATTTAGCATTTTTGCATTGATATACATTTTAAAAGTCACGCCATAGAGATGATATTATCTATTTTGATTTGGGTTTTATTATAACTCCTTGCAGATTGATCATAGGCGAGCATATAATTGTGAAATCATGCTTTCACAAGTGAAGGTGCCATTACATGATTTAATGGTGAGTTTTATATTAGATTTATTATTTGTACTATAAAAGGCAACTTTTTATACAAAAAATATTGAGTTCTATTTAATAGAAAAACTATGTTTTGATTGGAAAGGGGTACCAGAAAATCTGTAGCTTTTCATTTGCTGATTTCAGTTCAGTATGACAATAATCGAGATCTTTATTTTTGAGATTGAGACACTGCTATAGCAGATTGTGGGCCTGTTTGGTTTTACTTTTTCCTTACTGCGTAATTTATTTCTTACAAAAAGTAGATTTTTAAGTTAAATACATGTTTGGAACATTATAACAATTAGTTTTTTGGGAAAACATAAATGTTAAAACTGAGTTATTTAAATTCTTTCTTCATCATGTAAGTGTAACTCAATTGGTAGCTACCGGAGACACTATTGGAGGGGCCAGGGTTCGAACCATAAAAAATAATCCAAGGACACTTGACCCAAAAAAATAAAAATAAAAATAAAAATTCTTTCTTCAATAAGTTTGTGACTAAAAATGATTTCTCGAGGTAAAACCAATTAGCCTATCTAAGGACACAATGTCAAAACTAATTCTATACTTATGGAATAACTTCTCTCTCACCCAAAATTAAATCCAAACAAACACTTCATTGGGGAAAAAAGGTATGAGGCAATTGTCCCGTGCTGTGGTGAGTTAATTGCTATTCAGGAGCATATAATGTTGGACTAAAGTGAAAGAAAAGTTTCCACGGTATGAATGAATTATCTGCATAATTTTTTAGAATTTGCTGAAAACATTTTGCTGTGTTATACCATACACTGATAGCATGTGCTTCATTTGCAACCAATTATGATCAGATTATAAGAGTACTATCTATTCATATGCCCACATAATGGTTGTAGGAAAAACAGTTGTTGTCAGGATTTTTTTTTTGGAGAGGATAAATGTTGAGCTGGTTGACTTGACCTTTGAAGACCTTGATTTTAAAGAATATTAAAGGATTTGTTAAACCCTGTTATGAATGAAGTTATGTCAATGTTGCTCTACCCTCTGGTTAATGTTTCTAAAGAAGAGGGGAAATTATAGAATATGCAGTTGCAATTTGATAGGGACTTGGATATTATAGTGTGCTCAAGTCTCACACCGAGCAGTATGGGATGCTCAATTGAGTATTTAAGTGGCTTAGTTCTTCCCCTTGATAGCTAGTTTCTAAGGGTGGCTTCTCCTCCAAGTGTTTGAATACTTATCAATTGGTATCAAATCTGTTTGGCGGTGGCTTGGAAAGGGCTACCTACGGAGGGGGCTCACCACAAAGGTTGAGTAATGCATCGTAGAGTGCAACGGGACATCAGCTCTAAGGGACGGTGCTATGATAGATGCTCGGTGGAGTATTTTAGTGGGTTTGGTTCTTCCCCATTGATAGTTAGCCTTTATGGGATGGATTCCCTAAGTGCTTGAATACTTATCACACTTGTCCATCAAGTCACCAACATACTTCTGTTTTTGGTGTGTCATAGTCCATAACTACAATTTGGGACTTGTGATGCTCATTTTCATTCTTTTCTTTTCTAGTTTTGTTCACGAAGTGGAGTAATCTAGTTGACTTGATAACTGCTAATATGAGTTTTATTCATAATAATGGCCTCTCTAAAAATTTCGCAGACCTCAGTGCTAGAACTAGAAGAGTCAGCGCTAGACACCGATCAAGTTGAGAACCTCATAAAGTTTTGTCCTACAAAAGAGGAGATGGAGATAATCAAGGTTGGTATATATATAATGATGGTTCATAACTCTGCTCTGTTCAAGTACCTTAACGTACATGATGAGTCACCTCTTACAAATTATTTATTTATTTATCTTGGAACAGAGTTATAATGGGGAAAAGGAGAAATTAGGGAGATGTGAACAGGTACAGACAAGATGTATGAATATTTAAAATTTGAGCTTTGGTTAAATATTTTTTTACGTAACTGCTATCTTCAATGGTGGAGACCGCATTTCTGCTTTCTCTGACATCGATATGAATTTATCTTCTTCATCACAGTTCTTCATGGAATTGATGAAAGTACCACGGGTAGAATCTAAGCTCAGGGTCTTTTCGTTCAAGATTCAGTTCCATTCTCAGGTATACAGATTTCTATCTACAGGCAAATATGGATTTAAATTGATTTTCAGTTTGACCCTTATAATATTTTTGTGTAGGTTTCTGATCTTAAAAATAGCCTAAATGTTGTGAATTCTGCTGCAGAAGAGGCATGATATCTTCCCTCTACTGAAATAGAATTTTTCCAATTTCCTTTTCTTTTTTTTTTGACAAATGACATTTTGAATACTGTGATGATAACATATTCTTTTTCAGATCAGGAATTCTGTCAAATTGAAGAGAATTATGCAAACAATACTTACTCTAGGAAATGCTTTGAATCAAGGAACTGCCAGGGGTATGTTGAGACAAATGTATATAGAAATAGATAGACACAACATGAATCATGATAGAAAAGTTTCACATTTTAATCACTGTCTGTATTTTTAGCCTTCATGGTTCATGCTTGCCTGGTACACCTTCATTTTAGGTTCTGCTAAAAATGTATAGTTTAGTCTGATAGTTGGGATATGTTTATACGTTCCAATCTCTGTTTAGGTTCGGCTATTGGATTCAGATTAGATAGCCTTCTTAAACTCACGGATACACGTGCACGGAACAACAAAATGACTCTCATGCATTATCTTTGTAAGGTACACATTTCTATTTATTTACTTTTTTCCCCCCACCCTTTCCTTTGTTAATAATGACTGCTTTCTTGTGTTTTATGGAGTCAATTATGATATTAAGTTGAAGTAATATTTTGGATAACATTTCATGTACATGTATTTGGAGAAAATGTATCTTCAATGCATCAATCTAATACTATGCTTGGACATAGGTTTTGGATGACAAATTACCAGAAGTTTTAGACTTCTCTAAGGATCTTGCTAACCTAGAGGCAGCAGCAAAGGTTGCAAACTTCTCCCATTCTCATCTGTTCATTGTATTGATAGCCATTGTATATTTACAGCACTGACCGAACTAATTTGATCCAGATCCAATTGAAGTTTCTGGCGGAGGAGATGCAAGCTATAAACAAAGGGTTAGAGAAAGTTGTACAGGAATTATCCACTTCTGAAAATGATGGTCCTATATCAGAAACATTCCGCAAGGTGTAGGCATCATCCCTTCACTACTTTTACAAGTCTGTTATTAGTTTGAAATTGGTTTTCCGATATCTTTTTTTTTCCTTGCTCTTTTTTTGTATGTATATTTCTCTTGCTCATTTTCACTTCTTCCAAGTTTCATTTTTTTACAAAAATAGAAATAAATTATGCTACAATTATCTCTGAATATTTTATAAATTTAACTAATTGGACTATTGGAGCCAATTGGGTTTTGCAATCATGCATGTGGAGATTGGAAGTATCTTCCCCACTCTGTGGAGGCGGACACTGAGGTTTGCCTGGGATTGGTCTAATATGAGATTTTGTATGTTCTCACTTTGGGAGAATGGGTGAAAGATTATGCACCGTCAGTCTTTAACTTTTCTTTTCCCTTCAGAAATTGAAAGCGTTCCTCTGTTCTGCTGAAGCTGAAGTCCGATCATTGGCTTCACTATATTCTGCTGTGGTAGGTCCTCTATGACATATTTACAGCTTTTAAAACCATATAAATTCTATGCTTTGCTTAGAGTCTATATTTACAGGGCAGGAACGTGGATGCATTGATTCTTTATTTTGGTGAAGATCCATCTCGCTGTCCATTTGAGCAAGGTGCGACTGTCACTTTATATATAATATTCATTTTTGGTTGCTGATTAAGTGATCACCCTCAGCTTGGTTTATGCTAAATACCCTCTCCATCTTTCTCTCAAAATGCTAATACATCACTAAAATTAATCCCACTAGATAGAAAAGGCTTTGGTTGTTGCCGTTATAATTGAAATTAAAAAAGAAGTTATATTCAGCAAGTTGGTGCATGAATTCATCGCTTGTGCAGCTTAGTTGCGTATATATGAATTGTCAAAATTTGTCTATTTGTAGCTTCCCGACTATTGATTGGATATTGCTTTTTGAAATGAAATGTTATTGGTTTCATGTTGTATGTCAATTCATGTGTCCTAAAATTGCATTGAATTGGATTCCTGAAGTTATGATGTTTTAAAACTAATCTTACTCCCCGGATGTCAAATTCTAGTAAGGTTTCTTTCATCAATTCCATTTTGAAACTTGGAAATAGTCAAGTGCACCTTTTTCCCCCTCTTCCATTTGTTACACGTCGGGTTCGCATTCAGAATCTAGTCGAAACACTAATTTGGAAGCCTATTATGCCGTTCAGTTGGGATGCAAACACAAATATTCTCTCTACTGGTTCTTCAGTACAACTAATTCTTGTTATTATTTCAAATTTACTGCAGTTGTCACAACTTTGCTCAACTTCACTGGAATGTTCAACAAAGCCCATGAAGAAAACTGCAAGCAGCTAGAGCTTGAAATGAAGAAAACAGCAGAAAGTGAGAAAAAGAAATGTGAATCTGAAAGGATATTACCTACAGCAATCCGGACTGGCAATGTCAAATAAGTAATAATTAGAGGACACTAGCGTGAGTCAGTATATATTCTAGCACGACTAAGAATTTTACTAGACAATAATGGCTCTGGTTTTTGGTTATTTAAGGGGCATGTATAGTGGCACATATAGTAGTACCTGGCATTGAAAAACGAGGAACTGCTTTACACTGCAAAGCTGAGGTGACTCTTTGAACACATAATTCTCTCATTCCAGATGTACTTTCTCCTTTTTTTCCCCTGATTGTCATCTCCTACCTCACACTCATTATTCCAATTGCCAATTATGAATTATAACAGATGTTGGAGTTTCCATGAGTTATGTTATTTGCTTACCAACTTGTATATAACTTCCCTCTCGGCTAATAAACTGTATGATTGTAAGTATAAGTATATATCCAAGAAACCAGGGCATTGGTTGTTATTTTATCTGCCCCCTCAGTCTTGGTTCTCTTTGCTAGCAACACTTGTTTCATGTCTGTAGTGCAAAGCTTGAATATCTTAATTGTATAGCTTATTTATATGATATTTGTAATTTTTTTCCCTAGATTATTTGTACTATATCATTTCATTTGAATATTTCTTTTACATGACATTTGAGTATAAACAATTTTACCAACTTTCTAGTGGTATAGTGAAAATATTTAACGGATAAACTACAACTGTCAAATTATATAACAAGAGTTCAATTATGTAAAGTAGTAAAATTAAGTGGACCAAAATTGCAATTAAACTTTAATAGTATCATTGCATTTTAATAGTGTGTGAAAAAATCTTGAAATATTGTTCATTTGAAACAAATGAGTAATAACCAATTGGTGGTTGATCCAGTGGTAATTGACACATACACATTATTGGAAATTTTTAAAAATAAATAATTTAGTTATATCATCTAATATTAATCAATTTTTATCTTTCAATTTTTTTAAATTATATATGTGTACCTAAAAAATAATTAATTTAGGCTCATCCCTATGTAAGAATAGCTCTTCTCAATTGACTTTTGTGAATTTGTGATGTGATGCTCATTATCCACTAATATTTTTCCATCCTCTTGCATATTTCACAACAAATAAAATATGCAACATCATACCAAATGATTAATGGATAATAAGATTAAAAATATATATAAAGGTATTAAATATTTACTCTTTAACCCTTATTTTTTCCGGAAAAAAAAAAACCTTATTTTTTGGGTCAATTTTTTAGATTCTAGAATTTGAAACTTGTTTTTACTAAACAATTTTGTTTTCTCAGCGAAATTCATTTTTCGTCATAATACAAAATCTTTTTAATTTGGAGGAACTCAAGATTTTATATAAATTCTTCAAATTTAGTCTATTGTTACAATACTTTCAAAATTTAAAATACATTAATAAAAATTTTATCATTTCCACGTATTATTTTTGTGCATTTTATTATCACATGTCAACTTATTTGGAGCAAAGATATCCAGAAATAGATGCTACCAATTTAAGTTTTTTTCTTTCTTTGTTTCTCTAGAACATCTTTCCAATTCCATCCTGCCTGGGAACAGATTCATTAACATCCATTCGTTCCCAATTCCCTACAAAAGAAGCCAGCTGATCGACCTTGTCATACAATCCTAAGAGGCCACCCGTATGTACGAAGAGGATCTTCCTCCCTTCCCATTTCTTTGGATTTTCATTCATATCTTTCAGCATTGCATAAGCAGCCTTACCACTGAGAATGAATAAACAATATTAAGTAAAATCAGCAATATTCAATGATCAAACTTTTCTTTCCCCTTTTATTATAAGGAAACAATAAGAAGGAATTAATGATCACAAACCAAATACCTAAGAAAACTTTAGATAAAACCATTATGAGAGATATAAAGGTAAAAGATCCATAAGTTTTAGTAGTATAGAATGGAGTTAAAGGACGGGTTAGTGTAAAACAGTTAAAAAGTTTTACACTAACGCAGAATGAAAACCAACTATTTTGCCGCATCACCCACTTTTGTAAGGGTGGTTAGAAGTTGGCAGGTAGAAATGGAAACTATTTTGCCACATCACCACTCAGTGTAGAAATGTTTTCCACCAGACTTATTTTCCATAAATAAAGGTTAATGAATATTAGCCATAAACTGAAGATTGTAAACTGCCTGAGAACACAAACCAATACCTAAAAAACTGTAGATTAAACCATTAAGAGAGATATAAAGGTAACTAGTCTCTACAATAAAGTATTACAGTGTTGATTAATCCACTAAAAGAAAAGACTTCATCTTAGTTGTTGTAATTTATCCAGAAGGTTTGTCAATTTTCCACTGTTGCATCTTCACAACTTTTACATGATATACCACATGGCCTAATGGTTGCACTAACCAAGGAACTACTCATTTTACTAACTAAAGAATAGTTATAATTAATAAGTACAGCTAATCCTACTATAATAAGCTGGAGGAAACTACCAAGTTGGTGAACAAGATATTCGTGTGATGCACAATGAATGGCCTTTTGTTTGTGGGAAAGAAAAAAAAACAGACAGGAGTTCTAAGTGATCCAAAAGAGCACTTTGGTAATATACAACGTGGGTCGAATAAATACCTGTATACCGGGTCAAGAACAACACCTGTAGCTTCAGCAACTTCTTTTACAAAATTAAGCTCCTCAGAAGTGTTCATTGCATAGCCAAGACCCTTAGCCTGTAAACAGTTAAATTTTCATCATAAGAAAAAACCATGGCTAAGCCAGATGATGAACTAAGTTTTTTAGAACACAGACATATGTTCTAAGAACCTTCATGTTATGACTTGTCACACAAGCACATTATGTCTGCTGGAGTGTGATCATTGATTTTCTCAATAAGAACCAATATGTATATATTTTCACAAAAAGAACCATATACATCTTAGCAATCAGGGAAAACCTGTTCACTACCATTTTATTTTTTACCGATACACTCACATTTTGTATTTGGACAATATCTCCAGAGTTAACACCAGCTTTGAGTCCATCAAGCAAGCCTTGAACAAAGTTGTGGAAGTAATCCGGGTCATCACAAACGGAGAATGCATGCACCTGCAGGAAGCACCTAAATGATATAAGCATCATGTGAAAAATTGGACCGTGAGTCTTCAAAGTAGAAGGCATACCCTTGCTTTCAAGGTACTCAATGATGAACCCAGTGCTAAACCAGCAATTGTGCCCCCACTGGAAATTAACAAAAGTAGGTTGTTAATAGATGAAAATGTACTTCATGATTTAATAGATGATGTTCTTTCACCATATTACAGCTTAAGCTCACATTCACTAGGAAGTTTGGTAGTAAATTACGACATGAAAGCACAAACATACAATTTTTCACGGCCAAACCTTGAATTTTTATATTAAATTCACTTTCAAAGGGAGCTCGACAACTTGTTATTTGCTCTAGAATACATCATGCATACTATAAGATGCCTAAAAGTTGTTTTAGAAACAAGCTCCTTCAATATATAGAGAATTCAATCAAGAGGAAAAGGATGGTTGCTAAGGAAAATATAAATAAATCCAGAAGATCAGAACCTGCCACACGCCACAACAATATCATCAAACTTGACATTGCTTGTTCCACTTTGAATCTGCAGCTCAATTTCCCTAATTGCCTCGATGTAGCCCCTGAAAAGAATTTTAATCAGTGGTAGAATAATTTTTTTTGTATTTATTGTAATAGCATTTGAATCACAGCAATATAGAATCCTAGATTGATGCTATTTTGATTAGAGTTGATGTATCATATCATTTAGCTTTAAATGTAATATTGTATATTACTATAAATAGAGAATAAGTGTCTACTTTTTTTTGACAAAGAGAATAGTGTCTACTTAGATTAGACACACAGAACTACAAATTTTATATAAGAATAAGAATGTCAAATAAAAACAAAGAAAAATATCTAAACTCAAGTGGATCCCTCTTGGTGGCAAGAAGCTTGGTTTCTATTGTTGGATCTGAAATCAAGACTTGAGAATTATGCAGTTCAAATTCAAAACTTCCAACCCCAGATCCTCACCAATTTCACGACAAATACTTTTCTAGTATAAAAATATTAAAATGTTGGATGAAAAGAGTATTTAGACCATGGTAAAAGAGTATCCTACTAACAAAATCTAACTACATATAACATGAAGAACAACAGCTAGAATTTTTAGATCAATTTTGCTCTGACCAACAGCAGTAGATATATAGTAGATATTTCAATAACTTCATTTCTATAAACACCACAAGTATATGAAGAATTGGTTTTTGAAAGTTCATATCACGGTCTAACCTGACATTAAATTACAAAGATTTGGTTTTGTTCGCTTGATTTGAAAACATAGTAAACAATGGTAAAAGAACCAGTGGCAGAGTATATATTCCTTTGATAAAAGAACCACGATTTGAAAGGAGTTTTGCCATATACCTAGCCTATGTCTGATTCTAGTATCCCCCTTCCAACATACACACTGAACATAGGACATTTGGAGCGTGAAATTTAGAGAATTCAACATTGTGATAGAATATGATATTATGTGTAATATTCTATTAGGCTTGTTAACCAGACCCATTAAATGTAGAGTAGTCAATATATGCAAATTAGAGTCTGTACTCTATTCGCAACTGAAATAATATCAGAAATATTTTTCCACGTGTATCACAGGCTCCTCTATTTGGGGTTCTGGCTTCTGAATAAAAATCCTAGCCGCCTTCATTATGATCTTTCTTTGCTGCCTTCTTGGTAGCCCTTTGAGACATTCGGTACCCATTTATTTCCAATTGGTCAAACAAGTTCTTGTTTGTTGCACACAGCCACTGTTTACCGCCGTCAGCCGTTGCTTTTGTGCCGGCAACCACATCCAGAGCTTGCGACGTCCTGCTGTCCCCCGCAAAATTTTCCCGGTTTTCTCTTTGGTGCCTCCTCTTTGGGAGTCAAAATAGTATTCTGAAATGCTTTTTTTTGGGCATTTTTTAACGGCTGTTATTCCTTTTTTTAGTAGCTAACCTTTTTCTGTTCTTTTTCAATGGCAGAACCAATTGTGGGTGAATGATGATTCGTCCTCTGAGCGCACCTCAAGGGTCTAAAATCCACCTATGAAAATCTTCAACACTAAGCAAGGAAGTCTTTCGATACAAAGTATTTTAAAATTATCAATGGACTCCGGCTTGAGTTGGATCAGTACCAAAATTTATAGATGGATTGGAGCAAGGATACTTCCACTCTAAACACCTTCATTGAGTGGGATAGGGTCTTTGAGTTCTTCTCAGTCAGGGTTGAGCACTGAGGTTGACTCATCCGGGTGCAGATTTTGGTAAAGTAAAACTTCTCACCCTTAATGAGGTATTTTACACTGTTCGCATTGAGAATTTACACTCACATGTCATGCTTGATGAGAAGCACTCTAATGGGTCAGCATTAGCAGCAGGGAAAAGAAGTATACAAAGATCATATATTATCCAAGCCTAGTCACGAGAAATTCTCTTGTGAACACTGCAAAAGGATAGGGTGTTCAAAGCAAAAGTTCATTCAAATTACACAAGGAGCATATTCTTAGCCAAGCTGGAGCGTTCAGGGGTAAACATTAAAATCAAGCACATTTTGCCACATTGGCTCATGACACTGAAGGCACTACAAAGGGAGAAACTGACTCCCCCTCCCTCAATAAGCAGGACTTGGGTCGTTTGAAGTCTCCATTTGACTCTAGTAAGCCTTTTGTATCTTGTTCTCTAGCAATGATTCGTAGGAGTTTGTGCTATCAATACTTTACTGTTTGTGATTCTGTCCCTAAGAATGTTCGGATTCTTGACTCTGATGCCACTGACCACGTGACATTTATTTCTACATTGTTTTTCCCTTCTACTTTTCCTCCAAGTATACATCATTTTGTTGTTGCTGGTGGTTCTCATGCTCTTGTTGTTGGCTCGTAACTATTGAGTTGCAACCTTCATTAAAATTACAAATTGTGTTACAAGTTCCCACACTCTGTAATAACCTAATATCTACTCATAAGCTTACTTGTGATTAGAATTGCAGAGTAAATTTTTTCACTTCTCATTGTAATTGCTAACTTGTTTGACAAACAAAGATGATTTGTAGGTGTTGTTTTCCTACTTCCCATCCGAGTCTTTCTCTCCTGCCTCACAAATTTGGCTTCAACACTAGCATCTTGAGGTGTTCAACCATTTGATATTATTCATTCTAATGTTTTGGAACCTATCCCTATATCTTACATTTGGGGCGTGAAATAGTTTATTTCATCTATTGATGATTATACTCGAGTAACTTAAATTTTCTTGATGATGGATAAATTCTGACAAATGATGAAGAATATGCAAATCATTGTCTTTCAAGCTTAACAGTAAACATGACACCATTATGAAATCACATGTGTTGACAGCACACAACAAAGTTGTGTGACAGAGAAAACTAGTCGCTCTTAGTTTGAAGTTTCTTGAGCCATTCTCTTCCAGATCTCTGTCCCTAACTCAAACTAAGAAGAAACTAAGACACTTGCAGTCGGTAAATTGTGTCCTATACTATTTGAAAGCCGCTTAATCTTGTTCAAAAGAGGTCAAAGCCTAACTGTGGAAGCTTACACTGATATAGATTCTGTGGGTTAAGTAAATGATATAAGATCCACTTCAGCACATGGTGATAGTATAGGAACCTTGTCACCGGAGGAGTAAGAAGCAAAGTGTGCTAGTAGCTTGAGTAAGTGCTAAGGTTGAAATTAGAGCTATGACACAAATAATTTATGAGCCATTGTGAATGAAGATTGTACGGAACGATTTGAAGATACAATCTAAAGACCCTACAATGTGATTTGTGACAATAAATTGACTATAAACATTGCTTGATCAGTATGACAAAACAAAAATACATAGAAATAAACATAAACCATTAAGGAAAAGTTGGATAGTGATTTGATAACTACAACTTACATTCCTTTTGAACAATCAACTAGCAGATGTGTTAACAAAGAGCTTAGAATGGATTGGACCTAACTCAACCTACTAGAAGGTATGATCAAGCATAACCTACAATGTCGAGGCTTTGAAATCTAGATGCTAGGAGGACAGCATGTAAAAGATAAAAACCATGTTTAATTAGGCAATACAAGAATAAATTGAGAAGAGAGAGAGTGACCATGTTCCGAGAGAGTTTGATCCGCCAACAGGAATAACATATGGCTTCCTCCCTTCTTTGATCAACTTTTGTTTGAGGTGGTTGGCAAGTGTCTAACAGAAAGAAAAGAAAAGCAGTGAGTTAGTTAATCGAAATGAATGAAATGGAAGTAAGGAGGAGACTTACGACACTTCCAATTTGTGCGTATTCTTCTTTGGATATAAGTTGAAGGTGAGCTCCAACCAAACGCTCAACGAGTAGATTGCCAACGAGGGAGGGATCTTGATCAACAAGGAGCTTAGAAGTGCGGAGTATAAGGAAAGGGTCTAGATTCAAATACTTAGCAGCAACGGCAGTGGCACGACAATGGTTGCTTTGAATGCCTCCAATTGTAATGACAGAGTCAGCACCTTCAGCAATTGCATCGGCCATCAAGAACTCCAATTTCCTTACTTTGTTACCACTCAATTGCATTCCTGAAAGGTCGTCGCGCTTCAGCCACACTTCCGTATTGAGTGGCAGGTTGGGAAGGTTCCATCTGTGAATTGGAGTCGGTAGCTGGTAACATCATATATATCACACAACAACAACAACAACTATGTGATTTGATTATTATTATTAGAGAAAGGAAAACTATATATAATACTGAAAGGTTAGAAAATAATATAAATAAATTAGTTACTGACATGGGCAAGAGAGGCGATATGAGAAGGTATAGGGTCGAGGTGGGATGCCCATGAAGGAGGCGTATAAGGCTTCAGGCTGAGAAAGTCGAAGTTTGATGCCATCAATGGCTCCACCAGGGTTGAGAGCTGCTTCCTCAGACTCAGATGGTGTATAGTACTCCGACCATGGATGCAGCAGCGACCATACATGTACATCACTTCACTCTCACTTCTCTGCTCCAGTTGTTATATCCTCCAGTTTTCAAGTTGATTTGCGACACGTGGCAAACTAATAACCCAACGGTTAAGATTAAAAGCAAAATCAACATTTCGCTGTTCCTCTTCTTCTCCGGCTACGCCTCCTTCCATCTTTTTTAAATAGTAACACCAAACTAATGAAGTGTATTTTTTCATTTTATCTTTCTATTATATATTTTCCTTTTAATCTACCAATAAATTCTTATTTTTTTGCATACACTTTCTTTTTCCAGTAAATTTAATATATTATGTAAAAAAAATTAATATGTTATATACCAAAAAAAAATTTTAAAAAAAATTTAGTTTTCCAAATATATAATATTAATTAGTTTTATTGGAAAAGACCAAGAGCAATTGACAAAGATATAATTGTCAAATCATATTCTTAAAATATAAAAAGACCAATAAAAAAATGTTAAATCTAACGACAAAAGACTAATAAAAAAGAACTAAGGGAGTATATATTTGAAAATTACTCAAAACTATAGTAATGGAGAAAGAAAATGGAGAGAATCTCAACTCTGAGAGTCGATTCTGAACCAGATTAGACGGTTCAGTGAACCGTATACTCTATAATTATGGTGAAAAAAAAAAGAAAAAGAAATAAACGGATGATGAGTAATTAATAGTGTTATGATTGCATTGATATTTGTTATATATATATATATATTATATATATATAGATCAAGAAACATTACAAACAAATTAAACGAGTCTCATTCCGTCTTCACTCTCCCTCCCTCCATCGCAGTTCCTCGTTGTTGCGCCTCCTATTGTGTCATCTTCTTCTTCGAAGCTCCAGCTTCAAGGTATTTTTTTTATTATTTTTAATTTTCTCTTTTCTTCCTCGAAAAGAACCCTTGGGACTTGGCTAATGCTAGTTAAAATAGAAGATGATCAATCACATAGATCATATTTAGGGGTTTTTCTCTAAACTCCTCACCCTGGTCGCGAGAAAAGCTTCGACCACCACCACACCATCGCCACTGGCCGCCATTCTCCCCCTTTCTCTCTCTCTGCTCGACCCCTTTTGTCTCTCTTCTCGACGCGACAGGTACTGAAATTCTAGAGACAAAGCTCCGTTCCAATTTCCAAATCTAAATTCTTGGTTTCAGGTGCTGGAATTTTGATATGAATTGCTGAGACAAATTTCTATAGTTTTTCTAGGTTTTAGGTTTTTGGAAAATTTTGATTTGTTTCTTTGATTGATTGAATAAATATAGATAATAGATAACTCAATCCTTCTTATTGTAAGGGAGCCATAATGGTGATGTTGTCATGTTGAGTTAGAAAATTTTGGTGTTGTTAACCTCAACTTAGAAAATTTGAAGAAATTTGGTGTAAGGAATTATTTAATTGGTTATAAATATTGGTATTGTTATTTAGATGTAATACATTGTTATTAGGTACTTCCATATCCGAATGATCTCTTTCTCCAATTGTTTATGCATGCTGCCATGATCATGAGTATTCTGTTTTTGACCTTTCTCAGCAGAATATAAGTAAAGTTATTCTTTAAGCCTAGTTTTTGTCACATAAAGTCTTAAAACTCAATAAACATGTCTCCAATTTATATAAGTAAAGTTATTCTTGATTTGTCAATCTTGATGAATGATGAAAAAGTACCAAGATGTTTCATGTCTTTAATTACCTAAGCAAAGAAACAAAAATTACTAACTTAGATGCCTTGCTGGGTCTAAATGATGGTCTTAATTCGGCTCGTTCAGCACTTCATGCCTAGAAAGGATCAAAAGTTTGTTTGAAAAAAACGAATAAAAACAGGCACATAAAGCATATTTAAATAGATAAAATAAACAAGTTGGATCAATCAGTGACTTTTTATGATGAAATTTGGTGCACAAAAAAGTTAAAGTAGCCAGGCATTATGCTGGACATTGAATATGTTTGGGACCCTCTAAATGCTTGTATTTGGGATGAGAAATGTTCTGCCAAGGCTGGCATGTATGAACCTCAGTTGGAGGAGGCTTATTTTTTTTATTTTATTTTTATGGAGTATGGGTTAATAAAGCTTTTGTTGATGGTACTTGGCTTGTAATATTGGTCATTCTTGTTTGTATTCATCTACCGAGTTTCTGCGAAAGAATCTTAATTAATGTAGATTTTGGTCTAATAGGGGGATTAGTTGACCTCGAGTAAATGCTTGGCAGCACATTACTTGAACTAACTTAATTCAGCGTTTCAAACAAACAAAGCTAGTCTAACAATGTCTATAATGTGACTCATTATAGAAGTCCAGAGCCATGATTCATCATATGTATATCTCACCTTTGACAGCAGAATTTAAGTAAAGTTATAAATTGGAGACATGTTTATTGAGTTTTTAAGTAAAGTTATTCTCCAATTGTTTATGCATGCTGCCATGACCATGAGTATTCTGTTTTTGACCTTTGACAAAGACTTTATGCTGCCATGACATGGTTTTAACCTTAACTTAGCATTGTGAATGATTAGGAAATATGGAATATAAATGAAGAAGCAACCAAGTGTTTAGCTTATGCATTTGCCTTGGACTATGTTAATACTAGGCTTTGAATCCTATTTAGTAATCTGTCCTATTAATGTAATGAAATCTTGATCATCAAATTGAAATAGTGAATCACTAAGATTGAAACTGGCAATTGCTTCAAAAAAGTATAACTGTGGATAACTTCAGAGTCCTCAAAAATTCAAATGTCATGGCTTAGCACCTCTATTTGAAAGGATAAAGTTCGTGTATTACATATACACATGTTACACTTCATTCAGTAGGTTACTTTCCTGACTGAAATTGTTTATAAGATTGAAGAAACTCCATCATGCTAGTTTATATATGTATCCACTACATGAACATCTGATGCCTCCTTGCTACACTATCTAAGTACTGTGTTGCTGTCTACTATATGTTCCCATAGGGCAGGAACAACTGGAAGAGATAAAAAGAAACACTATAAGAACTGTGTTGCTATCTATTTTTAGTATAACTTTTTAGTAAGTTTAATATAATTTAGTTTTTGGACCACAAATTTTAGTCCAGGGGTTTCTTTATCGTCACATATTGTTTTTTATTTTTCATTTATTTTATTACTTACTGTTACTTTACTACTAATGAATGTTATTTGTTCTTGTACCTGTTATGAACTATGATAGAACTCAGTTTCAAAGATCAAATATTAATGGTGAAATTGATGGAATAGTGTAATTGTATTAATGGAATAAGGAAGCAATTACAAGGGTAGTAGTAATAAAGCAAATAACAGAATGAAAGGATAACAAATTGATAGCAAGCTACCAATCCCAAAGAGCACAATGCTCCCCCAAATCACTATGATAGTGACCCACACAATGCCACACAATGATAACCGAATACGTGAATGCCTTATTCTCTTACTACTAGTACTATATATAACCCCCATCTCATGCAGCACATGCACTCCTCATGCATTCTTTGCCACCTCATCATTGATTATTCCTTTTGCTTTCTTTCTAGAGTAGAATTCCCACACCCTAGGCTTAGGCCCAACATCAAGGTCCATCCATATCTCTATCAAACTAGATCCCTTGTTGCATAAAAATATTCAGAGATTTTCAGTTCTTATCGGAAAGTAGAAGAACAGAAAGATCCTGCTTTGCTGCTTTGTGTGTTCCGTTTCACCTGGCTTTTACTTTTTAGTTGTTATTGATTGTTATATTTTCCAATGGTTGTGGTTTGTGTAGTCTCTTCATTTATGGATGTTGCTTCCTGATTTGGGGTTTTTCTCGTTGGCAGTGATACAAATGAGTGTAGTGACAGATTCTCCTGTGCATTCTTCTGGAAGTGACGACTTCATTGACTATCTCAATGAAGCTTTAGGTGCAAGTTCACCCAACTCATCGTCAGATGAAGAAGCTGAAAACCAAGATGAGTTTGAGGTCCTCAGGTGATCTTCATAACCCGTTTCATATTACATGCATCATGGTATTAGTTAAGCTGTTGCCAGATGTGATTTGACAAATTTATTGAAATTTGTTGGGTATGACATCCTTCTTTCCCCATTGACTATATTACAGGATGAATATTACCACTAGTGCTGCATTTTCTTCTTAACTTGTCAAATGGAAGTGTTTTTAACTATGTTTTTGCCTTAAGTATGAAAACTTATTTTATTGGTGTGTGGAATTGTAAACCACTCAAGCTTATAGGAAAATTTTTGTGCCTAGTTATCAGTTCCTCAATGTTGTGCGGGACTAAGTATTGGGGGTAATGAGCAACTAACAAATAAGTTCACTGTGGCAGAGATAAAAATGTTATGCTGGATGACTGATCATGCAAGATAGGACCGGGATAGAATCACCAAAGTGAAAGTTGTGCTCACTTCCATTAGAGTCTCGTCTTAAGCGGTTTGGGGATATGTGCTGTAGAAGCATCAATAAGAGGCATTTTAGTAAAAGAGTGCAATAGTTAAAATGTAAAGGGATACATACTAAAGGAAAAATAGAAGAGACAGGAGTCTATGACCCACCTGGACTCAACAAACCTATCTTTAGGCATGGTCCATGATAGAGCATTATTTTATCGATCAATGTAGCTGACTCCAACCTATTGGGAAAAGGCTTTAATTATTGTTGTTTTTGTTAAATTGTGAACCAGTTAGCATAAAACTATAGGAGAGATAGGGGCTATATGATTCCTTATTTTTGCGTCAAGAGACAATGATGCATTCTTTGAATTATTTTCTCGTTTCATGTTTTTGATCAAAATTTTGTGTGCTTACATTTTAATTTATGAATTAAAGCAGAAATAAAAGACGGAAGTTTGAGAGCACTGAAGAAACTGAGGGGTCTACTTCAGAAGGAATCGTGGAACAGAAATTAGGTAATTTTGGTTGTTTTAGCTGTTGTTTCATTCTATGTTGTGAAAGCGGAAAAGCGGTGCGACGCGGTCAACCCCAAAATTGACGCGGCGCGGTAGCGGTGAAAATCGCGGCCGCTATTTAAGCATCGCGTCGCGGACAATAAAAAAAAAAAAAAAAATATACATTCAAATACCCAAATAAAAACTCAATCTTCATAGAATAGAAGTTTAAAACCAATAAAAGACCAATCATTCAAATACATCCAAAATACCAATAAAAGTCATAAGCATTAAACTCAACGAAACAAACAAACACTTAATTCTAAACATGAAATAAAAACTCAAGAGTCATTAAAATTCATGGTTTCTTCATCATCACTTCCTTCACCACTGCTTTCCTCTTCATGCACTTCATCCTCTTCATCTCCAATAGAAACAGAGGATAGAACTTAGAAGACAAAGCAATGAGAAGAGAGAAGAGAAATAGAAACATAAAACAAACCTTGTTGCTATGGAAAGAGAGAAGAGAGTTCGGTGGTGAGAAGAGAGTTCGGTGGTGAAGGAGGCTCCTTGCGTTGAAAAGAGAAGAAGGATCGCGGAGGAATAGAGAGAGAAAGAGGGTTAACACTGAATAAGGGTTAGTGTTTACCAAAATACCAAAATTACCCTTCAAACGTTTTAAAATTTAAGGGCAAAACTGTCGATTTGCATTGAAATGAAAAAGCGGTGCTACAAACCGCTCCGATCCGCAACCCGCGACGGGTTTCTCGCCCGCGATCGGCGAATAGCGCCCGCTACAGCCAACCGCACCGCTCCAGCAAGTACCGTAGCGGCGACCTTGAAAATACCGCACCGCGCCGCGATAGCGGCCGCGACAGCCGCAATTAACAACATAGGTTTCATTATCTTTGCTAAGAACCAGAATCCATCCTGCCACACTTGCATGTAAAATTTTTTTAAAAAAATTATTCATAAACAGATTTTAAAGCAAGTAAGCCAATTTATTTTTAAGAAAGGATGTGATAATCTCTGTTCTGTTAGTTTTTCGGCATTTAATGCCCTCTTGAACTATTTTACTGGCACAGCCTAAGCTTGTTTGACAGGCATTGTTATATGTAATGCAATTGTCAATTTTCTTTACCTGAACCATTCCCCCTTAACCAAGAAACCCGGTTGATTGTTAATTCACTGATGTTGTCAGCTCTTATAAAGCAATGAACTAACGATACATAAGCAACTAGATGTTGTACACCTTAGACTACCTTTTTTCATGGGCCACTGGATTGCAATGGAACCTTATTTAAATTTATTTGTAAGGGCCCAAATTATGCACAATCTTTTCACATCTTCGTGAAAATACGAATCTCATAACTCTCATTTTGTTTTGAAAGTGTTGTAACACCCTGTATCTCTCCCAGTTGTTGCAGAGTCATCCGTCGCGAAGGTAGATGGGTGTACACATCCTGGCTCATTTGGGGACATGTGTATATGTTGTGGACAAAAATTGGATGGGGAATCTGGTGTGACATTTGGGTACATACACAAGGTATACATTTTTTCTGATAATTATTTTCTAGAATTAATAATTTAGATTTGGATAGTTGTTGATGCCGAATATTGCTGTTTTCGAATGACTGTTTGATCAGTTGAATGGCTGGTTGTTATCAATCATGACCAGCAAGTGTAAAATATAGTGGCAATCCTACAGTACCACTTATATGGAATATATGTCCATCTATTGTGTTAGGAAACTGACATATAAGTATGCAGCTTAGTGGTTTCTATGCACTGCCAGAGTTTGATGATGTCATTGATGTGACGATTCTCTGGGTTTTATACACAATATTATATCCTGCATTCTTTAATTTAAAAATTATATGCTCAGTCTCCTGATTTTTGGTTAGCATGATGGTTGGGCTGGTAGTGGTAGCATGTAAGCACAATCCAGTTAATCTACGTAGTTTAGCCGGCAATAGTTTCTTAAATATAATGTTTAAGTTTTGTATTTGCAGGGACTGAGACTTCACGATGAAGAAATTTCTAGACTGCGCAATACAGAGATGAAGAAATTTCTATATAGTAAAAAGCTTTTCTTGGTTCTTGACCTAGATCACACACTGCTAAATACCACTATCCTTGGTCAATTGAGCTCAGAAGAGTTACATTTACTTAACGAGACAGATTCTCTAGAAGGTATATAGGCCAACCAATGTGTTTTATCTTTTGGCAATTGACGTCATTATTCTATATTAGAATTTGTGCTTCATGCATTTCTTCATCTTCATTGCTTTTGTCACATACCAATTATTTCTTTTGTTGCTAAAAGACATAGATATCAGTGTGTTATTCTGCAATTGCCAGTACTATGCTGCTAATCGTCACATAGAACTCTGCATAAGTCATATATAGAGTAGAGTGATTCGTGTTGTAAAGAAAGAATCTCATATTTTGATAATTTTTCTTTTAAAGTAGATTTCGAAAAATTAGGGTCTTCAAATCATATACTTAACCATGTGTGTATTCGCAATTGTGACTACTTTCTCTTGATTTTACTTTACAATGATGTTTTGCTAGTTTTGGGTTTTTTTAGAACTTTGTACATATGCTGCCTTCCTTTAACTTGTATTATGAAACAATAGATGTCTCCAAAGGTAGCCTCTTCAAATTGGAGCATATGCATATGATGACCAAGTTGAGGCCATTCGTCCGTACATTCCTTAAAGAAGCAAGTGAAATGTTTGAGATGTACATCTACACCATGGGTGATAGGCCTTATGCATTGGAGATGGCCAAGTTGCTGGATCCTCAAGGAGAATACTTCAATGCTAAAGTGATTTCTCGAGATGATGGGACTCAAAAGCATCAAAAGGGTCTTGATATTGTGTTGGGCCAAGAAAGTGCTGTCTTAATTCTTGATGATACAGAACACGTGAGTTCCCTTCTAGTTTCTAACTTGTTTTGCCAAATTACTTATTTTGAAATGTCTGTTTGATGATAGTTATTGTATGTGGAAGTCAATCTCATAATACTTTCTTTTACCTATATGTATGAACAAATGACACACAATTGTATTATATGAATCAAAGTAGTCTATAAGTATATGATGTGGGTATGATGTCAGCAGTATGGAATCAATTTTTCTTGCATTCGCATTTCATGTTTGCAGGAACTAGAGAGTGCTAGAATGACTATTAGTCCAAGTTTAAATCCATTTAATATTTTAAATAGTTTGTCATTTATGAACTAAAATAATCTCATTTAAATCCGATGAAATGTAATATATTGTTGCTATGAAATATTGTAGGCCTGGATGAAGCATAAACAGAATCTGATACTGATGGAAAGATATCATTTTTTCGCTTCAAGTTGCCGGCAGTTTGGCTTCAATTGCAAATCTCTTGCTGAAACAAAAAGCGATGAAAATGAAACAGATGGAGCACTTGCCAAAATACTTGAAGTGCTCAAGAAAGTCCACCGCACGTTCTTTGAGGTGAGTCACTTCTTATTATGATCTCATGCCCTGATAAAAGTCGGCTATTTTATATATGTTGCTGAAGTTGTGGTATGGAACTTTCTGTAGAAACTTCAAGGAGATCTCGTTGACCGAGATGTGAGGCAGGTAGTTATCTTTTTTATATCTGTTTGTCTTTTATAGTTCTAGCATTTTGAAATGGAAATGTCTAGCTAATTTGTCCTCCTAGTTTGAGATTCTGATAATGTGGTTTCTGTAATCTTCATTTTTTCCAGGTTTTGTCATCAGTTCGTGGTGAAGTTTTAAGTGGGTGTGTGATCATTTTCAGCCGTATTAATCATCTTGCATTACCAACTCTCAAGAGGATTGCAGAGCAAATGGGAGCTACTTGTTTGTCAGAACTTGATCCCACGGTGACACATGTAGTAGCTACTGATGCTGGAACTGAGAAGGCCCGGTGGGCAGTTAAAGAAAATAAATGTTTAGTTCATCCCCGATGGATAGAGGCCGCAAATTACTTTTGGCAAAAGCAACCAGAGGAGAACTTCATTATAAAAAAGACCACTACTCACTCGTAGTATATCACTGCTCTATAATCTATTGGAGATGACTCAAAAACTTCTCTTTTTAACTTCTTTTCTTGGTAGAAGCAACCTGAGGAGAACATTTTGCTTGTTTTCATTGCTCCTCCTGTTTTAACTTTATTTTCCTTTTCCTTCGTTCCAATACAAGCTTGGTCTTTTATGACAATTTTTTAGTTTATGAAACCAAGAAACGTAAGGTTACAAATGCTATTGCAATTTTAACATGTATAGTATTTCTTGGTTCTCATTGTTTGGTTGTATTCACATTTATCCCTATCCCCAAATGCTAATTGTGGTTGGGAAAATCAACTGACATAATCTTGCAGCAATGTTTATCCACAAGCCTCACAACATCTTTACGGTATCTCTTTTCTTGCTCACAATAAGGAAAAATAAGGAGCACCATAACTAATAGTCTTGAAATTCCCATGCAATTTAATGTCTGAATAATTGAAGAATCCAAATTGTTTGAGATGATCCTGAGTCCGTTTTAAAGTTATAAGTGCAGTCTTGAGATGATCCTTGTATCCATAAATAGAGACTATGTACATGACATGACACTCTTTAGGGGATTACCTTTTTTTTTATTCAATCCTTCATAAAAAATAAATTTCAAGAAAAAGGACATACCTTCTCTTGTTTTTTCCACCAACAGTAATTAAGTTCTTTGACTCGTAGTAGCACACCAATGAGATTAATTGTCGAGTTGGCAACAAAGTATCTAATCTAATTTAATTACTATGGTTGAACTACATCCAATTCCAATTTTTAAGTAGTTCATTTCAAAAGTTGAACTCAGATTAATTTTTTTTATAGTAATTCTCACGTTTTTAGCTCTATACGATTTTAAAGACAGAGAATTTACTTTTTACAACGAGTTCAATGATAATCTTCTTATGGAGTAATTAATTATGAAGCACGGACTCTTTGAATTATGTGTATCAGTGTTTTACAATGGATTCAATACTTCAATGAGAATTTGAAGTACTCCCTCTGTCCCAAAATAAATGACCTATTTGACCACTAACACGTTTGACAATGCACAACTTTAATCGTTAATATCTCTAATTATCTATTATTAAAAATTATAAAAATGGTATATTTTGAAAGTACTTGTCGAGACAAATCAAACATCTCATATGCTAATATTTGCATGTATATATTAATAGAAAAATAAGGTCAAAACAAGTCAAATGAATAGTACACTAAGTCAAAAAAAAGTCATTTAAAATGGGACGGAGGGAGTATATTTATAATTATATTGAATTATGTCATTTTGTTAAATTATTATTGAGATTCATCAAAATTAACATATTCAATAAAAATTCATAAATCATTAATTTTGATCGATCTCAATAACATATTAAATTATTTTTAATTTCTCTAAAATCTTTTATGAATAATCTATATAATATAAACTTTCAATTTAGCGATAAATTTTGTAAAATTCACATTTATTATAATATTTTTTATATACACCATGGAAGAATATCAAATTTTCAATGTTAGAACTCGCCGTATGGATGTTCTCCCGCGTAGATTTTTACAGATACATCATAAATGTGGATTTGATTAAAATGTCAATGTTAATTTAACTTTTTGATAGGAACAAGTGTTAATTTTCTATTTATCCTCATATTCAACATAATAATCATGACTAACCTGTGTCTCTTCTTAGAGAGAAATGATATTTGTACAACCAAAGAATGAACAACTTTGGACAACTCTCTCTCTCCTACTCTCATTATATTCTCACACTCTCTCTCCTCCTCTCACTTTATTTTTTTTTGTTGTAAAAGTAAATGAGGGTTGTCCCAAAAGTTGTCAACTTTTGGGTGTACAAATAACACAACTTCTTAGATGGCGTACAATTAATACTTGAAAATCATCGTTGAGCTAACTAAGGAATAAAAACCTACTCCTAGATGGATTACTCATGATGCCTAATTGAATGGCTTCATGTATCTGACAATGAAATCTGAAACCCCACCCCATAAATCAGTGTCCTCTATAGGAGTACGTGGTATATGTAGAGCTGTCAAAATGGGCCGGGCTAATGGGCTGGGCCATTAGCCCATGGATTTGGATCGGGCTGGGCCTTAAAAAAAGTCGTTAAAAAATATCCGGGCCTTTTTTAGCCCAGCCCAACTAGCCCAATTAAAAAATGGATCGGGCTGGGCTTGCCCACCGGGCTTTGGGCTGGCCCGTTTAAAATTAAAAAAAAAAGTTTTTAGTTAAAAAAAAACATTTTGGGCTAAAATTCTGCGTTTTCATAGTCCGCGTTTTCCCTTTTCATTTTTCCCCCTAAAATTCCTAAAATATTTCACTCACTTTCTCTCTCTGGTTCAAAACCCCTAAAATCTTTCACTCACTTCTCTCTCTAGTTCAGAATCCCTATAATCTCTCTCACGTTCTCACCTCTCCGCCGAATCAAAATCTCTAATCTCTTTGCTCATGTTCTGGTTCTGCTCAGGTACGAACTCTCTCACCAATCTCTTTTGTTTCCTCTCTTCCTCTCTCGCCAAATCAAAATCCCTAATCTTTTGTTTCCAGTGCTAGTTGCTATGTTTATTCAATTTGTTGTTAATAATAATTCTTCTATTATATTAACTTTTTAGTCATTTACTTCTCAAGTTTTATGAATTACAGATGTACCAGTCGGAAGTAGAGAAGAATCAAGTGCTCAAGGGGCTTTGGCCAAGAAGTTAACTATTTTGTAATATATTTTGATTTTGATTATCTAAGGATGCACTTTGTATGTTGCGACAAATACTTTTACATGTGCATGGATCTTTATTTGGTAGATACATTTTGTATGAATGTTGATTTGATGGTTGTTTTATGTGGTAATTATTTTGTCAGTTGTGTCATTGATCCTTTTTGGCGTGCGCTAAAAAAATTATACGGGCCGGGCTAGCCCATCGGGCTGCATGGTCCAATAGGGCTTGGGCCGGGCTAGAATTTGGCAGCCCATATAGAAATCGGGCCAGCCCAGGCCCACCCACTTTTACGCGCTGGCCCGCCGGGCTGGGCCGGGCTGCCCCATTTGACAGCTCTAGGTATATGTGTCACTTTGAAAGAATGTGTTTTTCTTTTTTGACAAAAAAAATGTGTTTTTTTTTTTAAAAAAAAAAAAAGATAGTATTGATGTATTAATGAGTGTGTTTGTTTAAGCTTTAAAAAAATGATTTTTTTTAAAAAAAATTTAGAGATTTTTTGTAGAGATTTTGAAGAAAATCTAAAGCTACTTTGTGTTTGTTTACAATCATAAATTTTTATTTTAAATAGCAAGTTCCTACATTAGGTTCCTTAGTTTTTAAAAAAAATAGATTATTGAAAAGCTATTAGAAATAACTTTTTATTTTCGGGTTAAAAATGTTTTTTTTTAATAAACACTATCAAAATTATAAAATATTTTTTTTAAGAAAAATAGATTTTTTCTTAAAAAAATTCAAAACAAATGCACCCAATATCTCTTATTAATAATTTTACTAACTTTAATTGTAATAAGGAAAAACACTGAAAAAACAGAACAAAAAATATTTGGAAAAAATTTGATTCGTTTTCAGGGAAACAATTTTTTTTTTGTCACAAAAAAAGGAAACTCTAGATGAAGATGATTGTTCTGGGCTAAACTTTTGAAGTGAACGAAGTCCAATACCAATTATTCAATGTTACATCCATCGATCTAGAAGGTTTCTCTCCCTCCTTGAAATTCCTTTTTTGCCCTTGAATAAAAACTTCGTAACGCGTTTTCAGATTTTTTTGCCTTTAATGCAAACTTCGGAATGTGTTTCCTAAAATTTATCCAAATTTGAACTAGGAAAACTTCGGAATACGTGTTTCCTACCTCTAACTCGGACCATCTCTTCCGCTTATCCACCAATTGAGTTCATCTATACTCTCTTTTATCTAGGGGTGTACGTGGGCCGCATTGGGTTGAGTTTGGCCAAAACTGAAACCCGAACCATATAAGGTACTATGGGTTGGGTCTAGTAAAATAACCACCCGTTATAACATTGGGCCGGGTGGGATTGGGTTGGATAGTGGGTTACCCGAACTATTTTTCTATTTTTTTTATATTAAAAATATAAATATCGAATCATCATATTTTTCATAAAAATAATTCAACCATTGTATTTTTTTGAAAAATAGTGTTACTTTTTTTCACTATAAAAAATAATCACCTATTTTTTTATGTATACCCACTAATTTATGGGTTGGATAGTGTGTTATCCAAATAATTTTTTTTCCCTTTGTTATCATATCAAATGACTAAACGAAAAATCATTATATTTGTTTATGAAAATTATTCAATATTTTTATTTTTCAAATAGTGCGATGAATTATCATATTTGTTTATAAAAATTATTCAATCTTTTTATTTTCTTAAAAGATAGTATAACTTATTTTAAATATAAAAATATTTATTGATCAAATGGCAAAATCTTTAGTATTTTCATAAAAATATTTTCAAAAAACATAACACTAGTGGGTCGGTGGGTTTTTTGGGTTGGGTCCGGTTTTACCCGAAACCCAATTTTTTTTATGGGTTTTTCATTTTTTAAATCCATATCCACCTACTTGCCCGACCCAACCCACTTTTTTGGGTTGGATTGGGTGGGTTTGACCGGTTCGAGTGGGTTTGCCCAATCCATGTACACCCCTACTTTTATCCTCTTAGAGGCTCTGTTTGGTAAAAAAAATAGCGGATAGCTGATAAGCTAGCTTATAGCGGTTGAACTTATAGCGGATAACTTATAAGCTAGCTTTTAGCTTATAGCGAATAAGCTAGCTGATTGAATTTGTAATGTTTGGTAAAATTAGCGGTTGGACTAGCTTATAAGTATGAAATGACATAAAAATGATATGTTTAATTAATATTTAATTTTTTTCAAGTAAGATGATAAGGGTAAAATTGGAAGAAAATATAATAAGCTATAAGCTCATAAGTTACTTGAAATAGCGTTTGGAAAATAAGCTATAAGCTAGTAAAATAAGCTATAAGCTCTTTTTTAAAAACTGTTACCAAACAGAGCTTTTAGCTTATAAGTTAAAAACTATAAGCTATCTTATTTGGCTTACCAAACAGAGCCAGAATAAAATCTAACCAATATCATATTTTTATAAAAAAATAAAATCATATTATTGGGTGCTGCGATACCTTTGATTATTTGAATCAGCAATTTGTGGCTCTGTATAAACCTTCTACTTCAACATTGCCCCACTGTAGATACATATATATCTGTACAATAAACAAGCTGTATTTCTCTGTTTTTTTTTTTTTTATATATAGAAGAGGGCAACAGCCCACTTTCTTTGCTAACCACAAGTTGTATTTCTCTTAAAAATGTAAAATATAAAATATAAAATTTCAGGGCATATATTCTAAATTTGTAATACTCACTTATACAATTTACAATAGCTTTGCCAACTATATTGATAATTAATCCTTTTCAATTTATTTATAGTCTAATCTCTTCCGCTAAAGTCAACCGTAATAAAGGATTAGGCAGGTGTGTTTGGTAAGTCTGATAAGTTAGCTTATAAGCTTGTTTAAAAAAAATAGATATGTTCGGTAACGAACTCCTCTAATTAGTTTATAGCGTTTTTTGAGATGCTATTAAAAGTAACGTTTGAGTTTATAGTTATTTCATTATTATCCTTATTATTATTTTTAAAAAATAATATAATAATTGTCTATTAACCATGTACTTTTATGTCATTTTGCACTTACAAAAGCTAAATTTGTCAAACACTTTAATTTTCATCTACTAGTTTTTTAGCTATAAGCTATCAGTTACTAGCTATAAGCTAGCTTTTCAACTATCAGCTAGCTTATAGCTTATTTTTACCAAACATAGTCAAAATGCATTTATAGGTTCTTTAAGTTTTACGTTTATAACAAATGAATTCTTTAAGTTTTTTTAGTTACAAACAAGTCCTTTAAGTTTTACGTTTGTAACAAATGAATCTTTAAGTTTTTTAAGTAAATAGGTCCTTTAAGTTTGTAATTTGTAACATCTAGATTTTATTTTTTAAAGTTATATCTGTTACAAACGTAAAATTTAAAAGATCTATTTCTAACAAACGTACAACTTAAATGAACTATTTGTTACTTAAAAAACTTAAAGGACTTATATGTTATAAACGTAAAATTTAAAGGATTTATTTATAACTTAAAAGATCTATTTATTACAAATGTAAAACTTAAAAGATTTATGAATGAATTTTTCGTAGGACTATTTTGAAATGTTTTTACTGCCTCGTTAAACTTTTAGTTTATTGAATATGTCCATTTTGCGTATGATACAAATACAATGGTTATTTTTAAAATACTCTTTTATGTACGAATATGTACTTCCAATAATTTTTTTTTATCTTTTACAATAAATTAATAGTATTAATAAATTGTATTTATATTTAGTGACAATATTTTCTTCTAAAATGCACTTACAATCAGGTAGACAAAACAAAATGATCTCATGGTAATATATATTTTTCATAGATTTCCTCAATCGAAATTAATCTTTTGTCAGGCACAAAATATAAACACTTGTACAAAATTCAAACAAACGACTAATTATTTGTTTCTAAAACCTCTATTTTATAATTTGAAAAAATTTTATCAAATAAAATGGTACTAATTAATAGTAATTTTAAATTATCCCCAAAAATTGAACTCAATCATATTTGAAGTTGCAAAGACAAGCGAATTAACAGTGTTTCTGTTTTAAATAGTATGTACATTATGTAAAACAAATTTTGACTTTTGAAGCATAACTTTGCAATAGTACATCGCTATATACTAGCAGTACAAAATATAAAAAATTACTAATTATTAGTGGTGTTTCTGTTTTGTTTATTTTTCATAGAGCTCTTGTTTTAAATATGGACATCTAATTGTAATTTAAAACACCATAATTATTTTCCAAAATATAAGAAAAGAATGGCTGGCAGAATGGGGAGTGGACTCTGAAAAAATATATAGCCCCAATTGCCATCGCTATTAGAAATACTTCAATTCCTTGTCTTCATTCGAATACCGTTAATTTTTTTTTTTTTTACCTACAATATCATATAGCAAACCCACCACCAATGCTGTGCTGTGATCATCATATGCTCAATTAGTGTGTATTAAATTAGTATGAGAATAATGTTATAAAAAAATAATTAGTATACTGTAATAAACAACTTCTTATTTATTTTTTGTCGGATATTTATGTTTGTCAACTATGGCATGCCTTTCAATGTCATGCTTAATTAGATTTTTTTTTTTTTGGGTCTGTTCATACTTAAATTCTTAATATATCAATCATATGACCAAAACCATAAGTTTCTGTGGAAAAAAAAAAAAGCATAATTTTCTTAGATTGTGACGTCCCAATGTAATGCATGCATGTGAGGATATATCAAATGCATTATTCCAAAACTAATATAACACCATAAACTAATTAATTGTTTTGTGAATTATATGACTGAAGATGAAGACAATTAAGCAAACAGTTCACTGAAGTGTATCATTTTTTTCACATGATGGAATCTGCATCCATTAATTTGATTAGGGCCCATCCCAAATGCACATTCCATTATATGCCAAATTAAAAAGTTATTCCAAAAATTGTACTCACTCTAAGTATCAAATATTTTTTTAAATAGCTATAGTGTTAATTATTGAGCAACTAGCTAGCAAATCTCTGTATGTCTACAAGATCGATCGAGAAACAGTTTTATATTAGAGATGATTGAAACAAATTACATTTCATAATTTTCTTGTAGAAACCGTTGGCGTTGTTAGTTTATTTTCTTTATTTTTTTACTGTAATAAAAAATAATGAAACATAGATAAAATATGTGAGAAGTGCTATATATATATGATACGGACAAAGTCTCAAAACCTCAATGATTGTAATGTTAATGTTATTGTAACAAAAAAAGTAATGTTAATGTGTTCAATTTTTTCAAAAATTCAAGCCGTGGTAATTATTGAGTAATATTTAACATTTTCTATAAAATACAGTGCTATTATACTATAGACTTTGATTTTTTTTTTTATATAGATATACGAAATAAAAAATTCATACACATAAAATGGAAAGATTGGAATTTATATTCCAATCATACATTCGATCTAATAATTTTGACACTTTTGCCAATTTATGAAAATATAAGCTTTGAAACTCTAATTACACCAGAGTCGGAATTCGTAAATTAGAGGAAAAATATATATTTTTTACTGGAAAGAAAAAAGACCATTGAAAAAAACCGTAAAACGTAATTTCACAACTAACAAATTGTTTGTTGATAGGAAATGAGAAAATGTTTTGTCATGCAATTATCTAAATCTTTATCACTTAAATAAATTTATTCTTTGTAGATAGTGGTGTGACTTTTCTTTATCATATTGTTAATAAGAGGGACAAAACAAAAATATTATTTTTTAAAGAGTTTAATTGTTATGCACTGTCGGTGTAAAGTTATTTTACATATGCAACCAATAAGAGTGATTTAAACTTCCATGTCATATAAAGATAGTGGGGTGAAGTGGGGTGATGTGGCGGAATACATGGTTGTTATTGGTTAACAGTGTAAAATTATTTTACACTGTCAGTGCATACAAATTAAATCTTTTTTTAAAATTTCAAAATCCATCGTTAAGATGATGTCACTAAATACCCAAATTTTTCTTACAAAAAAAATAATCCAAATTTCTACTAAGAGGGTTGCTACTGGAAGTGACCGCGTCTAAGAATCTAAAAATAACAACTTTACATTAGAAAATAAAATATTTTAATTTTAAAATAGTTAAATGGGCTAAAAAATTAAGTAGTAATACTATGATTGTTGGAGTATTTTTTGTAGTTTATCTAATACGTGTAATATTGCACATGTTAAAACAATTAAAAATAATATTTTTTTTTATTAAAAAATAACAGTTACTATTTATTAAAACTTTATATTTAATATAAAATACACAAATTTTATTATAATACTATTAATTACTGTAATTTGAACTTCCTAATATATAAATGTGTACTCCTACTTTTAAATTTGTAATAGAATAGAAAAACTCATTTTTAATTACTCAATTATTAAGTACTCAATTTGTAATGGAGTACTTACTTTGTGGGAGTAATTTGTATCACGAATGATTGCTCAATTATTTAGCAGTAATTGAGTTGGTTTATTTTGCATTTGCATAACAATACAGAAATATTTGTCGATACTGAGGAGGGCCCACCCATGGCATTTTATTTGGTGGAAGGCCAGTGACGTAGTGCCACGAGCTATTCCGTGACTGTGTCAAACTTAAAAACTGATTAGTAATAAGTTTGCTTTGTAGGGAGCCCCACAGCCAGGCTCTGCCCCATATGTCATGTCCCACACCACCCTCACAGCCGTAGGATTATTCTATCCATTTCACCAGTACCAAATTACTTGCATCACATTCGGCGTAATACAATGGAGTATGAGATAGATATACAATTATGAAATTATAAATATTTTGAAAAGATCATGATATTACTATTACTATCAAGCCGATATTTCTGTAGAAAAATAACAAAAATAAGATGATTATTAATTGGGTCAGTGAGAATCTGTGATGTCCATATTATCCGATGAGAAGTAAATGATCATCATTCTGATGTCAGACGTTACGATTCGTGGGTCGTCGTCCGTTGACTTGAGTCGTAGGATTTGGGTTGCTCCACAATTGGGCCGTGTTCGACAGGTTGAAGAAGTGGGATTCCTCAGATGTTAGACTGAAGGCTCAGTCCAAAACAATTTCGGTAGTATATGTATGAGGTTTTGAGTTCGACTCTCACTGACACCATTGTAAATAAAAAATAAAATCGATTGATTCACTCCCTTAAATTTAATTCAATTAGTAGTTACATTGCATGGAATCAACTTTTAAATTTTAAATAATCCACTTATTTACTTTAAAGTGAAATATTAGCTGTTAACCTATTGATAAAAAAAAATTGATTCACTCATTAACTAAATATATTCATTAATTTGTTTTTTTATAAGCATATTCATTAATTAGTTGGTTCACGAGCTGAAATGATTATATATTATACAAGTGGTGAAATTATAACGGTTTATTATTTTGATAATGATTATATAGATATTGTCACACGACTTAATAATATTTTAGCAATTCAAATTTTATAAAATATACGACTATTGAAAATTTGTATTATGTATTAATATGAAATTTTACACAAACTAAAATAATTTGATATGATACACTCTTTGTTTCTTATTATAAATAAAATTTTAAACTTAAGTCACTACAAGAAATTCAACATTTAGTGACGGCCAAAAGCCCTCACAAAGTAAGAAAATCCGTCATAAAGTCAAAATTTAGTGACGACTTTGTGACGGCCGAAATCCGTCACAAAATCGCTCGTGGATAAGTTTTTGACGGCTCAGGTCGTCACAAACCAGACTGCCTGCAATAAAGTGATGTGTGACAGCTTTTTATTATTACAGGCTTGGCAGATAGCTTTTTAGCATTGTACTGGCGTGTCAGTAGCTTTTTACTAGCTTTTTTCATTGAAATTATTTTATTTATTATTTTCTAAATATGATTATTTATATATTTAATAATAATATTAAGATAAGTTCATCATCATCTTCTTCAAACAAAAAAAAATTGTGGGTTATTAATTTGATCTCTAAATCTCCATCGCCACCCCTTAATTTCATATTATTTGATCTCCACTTCTTCAACCAAAGCAATTTTATGAAGAATATTTGGCTTGAGGATGACAAACACATAAATTGAATTTGCAGAAATTGAAGATCAAAGATGAATATGAACAAAGTGAGAAGCATTGGATTTGCAGAAATTGAAGATCAAAGATGAATAAGAATAGAGTGAGAAGCATCAAACACATGGTGTTATTGTTGAATGGTGTATAAGAGGCTTTGCTTTGAGAAATTGGTGAAAATGGAACAGGAACGAGAGGAACAAGAACAAAAGAGGGGAAAGAATCAAAATTGCAATTAATAGGTGAAGAAGAGAATAGTGGTTCTCTTTTCAATGGATTTGGTGGAAAGTAAGGTGGAGTGGTAGTGATGTGGATTTGGAAATAGAAAAGATTTGAGAGTATAGAGAGATGAAGGCATCTGTTTTGTCTACACAAGATAGAATAATAAGATAATTTTTAATTCATCAATGGTTTGTGACGGCTAAGGCCGTCGGTAATTTCGTTGGTAGTTTCTGGCGGTCCCAGCCGTCAGTAATGCATTTAGTTTGTGACGGATATGTCCGTCAGTAAGTTATTGACGGATTTGCCTTCAAATTTTAATATTTTTTTAATTTTGTGACGGATTTTAATCACTTATTGACGGATTTGGCCGTCACTAATTTATAGACGGCCCAAGCCGCCATTACCCATGGATTAATTTCGTCAGTAAAATCAGGTTTTCTTGTAGTGAGTTTAGTAAATAAGTTTACTCTCTTTGTTTCTTATAAAATCAAAGGTAGTACTAAGTTACTATTTTAAATATCCCAATAGACCTCATACATACTACCAAAATTGTTTTGGATTGGGTCTTCAGGCTAACATCCAAGGAAGTCCACTTTTTCAATCTGTCGAACACGGTCCAATTGCGGAGCAATCCAAATCCTACAACTCAAGTCAACGGACAACGACCCACGAATCGTTACGTCTGATATTGGAATGATAATCATTTACTACTCATCACATCTCTTCAGTCAAATTCCGACAGCCACTTAGTGGCATTAACACACCATTGATGGCTTTGGCCTAACGCTGAAGACTATATATATGCCCCTCATTTATGGAGTCAGGTACTTTTACTCTCTATTCTTAAAACGTTCGTTTCACACTTTTTACTAACTTAAACGTCAAAGTGTCTGCAAGTATAAAACCACCTCCTATTTATCCAACGGAAAAGAAGCATCACCGTACACCACCGAACTAAGCCGACTCTGATCAGGTATGATCAGAAATCATTCACAAGTAGACCAAAATTTTACTAAACCAATAGTTGAAATAAGTTTTGACTCTGTTCATTGTCATCATCAAACATAAAATTGGACAACATTGTCTTCTACTATTGCGAGCTGCACACCACTCATTCATGACTCAAAGGATTTGTTACATCTGGCGGTTTTCTCGTGCGGTTTCAGTTTCCTTGTTCATTTTCCTTTCAAATAAAAATCAACAATTTTTTTTTATTATTATTAGTTATTACCGTAATATATTTAGGGTCATGCCAAACAGTGCTCATGGGGCAGAGGCATTTGTTAAGCATACTAAAAAAAGAAATAAAAAAGATATTTAATATTAAAAAAGTAACTTTTTATATTTTTAAAGTGTTGACTACATACATTTCGAGACAAAATTTCTATTTTAATATGCTTAACTATTGCCCCGGACACTGTTTAGCATTTTCCATATATTTATTATACTTCATTATAAATACTTTGTCAAACTAAAAAAAAAAAAAAAAACAAACCAAAAGAAGAAGACCAGTCACCACCATTGTGTCTCATTCAGTTAGTGGTTTCACCGTTTGTTTACAATGGAATATTACATCAAACGGTTGAAGCGGCAAGAAGGAAAAGACAAAATCCATGATTAAGACCATTAGTGGTCCATACACGTGTCCATCATTACCTAACTTATCTTAACAACCGTCAGATCAATCAGTTAAATGACCAAAACAAAACCAGTGGCTGTTATTATAAAGCCAAAACCTAAGGGCCAGTAATCTACAATTTTCCAAACCAAACACAATTCAATCGTTTCTACTAATTTCTAAACAATTATTATTAAATCATTTTTTTTTCATCTTCATCTTCACCTTCTTCTTCTTGTTATTGTTCTCTGCATCTCCCTGCAGCGAAGGAATGCAGAGAGATGAGAGGCCATTGTTATTGGTTCTCTCCATCTGAAGTCAGCCGTCTTACAAAACGCATCATCGGCGGCAGACATTGTCACCGCAAACACGTTGAAGACGGTTGATCTCTAATCATCTCTTCTTCTTCTTATTCATTTTCTCTTTCCCAAAATACCCCTCTTCTTGTTCTAGTTTAGTTTGTAAATATATTAGAGCCAAGCTATGAGTGAGAAGGAAAGTCCTAATTCTCACTCGGCTCTGCTCAATGGAAAATACGAGCTGGGTCGAGTTCTCGGTCATGGAACATTCGCGAAGGTCTATCATGCGAAGAATCTTCATACTGGAAAAAACGTAGCCATGAAAGTCGTTGGAAAAGAAAAGGTTATCAAAGTTGGAATGATGGAACAGATCAAAAGAGAGATCTCCGTCATGAAAATGGTGAAACACTCAAACATCGTTCAAATCCATGAAGTCATGGCTTCAAAATCAAAGATCTACATCGCCATGGAACTCGTTCGCGGTGGAGAGCTTTTCAACAAAATCGTCAAAGGTCGTCTTAAAGAAGATGTTGCTAGAGTCTATTTCCAGCAATTAATCTCAGCCGTTGATTTCTGTCACAGTCGCGGTGTTTACCACCGTGATCTGAAACCGGAGAATCTTCTTCTCGACGAAGACGGTAATCTTAAGGTGTCTGATTTTGGTCTCAGCACTTTCGGTGAACATATGAGACAAGATGGATTGTTGCATACGACGTGTGGTACTCCGGCGTATGTTTCGCCGGAGGTAATCGCGAAGAAAGGCTACGACGGTGCTAAGGCGGATATTTGGTCTTGTGGTGTAATTCTCTACGTTCTTCTCGCCGGATTTTTACCTTTTCAGGATGATAATGTTGTTAATATGTATAAGAAAATTTACAGAGGCGATTTCAAATGTCCACCGTGGTTTTCTCTTGAAGCTAGGAGGCTTATCACGAAGCTTCTAGATCCGAATCCGAATACAAGAATTACTATATCGAAGATAATGGATTCTTCTTGGTTTAAGAAACCGGTTCCGAAGAGCGTGGCGAGGAAGAAGAAGGAGAAAGAAGAGGAAGAAGAAGAAAAGGGATTTGGCTTCTTGGAGAACGAGAAATCGTCGATGACGCCTACGACAATGAATGCTTTTCATATAATAGGGTTATCTCAAGGGTTTGATTTGTCACCTTTGTTTGAGGAGAAGAAGAGAGAAGAGAGGGAGGAGGTGAGGTTCGCCACGGCTGGGACACCGAGCAGAGTGATATCAAAATTGGAGCAAGTGGCGAAAGCGGTGAAGTTTGATGTGAAGAGTAGTGATACGAAGGTGAGGCTGCAGGGGCAGGAGAGAGGGAGAAAGGGTAAATTAGGTATTGCGGCGGATATTTACGCGGTGACGCCGTCGTTTATGGTGGTGGAGGTGAAGAAAGATAGAGGTGATACTTTGGAGTATAATGAATTTTGGAGTAAAGAACTTCGTCCTGCTCTTAAAGATATTTTCTGGAAATCTGCTGATCCTCCAGCTGCTTGAATTTTCTTCTTCATCACAGATTATTATTATTATTATTATTAGTAATTTAGTACTAAAATGTTTGTGTTCTTGTTAATTCACCTGTGTTGTGTCTCAATCTTCTTCCTTTGTAATTGTTGTTTAGGAGGAGCTTCATGTGTTTTAGTAAACATATGAGATTTGTGATGTTTTAATTATTCTCAATTTAGGTGATTTATGTCTGCTTTTGTATTTCTAGTATTGATTACTGTAAAATGATTGGTGATTGTAGTTTATCACTTTCCATTGAACTGTAGTACTATTTTAGAAAAACAAGCTCAAGAATCCTTGTTGATGATGATGATTTGGTGTCTTTGTTTTGTTGATTAATTGTCTTGTTTTAATTAATTCTCTTAGAATCTTTGTTGATGATGATTTGGTGTTTCGGCCCTGTTTGGATTTGTGCACAGCTTATAAGCGTTTATCATTATAAATTGTTCTTATAGTAGTAAAATAATGTTATTTTTGATGCTATGAACTTATGAAAATGAGCTGAAAACATAAATTGCTTTCATAAGTGCTCTCATACAATAGCACAAAACTTATCTGAGAAGTCAATTCAAGCAATACCTTTGTTGATTTTAATGGAGTCGATATTATTGAGGAATTGATTGCTTGGCTTACACACCACCATCCAAATTCCCAATCCGTGAAGGATTTTGCCACAACTTGCTGAATATCATACTCAGATTAGAGAGGATGCATTGAATGGCACATGGATGGGGTGGGGCTAAACTTATTTGAACATGTAATGTCATTTTCTTCACATTTTTCAATTATACAGTTTTTATGTTTTCTGTGGTCTTAATGTTTTTGATGATTGCTTTTGATTGATTTTTTTGTAACTTTCTAGTTTGACAAATTTATCATTCAGTTAAAAGATTTTTCAATAAAAATATTTTACAATAATATAATTTTACTTTAAGTAGTAACAAAGAAATTGTGTGGAAGTTGAAACTCCTATCTATGTTTTTTATTTTTGAGAGGATAATGTATAATTATTGAACATTATTATTGGTCAAGAAGAAAACATAAAAGAAAAACATATATACCGTGCATGTGGTGACTGCATTATTTGGTAGCTCAACTTTAACAGCTTTAATACTTGTATGTATTTATGTGCTTTGAAGGTGAATAATGATAAAGAGGGACACACATGGTCCCAAGTAAAATAATGGAATGCTTATCTCTTTGATTTCAGTAACCAAATCCATTCAAATACACTTATATGTGAAAGTTTAAGCCTGAATTGAAAGAACTACACAACTTTTGGTGAAATGTCTACTTCAAAAAGGGAAAAAGAGGAGGGGTGACAAAAGACAATTGTACCAATTTTTTAGTTTATATCATTATTAGACGCTACTAGCCACTGATGTAACCAAATTTACACTTGCACACTTGCATGCTTACCTACGCCAACCAAGGATAGAAGACACGAAATAGGAATGATGATAATGAGGACGCGAAAATTGTGTGGATGACAACGAAAAGAAGTTAGACATGAAATTGTTAAATGGCCAATTCGTCCGCATGTCGAGCTTGTCATACCAACAAGCATTTTCCTAAAATTATCGGCGGTATCTACTTGCATTAATTACCTGCAATCTATAACATTATATACCATTTAATTTATCAATCACAGTCCTCAAATCATGGGGAAAATATAGCTAACACAACTGTTATGCATGTTATGATGTAGTATTATTGTCTAAACTAAGAACAAAAGGATTCAATAAATACATTTTCATAAACAAATAATCATATTTTGTTGTATCTGTGTAAAAAATATATATAGTCAGGTTTCAACTCAAAGTGAGGTGCATTCTTTGCACCAGATACTACCTGAGAAAATATGCTTTTTTTTATTTTTTAATAAACTGAAGTAATTATATAAGTCTATGTTCCATCCATATAACTTAATTGTCCTGCCAGACTGTTGTCTAAACTATGTATGCCACCCACTATACACCACTACACCAACTTGTGCATTTTCATCATCAACAAAAAATTGTCTTTTAGGAACCACAAGCTCATACTTTACATCACTTTGGAAATTTTGTTATCACCAAATTTGATAGCTGTACTACTATAGCATCATGTAATGACTTCAAGGATACTAGCCAAAACTGCACGCACACTATTAAGACATGTTTGGAAGGGATTTGTTGTCATAATCAGTTGAGATAGAAGTATTTAAATGTGCATCTTCTGTTTTCACAGTTTCCGAATCACTTGGCTTCGCGCCTTCACGTTTTGAAACTGCAAACCTGTGAATTCAAATTCTATTACCAAAGCAATAACAGTTTCAAGACGTTGAAAGATAACATTTACGATCTTTAACAAACAACAAATAATGTACTAGCAGCTGTACTCAAGTTCAACTACAAAATATACTCAACAGCCAACTAGAATTCAAAACTCATTTCAAATATCACACATTAAATTAATGGAGAGGAAAAATGAACTTAACAAGAAATAAAATCTATCTTATATGTTTCAACCGTAAGACTTGAGTGTCTCATGTGAGAAATACATGCATGTGACATGTGATGGAGCAATTTTCGAAAATAACTTATTTGACGAGGTTAATTCGCAGTTAAAAAGGGAAAACAAGGAATCTAATTAAAATCCAAATAAAGGAAGACAATAAATCCAATTTTTTCAATTAAATGTGATATGTGAAACAGATCATGTTCTTGATGTAACAGTATTATTCGCTAGTTCATCTCACCATCAGTTGAGAGATACATGCATGTGAAGTGTAATGGAGCAATTTCAAGATGCTGAAAGATAACATTTATAATCATTAACAAGGGTTAGGATCAAATGACACCAAGGTGTCAAACTTAGTACCATGACACCTCAGATAATTCTTTATCGGATAATCGTATTACAAAATTCACCGTTGGATTCAAAGCTATTATAATATAGATCATGTCTAAAAAATTTAACATCAATCGGAAATCATTTGATGGGTTAAAGAGAATGATCAAAATTAACGGTTTTGACGAAGTTTTGTAAGACGTTCGTTTTTATGCATCTCATTGACATACCAAATGATTTCCGATTGATGTTAAATTTTATAGACATGATCTATATAACAATAGCTTTGAATCCAACGGTGGATTTTGTAATACGATTATCCGGTAAAGAATTATCTGAGATGTCATGGTACTAAGTTTGACACCTTGGTGTCATTTGATCCTAACCCCATTAACAAACAATAAATAATATACTAGCAGTTGTATTCAAAACAACTAAACTGCAAAATATACTCAACAGCCAACTAGAATTCAAAACTCATTTCAAATATCACACAATAAATTAATGCGAGGAAAAATGAACTTAAGAAGATATTAAATCTATCATATATGGTTCAACCATAAAACTTGAGTGTTTCATGTGAGAAATACATGCATGAGACATGTAATGTAGCAATTCTAGAAATTAACTTATTTGACGAAGTTATTAATTCGCAGTTGAAAAGGGAAAACAAGGAATCTAATTAAAATATAAATAAAGGAAGACAATAAATCCATTTTTTTTCATTTTAATGTGAAACAGATCCCATTCTTAAGTTTGACTTAACGGTATTATTCGCTACTTCATCTTACCATCATAAGGACAGAAGGAATGGAAAGGGGAAATCAGTTAATTTATGGCTCGCTTGAGTAATGAAAGCGTCAAAAAGAATATTCTACATGTCTAGCAATGGATAGAGATAAGCAACACTTTCCCCTATGATATTGTAACTAATTTGTAAGAATTATGGAATTCCAAGATCCTAAATTAGTTTTCTACTATTCTACTACTTTGAACCCTCCTCAAAAGTAACATGAACATAATGTCATATCACTATAGTGGCATTAGTCATATACTTCAAAACAAAATTGATTCAATCAAGTTGACAATGCTTTTCACTTACTCTTCTAAGCAACAGCAGAAGTGTATATATACGATATATAACTATAGAATTATGCTAGCAACACACTCTCAAACAAACTCTTCTAAACACACTCTTTTATTTTGGTTGAAATTTATGAGTCTTACGAGATTTATGTGGGACCTAGATGATTTAGTGGAATTAATTTGAATTTCTACCAATAGAAGAGTGCGATGCTAGCACTCCTCATCATTATGTTAAAGCTTATAATCACAAGCCACCATAAGGTAAAAGCTTGTATTCTTGTTCAATTCATAATCAAATCAAGTTCAAATTTCAATAATTTTTTTCACTATCTGTGAGCAAACTGGTTTAGTTTATATTCCTCTGATAGAGGTGCAATCTATATGCTTCAGTAACAACTTAGACACACAAGGAATTGTTTACAAAAGCACTTTTAATCTTTTGAACTTAGAGATATATAAAAACCATTGTTAAGTCTACACCTAGTATTTAAAATGCTTCCTTCAAAAGTAAAAAATCATAGTCAGATCAGCTATGTGGTAATGAGATAAACCCTTGATATCCTATTATTCTCTTTGTTAAACTAAATTCCAAAACAAGACATTGGTCACATGGTCTTGTCTACAACCCAAGTCCAAGACCATAAGACTTTAGAGAGCAAAATAGAAATATATACTATGATTAAAAGTTGGGGTCCCCTTAATATAGACCACAAACAAAGGGTCCAAAGGTGGGTGGATCCTCACCTTTTTTAGTAAAAATAGTAGATTTTGTACAAAAAAGAGAAAGGGGAAAGGATATGGTATTTACTAAAAATAATGGAGATCTACCTTTAGACCCCTCCTCTTCTTGAGGTCCACATTGGGGGGACCCTAAAAGTTGTAAGTAAAACCAAAGGATAAAGGCCAACCAACCAATTTCATTTAATAAAGTCATGACTATGATAATGGTTAATAATGACATTTAATTGGAATATGCAGATTCTAACGTTAGACTCGAGTAAATATAAGTTATTGAAATTGCTAGAGGTAAAATGCAATTGCTAGAGGTAAAAGCTTCATCAGTCCAAAATTCATATTCTGATTTGTGCAGGGTAATCAAGTTTTGCTAATGAAACTTCTATTTACTAGAAATAATTTTCCAAAAGTTGAGATTCTTATTGACAATTTTCCAAAAGTCCCTGCCATTATGTTTGACAACCATCTTCGAACCTGGCCAAATTTTGGCTAAATTTTTAGTTATATACGGACCTACTTTTGATAATTATACATCGTGACACTGGAATTAAGACATCTTCACATAGAGCATTCCAAGTTACCTGCATATATATAATCCTCAGTGAAGCTTTACATGTAATAACCTCAGTAGATCATAATGTCTCCTAATGTCATATTACAGTGCATACAGGCATGTCTACTGTTATTTTGCAGACAGCATGGTTGCCAAAACCAATTGCTATCACTACAGCCTTGTAATTTCATGCACCATTTTTTTTCAAATCCTATGTAATTTTGTATGTGTTTACCTTTATGTATTAGTGCTAAACCATTCATATCTTGTGTGATGAAAGTTAGGACAGATTAGTTGTTTCATTATGTGATGATATACAACACATAGGGGTATCACAGCAAGAGGACTAGTAATACCTCTAAGCCTAATAATATGCCTCATAAAATAAGTAGATCAGCCACAACAAAATACTAACAAAAGTGTTCCTGATAAAGTTTAATATTAAAAAAAATACTAATACAAAATTAAATCAGAACTCAAAATCCAGTTAAAAATAAGGTATGATTTAAGAATAGTTACATTACATGATCTAGTCCCATAATAAAAGGACCTAATTAAATTTGTAATACACTAACATAATAATTGTATGATAAAGTCCAACCAATTTGCATTACATTCACTAGGAGTGCTAGCAACATCTACTCTTTAGGATATACTCTCTTAATATATTTCATTGAAGGATATTAGTAGGGTGGGTTCTTTGCAGAGTTATGAGGAGTGGTTTGTTAGGTGTGTGTGGGAAAATATTGGGAATTGAGCCTCAATGTTCTTCTGGCGGGATAGGTGGCATGACCACATACCTTTTTAGGAATGTTTTGAAGCTTTTTGCAATATATATCGATGCATAGGAATATGACTTTGGAGGTTAGCTAGGGGAGGTTTTGGCCTGAGGAGGAGTTTCTTTGATAGGAGAAGCACCGATGGATGAGTTTCTTCGGTTGTCGGATTCCATTACTCTTTCTCCCGAGGCTTTTCTGTAAGTTCAGTTTATGATAATTTTTTGGCATAATTTCTTCCTTTATGGAGTTTTCTTATGGATGTTGTGTTTATGATTAGGAATTAAAAGATTTATGCGCAACCTAAGGTAATAAATTTTTCTCGGCAATTTTGTTGAATAGGTTTCCTACTCGAAGCCCCCCGAATCAAAACTCCAATTGTTTGGTACGTTTGACTTCTGTTGCGAGGTTTTGGTATGCATTGTGTAGATTGTTGAGGTGGACCTGGCGAGTGATTCCAGGTGGTATGTTTCAACTCTTTTAGCTTCGCTTCTATTGGATCTAGAGGAAAGGGGAGGAAGGGTCTAAAGAGGATATGCTATTATGCGCTCTAGGCAATTTGAGAATTGAGGAATGGGTGTACTTATGCTATTTTCGTACCAAATGTCTCGGTCTTAGTGGAGAACATTAAGGTATCATCTTTGAATTAGTTCCCGGATCGGGTGAAGGGTTGAATTTTTTTGTACTATGAATGATGTGCTGCCCCCCTCAAATGTATTTTACAGAAGTAGTTTCTTTTTCCTATATCGGGTTGCCTGCTTTTGCTTCGTAGCCTTTGTCAGTTTAGTTGCCTCATAAATTGATCACTTAATGTGTTGACTTTAAATAAAAAAGGATCGATCACAAAGTATGTTCTAAAGAATGCATTGCTAGCACTCCTCTTATATTCATTGCACAAACACTTTGCTAACAATGATAGTTTAAGACTTACAAGGAGTGGTCTTCTCATTCATGTTGTAATATGTATAACTTTTTAATTGTGCCAACTATAAGCTTTATATCATAAATGGCTATTGTTTCATCCTAATATGATAAATGGCTACTGTTCTTATTATCATTATTTTTATTATCTTTGTTTGAAAAGGAAGAAAATAAGAGAGATACTCTACTGCATTGTTTCTTTTCTCTTCTTTAATAAAAAAAAGAGTTGATGGATTGTATATCAAGATAGGGCAAGCTTTAAAATGGAATATTTATAAAGTTACATTGGTCCTTTTGAGTTTTAAGGAAAGAAAAGAAAGAAAAACAAATCAAATGTAACAATGTACATCATTGTGTAACAAGGGAGACAAGGAAAGGATGAGAGGAAGCACATATGTTGATAACTTCATACTATGTTTGAGATGTCTGAATTAATTAACTATTCTTTTACTTGCATCAAATTTTGGACATATGTGTAGAATCCAAAACATGAAATTATTTATCCAATCTGGATACAGACAATAGATTTAAATGAAAAATTCTCATTTATCATCTATGAAGCACGAGCACTCCTCGGACTAGGCGTGTTCAGGTGTCGGACACGCGTCAGTATCCGACACCGACACTTATGATTACACTGAATTATGCCATTTCTTAAACTATTATCGGTGTCAACGTGTCAGTGTCTGTGTCGTGTCCGGCGTTTGTGCTTCATAGCTTATCATATACTCTCTCAGCATTAATTAACCCAATGACTGAACTAGAAAGTTTTTATGATAAAAAGTAAGGCAGCAAGGTGTACATTCACAGAGCTAAATGCAGTCAAAGAAAACCTAAGTGAAGAATATGTGAGAGAATGAAAAGGAAAAGAGGCACAATAGTTTCAATGTACAAGAGTGGGGGAAAATAGAGACATGGAATTCATCATTGAAATATGTTCCTTAAACCCAGTGGAGGACAAAATACTGGAGAAATGCATATTAATAAGGAATAGAAACATATTGGTAGACTTAAAAATTAGACAAACTTACAAAGTTAGAGGACAATTCAACAATCCCACCACTACCATCATTCATCATCACATCTTACTCAATCATGTCACCATCATCAGAGGGAGGTGCCTGATAATATGAACACTTATTACACTGACCACCAAGCTTTAATTTCTTCACCTCTCAACTCCAACCCTATATAATTGTGTTTAAAAGTTTATTAGTATTTCTGGAGCTAACTCAAAAAGAGAGGAATCAAACTTTAACTTTGATTAATGAGTAATTTAATCATTTTAAGTACTTAGTTTTAGCTTTTCTTCTACCTTCAAAGGAATAAAATCCCACATTTAAACTATCATCATAAGTTTGATTAGTGATAGAATAAAGGAACAAAATTTCTTAGTGGGCTACGAACTTGAACAAACAACAAAATAATTAGAGTTTAAAATGATGCTGGGGACTTGAAAAGCACTTCATCCATTAAATCCGTCACTTCAAAATTCAAATTAGACTTGATCGACTGGTACTAATTTGGAGTGTAACGGATGTTTCGTGGACGTAGTTTTCGGCTAAGTCAAATGTGGGTCTTGTTTGTACTATGAGTGGCGTGTCTCACTCATTTTTAGAATTCCAATGTGTATGTGGGTTGCACTATCACTTACATTCGCAATCTATAAAATTTGTTTTATTGTTAAAAAAACATTTAAGTTCGAACTAGTAAGTCCTTGGTGATAGAGACTAATAAGCTAGTAGTATTTCAGTCCAAAGAAAGTGACCAAGATATATGATTCAATTTCAAGTTTGAATAATTATTTTTTTATATATTGTTGGGGAGTCTAGGGATCACCGAGCGACGTTTCAAATTGCGGATCGCCCCATGTGATGTGGCTGCAATATTGCAGTTGTGGCATGTTTGCAGCTGCAATAGGCCACCACATAATAAAAACCGCATCACAACACTGCAATGTCCCACAAAGTAATGGGTGCAACGGCTGCATTGCACCACATCAAACTGCAACTGACTATATAATACTCGCACAAATTATTTTTTTATCATCCTTTTCTTTATAGAGAAGATAGGAGATATGTGAGTTATAAGATAAGTAATAAATTATAGGGTCATGCTAACTAGTGCCCTCACTGAGGGCACTAGTTAAGGAAGTCAAAAGAAGAAATTTTTACATTGAAACAATCATTATTTATACTTTTAAAAAGTAAAATACACAAGTTCCAAGACTTATTTACAATATTAAGACTTAACTAGTAGTATCCCAGGGCCACTAGTTAGCATTTTCCTAAATTAATATTGCATGCTAATAAAAAATAGTTAAAATCACATTGCAAAGACTGCGACCGCAATTTAAAATCATGACAGACAACAACAATAATGATGGCTGAAGACCTAGATCACCAAGAGATCTTCACACAAGATCTTCATATAAAATCTATTATATATAATTTATTTAACTCATTCTCAGTCAATGAATCAAACACATGATGTGCCTCCCTAATATTTATTGATAGCAGTAGTTAGATGCTACTCTTTTCCAAGATAAATATATCAACTTTGTTTCTCCTCCCTCTCTTATCCCTTTACCCATTGATTAAACTAAAACTCACACCATACATGGAATAAAAAAAAGGGAAATAAAGTACAAAATGTAAGAGAAAATGATGATTTGGGAAAACAGGTAACCTAACCTGTAAAATTAAGGAAGAACCGTGGTTGATTGAATTCATGTTTCATGGTATAGCCAACAAATGCATGTGTCAACTCCACCTAGCTAGCTACTACAAGGGGAAACAACAATTACAAAACAAAAACATTACCATATTTAGCTACCAGATAGATACAAAGAAAACAGCAGTTAATAAATGTATGCATCATTTGATTATGACCCTTCAAAATTTTATTATTTTTTTCAATTTTGATATGGGGTTTTGCACTACAGAATATATATATATATATGAAGGAGCATAAATTAATAGGGTGAAGGAGAAATTGTGGATGAGATTGAGGGGGAAAAGCCACGCTGAAGAAGAAGCATGTAAGAAAAAAGGAAAAGGGTTTCATAAATAAATAGAAATAGAAGAATAGAAATTAATTATCCGTTAAGAATGAATAGTAACAAGGCGTACCTTAGATTTGTTGAGGAACTCCATTTGGATTTCGGATTCATCATCATCATCAAACAAAAGTACCATAAAAAGCCACGCTTTCATCAAACATCCATTGTCACAAATCACAATTCCATAATCATTAATTAAATTTTTTTTTTTTTTTTGACGGAATATTTTTTTTATATTTTTGTTTATGCAAGGTTATTCATTTATTTCTCCATAAAAAAAAAAAGGTTATTCATTTATTTTACAAATAAATATAAGTTTACCGTTAAAAATATAGAAATTTAAATAAATTTATATGAGTTTATACATACATCTCAATAAATCACACTACTATATCATTTGGGATTAATTAATCTATGGACACAACCAAAATTAATTTTATTTGGGCACACACATATAGATCTAAAAAATTAAAAGACAAATAATTTAGTCACATCAATTAATATTATTTTAATTCTTTCTTTTTAATTTTTTCCTTCTCTATGTGAGTATGCCTAAACAATATTTTTTTAGGTTTTTGCCTATATAAGTATTGCTCATAATTTGAATATGTTGATTCATATAATATCTAGACAAAAATCTTCTATAGTGAGATATAATTAAATGTGCGTATAAAATAATACCTCTTTCGATCATTTTTATAATAAACGTTTAAATTTTTAAGTTTATTAAATAATTAATGTATCATATTCATATTATAAACAAAATACATTAGTTACTTAGTTAACCTAAAAAGTCAAATGTTTTTATAAATAGGTTTTGAGGGAGTATGACTTATACAAATTGAATCTCCATTTAAATAGTATATAATTTTTTTTCACTTATTAACACAAATAAAATAATTTGAAATATGACTTTTTGTATTTTCTTAAAATAAGTTTCATGGAAATGTATAAACAAAATTGTTATTGATTATTAATTGTAGAAAATTGTTATTAATGATTAATTATAGGAAGAAAAAAAAAGAGGGGGTAAAATAAATACAATATGCAATTAATTTCATGAGAATAAGTAAAAATAAATTAAATTAAGACATGAAACATAATAACAATTGAATGTAGTGAAATGAGATAGATTCTTACAATGGCTGGCACACCTCAAATAAAAGACCTCTCACGAAGCATCTGTGAAAAAAAAAAAAAAAAATATACACTTTTTTTTTTTTTTTTTGAAACGGGTAAATTTTATTAATGAACAATTCCTCCACAAGAAGTGTAAGGAATTGTTGAGAAACGTACAAACAAAGGTAAAGTGGTAAAACACATATACCAAAAAACAATACACCAAGTCATCACCCCAACCCTCCCCTACACCAATACTGATTCACTAAACCAACCAGAGAAAAACCAAATCCGACCCTAGGAGACACCACGGCCCTAACTTCCGAACTCGAATTAAAATTACTCGGTCCATCAGGAACTAGAAGGCATCCCCAAAGGTCAGAGGTTGAGAGACACCGGTAGGCAGGGAACCGACAATCAGCGCCAGTGCAATAGAGTTCGACTAAGATACCAGAGACCTGCAAATCTCAACAGATTTGGACACCCCTCAGCTACTCAAAGAGTCCTGCAAACCTCACCAGGTTTGAAAATGGTCAGAGACTCTCGTAACATAGTGAATCCACTCACACTCGGCATTAACCATCCAACGCCTCTCCCACACCAATACGTCCTACGGGTACGATAAAACAACCACATCCGTCAGCACGGAGTGTCTACGCACCTAGCCCTTTCGAGCTTTCCAGGACAAAAACCAATGACCACCGAAACTAACAAAAATATACACTTGAGTGCAACAATACTTGGATCTCTTAAACAATGTCCAAATGTATGAGTCTTATGGATAGAAAAATATAATTCGAATGGAAAGACTTCCGTCGAAGGTCGACTTGATTTTTTAGTAGAGATCCGTCAACAACAAAGTTGGTAAAAACTTTGCATTAATAATATGATTAAAAAATATTTTAAAAATAATAAGGCAGACCAAATAAAATATATAAGGGTTTCTATATAATAAAAGAAAAGGATAAGGGACATTATCAAAAGTGAAAAGGATAGATAAGGCACTTGATTGAAATTCAAACAAGAAGATTCACATATCTTGTTCTTCTACCTCTAGCTAGTCTATTCATGATTTGGCAAGCACAAGTGAAGGGTTGTAAGAGAATATCACTCTCTGAAAAAACTTACAATTAATGAGCCGCAAGATGGAGTGGAATCATCAGAAAACTTGATTAAAGAGATGTTGCTTCTGCTGATGATAATAAAGAGAGGAAAGGGAAGAAGAAAGACACAAAAAGAAATGAAGAGATGAGAAAGATGACAGAAAGAGGAGTGAGCACACACTAAGAATTATATGCTATCATACAATCACAACCAACATGTGCTCACTCTCTTCTGTCAATATCTCTACTCTTCTGTGTGTGTCCCCTCTTTTCAATGTTCAATATTTTCACATATAATGGCTTTGGCTGGCCCTAGCTATAGTACGTACATTAATTGTCCATAGCAAAACATTCACACATGTTGATTCACTCTTTTCTTCTCTATTTGTCTAATTTCTATCACTCTGCACTCCAAATCTTGAAACTATATCATATTTCTAGTGAGTGAGTCAGATCTACAATTACTCATGTATATCCTCCTATTTTTGGGACGGTCCTACACACTGCATTTTACCTACATATATATGCAGCACTTAAGATTTCAACTATACTATATCTATTATCTATCACTCAAAGTGCCTATTTTGATCTATTAGATATGCAATAGGGCTCTTTGCTTTCTGTCTCCCTCTCCCTATATATATGTATATATCTTTTTCAATCAATCTTGCTCACCATTTAAACCAACCAAAGCCCATTTGTTTTTTATTTTTTTCCCCTTTGGATGGCAAAAACAGAAAACTTTTTGACTTTCCATCCACCTCAAAAGTTCCTAAAATATCTCTATTAATATTTATTTTTTGTCAAGTATTATTTTATTTTTTTTTATTTTTTTTTGTCTGGTAGTCTATAAGATAGAAATTTCACCCTTAAGATGAATAAGTGAGATGATCGGAGTTCGCCGGTCCCTGCTTGTCAAATATTATTCTATTCCTTTTAATTAATCAATAAATTGTTTGTCGTTCAAAAAAAATAAAATTATTCTACTTATTTGAAATTTTATTTTTAAAGTAAATAAATAAGATGTCTTAATTTCAAACTTCAATCTCCTACAATGTCTCTGTCAAATAAGTCAAGCTCGAGATATTTATATAAAATAAATTTATTTTGTTTGCATATGCTAATTAAATAAAAAGTAAATTCGTAGATATAGCACACTTAGAGTTTAATTGGATATATTAGAGTCCATATGCAAAAGTTATTCAATTTAAATTTATTTTAATATGAATTAATATAAAATATGATATGATATTGAATTTTGACTATAAGATATTAGTACATAACTAAGCTCAAAGATACCGGAGTGTTTCCTTAAATTACGAACATTTTTAAGATATCTAAATTGGAGATCAAATTATATTAGTATAACATTTGAGTAATGTTATATCATTTAATAATATTTTAATGAGTATAAATTTTACAAAATTCACTATTAGATTAAAAATTTATATCATATAAATTATTAATGTAAATTTTTATAGGAATTTAATCTCCTTAAAAAATCAGTTACTTTTGATTACTCTCAATAATATATCAAATAATTTTAAATTTTGATAAAAAATTATACAAATAATCTATATGATATAAATTTCCAATCCAACGAATTATCGTCTAACTATCCGATGTGAGATTTAAACTAGTTTAGCCTTAATTCAATATTTCTAAATTAGCCAATAGGTATGAGACAAGTGTCAGACACCGGTGCATGATGTTGTACATGATGATCTCAATGTTGTTTGTGATTCACAAAGAGAGATCTATTAATCCAAATTTTAATAGTGACATAACTAAAGTTTAACCATTAATAATTACCGTTAGAATGTATATTGGATGGTAATAATATCTATAGATAGATATTGAGAATAAATTTGTCAAAGTGATAAGAATTTTGAACTCTATAAACTAATGATGAAGAGTTTGATTTTTAACTCTTGTATATGAAAAAATTTCAGTTGGAAGAAGAGAAATCATTTTGTGTGTCTTATAGATTCTCTGACGAGATTAGTTATCATTTTTTTCACCACCAGTTTAATCCGGTTTATGGATTCTCTACTAAATTCAGCGTCAAAATCAAACTGTGGTCCTCTCTACTTAATTCAGCGTCAACCACGACTGAACCAATTAACAATTGCTAGATTAGTTATCATTAAAGGTAGGGGTGATCGCGGTGCGGTTTGGTTCGGTTTTTAGTATAAAAGTCATCATAACCGCGAGATAAAAATACATGCGGTTCGGTTTGGTTCGGTTGATTTTTAAGAAGTCATCCAAACCAAACCAAACCAATACGGTTAGGGTTGGTTCGGTTTGTGCGGTTTATCGCGATATAAAAATATGACAATATTATCAACTTGTTACAAAATAAACATAAAAATTTTAATTTATTTTATTGTTTACATGATACAATATACATATACTACATAAAAACTCTTTTTTAATATCAACAATATAGTTTAGATCGCGTGAAATTATATATTTTGACAGTTTACTATTTTATGGACTCAATTTTGGTTGGACTTGCTAAGTTGGACTAGGTAATAGGTTGATTGCTACTAATTGAAAGAGTTAAGTTAAATAGTTCGGTTTGGTTCGATTTTCTGAAATGAAAACCGCAAACCAAACCAAACCGTGCGGTTTAGAAGAAAAAGAATCTGTGCGGTAGGGGTGGCAAAACGGGTCGAGCCCGCGGGGTTGACCCGTTTGGCCCGCTATTTAGGGCGGGCCGGGCTGAGGTTTTCAGCCCAATATCCTAAGTTGGCCCGCACCGTCTAGCCCGCTTAAAAAATGGGTTGGGGGCGGGGCGGGCATGCCCGCGGGCTTTGTTATATTTAATTTTTATTTTTTTAACATGAAAGTTGGTCATCTTAAATTCAATCCAGTATATTTTTTTCTTCTTGTTTTTGATAAAAAAAAAAATTGATTGTTTATTATTTCTTTATTTTCTTTAAAAAGTTCATTCTTCCTTTAATACTAGGGTTCCATTTGTTTATTTCCTGTGACTCTACGTACATCTTCTTTCCGCCGTGTGTGCTACTGCGTGTTGTACTCTACGTGGACTGTCATATTGTATATTTTTTTGCCTCTTAGTACTACTTGTACTATGAAGTGCCGTATAATAAATCTATTTGCAGTACCAAAAGAAAAGTCTTTTAGAGTTCCATGTGAGTTTCATCTACCTTATAATAAGTATGTGTTGTTTGTTTCTTTTAGAGTTTCATGTGTAGTACCATTCTAAAACAAACTAGGCCATAAAAACATCAAACGAAATTAAATTAGCCTTATGCACTTACAATTCTTTTCTAATTTGAATAGCTTGATATATCATTATAGAAGATTTAATATATATTATTGTTGAGAAATTTAGTTGGGTAAATGTTTGAAGTCTAAATTTATATGATTGGACAAATTTAAATGTGAAGTTATAATTCAAATTGTAAAAAAAAAAGAAGTATTTGGCGGGCATGCCCGCCAACCCGCCTCCCCGCCAATAAACGGGCGGGCTTGACTTTTGAGCCCGGACACCTAAGTTGACCCGCCCCGCTCCGCCCCACTTTTAAGCGGACTTAAATGGGGCGGGCCTAAACGGGTCGGGCATGCCCACTTTGCCACCCCTACCGTGCGGTTTACACTAAATGCGGTTTTTTGCAGTTTTCGATTTGAATTTGTTCGATTTGCGGTTTTACTTTTTGATTGGTTCGGATATGATCACCCCTAATTAAAGGTAGTAAAAACATGCTAAAGAAATCTATAGATAGATCCTAGAAGGTAGGTGATCGATAAGTGGTGGTGTCCATTAATGTTCTCTTTTATTACTAGTTTCCATTAATGAATGAAAATTAAAGTGTGCTGCTTTTCAACGACATTAGTATTCAGAAGAAAGACACAGCAAACAGGACAACATCTGATACTGATATAACAAAAACAAGGAGAGACCGTGCACTTCAATTTCATATATCTCTAAATATTGTTACTAAAATAATAACTTACTACTACTATTCAAAAATAATTAACTTACTAAAAAAATACTAATAATTTAGTACAAAAAATTCATGTGTCTAATCCGCACACCTGCAATACAGTGAAAAAAAGGACAATGAAGGAACGGAATAAATTAGTTGATGTCGACAATCTATTGGCTTAGAAAATCTGTCAAGACACCTGTCAATATACAGTTAGTCAAGAAAAAAATTGACAATTCTTCACAATCATAGTAAATAAACTTCTGAATTACAGTACAGCTGCTATGTAAGTACCATTAGTTACCACCATAATATATAGGGTGATGCTAACTAGTGCCCCGGGGCACTAGTTAAGGATACATAAATAGTAATTTTTGCATTTGAAACAACACTTATCATATTTTATTAATATTGACTACACAAGTTCCAACATAATTTTTCTATATTGGATTACCTTAACTAATGTCTCGGAGACACTAGTTAGCATTTTCCTAATATATATTACAGAAATGTATTACACACAGTACTTTTTCTTATTAACCATATTGTTTGTCTAATATTTGATTCAGTTACCTTGTAGTCGCAAGACAACTGGTTTTGTTCATTACTGTTGTGTATATTGTTTCTGCATTTTGGAAGTTTTTGAGAGATTTTACATTGTTGCCACTGTGTTTGATTGTTGTGTCGGTTGATAATTGGAAGGTAAGTTGGATATATGATGATTTGATATTTGATATTTGCTAACAGACAGGTTATGGTGGACCAAAGCTTCTGTAATCACGGGCAGGGACGGATTCAGATATTTACTATATTGGAGGCCGAAAAATAGTAAAAAATAATAAAATTAATGAATTATTTATAAATAGGAAAATTATTGTTTAGTAATAACTAATCTCTTTCAAAAAATATGTGAAGTACACAAAGTTAATTCTTCCCTTTTAGACAAATTTTGTTATATACATAGAAACCATAAATCAAACTCTTGGTCATTAAATGACTAAAACTATTACCACTTGGACCAACTAAATTTGTTAAGTCAATCGGTCACAATTCACCATTTCACATAATTTTTTAAATAATTTTAATTATATAGACGTATGATGATGGTGATTAAAGATGACATCTTAGTTGAGATGTTTAATTTTCCTCTAATATCTATGCTCTTAACATATTCAAAAATATGTAAATTTAATTAAAGAGTTATATATGTTTTTAATAATTCAACGCTTATAAATATTTGACGGTATAACATTTTTACATTGTCGTTGCATATTAAGTAAATTTTTATTTATATATATTGAGTTAAAATATATATTAGATTCATAAGCAATGTGTAAGTAGTAAAATATCTCGGCCTTAGATTTGTCATTGAACGATATTTGTTTAAGCAACTAAATGGAGAGTAAATATAAAATGGAATATTAATTAATTTCAGCCATTTATTTTAATCAGACGGTTAGAAATAGTTACCGCATGTAAAATCCAAATCCCTTGATCACAAGTCTATATCTAAATTATTTAGACACTCACATAAATCTATCGAAAAAAGTTCAAAAATAAGATTTTTTTTTCTTCTTTGTATTAAAATAATCCACTACTTAAGTATAGGATAGATAAAAATCTTGAATTTTCATAAAAACACTCTACAAACTTGCAATTTTTGAAATTTTAAATGTAAAATCCATTACTTAAATAGTGAACGAGGGTGGTAATATTATAGAGCGCGCAAGAAAACTCATAGGGTGGCAAAACCAATTTTCTATTTTGATTAATCATTAGCCACTTAGCTTTTTTTGCTCAAAAGATAAGTAAGAAGTTTATTTCTCTGGGTCAAAACTGGTGAGCCAAGGACAAGGACCTCACATATAGACAACAATCAGGGAAATTTTTTTATATGGTTGCAAGTATTTGGTTATTTAATTTAGTGACACTCACATAAAAATATTAGTATCATTTAATTATTTAAAAATATATTTTTTTTAATATTTTATCACTAATTTAATCTGATTCGGGAATTAATTTTAACATAATAATACAATTATTTAACTATTTTCTCTTTCTATCATTCTTCAAAGTTGTATGTGTGATCAAATAAAAGGACTAAACTCTTTTGACCATCCAAATCTTGCTCCTAAATTAAGACCAAACAAAACAAAATAGAACAGAACTAATCGTTGACTTGTATAGGTTGTAGGTCACATTTATCTCTAACCACATGTAGTGCATCCTATAGTTGTATAGTGGATATATTTGACCAATGCCCAAATTAATATTGGTATTAAGTTGTGTTATTTAAACATCAAAATATTGACATTAATTGTATATAATACTATAGATATTTATTTTTATATCTCTTCTATTTTATATATTTTACATACATTTTAAAATTCATACAAATTACATTTAACAACAATTTGACAATAATTTTTTGTTGTACAAACATCATCTAATAATAGTGTGGGGTCAAGCTATTCATTTTGGTGGAACACCAAATACAGAAGTCAGCCATAATTTAGACGAACAGAAAATTTGTCTAGAAGTCAGCCATGATTTAGATGAATACAAAATCTTATGGACAGGCTTCATTATACATTTTTTGTATGTATTGTTGCTACATATTTGCGAATCCTTATTCATGAACCTCATGAAATCATGTTACTATCTTATTTCTAAACATCTTATGTGTAGGTCCTCAATGTATACACTAATCTATTTTTGTCCCTATCTCATATAAATACACTCTAGATCACTACTTCACAATTTCTAATCATAATAACATTTCTCAATTTGTGACTTTTTTTATGTATTAATTAGAAATCTATAAGTCGATGTTAAGAGTATAAAGGGCTTGTAGCTTAGGCCCTATCTTGTGTGCCGATGTTTTACTACAAGCAGTGGCGGACCCAGAAATTTTTTTTCCGGGGGGCCACTAAAAAAATTATAGTATATAAATTAAATATAAAAATTTGATTAACAATAAATTAAATCACATACTTTTTTTTTACAATCAAATTACATATTTTAAAGTAATACATATGTGTGGCAAGTGACTTAAAATAATCAATAGTTGACTTTGAACTAATACTCGCACAAAGTTGATCATTAGAAAATCATGTGTTATTATTATATTACACATATAGTAAAAAAAATGGTGTCTATAATTTAAAATATATAGTTGTGTTTTTTAAAATAAAATAAATATAAATTGTTCATTTTTTGCATTGATACATATATATAAAAATTAACTTTATTTAGAAAAATGTCATTGTTAATTGTTTGAAACAATGTTTTGTCACCAAGTATTGATTTTGTTTTAAAAAAACAAAAAATAACCAGAAAATACGCCCTCCAAGAGTTGAACCCATGTCCTCTTGTTAGAGGGCACAAATTTGAACCATCAAGCCAGCCATCAATACTATTAGTTTTTCGCTGAAATAAATATATATAATATATACATTTGTAATTTTCTAAAACTATCAAGGGCATACTAGTAATTTTTTATTTTTCGGGGGTGGCCGTGGCCGCCCTCAGCCACCCCCTTGGGTCCGCCTCTGACTACAAGTCATATTTTAAGGTATTTTATGTTTAAGATTTTGCATAAATTCTTACAATTTTGTCATTTGTAAAAAATATATCGAAACTTTATTTATCCTCAATTTCCAAATGATGTTGGCTTTCTTTTATGTACAAAAACTAAAAGATTAAAAAAAAGAATTTTTATTTTATCTAATTATTGAATATTGCACATGTATAACTAATGTCTAACTAACAATTGCAACATCTTGTACTAACAAAAAAAAACAATTGCAACATCTTTACAAAATGTAAATTGTGTAAACTATTTATGATGTTCGATTCCAAATGTAAATTGTCCAAATAACTTACGGTTATTTTTCATGGGTTATATTAGGGAAATTTTAAAAATATTTAGTGTTACTCAAATTTTGTCTAGGGCGAATTTGAATCTATGGTCTTACAGTTATTTTCACACATATATACTTTCTATTCTACATAGTATTTCAGATTTTTATTTTAATTTTTATAAAAAAAAAAATCATCAACTTTTGGTCCATAAATATTTCCAGTCACAACTTTTGATCCTTACTTTAAATTAAACTTTTGTGTACGTACTTTCATATTTTTTAATGATTTTTTGTATTCATATTTATAATATTATAATAACTTCTTTCACAAAGATTTATAATTTTTTAATACAAGATGACAATAAATATTTGAGGGACCAAAACTTGTTTAAATATTTTATAAGAATAAAAAATGAAATTTAAGATATTTATAGGGAAAAAACACATATTTAATTCTAGTATTTATAATCTCTCAAAGCTTGAATTAGTATGTTTTTTTATTAGTCACACTTTGTGAAGAGAATTTCACTATTTATTTTCTTTTTAACGAAAACTATTTTCATGAGAATGAGTTGAAGATCTGAGCGTCTCCTCCCGTTGATCTTGATGGTTTTATTTTGGATGATACCATGGTTATCTTTTTTCCTTGTTCTTAGGCTTTCATAACATGAGCAGTGGTAAATCTAGTTTTGTTGGCCGGGTCCGCCGGAACGATTCGTTTGACATGCAATTTTTCGCGGGTGGGGTTAAGGTATTCAGCTCGTTACCTTAGATTGGCCCATCCCACCTAGCCCGTTTAAATTACGGGCATTAGCGGGGCGGATTTTGCCCACGGCTTTTCCTTTTTACTTAAAATAAAAATTGGGTGGTGTATTGTGGAGTTCATTTCACTATCTTTTCTTCTCTTTATTGGTAAAAAGATGATCTTTTCCTCTTTCTTATGTCAATATATGTATTTAATATACTTAAAAAAAATTAGGTTTTCTTGATTTTGAACCAAGTGGATTATTTTGGTGTTTTAACGTGTGTTTTTTTTCCTTTCATTTTTTGGTGTTATAGTTAAGTTGTTTTGTTTATGTTGTTGAATAATATGGCATTGACATTAAAACTTGTTGAAGTTGTATTATGCGTTGTTAAAAGATATCTTTAGTCTGCCTTTTTAATAATGATTAATAATTTTATAAATTATGTAGTAAATCAAACTGTAAAAAAAAAGTGTTTGGCAGGCCTGCCGGCCAATAAACGGGACGACCTTGAGTTTTGAACTCGAAAATCTAAGTTGGTCCATACCGCCCGCTTTTGAACGGGCGGGTTAAAATGGGATGGACTGACCCACTTTGCTACACCTAGGTAAAACTTATACACGAAAGCCTCATTTTACACTTCATAACTTTTAAATATTTGCGTGGTGGGATTTTTTTTGGCATCAAAAAACTTAAAATTTACAAGTTTTTAGGAATAAAAAATTCAGAAAACTTAAAATATATATTGTTTTTGAAAAAAATAGGTTTTTGGCAAAATCAAATTTCGAGTTTTTCATAAGATGAGGGGGCAGGAATATAATATGAGCAAGGGCGGTGGTGTGTGTATGTGAGGGGGTGCACCACCCCTGGAATTTTAAAATTTTCATTAATACTTCTATGTTTTTTGCACTTTGTACCTCATGATTTTTTTTTTTGCACCACTTACTCAAAGATCCAAAACTTTTTTTACTATTCTCATATTTTCTTTCCAATTTCTCTCTAAAATTAAATCCTCTCAAACAAAAAGTCAAACCAAATACTAAAATAGTGATAAATCATCCAACAATTTTGAAACAACACTAAGGTAATCAATAAAAAAATCAATAGTTTTGGGTTTTAAAATTTGGAATTTATTTTTGTATGATCTCAATAGTGATAAATTGGTTGATTGATTATTCAATAGAGGATTCTAATAACATATTTGTGTGTTTCGTTGGTTGCTTGTTTATAATTTGGTCAAAATGCATTTTTGGATTTCTGTTCTACGGTTTCTAACTAAGCCATCCACAAATTTGTTTCAATTTTAGCCATGTAAAAATCAATGTTTTCATGAAGCTAATATCTGGTTATTGGTTTGTATATACTTAAGTGATAGATAGAAAAATTGATCAATATCGAGCAATGAAAAAACTAACCACTTGATTGTGTGTTTGTGTTGTTACCATATCAATACTTAAACACCAGTTTAATTTTTTTTATTTCATATATTTCTTATGTAATCAATATTTATGTCCAAAGAGACTTGTTCAATAATATAATAAGTTGATTATTCGGCGATTTCAAAACATGGAACCACGTAGCGAACAATTGTCAAACATACATATGTAACTTTTTAGTACAATGCAAAAAATATATATATTAAATTATTGATTAAAATTCTGCATTCCCTAAGTCAGGGTCGGAGCACCGCCACTGAATATGAGGTGTTCCGTGAACTTAACTCAATTAGTATGACATTGCATTATATATGTAGGAGGCCGGAGTTCGAACCTGGTCATTCCACTTTTCCACCTTAAGGATGGAATTTATAGCCACTAGACTACTTGACCAAAGAAATAATAATAATAATAATAATAATAATATAAGGTTTTGGATGTAAACTTTTATCACCTTGGAAGAAAAAAAATCCTTATCTAACCATTCGTATGGGCTTAAAATGTAACCCGTTTAAAACTTCAACCCACGTGCCCATACAAAAAAAAAAAAAATTGTTTTGCCATTCTACCAGTTACTTGCTCACCCTACATATTTTCCATTTTACCCTTCCGTTACTTAAATAGCGGACGTTATAATAGTATGATATTTTTGAACATATCCGTTACCGGTAGTAAATAAGAGTATTTCGGTAAAATCGTAGAGCACGCAAGAAAATGGATATGGTGGCAAAATGAGAATATGCACTGCCAATATAAAATAAATTTTACTTTAGTAATTTATTTTTAATAAAAATAAATTTTTTCTTAAAGAGAAAAATGAATATGCATTGCCAATATAAAATAATTTTACTTTATCAACTAATAACAAATATATTTTTCGCCATATCACACTATTATACCCCACTTTTTTATATGACATAATAAATTAATTATTTTTTATTAAATTATTGTGTAAAACTATTTTATACCGTTGCATATTCATAATAATCCCAAACAAACACACCCTATAATAATAAGGGTCATGCTAACTAATATCATCGGGACACTAGTTAAGGATACTAAAATAAATCACTTTTATATTGAAAATAGTGTCCTTTATTTTTCTAAAAGGTCAATTACACAAGTTTCAAAACCAATTTACTTTAACTAGTGCCCCTACATTTTCCTAATAATAAATAAGAAAAGATACTAACAGTTTTGCTTGTCCAGTAAGAATAGATAATAAAAAAGACAAAACTTACATGCATTGCTATAGGTACATTTCTTACTTTTTCTCTCACAAAGAGGTGGTTTTTAAATTGAAAAACAGTTTTTTTTAAAAAAAAAAATAAAAAAACACAAAAAACCACCTCTTTGTGAGTGGAAAAGTAAGAAATGCACCTATAACAATGCATATAAGTTTTGTCCTAATAAAAAAGGACAAAACTTATATACTCCCTCCATCCTTAATTATAAGCAAAAGTCAACTTTTCAGATTCATTGAAAAAGTGATGTATCTGGACTATAATGAAGGTCAAATACATCACTTTTTCAATGAATCTGAAAAGTGAACTTTTGCTTATACTTAAGGATGGAGGGAGTACTTTTCTTTAGGTGCAGTTTTTACTGTGCCTCTCACAAAAAGTTAGTTATTTACTTTTTTTTAATTTAAAAAAATAAAAGAAAACTATTTTTTTAATAATAATAACCACCTCCTTATATGTAGCAAAGTAAGAACTGTGTCTAAAATATTGTATATAAGTTTATTCCAATAAAAAATACATTGCAACTCCACGCATCGAGTTTTTGAATTATCGATAGATCAACAATGGCGGTGGAAGCTTATGCAGCTGAAAACGATGACAAAATCCACTCCGATGTTCTCACCAAAGCCAGAGAATCCTGCTACAAGGTCTCTTCTTCAATTCAATTTCTATTATTTCTTCTTCCCTGCTTCTTTTTTTTTGACGCATTTTGATGTTTTTTTTTTGAACTAGGCTCGCGATGCTTTCTATTCATGCCTCGAAAAGGAATGTGACAAGAAACCAACAGAGATTGCAACAGTGGGTTTACTTTACCCTAAAGAATGCAAAAAATCTAGGGATCAATTCGTCAATCAATGTCGATCTTCTTGGGTAACCTAATCCCTTTTCATCCCTTTCTTCGTTTTGATATTTTATTCGTAAAAATTGATGCTTTTCTTAATTGGGTATGTTAATTTATCATGTGACAGGTGAAACATTTTGATAGACAGTATTGCCAGAATAAAAGGGCTCAGCAGAGACTTTTGGATGATAAAGGCTCCAGGAGAGGTCCGTTGTCGCTCCCACATGCTTTCAAATCCACTCCTTGATTTTCATGAACCATTCATCTAACAATAGTAATAGTAGTAGTTGATAATGGGTAATTTAGATTTTCAATAGTAGCATATACATGATTCTTTTGTGTTTACAGTATGTTCATGATGTGATAACCATTTCTATTACAATTTACAAATATATGTTTAGTTAGCAATTGCTTTAGTCACTAGTCATTGATGTTTTGATGTTGGGGTTGCTAGGTACGGTTTGGGGTAGTTTATTTCAAACTTTTTTACTCAATAAAAGGAGAAGCTAGGTCAAACAGATTTTCATTAAGTTTTTGATGGAAAAAAATTGCTTAATTTTTATGAGTAAAATACATAGATAAAAGACTTTTGAAGCTAAAAAAAGACAACAATTACCAAACAACTTTAGCTTTTTTCTAAAAGCTCTTATTTTCACTTTTAGCTTTTAGATAGCTTCTAAGACCTAAAAAAGCCCGGCCAAAGGATACCCTAGTTTTTGCAATAAAAAATTATATTTAGGAGATTCAATTTGTAGTGCCGAGTGTTCGAATGAGTAAAGTATACCATCATTAGGTCAAGTTTATTCATGTTGGCAGGGGTGTAAAAGTTAAAGATCATCTTGGCTAGTCCCCTGTCGAAGATGAACATTGCTTCGCGTCTTTGAATGGGTGGAACTTGGAAGTGGAGTACTTGTTGTGTTAATCATTTGCAAACAGAAGCTCTAGAATGGCTTTCACGCTTTGCTTGCAGCATAATCTTGAATAGGGTTTTACTGTCTCGGTGTTGTTAGCTTTACAATGATTAGTTTGGACCTGATAACTTGTATTTATTGCCTCAAGACTTTCAAAGTGTATAGACTTCCATACTTTTATGGTTTCCTTTGCTTCACTTGTGTGTTTATGTTATGAAGTCTCGAGGCTATTAAACATTAGGTATCTCTGCATTTCAAGAGAAAATAATGGTAACAACACATACCGGGTTTAATCACTTTAGAAACATGGCTCAGAGTTACTTCTTGCTTTCACAAGGGTCAAATATGGCAAAATGATTTAACTATATTGTTTGAGGAAGGAAAGAAAGATAATCATTAAGAGATTCTGGTATGAAAGATTATATGAAGAGATTACATCTTGGATCATAAATAATCCCAATCTTGGCAGGCATTAAAAATTCCACGATTGCTGGGAATCTAATATTACTTTGTTTGAGGTTGTGCTATTATTTGGATTTTGGTTCAGATTTGTGCGTTCACTTGATATTCATAATTCTTACTGTGTAGATGTAGAAACGACTATTTTGATGAGCCTTATGGTTAATATTTCTCATCCTTCTCATGGTTAGTAAAACATGAAGATTCTGTTTGATTATGGCTCCACTTTTCTTGTGAGATAGTTCATTGTTTTGAAAATATGGTGTTTTCCGCGCCTATTTCTTTATTACAGACCTTCAGTTCACAGATAACTTATCCCTGATGATCGATGAAATCTTTTTCTGTCATGTAAACTGTAGGACTGATAGCCGGTTGAATACTCAGTAGAAGGGTATGTAGCTAAAATAGATGAAATGTCACTTTGCCAACTATAGTACTCTATGGTTCTACCATTAAATTGGTACCTCTGTTTTCTGTCATTATCAACTCGCTTGTTTGATTGCTGAGATATATGGTACGTGATTTAATGAGTTTAGACATCCAAGAAATGATATTTTGAGGGTTTGCCTGCTTACGAGAACTTTAGGCATCCTTGCATATTGGTAACGGATATGCATGTAACACTTATATTCAAATGATAGACTGATACATTTCTTGGTCAAAGAGGTGAGATACTTGGTTTTAATCCTTGAATGAACAAAACAGGTGCTAAGAGGGATTTCCTTTTAAACGAATGTACTCGGCTTGATCAGTGTGACAAAAAACTAGACAAAAAGTGAGGCATGTATTCATGCCTTGGAGCCAATTGTTACTGGAATTCATTCTTCTTTTAAGTGATACTGTGATAGTGGAGAGATGGTTTGCATTTAGGCGTATTACGTATAATTGTGTATGCGTAAAAATAGTTTTAGCGGTGACAACAAGGAACTTTGTTTTATGTAATCTATGAGTAACTGAGAATGGTAGTAATCCTGCTCAAGTTTCATTGATCATCAAATATCATGCATGATTTGTGATAAGTTGGACTCAATTGTGGATAAAGATGTATCCGTATGTTATTGATATGTGTCGAAAGAATCACTCCCAGTGCAACTAAGGAGGATTAGTGATCTACAATTTTGACAGAAAGCAAAAAGGGAAAGAAGCTTCTCACGCAGGAGAAGTTATGTTCAACAGAATAGAGAAATTCTATCATATCTTCCATACTTTTTCTACATTCCCTTCTCAGAATAGAGAAATGCTATCTGAATATCATACTCTACTGTTATACCCATTGTCCTTTTTTTTTTCTTTCTTTCTTTCCTACTATACTCCACTGATTATGATTGATTGGATGAGAAAAAGAGAGTGTTTTTACAAATAAATTTGAGATGTGTTAAGACCCTGACTATTTAATAGTTAATTCCTATTGAACATTCGTGTAAAAATATTTTATACTGACGTAGCATATCCATTAAACTCGAAATATAATTATTTTTAAAATAAAGAAAAATGTGTATTTATTATTGATTTTAATAAATGTAAATCACATTATTAAATTTGAATAAAATCAAAATAAATATTTTTGTCATAAACTTGCTGTTCCAAATTTTGGCATGGGATCTTTGGGAGATCAAGAAGGATGCTATGTTATCACAAGATGATGAAACTGCGCAATCGTGAGATCCACAAATTCTCAAACACTGGTTAGTCGATCTTACACACTCCAAATATATATATTTTAAAGAGTTTAATGTAATGTGAACTATTTTTATATGGAAAGTTATTAGGTTTGGTTTAGTGTTGAGAGATTTGAGTAGTATATATGAAGTCTAAAGTTCGATTTTCCACTCTATTGTAAACTAAAAAAAAAATAAAAAATTCGACATGAACGTTCAATAGTTGAGTGGGGTGTACTAGGATAATTTGACGGAATGCATGATTGGTATTTAATAATAGTGTAAAATAATTTTACACCGTCAGTACATGCCCATTTTCTCTATTTTAAATATATTTGTTATTTAATTAATTTTAAAAGTTGTTTATAATAGTTTTTTTGAAAATTATACTCCCTCAAATTATAAGGGAAAAATCAATTTTCTTTGTCCTAAATTATAAGAAAAAAAAAATTAACATTTATCATTTTCAAAAATAAATTTAACTTTTTTTTTTACTAAAATAAAAGATATTCATTCATAAAATTAAATGTAATTTACATTTAATTTACTCTTTTTTTTTACAATAAATAATAATCCATGAAAACTATTTTTACATTTTTCATGAAACTTATGTTTTGATTTTTTCTAATACATATTTTTATTTTTCTTTATATATAATTTAAGAAAGAGGGAGTATTAATTAGTGTTTAATTTCCGAACTAATCATACGCGTGGGAATTTCATTTCCTGGATAAATAATACAGTACCCTTCACCGCACGACCCGATTCTTTAGTTGCTCCCCACTATCGTGGTTCAGTACATGTTTACTCTGCATCTATTGGCTATTGGAGTTTCGTTGTCAAATCCTTAACTTAGCAAGTGTATCAACAAACACAACATCGTATTAAAGCTATGTTTGGTAAGATCATTTTTTTATTTATTAATTTTCTGTTTTTAAGAGAAGATGATCGGATAATTTAGAATTTTTGAGTCAAAGGTTAGAGAGCTAAAGAAGATTTTTGAAAAAATACAACTAATCTCGTGGAAATAGCTTTTATAAAAAAATATTAATTCACTATATTTATTCGGTGAATGGTGTTTTGATTCGTTTGATTGTATAGTGCGTTAATTGTAGGGTGGATATTGAGGTAGCCATATTATTGGTATTTTCATTGTATTGTTTCTCTTTATATTAATTGGGTGAAGTAATGTTTGTACTTATTCTTCGGGTGCGAATTAAGTATACTTCTTATACTGATTTCAATTATTATATAATATACTATACTTGTTTGTTGTTTTAAAAAAAATAAAATTGTTCTGAATCTAAAATATGAACAAGAATTGTTTTGAATCTAACTCGGATTTACTATGCCAAAATAAAAAGGAAAATGATATAGTGTACGACATATGCTTTCGTCCCAGTTGCACGACTCGGTGTTAATAGTTTTCTTAATAATGTTTTTTTTTTTTGACAAAGTTTTCTTAATAATGTTATAATCATGTTTTGTTGATAGCTTTCTATTTGATGTTCTATGATTCTTTCTATCAGTATTTTTTTTTTACTACACATTTAGTCTATGAGGATAAATATATTTTTGATCCCTATAAAAAAGTGATATGTTTTGGTTCTTACAAAAGTTTTTTCATCCATTTTTACTCTTAAAATTTAATTCCAACAAAAGTACCGAGAAAATCGGCATAGAAATTGAATTTTAAGTTGTTTTTTTGGTTAAACTTTTATAATGTTTTAAATATATCTACAAAATAATTATTCACAAATACATGTCAGTTCAGCAACCAAACTAAAAATGCATGCATAATGATTTTTAAGACCAAAACATGTCAATTTTTTGACAGGTAATCTAGTGGTTCGAATTCCAGTCCGTGCATATTATGTGCAAATGTTCTACAATTAAGCTAGACTCACGGACCAACATGTCATTTTTTTATAAAGACTAAAAATAAAACTTGATAATTTTATAGGAACTAAAAATATATTTAACTCTTTAAAATATTATTAATCTTATTTTAGTAAATTTATACATTTAGTGTTTCTTAAATAAAAATAAATCAAGCCACTAGGCTGACTTGGTCTACTAGTGAGTAGGTTTGATCTTCAGCTTATTGTATAAAAAAAAAAAAAATCAATTACATCAAAAAGACCAAGACAAATTACCAAAAAAAAAAATTGATCAAGGAAAATGTTCGGTCGTGCATTTGTCGTGCTTATGCCTTTCATGCCATCTAGCATTGCTCAAATAAAAAATATAATGTTTTTGCTTCCATTATCCCTTATTACACTTCTCCTAAATAGTAGTAGTGTGATTGTTTATAATTATCTTTGGCCATAGTTCCATGGAAATATGAGATTTGTAGGTGTATCACAATAACTCAGTTCTCATAATTTCACAAACAACTTCAAAGTATGAAGTAACTTTGGCTATTCAAAAAATTTAATTTATTTTAGTAAATAAATACTCCAATAATGCATCTTTAACTACTCTAAACAAATCAGGCTAACAAACAAGAAAGTAAGAAATTACACTTAATAGTTACTAAAAATTGTCAAGAAAGTCTACAACAACTATAAAGAAAGTCTTTTGATAGTAAAAATTGTCAAGACAAGACCGAAATAAAATGAACGGCGCCTAGTTTCTTGCTAAAAATTTATTTGTGAAAATTATATTGTTAGTCTTATCTGTGTTACCATCATATAGTTACAAAGTTTCAATTATGTTAACGATAAGATTGAAAATTCTAATTACTTAAATCAATTTGTTGTTGATATAACTTGCTAATCTATAACTAATCCAAAGTCTATTAAGAATATATTTGACTCTTTGTCGAGTTCAAACTTTACTAAATAGTAGTAATAATACAAAGCCTGTCTGTTGCTTCTACGAGTATAATTTATGTTTTACTACTTGTAATATTTTTTGCTTATATAATTTTGTTCAATTTTAGTTTTTATTTTTACATCTATAAGGATTAATTAACACTGATACTAAAAGCAGTTATCTTTTGTAACAATCCACAAAAGAATCATTTTAAACAATGTCCTCGTGAACACTTAGGGGGGTGTATTGGATTGAGATTTTAAAAGATTATTTTGATAAAAAAAATCTTGAAGATTTTAAAGGACTTTGTGAGATTATATTGATTTTATGAGATTTTAAGGGATTTTTTTCAAAAAAACTTTTTACAATCAAAATTTTTGACACATGATTTCAATGGATTTGAGAGATTTTTTTTTACAATCAAGATTTCATAATACTTTATATATTAGGAAAATTTCAAAAGACTCAATATATATTAGGAAAATTTCAAAAGACATAAAAGGAATTATGACAGTAATAAATAAAAAATTATATTTTTTGGGAATCCAAACAACAAAAAAAAAAAATCATACATGAAAAGCTCTGTGTTTTTTTTAACGTATATGTTTCTTTTATATGTTTCTAATCACCAATAAAAACTCTATGTTCTTAATCGATGTTGGAAACAAAAGAAGATGAAACAACAGATGGAGCAAGTGAATCAATGATTACCGTTCCTTTGAGTAATATTGTTGTTGTATGTATAAAAAAACTGTAATCTTTGATTGTTAAACCAACGGCCAGAATAACACAAGGAATAGCGAAAGTGTTGAATCCAATAAAAAAGTTGCAGAATTTGTTCAAAAAGAAAACTTGCAAAAACCATATTTGATAAGCAAGTGAAGAAAGAAATGAAGAAGAAAAATTATGGTACAGTGATGATGAACCGTAAAAGCAAAATAAAAAGTCTTGGAGAGTTTGAAAAAGTCTCAAGGTTTTTGGTGGGTTTAATCAACATTTTCGTCCCTGTAAGTTCGCGATTTTTTGGTTTTAGTCCCTGTATCTTTTTTTGTTGCAAATTAGTCTCTGTATGTTCAAATCTTTTGGTTTTAGTCCCTTAAAACTAAAATCCGCAGGAAAATCTGCAGGAAACCAGCGAATTTTCCTACAGATTTTCCTGCGGATTTTAGCTTTAGGGACTAAAAAAAAAGATTTGCACATGCAGGGACTAATTTGCAACAAAAAAAGATACAGGGGCTAAAACAAAAAATTTATGAACTTACAGGGACGAAAATGATGTTTAAGCCTTTTTGGTGAGATTGTTGGAAAAGTCTCTCAAGTGTATTTTTAATTAAAAAGTCTCACGAAATCCATTACACAAAAGAATCTACTAAAATCTGTTGATTTTTGAATACCAAGTGACATTTTATAAATCCTGTGAAATCTCAATCGAATAACAACGGATTTCATTGCCCTGGAAAAAAATCTTAAATGTCTCTATTGAATACCAGAAGATTTGATTTGATTCTATAAAAGTCTTGATTGAATACCAATGGAATTTTTTAACATAAAAAAGTCTTTTAAAATCCACTGAAATCTCAATCCAATACATCCCCCTTAGTTAATCATATCAGAAAAGGAAATAAAAGACAACATTAATATTAGAATGATAATATTTTACAACTTTTAAGTATATATTAAATGCACAAGTTCAAGATGAAATTTTATAATAATATACTTAACTAACGCAATGGGGGTACGGTTTATCTTTTATATTTGACATCTAAAAAATTAGTATAAGTTTGAAACACTTGTTGTACTACTCCTTCGATCTCAAGTTTGTCACATCACATATAAAAATATTCTCTGTTTGGTGTAAGCTTATTTGTTTGTCGTTGAATTGAGAATTATGAATGTTTATAAACTATTCTTAACTTCGATTCACCAATTTACAAATTTTAAATGTCCTCTACATTTTCGACGAGTTTTTGGTTGATCTAAATAAATCACAATTGAATTTTTTAAGAAATTAAATACAATTGTAAACACGTTGAGTTTAGTTTAATGCAAAGGAACTGTATATAACATAATATACTAAATCATGGCAAAAAACTAAAGAAAATTACAAAACAAAAAACTCTGGAAAATTGATAAGGTTTTGATCAATAATAATATATTGAAATTAATTAATACGAAAATTAGCATCTCCTAAAGTCTAAGGTAAATACGACGTGTGACGCATTATTTTCCTAGACTTAAGAAATTCCCGGTCATTTTTGTTTCCAAGCTCAGCACATCTTAGATATGATTCCATTTATTTGTTTTTTTGTCTTTGATACAAGCAAAAGTCAACCAAACGACTTCTACGACTTAGAAGCAGAGTTAGCATCTTTAACAATGCTATTAACGGACATTCCGGGAGAGGATGGCCCATCACCGTTAGATGCAACGACATGGTTCCCATTACCGTTGTTGACATTGTTATTGTTATTGGTAGCAGCATTGCTCAAAGGGTTCCTAGTGTGACACGTGGCTGTAGAGATTGCAGTTGCAAGAGAAATAGGCATGAGGCAGAGACCTTTGCCTTGCAAGTATTGCATGGCGGATCCCATGTCTTCTTCCATCAGCTTTGCCACCTGATGCTCTGTCATTGTGAGGCTTTCGTTTGTAGACGACGCCGTTTTGGGGTTTCTTGGGTGGGTCCCACCGTTGCCGTTGGCTTGGACGCAGTCACTTACACCCTGCAAGGACAAAAGAACACGTGGCAGTACTGTTAGGGAAGAGAGAGTGGAATCTGAGAAAGTAGACACGCGTGCTACTTTTGGTTTGTCGTTTTGTGGTGATTGAGAATTTCAGAATTGATTTATTAGTGTATGAGCCAAAGCCAACAAATAAATAGTAAAGTAGTAGTTGTAGGATCGTCTGAGAAGAGAAGACTCATCACTACGACATTGTTTAATGGATGATGAGTATTTCTTCTTGCAGAAATTCTAACATTTTCCTCTGTCCCAAAATAAATGACATGTTTGACCACTGACATGTTTGCCAATGCACAATTTTAATTGTTAATATCTCTAATTATCTATTATTAAAAATTATAAAAATGGTATATTTTAAAAGTACTCGTCGAGACAAGTCAAACAACATCTCATATGCTAATATTTGCATGGATATATTAGTAGAAAAATAAGGTTAAAGCAGGTCAAATAAATAGTACACTAAGTCAAAAAAATGTCATTTAAAATGGGACGGAGGGAGTATTTTAATATTTCACTCAATTTCTTGTAATAGGTGCTTGATTATTTATTGATGATGGGTTTATTAGTTAAATAAACTTAAAATTGTAAAGTTCTTGTAGTACTAGAATTGACGCATATCTAAATATATTAAAAAGATAAATTACACCAATTTTAAGACTGTTTTACTATATTAGATTATTAGTTGCTAGTTAACATTTTTTTTATTGATTCCATTCAAATGGAAAGAAACAAGTAATCAAAAAAGTGGGTTTTTCTTTAATTTTTTAGAAGAATAATTGCAACAAGAAAGCTACTACAACAAAAGTTTCTTTTTTGCTATAAATAGTACAATAATAACTTTGGTAAATTCAGAAAGAAAGTAGAAAATTGTTGGGAAAATTACCTCGGAGGACATATCAGCAACTAGGGGAGCTACAGCTGCTGCTCCACCTAATCTGCTCATACTCAAAACCTGTAATTCCAATTACGTACCAATAACAATAATTAGAAACAAAATGTATACACTGGGATAGGATCAATATGCCTTACGTAAAACACTACAAACAATGAATTAATGAATATATTTTTTTTACTTCTATTTTTTAGTAGAATAGAAACTATGTTTTTATAAATTTGCCAAAAACATTGAAGAAAAAGAGGAGAATCTTCTTTACCTTGACTTGAACCTGTAGGAACTTCACATAATCGATGATCTCATCCAGCATGGAGGCCTTGTCTGTCTGTCACCACATAGAACAAACAAATAATTAAAATTTCAACAAGGATAGACAGACCCATTACATTATGTTTATTATTGTCTCATCTTAAATGTTTTTTTAATTAGTTAAACACATCTTGAGAAAATTATTGAGTCTATAAAATTTCATGATAAATTAAAATAAAAAAGAAGTGGACATGTAAACCCACGAATGAACCATGATCATTCTAAGCTTAATAATTAATTACTAAAAGATATCACATGAAGATTGAATTTGTACTCCATATCACTCCTACTTCTACTAATTAATCAATAAAAGAAGACATATATAATTAATTAAGTTTAAGATTGAGTTTAATTTCTAATGTTACCTTGTTGGCATTAGGAACAAGTTCCTGCAATGCTTTCATTCTCTCAGCAATTCTTTCTCTCCGCAACTGCAAACATACAATAAAATTACTACCAAACCAAATGGAACAAAACAAAGTGATTTTAAAATCAAAAACAGAATGAGAGTAGGCCCTATAACAAACACATAGTACAGTGTATTCTGTTAGCCACTGACAAACAATCGCATTTTCTCTGAAAAATATGCACGTTTTGGCGTTTTCATAAGTATATTAATTACTCCTACACTGAAAATGACAACTTAAGTTATTTGTTGTGCTTAATTTTCTGGGCAACCAAACACGTCATAGTGTGAAATTATCATAACATTAACATACCCTCTCAGCAATGCTGTGTGGGTCGGTTGCTTGACCTCTTCTAGCCCTGACTTTCTGCCTCGGCTGAGCCGGAGCACCGCTCGCCGGAGCCTGGTTCGTTGCACTCACTGAACCACCTCCAAAACTCTGCCCCTATATATGGTTCAAATTTCCACAAAATTGAATTAAATCAAGTAATAAAATATTATCTGTGTTTATGATTATAAATAATAAAGAAAAAAATGGAATAGAACCTGAGGAGGTTGAAAATGGTGAGTTTGATTGGCGGCGACACCGTGGAGAGATCCGGAAAAACCGTTAAAGAGAGCTTGAACGGAAGCGTCACCAGCCTGTAAAAGCTAAGAATAAAATATTCAGTAAAAAAAAAAAGGAAGAAAATAACATTTGTTAAACAATTAATTAATTAACGGTTTGAGAAAATATTAATACTCACGGAGGAAGCGTTAACGACATCGTTTTGAGAGGAGTCAAAGTCAGCAGGCATGTGAAGAAGTCCGGAATCGGCGGCAGTAGGCATGAGAAGCATGAGAGCGGCGGCGGACTTGTCAGTGATCTGGTGGTTACGAAATTTGGAGGAAAGGTTGTTGTGATGTTCGTCGTAATTAGGGAAAGTGACATTTTCGTCGGAATTAGGGTCCCATAAGGGTTTAGGGTTGTTAGGGTCAAGTGTCCATGGAGAGGATGGAGGGAGATTGGAGAGCATTTGTTTGAGGAAATCGTCGTTGTGAAATGCGTCGTTGTTGTTGATTTGGATCTGTGAGTGATTTTGTTGGAGAGGAATGGGAATTTCGGAAGAAGAAGAGTTGAAGAGGGAGTTGAGGGATTGCATTTCTCTGCTGCAAGGCTGCATGAAGAATGAAGGAAGGAAGAGAAGTTTGTTGTGTTGTGTGGAATGTGGGTGGAGTGAGTGGGGAGGGTTGAAATGAAAGTTTATTTATTAATAAGAAGTTGAAAAGAGAGAGAGAGAGAGAGAGAGAGAGAGAGAGAGAGAGAGAGAGAGAGAGAGAGAGAGAGAGAGGAGACAAAAGAAAACAAAACACGAGTTGGAATTGCAACAGAGCAATGCGTTTCAGCAGGAAGGAAGGAAGGAACGGATGGATCAAGATCAACTCGGTCTGCACTGCATTTGCACGGATAATTGCATTCTTTATTTTGGAATGGAATTCATACTAATACTTTATTTTGGCTTCAATAACTGCTTCACTATTCTTGCCAAATACTATACTATTAAAAAAAGTTTTCTTGCTATAAAAATAAAGGAAATTATTTCCAAAAAATTAAAATAAAGGACATTGGAAACAAAAATAATACAAATATTGCTAACACAGTTTTGTTAAAGAATTAAAAAAAAAGTTTTGTGGTTTGTGTTTTTTAAACTTAACTCAATTAACAGTATTATATATTCCATCCGGACTGGCCCAACAGTAAGCAGACGGCCCATTTGAGGGGCTTATCCGATCACTGTGCTCTGGTCCTGTCCGATAGTGAGGAGGACTGGGGAGCTCGGCCCTCTAGGATGCTCAAATGTTGGAGAGACATTCCTGGTTATCACTTGTTTGTGAGAGAAAAGTGGAAATCCCTTCAGGTCAATGGATGGGGTGGCTTTGTGTTGAAGGAAAAACTCAAGCTGATTAAGGCGGCGCTGAAAGACTGGCATACGACCCACGCTCAGAACTTGCCTAGTCGTATAGAATCGAAGAAAGCCTGGTTAGCGGAGCTTGACCAGAAGGGAGAGTGTGATGCTCTTTCGGCGGCTGAGGAAGCCGAGTTTTGTGGGGTTACGTCTGACATCCATTCGCTCTCCCGGCTGCACGCGAGTATTAGTTGGCAACAGTCCCGTTCGTTGTGGCTTAAGGAGGGTGATGCCAACTCTAAGTACTTCCATTCCGTCCTTACGAGTCGTAGACGTGGGAACACTATTTCAGTTATTCAAGCAGATGGGGTTACCTTGGAAGGTGTGACTCCCATCCGACAGGCGGTTTTCTCGCATTTTGCGTCTCACTTTAAAGCCCTGAATATGGTGGGGTCCGGAACGGATAACCTTCAATTCAGGCAGTTGAGCCAGGTTGAGAGCGCTAGCTTAACCAAACCTTTTTCTGAGGCAGAGGTGAAGGCAACTGTGTGGGACTGCGACAGTTATAAAAGCCCAGGTCCGGATGGGATAAATTTCGGATTTTATAAGGACTTTTGGGAAGACCTTAGGGTCGACGTCATGCGCTTCATTTCTGAGTTTCACCGGAATGGCAAATTGACCAAGGGCTTAAATTCCACCTTCATCGCGCTAATTCCTAAGATAGACAGTCCTCAGCGGCCTAATTACTTTCGGCCTATTTCGCTTGTGGGAAGCCTCTATAAATTCTTGGCGAAAGTTTTAGCGAATAGGATGCGTCTCGTGATTGGTAGTGTGATCTCTGAGTCTCAAACGGCTTTCGTGAAGGATAGGCAGATCCTCGACGGGGTCCTCATTGCTAATGAGGTGGTGGACGAGGCGCGTAGGTCGAAGAAAGAGCTTATGCTTTTTAAGGTGGACTTCGAGAAAGCCTATGATTCGGTGGATTGGGGATATTTGGACGACGTTATGGGGAAGATGGCCTTCCCGGTTTTGTGGAGAAAGTGGATCAAAGAGTGTGTGTGTGTACGGCAACTGCGTCTGTTTTAGTGAATGGTAGTCCAACGGAGGAATCCCCCCTCGAGCGGGGCCTTAGGCAGGGGGATCCGCTATCCCCTTTTCTTTTCCTTCTGGCAGCCGAGGGTTTGAATGTGTTGATGGAGGCTGTGGTAGCGCAACACCTGTTCACAGGATATCGGATTGGTGAGCAGGATCCTGTGGCGGTGTCTCATCTCCAGTTTGCTGATGACACGCTCCTGTTGGGGGCTAAGAGTTGGGCCAATGTTCGCGCTCTTCGGGCGGTTCTTGTGTTGTTTGAGGCTATGTCGGGCCTGAAGGTTAATTTTAACAAAAGTATGTTGGTTGGGGTTAATGTTACAGATTCCTGGTTAGGCGAAGCTGTTTCTGTCTTGCGCTGTAGGGTGGGAAAGCTCCCTTTCTTGTATCTGGGACTCCTTATTGGGGGTGATCCGAGACGTCTGGCTTTTTGGGACCCGGTGGTGACCCGGTTGAAGAATCGTTTGTCTGGGTGGAAGAGTCGCTTCCTTTCCTTTGGTGGTCGTCTGGTTCTGCTTAAATCTGTCTTGATCTCTCTTCCTGTCTACGCTCTTTCCTTCTTCAAAGCTCCCGCAGGTATCCTTTCCTCTATTGAATATCTTTTAATTAAATTTTTTTTTTTTGGGGGGGGGGGTGTGAGGACTCTAGGAAAATATCTTGGGTTACTTGGAACTCTGTTTGCCTTCGAAAGGAGTATGGGGGCTTGGGGGTCAGGCGGTTGAGGGAGTTTAACTTGGCTCTTCTAGGTAAATGGTGTTGGAGGACGCTAGTGGACAAAGAGGGTATGTGGTTTAGAGTGTTGGCAGCCCGATATGGGATAGAGGGAGACAGGTTGCGAGCTGGAGGGCGGAGAGGGTCAGCGTGGTGGAAGGAGATGGTGCGCATTAGGGAGGGAGGTGAGCTGTGGGGTAGATGGTTTGAGAAGCATGTTACGAGGAGGGTGGGGGACGGGTCAGATACTTTTTTCTGGACCGACCCCTGGGTGGATGAGAGGCCTTTTTGCGAGCAGTTTGGCCGCCTGTTTGATTTGGCGGAGACGAAAATGTGTACGGTGGCCGAGATGTTCTTGTTAGGGTGGGGAATTGAGGAGGAGGCTTGGACGTGGATGAGGCAGCTGAGGGGGTGGGAAGAAGAGGAGTTGAGGGAGTGTCAGTCCTTACTTCTAACTCGTTCATTGCAGGATCAGTCTTCAGATAGGTGGCTGTGGCAGCCTGACCCAGACATAGGCTACACTGTTCGAGGAGCATATCAGCTTTTGACTTCCCAGGACTCGGCTCCCACGGATGACGCAGACAAACTCGTTTGGCATCCTCAGATCCCGTTGAAGGTGTCCATCTTTGCTTGGCGTATACTGCGTGACAGGTTGCCCACAAAAACCAACCTGGTCACTCGAGGCATCTTACCTACTGCAGCTCATCTTTGTGTTTCTGGTTGTGGAGAGGCGGAGTCAGCGCACCATTTATTTATATCTTGTACTACTTTTGGCTCCCTTTGGGCATTAGTGCGTTCGTGGATCGGCATCCCAGTGGTGGAGTACACCTCTTTACGTGACCACTTTGTCCAGTTTACATATTCAACAGGTGGTTCTCGGGCACGTCGTTCTTTTCTGCACCTCATTTGGCTCGCTTGTGTTTGGGTTGTGTGGACGGAGAGAAATCACCGGTTGTTCCGAGGTTCAGCATGCACTACACATCAGTTGTTGGACAAGATCAAACTATTTTCTTTCAGGTGGTTGAAGGTGACGAGTGTTACTTTAGCCTCTAACTGCCATAGCTGGTGGTCTAGTCCTTTGCTCTGTTTGGGCCTTGTATAAACTTCTTTGGTTATTTTTCTGTAGCTTTTGACTCTTTGGTAAACATTGGTAGTCTACCTTAGCACTTCTTGTGCTAGGGAGACTGTGCATTTTATAATATATATCTCATTTTGGCTTGTTAAAAAAAAACTATTATAAGCAAAAAAAATTGTTAGATTAATTGAAAATTCAATATATCCAGTCTATATATTTGGTCCATTGTATTTATTTTAGATTTTAATTTGGTTCTTAGTTTAAAAAGTTTTAAGTTAGTCATTTTAATCAAATTTCAATTTAAATCGTTCATGTAGTTAACAAATTTGTATACGTTGACAACTTAGAAGGGTAGAGCTGTAAATATGGGCCGGGCTATCGGGCCGGCCCAGTAGCCCTATAGTTTTATACGGGCCGAGCCGGGCTTCCCAAAAAATATTATTTGGCCTTGTTGGGCTGGGCTCTCGGGCCTATTTTTTTATGGGCCATCATGGGCTGGCCCCGCGGGCTTTTGGGCCGGCCCCTTAAAGAATTAAAAAAAAAAAATCTAAACATAAGGAATTTTAGTTAGCATAAAATTTTTAGATAAAATAAGTAACAAAAGATGAGGTTTTTTTTTTTTAAGGAAAAAGATGAGATTTGTTAGTTAGGAGATAATTATTAAACCAAATTTGTTATGATTATCTTTATTTGAAAAAAAAATAACAACTTAATCAATCATTATATGTAGTTTTATTGTCCATTGAATTTTTTTATAAAAACAATTTTTTATAAAAAATATTTGAAAAATATGTCGGGCCGGGCCTTGGACCTTAATGGGCCGGCCCATTGAAGCCCAATAGATATATTTGACAGCTCTGTAGAAGGGTGTCACGTTGAAGTTTTAAACGAAATTAACTCAAAATTTAACATAAAATTAGAATAAATTAACTCAATTTAATAAAAAGGACGAACTTATATCGACATTAGTAATATACATGACCGAGGACCAACTTAAAATCTAAAATAAAAATGAGAGACCAAATATACAATTAAGCTTATATATTATTATGTTAAACTTATTCTATTCATTCAATATCCAATTGCTCTTATAGTTGAATGTATGAATTTTAGATTTTAGATGGTATAGAAAAAATGGTAAGACTATTTATAGTTATATATATTTAATTTCTTAATTTTTATTTTGAAAATTTCTTAACTTACTATACCTTTAAAGTACTTGTGAACATTTTTGAAATTTTTCTTAAAAATAAAATGACTTACTAATCAACACAGCTCTCATCCGCCTTGAAATGAGGTTGTTCAATTTTTTCAACCATATTATACAAAATTATTTTTCCGATGTTTACAAAACGTAAACCTCAATAATAAGAGTTTCATATTGTAACTTTAATAAACATAATTCAAATCTCAATCAAGACAATTGTAAAATATCTTTCCCTGTTTGTGTTTTTTGAGCTTTTCCATGAGCATATCATGGTAGAGACATACATGATATAGTAAAGATTGAAGTTTACTAAATTACTCAGCGACAAAACAAAAAGCCAATTTTTTATTTTGGCCAGTGGACAAAAAACAAATATTGAAATTTATATATAACTTCATCTTCAAATTTGAATTCAGATAAAAATATCAGTTTTTTCAATTGGGGTTAAGAATTACATGAACTAAAATTAGTCTTTTACACTAGAAATAGTATGTACATATGGTATATAGTTGTTGACATTAATAGAGGTACATGCACCAACTGGCAACCGTCTACTATATTATTTTACACAATCATGACATATACTTATATCTTTAAAACCATTGAATCATTGTACGAGAGAACTGTTTTTATTTTATTTTTTATCACTGTTGTTAATGATGTTGAGAAATCTGTACGTAAGACACATAGGGTAGATTCTTTTCATCTACAATCAAATTTTATCCATACGCATGAATCAAAATTTGAATCCTAACTACATGCTTAAGAAAATCAAAACCCTTACAATTTAGCTCAATTCTTTGTTGGTGTGTTCATATTTTCTTTACAAGGGTCATCTTTTATTTATTTTTTACAGTGAAAGACATTTCATTCAACCAACTGACAAAAATGGAATAAGATGTTAAAATTATGAAAAAGTGGAAGTTTTTTTTCTTCGGAATATTTTATGGATTTAAAGATATGCACAATTAGTGTAAACCAGTTTTACTTTTACATACACATTCAATGAAAATTCATCAATTTGCCACATCACCTCACTCTTATATGATTATTTTGAAACTACATATATGACATTAAAGAATGATAGTTTCTTGTTGGATGTTATTGTAAAACTATTTTATACTAACAATGTATACCCATTAAACTCATATTTTATTTTTTGGGAGTTAATATTTTAACAAATGTAGAAATCTATATTTGTAACTTTTACATTTCAAAAATTAATTTTTTCAACCATGAAACAAATATTCCCTTGCGAATTAGCAATGCATGGAATGAGATGGGCTTATGGCTAAATAGTTTTTTTTCTTTCTTTTTTTTACAATTTGTTTTTTTATGAAAAGCTAATTTATTTATTTTGATCAAGTTAGAATGTCACTTTTAAATAAATAAGTTGGATATTTGAACCAATTGTAAATATTATATGTAATGTCTTTAATAACTAAGTTATGTTCGACATTACTACTCCAACTCCAATATTTAGCTTAAATAATTACTCAAATTCATTTAGATATTACATACACGATCTGATCATATTTATTCCAACAGTGAGTTGTTGAGAAACTTTAAAATAATTATATTGTTTAAATACACCCCCCCCCCAAAGTAGTTCTTCAATTTTAAATATAAATAATGTATTTAGTCAATAATATAGATTAAATACATTACTTTTTCAAAATAGTCAAATTTTGCTTACATATAAAATTGGAGGATATATATCTATACTCTGTATGGTACTGAAATTGTCATTATCTGAATGTACCACTATAATATAATTGCACCAAATCCAATAATCCTATTTAATTTTAGAGTTGTGATATTTGTACAATCCAAAATGGTTGTCAACCATCTCACATAGAGGTGAATCAATAAAATAATAAAAAAATAAGTTGTAGTTTGATAATGTAAATATAGTTGTTGGACAACTAAGTTGATGTCAAAATAACATTTCTCTAATTTTATGCTATTTTAAGATTGAAACCCACAAAATTTGAACAGTCTTGTTTTTGATATTTTATTTTATGGGCTATAGGTTAAATATAAGAAAAAAATTATTTCATTTAATATAATAGCATTTATAATCGTTTTGTACCAAACAAAATACATAATAATAATAATAATAATAATAATAATTTTACAACGCATCAAAAAACTTCTTTTTACTCGAAAAATGTTTTCTTTGAGCATTTTGAAATATGAAATCATTTATAATCACATCAACATCAATGTTTTTAAAGTTATCAAAGAGCGTTCAATCTCTCTTGTGATATTAAATGATCTCAAGTAGATTTTAATCAACCGTTTCCAAGTTTCTTGTGTATTATTGTTTGTTTTTGTGTTAGGTATATTTTTAGTCTCTACAAAATCACGAGCTTTTAAATTTAGTTCTTAAAAAATATTTATCTAATTTTAGTCCATATTTACATTTTAAACTGACTATTTCGAGGGACTAAAAGTACACACTTTTCCTTAAAAAAATTAAAATAAAGACTATTATTAAAAACTACAATATTATAAGGACTAAAATTACTATATAAAATTTATTAGGGACTAAACTTAAAAGAACACGATTTTATAAATTTATTAAAAGCTAAAATTACTATTAAAATTTATTAGGGGCTAAACTTAAAAGAACACGATTTGATACAGATCAAAACATATTTAATTGTAATTTTTCATAATATTAGGTAGATATATAAAAAAATTGAACTTCTGCAAGGGTCTTAGGCGGTGACACATATTTTCCACCCCTTAAGGCCGGTCCCGAGTGAGAAACTGAGAATTAAAGAACAATTTAAAAATGTCACAAAAATCACTAGACAAATTACAAATAAGACATTATCCATTCTATAAAACTCAGCTCTTACTACTCAAAATCGAACACACTCTTATTTAATTTGTTCTTTTGGAATTGATTAGTACAAAGATATATATATACATTATGTGTCGTCACATTTTACATATTCTTAACCGAGACAACAGTGCTTCAAAATATACATAACATGGATGGATGTGTCTAAGATGTAGGAAAGTTTTTATTAGACTAGACATGAATAAAGCATCATTGAAGCTTGCAACAGCAAAAGATATAGGGTATATGTCCTTGTTCTGTAGCAATCACACAGGGCTCTCTTTACACCTCAATCCCCACTTACTAGCCTAACATTATTATGCTATGGAAATTAATTCCTAAGCGCTTTAGGAAAATTTTGATTTTTTTGTGTTTATTATTAAGTAGGCTTTGTCCTTTAGTGATGAATTTGTTCACCTGAGCTTTATTTTTTTTTAATAGCAAAATATATATTAATAAGAGTGAACCTAAAGCTACGATGATACTCATCATAATATTTTTTGACTTTTATCGGTCTAATCCAATTATACAAAACTGATTTGTAAAATAAAAATTGTCTTTATTTTATAAACTAATGTTTATGCAATCTTACATTTAATGTGAGACTCTTACCATTACTATCAAAGCGTCCTCCACCGGAGCAACCACGTGAGTGTTGAGGTGAAGTCCTCATGCATCGTTAATCATTATTGCTTTGTTGGTGGGCTAACACACTTGTCTTGTTTGGCGAGTTGGCCCAATGGGTCATTTAGCTTTGCCAAGGACCCTTGTCTCCTGTTTTTTTTTTTATTATTGGAAAAAAAGATACAATTCAAGTAATAAAGAAACATGCATTTTGGTCACTAATTAGCATCATTAATTTAAGTAATCCTTTCAAATAAAAAACTTAAAGTACTAAACAAAGTCAAGTACTTACACAAAATCAAGAATTATTATAAAAAAAAATTCCTTACTTTTTTTTTTGTTGATAATAATCATATTTCTAACTTATTGATAAGGTACAAGACATTTCAGATTCATCATATCATATGCTAAACATTAGTAGACACATGAAAGTAGCTATGTGACAGAAGTATCACATAGTCACACAAGTTATTTATGCAACTAAGATTAAATTGATTTTTCCTCACACATACATAAAAATATACTACAATTATTATCCCATGGTATAAGAAGGGCTTGGCAAGTTTATCACAGTAGTTTTGACTTTGGTCATCATGTTTATGCTGTTGGTAATTCCTTGTGATCCAATTCCACTGTCCTTTATACCCTGTCATTACAACATTTCATAATATTAGATACATTTGATAAATAAATTCTTTTGGTTCTTTTCAAAATTTTGGAAATATCAATTGTGCAACATAATTTCATTGGTTTTATTGTGGTTTCACCTGAAAGGGAAAATGATCCGGCCCACGAGCTGGTGCAGAATTTATCTGAATTGTTCCTGATTCCATTGCATCACTAATCAGCATTGCTTTGTTGATATCCTTTGTGAATACACATCCCTGAACAAGTTCAATGTGTATATACATTGTCAGCGTAAAGATTTTTTATATGGTTGTAATTTGTTGACAGTGTAAAATTTTTACCGCGACTATGTACCAAAGTTAAAACTTTTTACCTGAAGTCCAAAGTTGCTAGCATTACAATGGTGGATACCTTCTTCAACAGTATTGATTCTAATTACTGGCAAAACTGGTCCAAATGGCTCCTCCCATGCAATTCTCATGTCTGGCCTAACATTATCCAATAATAAAGGCCAAATAAGATTCCCTTCTCTCTTGTATTCTTGGCAGAATGTTGCTCCTTTCTCTTTAGCATCATTCACCAAGCCTTCAATGAAATTGGCTGATGATTCTGATACAACCGGGGTGATATCGCTGTCATCTTCCGGTGGTCCAACACTTAGTTTTGCAACCTTAGCCTTCACTTTCTCAACCAAAGCATCAGCAACTGATTCTATTACCAGCACAACCTTAACAGCAGTACACCTCTGACCACTTTATTAAAAAAAAGTTTAAGTGACATTACAATTTTGCAAATAGTCCTTCATTCAAGAGAATATGCATTTAATTTCTAGATGAGAATTTTACCATGCAATATTTATCTTATACTAATACTATTGTATAGTGCATATCAAGAAACATATACCAACATTACGTTGGTCCGAGTGAAACTGAACTCAGATCTCTTAAGCAAGGTCTCAGTTTCAACCGTTGTTAATGGAAAAATGTGGTTGGGAGGAAGACCTTACTAAAGGAGTTCATCTAGGTTCTCCGAAAAATATTAGTCACAGGCAAAATTGGCAGATACTATAATAACATGGTTACCAAACAAAAATCAAGAAGCATATGGTGAAGTCAATGCATAATAAGGCATTCACCTGTATGAAAAACCTCCTTTTATAATGTTTGCAGCAACCAAATCAAGGTCAGCATCCTCAAGTACAATGCAAGCATCTTTTCCTCCCAATTCCATTTGTAGAGGAATCATTCCTGCCTTCTTTGAAATTGCAACGCCGGTATCTCCACCAGTGAAGCTGGCACATAGCAAGGTTAATTACAAGTTAGTAGAGGTAAAAATTACTTACATACACTATCACAGCATCATACATATATTGATATAGTCACCTTATACAGTTCACTCCTGGATGCATTGTAAGAAAGTCACCAATTTCCGAGCCTTTTCCGGTAACACAGCTGATTAGGCCTTTGGGAAAACCAGCCAAGTGAAAGCAATGAACCATGTGAAGAGCAGCAACAGCTCCCTGAAATGCAACATCAAACACATGTGAGACTGTTTGCGAAAAAGCTTATGGAAACAACTTAAGATATAATTACCTGAGTTGGAGGTTTGAGTACAATAGAATTTCCAGCAATGAGTGCAGGAGCAATTTTTGAGACAGCAAGATTGACAGGATAATTAAAAGGCGGAATGGCTAAAATCACTCCTAATGGAATCTGAAATTCATTGCAACTTTCTTAGACCACATCATCAACAAAACAATAAGATAAGAAGTAGCATATGCATATGTAGTGAAAATAGACCTTAGATGTGAGGCAATATTTGGTCCTTTCATTTCCAGGAAAGCTATCTGAAACCAAGAACTTTCCCTCTCCAAGAATTCTTACTCCTTCTTCAGCACAGTAAGAAACCAAATCACCAGATCTTACAACCTTCATGGAAAAAATTAATAAAAAATTCAATTATCTTCATGATTTCTCAATATTATTATTATAGTCCTAAACAATCAACAGAACAATGTAATACACAATATGTACCTCTGTAACTGCATCTTTGGCTGGCTTTGCTATTTCTTTGACTAAGCATTCTGCAATTGCAGCTTTGTGTTCTTTAAGGATTGCAGCTGCCTTGTGAAGTAGTTCAGCTCTCTTCCAAAGTGGAGTCTTTGCCCATGACTTTTGTGCTGATTTTGCTGAATCCATAACCTTATTAACCTCCTCTTGTGAACAAGCTGCATGGATATATCATTCTTAGAGGCTTAGAACCTTTTCGACACGATTCTTTTCTGTTATATCTATCTATCTATTTACAATTATTATAAAAATGACCTAGTAGTATACACCTATCATCTCCTTATAATTTCATTTCTCGTGCAAAATAGTGATTAGATTAGGCAAATTAGTAGTAGAAATTGCGAGCATAGGTCGAAATCGTCCTTGATTTTCATGAATTGGCAAATATATCTTTAAAATTGTAATGCATCGTTAAAATGGTTCATCTGTTAACTTTTGTCATTGGAGCCTATAATATGACACGTCAAATGTACATGAGTCATCCTGCTCAGATCCCACATCAATCCTATATTAGCAAGGACTAAATCGCATATAAAATTTATTTAACGTGTCTAGATCTCGAGGTAGCAACCTCATAGTTGGAATGAAATGCATGAATTTAACGAGCCACAAAAGTTTTTAGCGATATGATATCCACTTGTAAGATCACATGTTCATTTGACATGCCAAATCATAACCTCTAACGACTCAAAGGACCATTTTGACTAACGTGCTACAATTTCATAGATGTATTTGTCAATTCGTAAAATTAAGAGACTATTTTGACTACAAGTTGTGAAATTAAAAAGATTTTCACATGCTATACAATTCAGAAGCCTTACATTCAGTCCAATTTAGGTAGCAAGTACAGATTCTCACATGATCACATCTATAGAATTATACAAGATAACAAAAGTAAAGTACTTGAAAACACAAGAGAAATGAAAATTACCTTGAACTTTGTATTGAGGCTTTCTAGTAGTAGGGTTGATGATAGAAACACTTTTACCAGAAGTAGATTTTTTCCATTCTCCATCAGCATAATATTTGTATACATCTCCATCTATAATCTCTGCAAGAACTCCAGTAGCAGCCATGTTAGAAAATATACTAAGATGAAAACTTAACTCTCTGAAGCTCTTAAAATGCAGATAGATGAAAAGAGTAGGAAGAGTGTATGGTGTAATATAGTTGATTTGGTTTTCTTGTTGATTGTTTGGTGAGTGACAACATTTATTATGTGAAGTAAAGGTTAGCCACAAATTGGTTTGTCCTGTGACTAAGGACAAACTAGAATTCTTTTGGTGGTTCTGAAATTGCCAAGTGAGCTTCAATATCTTATCTTAATTTGAAACTTAGTCACAAAATGATAAGAAAATAAAAAGCATGCAGAAAATGTTTTGAAGAAAAAATTGAGTGGTTAACTTTGCTTAGAAATTTATGAGTGTGTAAATTAGTTCATGTTTTGTATTCTACTTGTGAGAGACAAGGTGAATAATTTAATCAATTAGTGAAAGTAGAATAAACGGTATATGCTGCTATTTGTACCCGAATAAACGGTGATCTAGTGGAATTACTGGTTTGTTTTGTCAAAATGACATGAGATTGACCTCATGAATCATGGAAACAAAATCATTAACAATTTATCATAAGAGATCAAGGGTAGAGTGGAGGAAAGTTGCGAGGGTGAATAACAGATCATTTTGCATTATATATATTTAAGATAATTACACGTAAAAAAAATTAGACGGATAATAAGCTACGTCTTTAAATTTTTGTATTTTTATATTAGAATTACTTTGTGAAATGACTTGCATTGTCATTTCGCATTAAATTAACACCTATTCTTTTTGTGTATGTTTGGAAACATTGTTTTTCACGATGAGAATTCAAGTTAAAGTTAAAGCAAAAGCTACCTCGGGTAGCTTCAAATGAACGCTCGTCTAATTACAAGATAAATAGACAATGAAGTCATTGAGTTTCGAAACACACTAAAGGGCCGGATTTTAAATTGATCTTTTAAGATATAAGTACACATGTTGAAATTAAGAAATAATAATAATTTTAGACCCTTTTATTCTTAATTCATATACTAAAAGTAAAATTCATTGAATCATTTTTTTTTAATTTTTTGGAGTACAAAAAAATGTCATTAGTTATATATCTTAGTTTTTAAAAAAACAAAAGTTTTATAATAACAAAAATAAAAAGTTAAAAAGGAGAAAAAATGAGACAAAGTGGAGTAGTGACTAAGGGGCCAACTCGAATACAGAGGAGAATAAGAAAAATGTATTTATGCTTCAAAAAAAGAAAAGAAAAATGTATTTCTAATCCTACTTCATAATGTGCTGGTTTGAGTCCTCTAAAGTTCAAAGTGAGTTCTAGTTATTTTAGTACTTACTACATGATATAAGCACGGTTAATTTATTCATCAGATTATTTACTTTACCCTATAAAATAATTGTTCAATGAACCAAACTCAATAGCTAACATTTTACCTTTTAGAGGGTTTTATCCTATGATGCATGGGTACTCCATTTTTGGGAGAGTACCGGTATCGGGTACGTACCGGGTACCGGTACGCGTATGGTACTCCTTGGGTACGCACCGATGACGTACCTATTTTTTTATTTTTTATTTTGCAATGGGTACACGCATGGTACTCCTATGGTACGCGCGTGGTACTCCTGTGGTACACGAATCCAAAAAAATACAAATTTTTTTCTTTTCTTTTATTCATTTTTTTGTTTATAGGAAGATTTATGTTTTTTATTCGTTTAATATAAAAGTAGCAGCTTTACTGATAAACAATAATAAAGTAGTAGTTGAATTTATTCACTCGTTTATTGGAAAGAAATAGGCTCAATCGAATTTTATTCATACAAATCTTGATGTTTTGATGTTTTTGAATAATTTGAATTACTTATTTAATATTTTTTATGTTTAATTATTTGTTTTAACAATATTCTTCTATTATTTTATTTATATAATTATATTAAAAAAAATATTTACAGACGTACCCGTACCTTGATTTTTCTAAAAATACCGTATCCCGTACCAGTACCGGTACCGGATACCGGTACCGTACCCGTGCCTAGGCATCATAGGTTTTATCTAAGTCAAATTTTTATATCATAAATATGTGACACATTTGAATTTCGGGTATTGGTATACCGTCAGAAGAGGGAAAGCAAATAAATTGGATCCATAATTTGACTAAATCTACATCAACCTAGTTAATGTCATTTTGTTTTAAAAAAATCTTCGATTACACAAACATGCATACTGTTAATTTGTACCACATAAAGAAACAACTGTTTTATAAATTCCTTAAGTAAGTTATAGTAGTTCTAGTTCATATTGAGTAATTCATATTCCTATATATCACATTTGTTAAGAGTTTGTAAGCACTGCACTTATAATGTGGAAATTATAAAACAAAATGAAAAGCAAAAATGTAATGGTGAATTCATAACTGTGAATAGTGAAATGCAAACCCAAAATACACCTTTTACTGCAGAAGTTTCATCGACCAATGAGCATCGCATACATTTGATATGTTGTGGCGCAAGAAAAGTGAATTGCTGGACAAATCTATCTCTCTTCTTGGTTGGAATTTTAATATTGAGAGCTAAAGTATTACTCTTGCTTGTGAAGTTGATGCATGGTGACCACGAAGATAGCATGTTAGATGGAATTAAAACAGAAAAAAAATGCACGAGTGAGTGAGAGCAATTAGTTAATTGATTCAAGTATATTACAAAGTTTAATATAGCTAGTAAGCTAAATTCTAGGAGTTAAATTAGGACATTGACTAATTTAAGGTAAATGAAATATATTTTTTTTTTGTAAGGTAAAGGAAATTTTCTTAAAATTATATATTTTTTTGGTTACACTAAAATTATATATTTAGTTACACACAATGGATGGAATGTGAAATGTTTTAATACATATTTATTTTACATGTATGAAACATATCAAAATTGCGCTCTTACTATATTTGAACCCTATAAGAATTACTTGTTAAAAGTTATAATTTGATCTTAGTGATAAAGGTCTTGAAGCAAATGGTCAGAAGTTTGTTCATTAGTCACTCTTGTTTAATAAAAACTCCATATGATAGAAAAATGTATCTTGTTAGCATTTTCCAGTCCAAAACCTCATGTTTGACGGATTTGAACCCCTTGCACTGCCGATACATATTGTTTGCACAACATTCGGTGTATATTTGATTTTACGGGGAAGGGTATAAGAAATTACTTTTACTTTTGTTAAACCAAAAATACATAATAGATAATCCGCCTATCTGCCAACCATCTTCAAGAAAACTAGTATTTAACTGTCAACAAATGCTTCAAATCAATTCACGCGAAGTAAAACAGTGAACACCTGATACACTGCTGCGGTGAACAATTCTAATAGGTTGGATCATTCTAACAACTTATTCGAATTATCCACTGCAGCGGTGTACCAATATATATTTAAATAAGATGTGTAGCGAAAAATTCATTGAAATTAAATCAATTGAATTTGAAGCTTGGTCTCGCGATCTAGGTGGGATTTAATTGAAGACCACACACAACCTGCCAAGAAAAGAAGAGGGTTGTTGGGGAATGGGGTAGTTGATAATACATACATGTTATAAAGCGTGCAATGTTGTTGATAGCATGTCTACCTCCATTCCTTGCTGATTTGTGGTTGAGGACCACTTCCATTTAATTACATTTTAGCCATTTGAGATTACGACCTTACAATTCTTCCATGAAAATCAAATGTAGATGGACCTCATTGAAAATAATGGCATTGCTTTGTTTCCAAATAAAAGTGCATGGCCTACCATGCATATATACCACCATGATATCTGTTTTGGTCTTATCTTATATTTTACCAAATAGGATTAGCTCAACTTAATTTAGCTTAGGGTACAAGTGAAATTATGACAAATATAACATTGACCAAAACTGTAGGATACAAAGAAATTATGAACTAGTATTGAAGAAATCAGTTGTGATCATTTCATTTCCATAAAATTGGTATCGGGGCATAATGAATATGCTGGAATGGAATGGCACATATGAGGTGGTCTGAAGTCTTCAATTAATTCCAAATTAGAGCAAGAATGGTGGTTTATAAGTTAAGATGGTTTATAAGTTCCATTTATAGGTGGGGGGATGGGTAGGACAAGGAATCTAGTAACGTGAACATTTAATTTGTATGATTCTTTAACGAGAAAGTTAAATATAAGTTTAAAAATTGGTTAAAGAAATGAATTCACTTTCTTTGAACAATTTTTAATTATATTTGAGATAAGATAAAATAATAGTAAAGAACACTTAGATGAAATGTTGCGGATCTTTTTTAACTTAATCAAAGTTCTAAGTTCGATCCATAGCTTGTGTGAGTTCCACGAAACTTGAGTCTATGCAATTACGTACAAAGAATAACCAATTTACATAAAAATACAAAAATAAATAAATCACACAGGATAGGGGATAGGAGGTGTTTTTATGGAGTTGAGATCCTCTCCATTTCCCAAAAGAAATGAAAATGTCCATTACTATAGTTTTAATATAAATATGTGATATAAATGCACGTCTTTTTAAAATTGATGACATCATTTGAATATTTATACACTTAAACTTTAGTACTTGTAATCTCCATTTTTTATAGGGAATGGAGAGAATCTCAACTCGTTTTTATGGTGTTTTTTATGGCGCGCGAGAAAACTCATAGAATGACAAAAATAATTTTTATTGGCTATTACTTCACTCATAGGCGGATTCAGGGCCCGGGCTCGGCCCAATATATATATTTTTTGTTTGGGAAAAGAAAAAAAAAAAAGGGCAAACTCCGCGTCATTCACCTCTCCCTCTCTGAAACGCGTCGCCGGCGTCGGAGACCGCTGCATCGCCGCCAGTAGGTAAGCTCTTTCTCTCTCTCTCTGTCTCTCCCAGCCCTAGGCTCCGTCTCTTTGGGACTGTTTTGTTGACTTTTCATGAATGAGTGATTGTTATTGCCCTTTTGTTTGGATTATTTTGTTGATTGAATTTGAATAACTAGTGTTAAATTTCTTTGCAAAATCCAATTTTGATACCATACTAATGTTAAATCGCCTTGGATATAGGCTAACTTATATGATGTAGGTGCGCTAGCACATATAAACATTGCATATTATCAAGTTCAACATAACAGTTACATATATATGAACCTATGCTAATGCATCCACTTTTGCATTACTTTCCCTCTCCCTGAATGACTTAGTGTGAAGATCCCTTGTGATTTGAGTGGTTGTATCCAAGAAAGATAGACGGTGTAAATATGTTTAGTTGTTGTGCACCAACTGTTTGTTAAATTGCTTGACTTAATCACACATTATGAATATATGAATAAGACATTTTTTATATTAGGCTGTTTTAGCTTTCAAGGGTTAAAGTTCATTTTGTCAGTTTTAATCCATTTTTTTCTCCTTTGAAGTCTTTGTCGCAACATTAGTTTTTTTGGGTTCAACTCCAAAAGTTCAATTACATTACTTCAATATCCACTCGATTTCTTACAATCTTATTCTTAGCATTTGTTTAATTTTTTGATTCGTAATGTAGTAGGCTTTTCTATCTGGTTGATGATGATTAGTTCAATTCCCACTCCACTCGTTTCCCTTGAAGCAATAGCAATATGTGTTGTTCTTTCAATTCACTCTAAACCCCCCTTTTTCCCCCTTTTATTGATAGGTTTGTGTTTTTTAGTCAATTGAGTAAGTGGGGTTTAACTAGTTTTAATTGTGATGAGTCTACAAACATGTAATTATTTGTCAGTATGATGGGACATTATTGAACATCCAAGGGACTGCGTTATTTAGTTCTTGTCTCTTTTATTTTTTTTAATATTTCATTTGTTTTATATTTAGTTGTAGTTTCTTTGTTTTGTTATCTTTTGGGTATAATGTTTTAAAGGTTTCAGAATTTGATATTATTCACGCTTGCACTTTTTTTTTTTGTGTCTGGTAATGTTCAATTGAAGACAAGAATTGTGTCCACAAAAAACCCTAAATCAGCCTCCCATTTTCCAGTTGATCCGAAGCTCATATAATATAATTATTTCCTGTCATAATGATTAACAATTCCACACCCAAATCCCCAGGGTCCACCTGAATTGTCACACACCAAGCACCGGTTGCTTCTCTCAAGAAAACAAAGGCATGCTCCTGCACTCCTTGAAGCCAAACCACCACCTAGCTATATACTTCCATTAGCATATTTTAAATCTTACCATACCTCTTGAAGTGTCTTCAGGTTTTTATTGTTATAGGCTAGACACTTCTTTTCATGTTCTTTTGAAGAAGTTGCTACCGATTTCTCGAAGGATTTTTAAGGATAAAAGGGAGGCACACATTGATTACATATAATTACTTATAGACATTTTGATATTATGTTCTTTTAGCTTTCAGGGGAAAAACTGTTGTAAGGGTTGAAAGTTCATCTTGTCAAAAAGGGCTTCATTTAGGGGGGGGTATTTTAAGGCTTTCATTTATTATTTTTGTAAATATGTATTTGGTGTATATACCGAAATTCATTGAAAATGTTTTTATAAGTTGAGATTTAAATTCTCAAATATTTTACAATATACTTACCTCATTTTACTCCATACGTAGGACTAGTTATTAATATTTGTAATTATATTGTTTATCGGCAGTTGGGGATTTTTTGGGGGCTGCGGACTCATGGTTGTGTGTATAATCAAAAGTGGAACTGCTTTTATAGTTAGTTACTCAAGTTGGTAAAGGTGCGTGCTCTTTTGTTCTGGGGTGACCATAAATCCCAAACTTATCACGCCACTTCATTCAAAGGCCGCCTTTAGTTCCGACTGATGAAAATGCTTGAACATCATGACTAATTTAAACGTTCTATATTTATGTAGTGTTTAAAAGTTTTTATGACACAATGGCATATTTGTTGTGTGATGTTGAGTCACTTTTCAGGATATCATAATTTTTTTGCTTACAATTTGTAATATTTTTTTTTAAAATTACAGTGAACTTGTGCCGGAGATGCTCTGGGACCTGCACTAATTGCATAACCAGCAAAAATTTAAGGATCAGAAAGCATTAATCTGAATTTACAGATATTGGCAGTGGTTTTCAATTAACTTGATGTCTATTAGAAAACCCCCATTCCCTCGGCTCCTCCTTAACAATGTCTCTTGCATGAGAAATGCTCAGCAAATTCTCTCTTATGTGAATGTCTCTCTTCATGATGGAGGAGCATTTGTGCTAACAGGTGCAAATGGCTCAGGAAAGTCAACTTTCATGCGCATGCTAGCTGGATTTTCTCGTCCTTCTGCAGGTGAAGTCCTTTGGAATGGCCATGACATTCAAACATCTGCAATCTTCCATCAGTATAAACTTCAGCTTAACTGGGTCTCTCTCAAGGATGCAATTAATGATAGGTTTAATGTTCTGGACAATATTCAATGGTTTGAACTTCTTGAAGGCAAGCACGGGAAGGCTATGCCTGCGCTTGAGATAATGGGACTAGGAAGATTGGCTAAGGAAAAGCCAAGGATGCTTTCAATGGGCCAGCGAAAAAGATTGCAACTTGCCAGAATGCTCGCAATTGATCGCCCCATATGGTTGCTAGATGAGCCTTCAGTTGCATTAGATGATGAAGGTGTAAAGTTACTCGAGTACATTATTGCAGAACACAGGAAACAAGGAGGAATTGTTATTGTAGCAACTCATTTACCCATCGAGATAGAAGATTCCATGGTCTTGAGGCTGCCACCAAGGTTTCCAAGGAGGATGACATTCACAGATATGCTTGATCGTAAAGATATTAGTTAATTCTTATTTTTATTCACATTTTACTTCAAGACAGGATTAAGTCTTGGAACTATTTATTGGAAATGTCAGGATTCTTATTGGTTGTCTGTTTATTACAGCCTAACAGGTCACTTGCAGCGTGTGTTTCTTGTATCTTCCATAAAATATTTGAAGAGCCCTAAAAATAACTTTTTTGATACTATGTTGGCACACCTACTTTGTACTTTAGATAATCTAGCTCATGTATATTATGGTCAAACACGTATATATATTATTTGTTACACAGTTTGATAACACCTATTGATTACTTGGAGATGATGTATGCACTAAAATTATGTAAAATATATAGTCTATATATCAGAAGTAGGCTAGTAGCTGTAGAAAATGGAATTGGTGGTAACATAAACTTGCATAATATCGAAATAATAAAATGGTAATATCCAGAAAAGAGTCTAAAAAGTAAACCATAGCTCCTTCGAAAAAAGAGAATAAACCATAGTAAGATCATACAGATAAAAACTGGCATACGTAAAATCCATCTATCTAGTATAGCGATAATTGTCTGCATAACTGCCGTAGTGAATCATGGGATTGTAACTTGGAAACCTTGAGCCATAATGTCCATAAGCGGGCCATGCGGGCTGACCCGGTCCATGGTAACCATGCATAGGCCTTGATCTCGGATACATTGGTGGTGGCATTGGATATGCCATATGTTGAGGTTGGTACCTATGCATTGGAGGATAGTTATGATATCCTGAGAATGGTTGGTGGTTGTACCCTGGCATTGGCAGTGGTTCATGTTGATATCCTGGTGGTGGTGCATGCTGATTACCAAAACCAAACATGTTATTATGTTGCTCATGCATATTGTTGCTTCTTTGATGGTGATGTGTCCTATGTTTATGACCATAATCATGATCGGTTTCAGAGTCATCATCAGTGTCATGACAACCATGCTTATGTTTTGCATGAGAACCGGATTTCTTTTTCTTTGGTTCTTCCTCTTTCTTTGGTTCTTTCTCAAAAGACCAAAGTTGTGCCTTTTTACCCATCTTTTGAAGAAGTTTGATTATCATCATGGGATTTACATTACCAACAACTATTATCTTCCCTTCATTTGGATCAATGGAAATAGATTTCACTCCTGATTGTAAGTTTTACAATTTAATGAAAAATAAAATATTAGAAAAGACTAAACCATCAACAAATCTACTACTACTACTACCTAGAAATATAAAAGGAATAAGAGAAGAAAAAAAAATTGAACAAACATAAAACATACCCTTTAGTTGTTGCAACATGTTCCTCGCATCAGTTGTACAACCCTTTGTGCACCCGAAATCAACTTTCAAAGTAGAAATCTGATTGTATGAAAGGTGTGAAAATATAGTTAATAATAAACATGAAGCTTTGTATGTACAAAATGAAAAGGTAAAAAAACTTGCTTACCGGTAATTCAACATTGTTCTCCATTAGTGTAGTGTGTCACAATTTGTTTTGCTATAATGTCACAAATTTCTTTTTGTTAGAGAATGAGACGTTTATAAGTAGTGAGATTGAATTATTTAAGCACAATTAGTGCCACCGGCCTTATTATTATTAGGGTTTTTCAAATGTGTGTAAGCTTACGAACAATATCACAACTCAGCCTTTCAAATATTTTTAGTAAAAAAAAAGCATATATCAAATAATTAGTGCCACAAAAAATATGCTTTTAAATAATTACCGGCACTAATATTTTTTGTGGCACTAATATTTTTTGTTTCCACTAATTGATTACGATTCTTTTAAAAAAATAAATAATATCTTTCCTGCCAGTTAAGCTAGGATTTGTGAACATAATTATATCTCTTCTATATATTTTATTTGTTCGCTAATAACTTTCCACTTTATTGTATGAATAATTATATCTTTTATACATTTTTTTTAAAAAATATATCTTTGAAGGATACAACTTTTTATTAATTATAAAATCAAGTATCTTCAATTTATATGTACGATATTGCAATTTTTATTGTAATGCTTTTTTTTTTGACAAAATAATTGAAATACTTGTATATAATCAAATCTCATCATTAAACCATTAGGTTTGGTATAGTGGTAAAAATTTGGGTAGTATGCTAAAAGTCCTAACTTCGATCATCAATTCCATTGTAAACCAAAAATCAAATCTCACTATTTTAATATTTGCGACATTTACTTTGTAGAAATAATATTATTACATATTTAAATGAGATATGATTAGATTTTGGTGTAATAATTTTTTACACTATCAACACAAAACTTTTGTGGAAATTCAAAAAAAAAAATCTTTATGTGTTGATTCCCTAAACATGTTAGCAAGACTCTTAAATTGTTAAGGACTTTGATTTTTTATTATTTCTTTGGCAAAATGCATCTATAGGTCCTTTAATTTTACGTTTGTATCATATAGGTCCTTTAAGTTTTTTAAGTATCAGATAGATCCTTTAATTTTTATGTTTGTATCAGATAAATCTTTTAAATTTTTTAAGCATCAGATAAGTCCTTTAAGTTTTAAGTTTGTATCAAATATGTCCTATTTGTTAAGGACATTTAAAGACATATTTGATACAAACTTAAAACTTAAAGGACCTTAACAACAAAGTCCTTAACAATTTAAAGTCCTTAAGAGTCTTACTAACATGTTTAGGGAGGGGGCATGAAAAGCAAAACTTAAATTGTAAAAAGTAAAAACCTCAAATTTTTTGGGAATTCACATAGCCCAAAATAAAAAGGCCCAAATCAAAATTAAACAAAAAAAAATTATCATTTGCATTCATCCCCATGTCAGAGCGATGTTTCCGATGAAATGTTGAAAAGGGTAAAATTGGAAAATAGGGAAAAAATTAAACTGCAGTCGCTGTATAAATCTGAGCTTAGAAAATTTGATGAGCAGATTAGGGTTTCTACAGCCACACTCCATTTTCAGAATGAGATTTGATTTCTCAATCTCATTGATGTTGTAGATTCCCAATCTCAAGCAATGAACAAATAATAATAATAATTAATTAATAGTAGTAGTCAATGAAGCCCCGATACTCATAGTAATGCTATTCGCACCTGCGTTTTTGCTGCTACTACTACTACTACTCTCTCTCTCTCTCTCTCTCTCTCTCTCTCTCTCTCTCTTTCGTTCGCTATATACTCCATTACATTCTTTTCCACCCTTTTTTTCTTTCTTTCTTTCTTTGATCTCTTTTTCTCTCTCTTAGAGGCAGTGACGATTATTTTGGAGTGTGGATTTCAATGGATCGATCGATCGATCGCCGTCATAGATTGCTTGCCGGTGGCGTGGCAATCGGTGAAATTGACTATTTTGTCCTTTTTCCCGATTTAGGGTTTTCAATCCAATTGCAGCCATCCATGGCGATGCTTCTTTTCGTCGATCGATCTCATCTTTGTACCAAAACTGAGCCTCACAATTAACAATTTTCCTGTCTTAACGTGATGTTGGGCAGAGTTGTATGGAATGAAAGATGGGAATTTTCTATTTTGGATTCTATTCATTCAATTTTCCCTCTTTCGTTCCATACATCGTCTAACCAACCTAGTGTTAACAGTTGCAGTTACTATTTCTGCTTTCATTTTCATTTTTGTTTGTTATGCTTTTTTTTTTCAAACCCTAAAAACGGAAACTTTTTGTTTTTTATACTCAATTTAGAAATACTCAGTTTTGGGAATTTGATCTGTAAGCTCTTTAACAAGTTTGGTAATTTTATGAAAAATATGATTCTTTTTGTTTGACCTGTCGTTGAAGTTTTCTCTTATTCATTTTTCAAGCATTATAACATTGATTTCCTTGTATTGTTGTTAGATGTGCTTTCAATTTCACTTGACTATGTAGGTGTAGAGTTGCATGAGTAACCATATTGCAGAATATGGGAAAAAGAGAGGAATTTTGGTTATATAGCAAGCAAACCTTTGAGGATGGAGATTCAAGGTGTCATGCATGCTGCCAACAACTTTAACAAGGATGATGTTAATCATGGATTTGCTTTGTTCTATTGTTTTTAGTCATTTTTTTTGTATAGCATTTTTGTAAAGAAAGATTAAGCTGATGAAAAATTGTTGATTCATTGTAGTCTAATAAATAATGTGTGTTAATTTAATTACATATTTTTAGTGGTTCACTTGAATCTGATTCTAAGTTTCATATTTGTCCTGCAAATTTTCTCATGTTATACTGAATTGAATAGAAATGAAATTCTTGCTCAACCTGTAAAATTTAGCTTGGATTTGTTTATATCAATTGGTTTTAATAAATATTTCACAATTTGACACAATCCAGACATAACGGTTTTTTTTTAGTTCCAATGGTTGTGTTTGGAGAACTATTGCCATATGAATTCTATGGTACAAATTGAGATACAAACAAATACCCAAAATGGTAATAATGCCAAGTTAATAAAATCAATGTTGACCAGCATAAAGCATTGCTACCACCAAAACTGATACCAGGGAGTTAACAGAGTTGAAACCATATGCTCTTGCACCTGAAGAGGGTGCAGGAGGAGTAGGTGCAGCTGGAGTCTCAGGTTTAGCCAGGCTAATAACTGGAGGAAGAGGTGGATCGACAACATTTGCAACCTGTAGAGGTGCAGGAGGTTGTGCTGCTGGTTGTGCATCAGGTGGAATGGTTTTCAATAGTTCACCGGGTTCAGCTGCTAAGATGGCAGCGGGATTATTTGGATCGCTACAAGGACTTCCTGCAAATTGTAAAACAATACACAGTTTCAACTTTTGTTTTTGAGAAAGTACAATGAGGAAGAAGATTATATGGTTGCTTGAATCATCTAAGAACGGTAAATAGATTGGTATTACTTACTCATATATCTGCTTGCAGTGGCTGGAAAATCGGTCACGATGCCATCAACTGTGGCAGTGTGAATGTAAGTAGCAATCTCAACATTAGGATCCGACCAATAATCGAAAGCCAACGTCATGTATTCATTTTTGAGAGTACGGGCGAATACTGTTAGGTTTGCACCTTTCAACTCTTTAACAACATTTGTTAATCCTATCAACCAGGAATCAGATGTTTTGATTATAGCGGTTTTGGGAAGATTCAGTCCTTCTGCGTACTTCTTAATTTCTTCCACTGTTTGTACTGGTATGTCATCTATTTTATCTTCAATGTACAACACCCTTTTGTAAGATGGGATATCTTTAAACTTGGATAGGACCGAGGTATCGTCTGATTGGATGAAGACTTGCTGTGTGGATTGCTTATCAAAGGTAGCATTGCTCAAAGCAGTGGTGACAGCTCCTACAATGTCAAGACCCTTCTTTGATGCAAGGTAAGGAGCATTCTGTGAAGCAAATAGAGTAAGAAATTAGCATCAGTAGAAACTTTTCAAATTAAATACTAGTATTTATAGGGAATTGGGGATGTTGCTCACCGGTATGTGTACCAAAATGCCGCCAACTGCCTTTGTCTTGGCCAATTCCAAAAATTCACCAAGGGTAACAAATTTACCATTGTTCTTATCTGCCGGGTTTCTTTGAAAGTCGTTGCCTTGAGGGTTGACCATTTGAGCTGAAACAAGAAATTTATAACTTTTAAGTTTATTGTTGAATTCTTTAACATATGAATATGAACGATTGCTCTAAGGAAATCTTTACGTTTTAATGTTTGAATCTCAGCCCATGTAAGATCAAAGGAGAAAATTCCACTTTTTGGTTGAATTTCCGGGACAGTGGAAGATCGAGACATGAATTTAGTCATAGCAGTGCTTTCTGCTATTAGGTCTACAGAATTTGCGCAGAAGGCAATTCCATCTTGTGTCATTTGAACGGAGCAATCTATGATGTCAGCACCATCGGTTATAGCTTGCTGGTATGCAAGATCTGTGCTGCCTGGGTAAACACCGCTTGCTCCGTTGTTGCTTATGATTAAAGTTGGTCCTGCAATAGCAAATGTAACATTATAGACTTTTTTTTCTCTTCATGTTATGACTATAGAATTGAAAAGAACTTGAAATTAGTAATAATATATACCTTTTTTGGGCAAAGTGTTGTTGTGTGCAAAACACCCTATAAAGAAACAAAGTTATGACCAAGGTTAGAAGATGGATTTTGCTATTTTAGAAATAGATCATGAACTAAAAGTTGGAGATTTCAGGATTTGTAATCTCACCAATGGCATTAGATGCTGTAGCTGGGAAGTCAGTGACAACACCATCAACACAATCTACATTGTCTAAATATTGAAGGTACTCAGCAGTAGGATCATAGTTATAATTGTAACTTGAAAACAAATCATTAGCGAAACCAGAAGCATATACGTCTAGTCCTAATTTATGGGCATCGGCTACAAGTGTTGTGGGAGGTCCTAGATATTTGTCCGGTTTAACTGGATATATGAATTCTTTAGGGACCATGATGCCTGATGCAAATGATTTGATTGCCACGAGATCCTTTATTATATTGCCGTATGGCTGTTTGGTTGAGGCTTCGACATCCATAGCATTAAGAAGTTGAAAGACGACTTTTGCCTTGCTTGTTTTCCCAGCAATACTCTTCAAGAAACCGATATCTGGAGATGAAACAAACTCTATTGTTGGATAAGCTCTCAAAATCTCTATAATATTGTCTGCTGCTTTTATTCCGTACTGGGCGTAGAATGCTGCATTCTGCAACAACAGAAAAACTCGATCAGCATGCAATACATTGATGAAACAAAGAAATGTCAACAAGAGAGAGAGAGAGAGAACCTGAACGTTCAACCAAAACCTTGGTGGTGTTTTGCCGCTTAGGAGAGTATCAACGTTAAGAACTGGGGAAGAACCATCGTAAAAACTGGGCCGAGAAAATATTGCCTGAACCACTGGAATACATAGCAAAAAGAAACTTGAGTTCTATTCTAAGTTCCAATACTCAAATAAGCATAACTAATTCTGAAATTTTGCAGTTCCTCTTCTGTCTGTTTCAAATGCACCAACAATCCTAACAGGTTTTTTTTTTACTGTCACTCAAAATGGCTTAAATTTTCAAGGTCTCTATTTCCTATAATAGTCTTTCATCTCACTTTATTTAAAATATGCATTTATTAAGTTAACAAATGCAATGGAAAAAATGTAGCTTGATATAAGACTCACATGATACATTCTGGTCGATCTGAGCACCCATGTAATCTGTAGCAAAGTGTCCTTGCACATTTTTCCCATCGACATTGTAAGATTTCTGCTGAGGATCAAACATTGCTATTGTTGTCGCATTGTCAATGGTAACACCAGTGACACAAAAGGCACCACCGTCTTTTGACAGTTGAAGATTGCACAAGAAAATGCTTATGTCTTGTGACATTCCAATTGCATCTAGAGAACCTTCTGGGAAGAGTCCCGAAAAACCACCACGGGCTATTACAAGTGGTTCATGTCCTGCATGCGATGAAATAAAAAATAAATATGCCGAACATTACCAAAAGCAATGTTGTCAATCTTTAATCATAAAAAAATAGTAGTTTGTTCAATTTCGCTACGCATCACAGCACCGCTATATGACAAGATTTTGTACCAAATAGCGCATATCACAGAATAAAAAACGTATTGTGGAACATTGTTCCGTTGTGATATAATGCTACCGTAGCCGCTAATCTAACAACATTGTCCACAAGAACAAGGTAGAGGAAAAACAAAGGCTTAGGATTACGGACCGCTTAATGTTGACCATTTCTTGACAGGGAGAGGAGCTATAGGTTGATGAGGTACAGCTCCAGGATTTTGAGCCAATGTTGAATGAAGCAGCAAGGAAAACAGAAACAAGGTTCTGATCATTTTTTTCTTTTCCTGTCACATTTTCAAAATCAATGTCAATGAAAACATAACACAAAACCTTTTAAACGTTCATTTAGCAGTAAATTTGATTAACATCTTTATTTATTGAATTGTTGTTCATGTGCATAGATATTGTAATGATCTAATTATTTTACAAAATTCCCTTAAAAGCAATGAAAAGAACATAAATATATGATATAGAACATACCCAAAAATTGAAGATCATGATATGTTACGTGTATTAATTAATTAGATAGATGAAACGGGCATTCCCCTATGACAATATTTTTGTGAGGAAGACCCTCAAGGGAATGTGAGGGACAAAAGGGAAGCAAATTGAGGATTATAAATAAATTGAGTCACAAAATAAAGAATTATTACTAATCTCTATTTATTTCCACACATCTTGAGGCGTATAAATAGCTGGTCACGATTTCAATGTTAAGGACAACCATTAACAACGTCATTTTTAGAATCTATATTTCTCATTGTCTGCTGATTTTGGTTACTCTTGTTTTGTTAAAAAACAAACTTCTGTTTCTTAATTGCGTGTTTTAATCGTGTGGTTCTAACAAGTAACAACCACATCAAACAACGTTAGATGCCACTGTTTTTTGTTTTTTAAGAGTAGTAATAAATCCCACGGTTTAATTTATACAACTATTTTTTGGTACATTACTAAAACTATTATATTTTCTGAATGTCTTTTTTTTTACAAAAAGGAATGTTAATTCTATTAAGAAAAATGTTGTATCCTGCTAATTTTAGCATTACAAACATGGCACAATTTTGTTGTCCACTCAACCATGTTTTCAGTCAAACAACCAACTGAATGTGATTATTCGCGAGTGATTTCTTTGATACATATTTTGTTTTGTTGTAACACAAAGTAAATACAAACTATGAACAGAAATTTACCCTGAACATTATACTGATTCTGATTCCTATCAGAGTAAAAAATATTTCACCGTAGAATTATCAACCTTGAACACCTTTAAGACTTTGCATGTAACAGAAGAAAAATATTTATTGGCCATTGCTCAGCCAAAATAATTTCAACAAAGTAAAGGTAAACAACTAAACATCGTTGCAAAGTATCACATACTGAAATACTCATCAAATACAGTAAGAACAAACACAATTTGAACATAAAACACCAACTTTGCTTCACACATCTTTAGTCTATATATACAAAACAAGATAATACATAGAAATCCAAACTAACTGTTCTTGAAACCTTTATTATTATTCATGAAATTAAAAACTTCTTCAGCCTGATTATTACATGAGACTGTCCATACCTATTTGTCTATTTCCCAAAAAGGGATTTGAACCACCAAATTCCTTTGGTGTCTTCAGGACCTTCTTGCTCAGGTGGAGTGTCACTCTGTGGAGTCTTGTGCAATTTGCTCACATCATACCCTTCTCCCTTAGCTTTCTCAACAAGCTGGTTAAAGATTTCCTCATCCAAATGGGGTTGCCTGCATAATATCTAGGGACCAAAATGTTCCAAGTTACTCCAATAAGATATCTAGGCTATAGACAAGTGATAAATCAAATGCAATTTTCATGAAAATCCCCCAAATTGTGATACAAAAAGCATAACCTAGTAACATAGTAATTAGAGATTCTAAATTGTAACACATAAAGGGTTTCAAAACATAACAAAAAAAAAAAGCAAAAGGCAAAAAAGGGGGTCACAGTTTACATACCCAAAGATAATTCCTGCTAGGTTGTCCAATAAGAGCATAATGATAATCATGATCAAGATGCAAAACCCAATAATCTCCAGTAACAGGAATAATAGGCAAAAATGGAGGAACATAGAATTTGACTTTGAGTTTAGCCTCATCACTATTAGGATCAGCTTTATAAGCAGTTCCTTCAATGTAGCTTCTTTTACCAGCACTCCAAGTCTCATTCAAAACATGAACAGTACCATCCTCTTTAAGAGTATAGGTTGCTCTTGTGTTACATCCATCACTTGGTTGAAACCTTGATGGGAAACAAGCTATTTCGTACCATCGACCCATGTAACGCTTCAAATCCACACCTTTCGCAACCTCCATTGCTTTGTTCGCCATTGTTGTGGTTGTGATTATGATTATTGCAGGAGAAAAGAGAAGAACAAAGGGTTTCTCTCTGTGTTTTGTTCACGACACAAAACAAAGAAAGGGTTTACTTTACGGTGATTTTAGAAATGGGTTTCGGATTTTCGGTGTGGTTTTGTAGAACTAAGTAACGTGGGTTTGGAGTAGTGAGGTGGAAATTTGTGAGCCTTACACGTGTCCAATAGATATTGTAGAATGTTTATCGTAATCTCTAGAGGTGGACCCCACAAAGAGATCACCATTAGTAACAGTAATTCATTTTTTTTTAATGAAAAATTTAAATTTAATACTTTTATGCGGTAACATTTAAAACTTACAAATTATAATCACTTTCTCCTTTATGTTTGATTAACCAATTTTTAATTGGTCAAATTCGCTAATTTAATGAATTTTTCTCTTTCTTATACAAATAAATTTTACTAAATATCAATACTCTTTATATATACTAGCCGCCATTTATGTGATTGATATATTTTTTTTTTGTGATCGAAATTCTCTATTGTGCAAATATAAATAACTACTTAATCTCTTTTTTTATTGGACTTTAATTGATAACTACTTAACCTCTTTTTTGTTGTGGCTTGTTATTAAGAAGAAAAATATATTTTTTTTTATTATTATAAAAAAATTGAAAACCTACTTTTATGTAGAAGTTGTGCTTAGTTGTTTAGGAAAAAAAATTATTTCTTAAAAAAACTGAAAATCTATTTTTATGTGGAAGTTATTTTTCAACATATACAAAATATTTAGTTTTTTTTTTAGTTTTTTTTTAAGGGTAAAATAGGAATAATGAAAAAGTCATCCCAAAAATTTGTATCCTCTTTATATATAGTATAGTAATAGATATATATAATTGGCAATTTCAATTCTTTTTAAAGTAGTTATTCATTTTTTAAAGTGAATAATATCAATTGTTAATTAATTAATAAATTAAAAATAAATATTATAGATATATTATAACAAATCATATGGGTTTTACAATCTCAATATTTGATTTCTTCACTTTAGAATATCTAAATCCATTGGTGGATTTCATATTCACTTCAAGTATTTAGAGAATCAATATTAAACAAATAAGAAAAATATTGGTAAATAAGGAATAGAAGAAGAGGAAAAATGATGTTTGAGGTTAATATTAACGAAATTGACCAATTTAACTAATGAAATTGTAGTTAAGGCACCAAAACAATTTCGAAGAACATACAAGAGTATTTTAGAAGCAGAATATGATAGAAGATTAGATAGTAATTAGTTAAGTATTTATTATAAGGTGATTAGTTAAATAATTTAAGTATTAGTAATATATAGTATTTATATTATTTATGTTATTGGGTTGTTTATTGGGCTTTATGCCATTTAGGAGTATTATATATAGGTAGTGCTTTATCATTTTTCATTATATATAGGTAGTGCTTTATGCACTTTAACCTAACGAATGAAATGAATGAATTTATTTATTTTTTATTTTGTAGTGTAGTTTTATATATTGTCTTCCGTAGTTTAGTATAGAATTTTAGCTTTCCAGGGTAACCCTCTATCAAAATAACAATGGAGATTGGAGACAAATAAAATCATGACTCATGAGACATGCATGCTGAGAAGAGTACCATGAACAAGGACATAACTCAGCTGGACCCTGGACCCTTCTATTCTAGTTTGTAACTATTGAAAAAATTGGATCATGTTCATCCTCATATGAGGAGTCCTTTAACATATATTTTTCATATGAATTAGTTAAAAATGAAATTGTGACTTATTACCAAACGGTTATGTGACTCAGATCATATCTACTACTTATACAACAATGACATGACCCATATCCTTATCTTTTTCACATCAACCATGTGTAGAGTGATGTAGTAGGATAAATCATAGGATCTCCACTTCTTAATTAGCCTAAAAATTCAACCAACAAAAAGAAAAAGTAAACAACTAATCATCACTATAAACCCAACATTGGATTATCACCAATAACAAGTTAACTTAACTACTTACACAATTTGAACATCAAACTAACACCAACTTATCTTTAACAAAATAATTACATAACAAGCCAATACTTGTACATGATGATATATGTAGAAATCCAAACTAAATTGACTCGATTAGAGTTCTTGAAACCATTATTCATGACATGAAATTATTACATGATACTATCCATACCTATTTGTCTATTTCCCAAAAAGGGATTTGAACCACCAAACTCCTTTGGTGTCTTCAGGACCTTCTTGCTCAGGTGGAGGATCACTCTGTGGAGTCTTGTGCAATTTGCTCACATCATACCCTTCTTCCTTAGCTTTCTCAACAAGCTGGTTGTATATTTCATCATCCAAATGGGTCTTCCTGCTTAATATCTAGGGACCAAAATTTATCCAAGTTATTATGGTATAGGAAGGAACGGTATAAATATATACACTCATCATGACATTATAATTCAAAGAGATACATACACTAACCACCCTTTTCTATAAGTTCCTTTTACCCTTTCAAATATATTAAGAAAAATTTGTATACTAATTTATAATGCATAATAATTATTAGCAAAATATTCTTAATTTATAAATGTATGTAATATTGAATTTATATCTTTGAGGTGGTGCAGGTTTGAGCTAAAAGTTAAAAAAATTAAAAATCTTAGGTTAAACTTTGAACGGATGAAAATAATTTTTTTTGTTTTGATAGAGAAAATAAATAATATTAATGTAACTAACAAGTAGTTTCCTTGGTTTTATATATAAGAAAAATTTAATTTTTTAAATTTATTAAAAAAAATGTATCTAGTCAATAGTATAAACTAAATACATTTTTTTTTTCCAATGAATCTAAAATATTAAATTTTGCTTAAAAATATAGAACAAGAGGGCGTAATATATCATGAATATACTCTCGCTGGTCTTGATTATAAGAATAAATAATTTTACACCGGTCAGAAAAATAAATTAAGTGTAATTAATTTTCTTGAACTCATAAATAAAGTAAGAATATTTTTAAAAAATATCCTTCATAGAAACATGTTCAAATAATGCACCCAAAGGAAGAAAAAAAAAAAAAAGAAACATGTTCCAATATAAATAAAGGAATCAATGAAAAATTAAATTTATATTAACTAAGGAGTATTTTAAGAATGATATAAGGTGAAATATAGAAGGAAGATAAGGGTTACTTACCCAGAGATATTTAGTGGTAGGGCCTCCAATGAGAGCATATTGATAATCTTGATCAAGGTACAAAATCCAATAATCTCCAGTAACAGGAATTATTGGCAAAAAAGGAGGAACATAGAATTTGACTTTGAGTTTAGCCTCATCACTATTGGGGTTAGCCTTATAAGCACTTCCTTCTATGTAATCTCTTTTACCTTTATTCCAAGTTTCATTAAGAACATGAACAGTTCCATCAGTGTTGAGAGTGTAGGTAGCTCTAGTGTTTTCACCGTTTTTGGGAGTAAAAAATGAAGGGAAAGAAGCTATCTCGTACCACCGACCCATGTACCTTTCTAAGTCTACACCCTTAACAACCTCAATCTCTTTGTCGTTTCCCATTGTTATGTTATTGCTTGTAGAGAACAGAGCAAAACAGAATAGAACAGAGGCTTGTTAATAGTTTGAAGTTTTGAGAGCTTCTTAGTGTTTTATTTATGGTCTTAAGAACATGAGTTTATATGCTGGTTTTTTTTTTATGATAATTATGATAAGATTCTGTTCATTTGTTGGAGCTTTGACGTGGAGTGTGTGTGGAGACATTTCAGCCTTACATTTGTACCATACCCTATGAAGCCTTGATACTTTAAAAATGGTGAAGTATCGTGTCTGATACGTCTTTGATATCGATACTCATCTGATATTTTCCGATACTCGTATCGAAAAAGTATCAGTTAAATCTTTATTTTTAAATAAAAAAATAATATTCGATACGCGTCCGATACTTCCCGATACTCGTATCAGAAAAGTATCGGTTAAATCTTTATTTTTAAATAAAAAAATAATATCGGATACAATTCGTGTTTCCTAGTGAATGTCAAACTATTATGTTGTTACAAGGTAACTAACTATGTCTTTTTTTAATAGTACTGGTGATGTTTTTTTAATGATATTCTTTTTGTATAATACTTAACTTAAGATGTATAACTTAAAATGTACTGGTGATCATTATTTTTTAGGACAATATTAATGAAACACAAATACTTAACTTAGTATTAATGATGTTAATTTATTATAATTAGTATTTTCAATCTTTGTCACGGTTCTGAAGTCACTATGGTGTCCTACTATATAACAGGTTGTTAAGTATTTGGGTTTGTCCCAAAATTCTAGTATAAGAATGGATGCTTTATGGTTTTAATTGGTCAGCTGCAGGATCTATATAATTGTCTGCTATTGCTACAAGATGGACTTGTTGAAGAGACTTGATGTCGTGACTATTATATATTTTTTGAGTTATTATATGTCTTTAGTTAGGACTGAGGAGCCCTTGTATGTTGAGTCTCAAACTGTTTTGCTCTTGTGCAAGCTTATTGGCTTGTGTGTACTCCTTGTACAATGAACTATTGACGTTTATAATATTTTTTTGTCTTTAAAAAAATTTATCATTATTAATATTATTGATTTTAGTCATGTTTATATATTGTGCATTTATATATTTAATTTTTAAATTAATTTTTAAATAACGTATCGCGCCAGTATCAAATATGGATTTTTTAAAATTTTCACGCATTGGTATCGTATCGTGTCGCGTATCAGAACTTCATAGACCATACCAATAGAATAATGTATGTCGATTATTCCTACTAAGTAGTTATTTTTTAAATATAATCCTCACTTAATTTTAATTTTTTTAATTGTTCTTTAAGTTAAGTTTAATTGTTTTTCGTCATCCATTTAAAATTTGGACTATAATTTTCCTGCTGTAAATATATGATACAATTTTCTATCGTAATAAATTTGAACCATGTTTGTAAAAAAATAAAAATTTAAACCGTTAATTTCTAATCAGACAGTTGATATTATACTTTTACAAAATTAGTCCTTATAATTAAGCATTTATTAACAACTAAGTCTCTACATTTAACAACTTATTATCAATTTGATTCAATTTATCCACTTTTTGTTATTTTTGTTCCTAATTAACATATTCGTTGAATGAGTAAAATTTTATAAAATCAAAGATCTTTTTAAAATATTCATAAAATTACAAACTTATTTAAAAGTGTCATACAAATCTGGGGATTATTTTTTTCTTGGGGGTAAAATTTGAGTATCAATTTTGTAGGGGATATGTTTGGATTAACTTATTTTTAAACTTATGTAAAAATAATTTATACAAATAAATAAGTTTTTCTATATTATTATAAGTTTGTCAATGTAGTTTATAAAAAAAATAATTTATAAAAACAACAATTTTCGTTACTAAAAACTTTATAAATTAATATAAAACTTTACTTATTTATATAAATTATTTTGTATAAACTCATCAATTCAAACTGCCCTTAATAGATAATTTTATTTTTGAGTCGGTTGGTTTGTTGCCCCAATACCATACCTCAAACACGTCTAAATAAGTAACATCAAGATGGATGTTTGTTTTTTTTTTTAACTTAGTTGGAGTGTTGTAACCCTACTATGATAATTGATTGTCAATTTGTTTTTCCATTGTAATAAAGGTAGTTTGGCCATATATGATTGCAAAACGCCAACGTTACGTCCTTTCAAGTGTGAAGCCTTGAAGCTCAAGAGATGATACTTCTTCATCAAGAAATGGATTGTGGACCAGATTGTCCATTCTCAATCGAATTACAGCGCTGAGTCGGTACAAATGTGAAAGCCTTGAAATTGTAAGAACGAAAGCCTTGAAGCACAAGAGAAAATGCTTCGTGAACAAGAAATGAATCGTGGACAAATCTATCCATTTTAATTATTTGCTTCAAGTTCAACTGATGCAACTGCTTTCCATTTTACTCATTTTAGTAATTTTGAGTTAAATAAATTTTTTATTTTTAATTTGAGTAATATGTTATTTCTTGCGAACATACTCTTAGCATTTTTAATGAATTAGATTCTCTCTTAATTTGGATGTGGAAGTCTTGACTCCGTCTAAAGTGATTGTTTTCTCTTGGCAATTGCTTCAGGATAAGGTGTCGACCAGACAAAACCTATTTAGGCATAGAGTGATTAGGGATTCTAGTAATGCTTTATGTGCATTCCGTGGAGCTTTTATGAAAGCGATATATCACCATTCACCAACTTATTATTTGTGATTCTATTTTTCTAATTTGGTATTCTCTCTTTAAATGGTTGGACTTCCCGTTTGTGTCTCCCATAGTATTATTAGTGTCTTCCAAGGTTTTTTAGCTCTTGGATTGGGTAGGAAGATTAGGTTAGGGTGGTTGTTAATTTGGCATGCTACTGTTTGAGCAATATGGAACTCTTGGAATAATATCATCTTTGCGAGATGAACTGTTTATGTTAATTCTTTGGTGGATAAAGTGAAACTTTCATTGTGGAACCGATATTTGGCTAAAAACTCTGGTAACCCATGCTCCTTCTAAGAGTGGAAGGTGGAACTAATCCTGTGTGGAGCCGATAGTGGTAGGTGGTCTGTTGGTTGTGGGTCTCGTTGCTTCTTGATGGTGGGTGCCATGTTCTATGTCTGTCTTCTTTTCTTTCTTTCTTTTCTCCCCCTTTTCAAGTGTCTTGGTTCAGGTTTTTGTAGTCAAGTGTTTGACGTTTTTCCATATTCGTGCTATTTTATATTTTAGTAGGAGTGTTTTTTAGTTTGGCTCTGTTTAGTAAAAAATAGCAGATAGCTGATAAACTAGCTTATAGCGGATATCTTATAAGCTATCTTTTTTGGGGAGTGTATTTCTATAGTACACATCCTTATTTTTCTTCTTTTGGTGGTTTCTTTGATTTTTACCGTTATTATCTATTTTTTTGGTGGTAAAATAAATGTTTCCTCGCCTGATACTTCCACGAGTATTATTTAGCCACAATTTTAACCTATTTATGGAAATTAGCGAGTATTTGCAGTATGACTTTTTTTAAAGTGTATTTCTTTTTTTCAGTATTCTTTTAAAGTGGATTTCTATCAAGACAAGAAGTGTTTCTTCACAGCAAATCACATCAGGAAAATTTGGCTTTTTTTCATGCATAATATTCCAACTCGATGTTATCTATAAATTATGTTTTTTATGGTCCCAATATCCAACTCCAAGTACTTGATTTATATATAAGAAAACACAAGAAAAATATTATATATTTCATTTATGAAAGTATGAGGTGTTTGGTTTCGATAAACGGCTGAGATTCAGAACTGCGTAAAGTTTATGATAAGTGCCAAAAAGTAGATAAATCATATAATGTATTAAGGCACTTATTAACTAATTTTATAAGAAATCCTTTTGAAAAACCCCAAAATTATATAATTATTAGTTTTAAGTTAATTTTGTTCAGTATGTCTAAATCCCAACCATTTTGTAGGTATTTGATGCCAAAATCAAAGTTGGAACAAAGAAACAAGGATTTGAAAATCTCAAAGTCTCGCTCAAGCTCGCCCAACGAGATCCGGCGAGAGCACAACCAGCAGGAAATGGAAATTTGAGCGAGAGCCGGCGATAGTCAGCGATCTAGGCTCGCCCGACGAGCGGTAGCGACCTAAGGCGGTCAAAGAGGTCAGTGGGACACGTGTCATCAAACCCACATCTGAAGAAAGGTAGCTCGCCCGACGATCTTAGCAGAACCTGGCTGTTATAAATAGAATTTCTGGTTCCTGTTCTTTTTTTTTTTTGGTACAAGGTTCTATTTTTATGAGTTCTTGAAGGTGGATAACACAAATTGGTTGAGGAATCATTCCATGATGTTTGTTCACTTCAATTCTCTTCGTCTTTGTAAGATTGCTATGAGTAACTAAACTCTTTTATTGTTGGGATTAGTTATAGATTAATTTATGAACATGTATTTCTCTTGATCTTGTTTATATATGGTTTAGTGATTCAATCAACTTTGATATTGTTCTTGTTTTCATTGTTTTATCATTTTGATTTGAAAGAATATAGGGATATATGTTTTGAATCATTGAGTTAGAACAATATCTATTAAACCTAAGCTCTAGGGATAAATTTGGATTTAATAATCACTTAAAGTATTAGGTTTTAAAGTTATTGTATCGATTAATCACCTGAGGGATCGGGGATTGATAGGTGTAATAGTTTCTCGTCGTTATTTAGGAACGAAAACGTACGATGAGTAATACGTGATAAAGTCGGTAGATAGCTAAACCTATGTGATTGATTGAGGAATGTGAATGAATGGTCGAAAGCTAATCCCAACAATACTATTTCTCTCATATTTTCCACAACCTTTTATCGCAATTCCGTATTTTTATGTTCACAAGTTATTTTACAACAAAAACCATCAAAACCATTTCACTTAAAATATGGTAATTGTTGAACGGCATTTGGTATCACACTAGTCCCTGAGGAGACTATAATTATTAAACTTTACTTTTGTACAGTCCGATATTTTCTTTTCTTAATGACAGGCAATCCACTACAAATGATATATTGTTTATAGATAGATCCATTCATCTTGATCTTATAAAAATGGGAAAGGTGATATGATCGTGTTCGTGTCAGCAAAAGGATAAACTCTTTACTCCTTAAACATCAACATATAAATAGATAGATCCATTCATCTTGATCTTGGTTGTATGCAATCACACCTAACTCAACACTCACTCAGATCAAATAACAATCGTAAAAAGAAACTAGAGTTAGAAAAATGGATGATGTGGCATTAATAAATTAGAGTGTTAGAAAGTGTAACCATAACACACCTCATTTTCTTAATCACCATTGAATGTTAGGTCATGTTTGGATCCCAGCAAGTGGTGTGCCATTTTCATATTAGGACAAGCAAAGATGTTCATGTTAGGAGGATAAATTTTACTAATACTTAATATCATAGCACCGATCTCATCATTTTGTGCAATATTTGTGGCTTAAACATGAGTCGTATTAGGCCAAATAGAAACATTCCCCAAACACATTATATTGGAAGGGTTTGGTGTCGATAATGTTACATCAAAGGTGAATTATAGCAACAACTAAATAGAATTGTATAAAATCATAGTGTTACATCATCCAGGAATCAACCAAAGAGCAGTAGTTTTTGAATATGAAAACACTTTTCATCCAAGATATGATAGAAATTCCTCTCTATACACCCTGTGAACATCAAAAATGAATTGTCATTTAACATATCTCCAGAGAAATTAAAATTGTACTTTGTACATGAGAAAAACAGTCCAACAGCATTTGCAGACCTTACAAATTACATAATTACAAAAGTAAGGCAATTACAAGGAAACCAATGTTTAATACAAGTATGATTCAATCAACAATACACAAACTGAAGTCATGATGATGATAATAACACTCAACAAACTAGTAGAAAAATAGACTTGTTCATGGAGGTACTAGTTCATATCACAACTTATCTCTTTCTTTTACAAATTACAAGATGAATGACATACTGACTCTTCTGGTTAGTGTCCCCTAACTTGTAGCTTTATAGTTCAAACTAAAATATAATGGTAACATGACACTTTGTGTGAGACTAAAAGCCAAAGGTGTGAGTTGAAAGACAAATGTCAATAGCCCCCTTTGTCAACTGTCTTGGTTCAGGTTTTTGTAGTCAAGTGTTTGACGTTTTTCCATATTCTTGTTATTTTATATTTTAGTCGGAGTGTTTTATAGTTTGTAGTTTTTGGGGAGTGTATTTCTAGTACACATTCTTATTTTTCTTCTTTTGATGGTTTCTTTGATTTGTCCTGGTATTTTTTTCGTTATATATAAATATATTTATCTTTGTCATTAAAAAAACTACTCTTAGCATTTTTTTTTGGTAATTTTTTTTTGGTAGTACAACATTTATTTAACTTTTAGTTTTAACAAAATATTTATCTATTCGTTGTTGAACTTCAAAATTCATCAAAAAGATTAACTAAAAATTTATTCAATTTTACTCAAGTGATTACATTAAAAAAGGAACTCAATTCCTCTATGGAGTTCATAAGCTACTACAATTAACATATATGAGAATACATATGTTTCCTAGATTTTATTCCTGTAAATCAACAAAAATAACTTGAAACAACCACTCCTTAATACTACTGCTGCTCATACCTATTTTTTTATTTATTTCCCAAAAAGGGATAATTAAATAATCCACCAAAAAAAATTTGTGTCTTAAGGACCTTCTTGCATAGGTGGAGGATCACTCTGTGGAGTCTTGTGCAATTTGGTCACATCATAACCTTCTTCCTTGGCTTTCTCAACAAGCTGATTGTATATTTTATCATCCAAATGGGTCTGTCTGCATAATATCTAAGGACCAAAATAATACAAATTATGGTAGGAAGGATCATCAACAATATACACTCATGACATGCTAATTGAAATATACACTAACACACATATATAAAATAGAGTGAAAATCTATTGTGATGCTTGAAAAGAAAATGCAAAACTAAATTTAATCATTAGAGAAAATACAAGAAAAATAATTAGTGCATGTGAAAAAATAAAACGTAACAGCAAGTGTTAAATTGTCTCGATTTATATAACAAATATATCAACATCGATAATTATTTAAAAAAGTAAATTAATTAAATATAACCACATAAGTTTTGTTAGTGTTGGACACCAAACACACTTCTGATTAAAAGACGTAAAAATTCAAACGTAGATTAATTAAGGTTGCTTACCCAAAGAAATAGATTGGTTGGTCCTCCAATGAGAGCATATTGATAATTTTGATCAAGGGACAAAATCCAGTAATCTCCAGTAACAGGAATTATTGGCAAGATTGGAGGAACATAGAATTTGACCTTAAGTTTGGCCTCATCACTTTTGGGATCAGCTTTATAAGCAGTTCCTTCAATGAAGTTTCTTTTACCATTATTCCAAACCTCATTAAGAACATGAACAATCCCATCTTTGTTTAGAGTGTAGGTGGCTCTTGTGTTCTCACCATTTTTGGGCTGAAAAAATGAAGGGAAAGAAGCTATTTCGTACCATCGACCCATGTATTTTGCTAAGTCTACACCTTTCACAGCCTCAGGCTTGTTGGCCATTGTTTGGTGAGGATAGAGAGAAAGATACATCATAGTAAAACAGAACATGACAGAACAAAACATTGTGCTGGCCATGTTTCTCTGTGTTTTGTGGTAGTAAGTAAGTTCCACAAGAGTGAGTTTATATACTGGTTTTGAATCTTAATTTTGTTAACTTTGAGTATTAGAGCATCTCCAATAAGGGTATCAAAGAGAGTATTATAGACTAATGATCCGTATATTTTTTTTTATCATTGAAGTTCTATGACGTGGCACAGAGGGTATCAAAATTGATGATACCGGTACCTTATTTAAGGTACCGTATTATCAATTTAATATTACATTTTTTTGTATATAAAATTAAATAGAATTAAAAACTTGTTAATAATGTATGATACTTAGAGTGATATCACCATTGGAGCAAAATGTGTATGAGTTGCATAAATATTACATGGCATTGTAGGGACCAATTTTTAGTAATGTATGATACCCAAAGTGGTATCACCATTGGAGATGCTCTTATATTTCAAAAAGTTATTTTGTTGCTCTAAATAATTATACTTAGTCCAAATCTCATTTATCTCTTTTTATTTGGTCAAACCGTTATCCTTTTGTTGAGTCAAGGCATATCTTTTTTAATCAAAGTTTACTAATTTTAATCAAATGGTTTACTAATTTTTATTAGCAAATTACGCTGAAGATTTTTATTTATTTATTGGACTCTTATAATTTGGCATATCCATTTTATTTAATTGTCTATTCTCTCCGTCCTAAAATATAAGGAAAAATTGGGCTTTTGCGCTCATTATTATCAAAAAAAAAATTGGGCATATCCATTTTATTGATTGTGAATTTATTGTTTCCTTTTTCAAATTGAATTCACGGCGGTCAACTTGTTCACACACCATCCATTTTTTATCATATGATGATTAAATAAAAATGCTTTTTTCTACCCAGAAAAAAAATAAAAATGTTTTTTAATTTATTTATCAAATGGTTATATAAGTGTTCATTCATAAAGGAATGAATCCTTATATGGTATTCATGGGGTGTAATTGCACCGGTTTGGATCGATTTTATGTCTGAATCAATGAATTCTCGATTTGGTTCGGTTTTTAATGTTTTTCAAAAAAGAATCCGAACCAAACTCATCGGTTTGGTTCGGATACTTTAATCAGTTTTTACCGTGCATTTTTTCCCAGTATATTTCATGCTATTATTTATTTTTCCGATATATTCTTTTCCCATAAATTCATCAAATACAAAATACAATTTCATCAAATAAATTTATCAAATACAAAATACAACCGGTTTGGATCGATTTTATGTCTGAATCAATGAATTCTCGATTTGGTTCGGTTTTTAATGTTTTTCAAAAAAGAATCCGAACCAAACTCATCGGTTTGGTTCGGATACTTTAATCAGTTTTTACCGTGCATTTTTTCCCAGTATATTTCATGCTATTATTTATTTTTCCGATATATTATTTTCCCATAAATTCATCAAATAAAAAATACAATTTCATCAAATAAGTTTATCAAATACAAAATACAACCGGTTTGGATCGATTTTATGTCTGAATCAATGAATTCTCGATTTGGTTCGGTTTTTAATGTTTTTCAAAAAAGAATCCGAACCAAACTCATCGGTTTGGTTCGGATACTTTAATCAGTTTTTACCGTGCATTTTTTCCCGGTATATTTCATGCTATTATTTATTTTTCCGATATATTCTTTTCCCATAAATTCATCAAATACAAAATACAATTTCATCAAATAAGTTTATCAAATACAAAATACAATTCTTTTCCTATAAGTTTATCAAATACAAAATACAATTCATCAAATACAAAATACAATTTTTTTTCTCATAAGTTCATCTAATAAGTTCCCATTTATGGGTGCGTTTGTTTAAGCTTTAAAAAAAATGATTTTTTTTTAAAAAAAATCTAGAGAATTTTTTGTAGAGATTTTGAAGAAAATCTAAAGCTATTTTGTGTTTGTTTACAATCATAAAAATCTATTTTTTTTAAAAAAGAAGTTCATACACTTAGATTCTTTAGTTTTAAAAAAATAGATTCTTGAAAAGCTATTAGAAATAGATTTTCATTTTGGGGCTAAAAATGATTTTTTTAAGAAAATGATTTTTAAAAAAATCTATAACAAACACTATCAACATTATAAAATGGATTTTTTTAAGAAAAAAATAGATTTTTTCTTAAAAAAATCTCAAACAAACGCACCCTATATAAGGAACACACAATCTATAATTGGTAAATTAAATATATAACCAAAACATGTTTAAACTGTTGTGGAAAAAAAATTAAACCAAAATCAATAACTAATATCAAATGTTATATAACAAAAACCTGTTTATTCTAGCTGCTTTGTTTGATTATATATCCAAAATACTCAAAATCAAGAACTAAGACTAAAATGTGTTATATAACTAACCAAACTAGCTCCTGTGTTTGATTATATAACCTAAAAAATGAGCTAAACTATAAAGTTGCGAAGTAAAAATCAAAAATAAAAAAATAACATGATATGAGAGCAGAATAACTTTTGAGAGTAAATCGGTAAAGTATTCTAGTAAATTGTGTCAAACTGAAACGATATTTGCTTACCGGAACACCGTAGTTGAGCTGTGGCGCGAATCCCAAAAAGTTGAAAAAATAAAGTAAAAACATTGAAGAAAAAAAAGGTCGAAAATTGATCAGCCCAAATAGAGTCACCTATTTGTTTCAACAAATGGGAGGGACAAGGAGACGTTCTCATGGCAAAGAAGGGTAGGGTTGATCGCGTGAGTATAGTTTAGTTGATATGACATTGTATTGTATATGTAGGGGTTTAAGGTTCGAACTTTGATTATCTCATTTATCCATATTAAGAATGAAATTTTTAGCTACTAAGCCACTTAACAAAAATAAAAACCGAAGATGAGAGATTTTAATTAAATATGTATTTAGCTTAGAAGAAAAAAATTATAATCAATTTAAATTTTTATAATGTATTGTGAACATATGCACAAAATAAATTAGAATTTAGAAGCAAAATTACACTGCATATCATTTATCTTATTTTTTTGTAACATTTTGGTCATTTATCTTTTATTTGTAACACTTTGGTCATTTATCTTATTTATATGTAACACTTTGATTCTTTATTTTTTATTTGTAACAAGTTGGTCCTTAATCTTTTATAACATAAACCATTTTTCTCTTTTCTTTTTTTAAATTAAAAAAATGCTGAATTTTCTTTTTAATGATATCTTTTTAGTGAACTTTTGTTAATAATAATGACGGCAAAGAATATTATTCATGTTGTGAATGTATTTGCAGATTTTTTATTTTCAATTTTTGTAATTTTGAATTTGTAATTCAATATATTTTATCGATTCGAATGAATTTGTAAAATATTAGTAATTTATGTAAAATCTAAAATAAAAAGTCAAAAAAAGTAAAATAAAATTGGAAACCATTGCAAATACCATATTTGCCCCATTGTGAATGATGATGAATAACCAAAGAAACAAAGCGATAAGATAAGCCATTTTCAATTTTCTTCATCCTTTCTCAATTTCCACCATCACCATGGAAGCCACTGCTACATTACTCAGCTTTTCTCTTCCATCCACCAAAACTCAATCTTTTCAAATCCTAAACCGACCCATTAACCCATTCAACCCACCCACTTCCTACAAACCAAGACCCATTTCAAAAACCCACCGTTTTCTCCCTTCCATCAATGCCGCAATTTCACGCACAAAGAAAGAAGAAACAGTTGAAACCGTTAGAGATCAGCTTGAAAACTGTTACCTCCTTGCTGGAATCAACTACAAAGGTTTCACAGTGAAACAATTTCAAGACCTCAGAAAATCTCTTCCAGAAACAACGAGTCTTTTAGTTGCGAAGAACACTTTGGTGTATAAAGCACTTGAAGGAACACAATGGGAGATGCTGAAACCATGTATGAAAGGTATGAATGTGTGGTTATTTGTTCATACTGAAGAAATTCCTTCTGCTATTAAGCCTTATAGAGATTTTCAGAAAGAGAGAAAGCTTGAAGAGAATGATTTTACTGGTGCTGTTTTTGAAGGAAAATTTTATGGTCCTGATGAGTTTAAAAAACTTGAAACTTTACCAACACGTGCTGAGATTTATGCTAATTTGTTGGGTTCTTTGAAAAGTCCTGCTTCTGCTTTAGTTACTACTATTCAGGCACCGGCTAGAGAACTTGTTTTGGTTCTTAAGGCACATATTAAGAATCTTGAAGAACAGGAACAGGGTAGTGCTGTTTAATAGATAAGTTTTTTTTTAATCTTATTTGTATCTTAATTTTACAAGTTTATACATTTATGATGTTACAATGTGGCTTTTGTTTATTGCATTTGAGTAAGTATTTTTATGTTTATGGTTCTATCTGATTAAGTGTACAATTGTACATTGATGATTTGAGCTTGTATCAGAAAATGTAGAATTGTGGGAAAAAAAAATATAATCTCTTTCTGTTAGGGTAGGGAGGATGGATATTTTGTTCACATTGAATGATGCAATTTCAAAATTATTGGTTATTGTAAGTGCATGGTCCATTTTGCTGTTGTGTGTTTTTTTATTGAAATGTTTGATATGATGTTGGAGACTTTCTTGAAGTGTATGTCCTTTATACTGTGAGTGTAAGAAAAATTACGTCATCTGGATTATTAGAATTTGGGTTGGGCGTAACTTAACCCTTACAAAACCGATGTTTAAGTCGCATTCATTCAATTGGATAAATATTTAGTATGGTAAATTGAATCAGAAAAGCATCTGAAAACGTGAGTTGTTTGATCTTCATCTAATTGGACTGATCGACTAACTGAATGTAACTACTATGTTGTTTTTAACATAAGAGAAACCATTTTGATCTAGAATTAGAACATCGTTATCCATTAGTTTTTTATAGCAATCCACTACAAACTAAGAGTGCGATTGGTTTGGCTTCCAAACAAATTGAAGGTGCATTGGACACCATAACGCATCGAACCAAACACAATGTGAAGTTGTAAGAGATGCAACAGCTGTTTCTTATGAAATCTCTGCAAGTACCCTTGCCAAATTTTAGCTTACTAGAGCATTTCTAGGCTCACAACCTCACAAGTTACAACTCATATATCTACTATATACTGAGTATGAAAGAGAGTTCATGTGAAGGACTCCATTTGTTCAGATTAAGGAACATATAGATATAGCCAATCCCATGCGTATGTGAATGCTTTAAAAAACATCTGTTATTATGTATACAAACACTCAAACTCTATTTCTTGGTGATTCTAATAGGAACAAACCCTGTTGTTTCCATTGGTTGAAGGTCTTGTGAAATAAAATAAAATACTGTGGAAACATGGCATTGAATTTGTTTATAAGCGATAACTCATTTATTCTATCTATTTGATACTTCTATCAGGAAAGATAGTTTTATTATGTATTTGATGTTAATTACTGTATTTGGATCATCTTGAAAAAATCATAATGGGAGACCATGTTGTTTAGTAACATGGGAAACAAATTATAATTCATGAATTTGTCAATTTGTTTCGCCTGAATTGTATTTAGCCATGTAGACTATTCTTAGCACGTGTTTGGATTCACGTTCACATTTTTGTTTCTTGCATCCCAAGGCAGTTTGAACAGTGGTTTGAATGTGAACTCTCTTAAGCTACAAATAGTAGCTTGTGAATGGCCATGTGTTGCCACTGCAGAAACGGTAGTTTCCAACACACTTAAGCTTGTTGCATAGCAAGGGCGTGTTTGTACTATAGCGCTCGCGAATGCCATTATTAGGGCAAAATCAATGATGATGCCATACTTTTCATTCTCAGTACAATCCGTTTCTTTCTGATGAAACAGATATCAATTGCAGGTTGAGTTTTAGTAAAAAAAAATTATAGGTTGAGATGCAGAGCGCAAAGAATCATCCTTCATAAAATAGTTCAAGAGAATAGAATAGGATTTTCATTGTACTTATATTCTAATTTGCCCATATTAGAACACCTTTGTTGGGTTCAATTTACAAATGCCACATATGGGTTTGAGGTACAAACTAAAGAAATTAAGGTACATATGTGAGATAGAAAGCTTTTCTTAATTACTACTATAATTCAACAAAATTGGCTATATAGTCTAATTCAAAAATCAAAAGTAATAAATAATCATAAATCATATATATGCAGAAGAGAGGGAGAGGCTGGCAACCCAGTGACTGAGAAAATATTTTATATATAAAAGTTTATTAACATAAAGATAATAAAGGTTCAGAAATTTGACAATTAACACAAAATAAATAACAGGTCAAATCTCTTCTGACCATCCATAAAAAAAGTCAAATATCTTCTAACTTACAACCATCTGTAAGCTACGATTTGTAGCTTCAACAAATTCACGTCCAAAGAGTCTTGTGATGCGAAAAACGAAATTTGAACATACATCAAACTATTGGTTAAACCACTTGGTGAAAAACTTGAAGACAAGAGTAACTTCCATGACTTCGAGAGTCTTGGTACATCCGTAGAAATCAGGTGCATTATCCAACACTGTAAGGATCAAATTTTATCATTTTGACACTACATCATAAAACAGACTTTCATGAAATGTTGCACTTAAAACAACCAATGAAACACTTTATTTCAGTCCAAAACCAGAACCATATGAAACAGTTAAAAAAGAAACTAATATGCTAAGAAGTGAACCAAAGAAAAGAATAGTTTTTATCAGAGTACATACCTATTTGATCCTTTCACTTATTGTGTCATCCAAGGACACACAACTATTCTGAATGAATCCTTCTAGAGAAAGCATTTGCTCAAAAAAGCAATCACCATTTGATTCCACTTTTGCATCTGAATAGAATTTCTCAACTTCCGGCATCTGAGTAGTTGATACACTACTAGTTTGGGCTAAACTATGTCCCATGGAACTATTGTCTCCATTAGGAGAAGCTAGAGAATCCAAGGTATTGTTGAAGGCAGAACCCGCATTTTGCTGCTGCGTGTAACATGCAGCCTTTACGACACTCTCAAGTAATCCATCTTGACATTGAATTGCTTCCTCCGAAGGAACAGCAATGGCGCACGTCGAAGCAAAATCAACTGGAGTTTTCTTAAAATGAGTACTGAGAGAGGCAAACTTTAAGCTATTGTGAGACATTTGATCATTGTTAAAATCCCCATTCAATGGAGAAGAATTGGTAGCAAAGTTAGAAAACTGAGCTGAACTCTTCCAGCTTTCACTGATCCGATTATAATCTAATGAATTAGAGGAACTGCTTGTGGCAGGGTTAAAAGGTTCTGTTTTCACTGCAGCACCTCCAACAGAAGACTGATTTATGAACGGTCCTGAATTATGTGCTAGAAGGTGATTGCTTGGGATGCAAGAAAGATAACTATTTGCATTATTAACAGTAGCTTTGATATTTTGAAAGCTAGTGGAAGCTGAAAATGCACTTGAATCATCAATTGGATTTAACTTTATATTGCCCGTTGGATAACTGTTCTGCTGAAACTGGTTCATCGACATTGATGTTCGGATGCCCTGTAAAAAACTTGAGCTTTCTTTTGCAGAAAACGTCGGCCGCTTGAAACTGTTAAAGTTTGGAGATTGAAGCGCAAGGACCGGTGCAGAAGAACTAACTCCTCTCAAGTTCAACCTAGATGGTGTGTTTAGCCGCCGACTAAATATGTCACTAGATGCATATGATGGTAATGTGCTGCTTAAGATTCTTTTTGATCCAGACAAGGTGGAAAAATCTCCATACCCACCTACTGAACCCATTTGTGGGTGAGAATCCAATGTAGCATCTACTCTAGCCTGTTTAGTTGGCTTTTTGAGACTAAGTCTGTATTTCTACAATCGAAAAACGAGAACAAGATTATGCGCAGTTTTCATACTTATATTTCACAAAAGGGGAAGTTAGAATTTGCACCTGCAGATGGCTAGCTACATTTTCCCTTGTAAGCCCTTCAACATTCATCAAGTCAAGTATTTTCTTAGGATAAGCCTCTGCAATAACAGTTGAAAAAACTACATGTTAGGAACAATAATATCCATATTTAAATATCAATTATCAAATGGTCATATTAAGGTTCCATGTTCTCAAGTCAAGCAAATCAGTGTCACATAAACTCACTGTCAAGGCCTAGTTGACTAACTACAGAAACGAATTTTTTATGCAAGTCGTTATCCCAAATGAAACGAGGCTTCTTCCGAGTCGAGCGTTGCTCATCATTCTCTTCATCATTATCTTCTTCCGATTCTTCTTCTTCTTCATCTTCTTCTTCTTCCTCGCTCAGTTCTTTTCTTTTTGGTCCCCGGACTTGATTCTTGTTAGGAATATTTTCAGATGTTGTGTCTTGACTAGATATCCCAGCCACATTGCTGATTTTCTCCTCATCAGCAACTGTACCTTTATTCTGATCCTTGCTTTCAATCTTCTTTCTCACTACATGTTGCCATATATTCTGCAGCTCTTCCATTCGGATCGGTTTCATTAGATAGTCACAAGCGCCATGTATCACACCTTTCATCACCCTCTCTTTATCGCCATTTCCCGACAGCACTATACCATACACAAAAAATTCATCAGTTAAAGATACTATCTGAATGAGAAGTGAAAATTTACATGTTAAGATAAAGGTGTGTGAGCTTACTGATAAATGGTACATCCATTTCAAGTCCAACTTGCTTAAGGAGCTTAAATCCATCCATTTCTGGCATATTTACATCACTAATAACAAGGTCAAACTTATTTCTGTTTTCCCTCAACATTTCTAGTGCCTTCACCGCTTCTGTAGTTGTAGTAACTGCAACAGCCAAGAATTGATTCAGTGAGAGACATCAACTCAACCAATAATAACAAACGCGTAAGGGACACCGGAGGACTTTTAAGTAATAACTATGAAACATAGACATGGACATCTGACACGTCACATTGATAATAATTTGAGAAAATAAAAGTAATTGAATGTAATATGTGTCAGTGTTGTGTTGAACACTAACACGCATCGGACAGTGGCCACCCCTACATAACTTATAACTAAGATGTTGTGGTTCAAACCCTAAAAACTAATATAATCGCTAATTTACTAACGACTAATATTTGCTGATTAAAAAAGGGTTTAATATATATCAAATATACTTCCAAGTATATGTCTTAGTCCATTGCATGAAAGGATGAATAGTAATAAGGGAAAACATGAAATAATTATCAATGCAGACAAAGTTTACTGAATAAAAAAGAAAGGCAACAAACCATTATATTTGCATTTGCGAAGCAAATTCTCCAACAACTTGAGACAAGTCCGATCATCATCGACAGCCAGAACACGCATACCGACAGGAAAATCGTCACCAGAAACATCATCACTCACTAAACGATCCTCCAAAACCATCATGAACAAGATTGAAAATACCCGGATGAAGTGATTAGTGATCACACAAGTATCAGACCAAAAAGTTTAAAACTTGACTACATACACATTGTTTTCAGAACTATCTGTAGCTTAAGAGAAAAACACAAATGTTCAATGACTTTGTTCTTGCTATTTGTTGTTGTTCCTAACAATACAAAAGAATAAGGTTTTTGTCTCTAATTATATTTGTTGTGAACTTTCTAAGGAAGGAATTGATTTTCATGATTTGATACGATATTTTCCAAATCGGTTTTTATTTTTTTTAAGCAATGATTTTAATACAAAACAGTCAATTAAAACAAAACAAGAATTCATTCATAGTTGTGTTGTGCTGAATCACACGTTATAAATGTGCTTTTATAATTTTCAATGTTTGTTTGGGGTTTATTGAGGTTTTATGGACATTAATTGTGTACTTTTTTTTTTTTTTTTATAAAGCAAATGGGGAGCAGAAGGTGAAACCTACTGCAACACCCTAAATATATAAATAAAAAACAAATAACAACAAAAAGAGAAGGGGGGCATAATCTACAAACGCTTATTAATTGTGTACTTATTAAGGCATGTAATCATTGCCAAATTTATTTTTATTTTTTTGGTGCATAGCAAAATTTATTTACACAACACGTCATTGCCGTGTATATATTGAGATTGGTCCAAAAAAATATAGTAGTATATCCTTCAAATTGTTTATTTTCCTTAAATCTCGCAAAATTTTACAAAATACTAGCTTTCCGATATTTTATTTTCTTACGTCTAAAAGATATAATAATAATAATAATAATAATAATAATATGTTATATTTTCCTTGAATCTTATAATAGTGGTATATTACTACCTCCATTTCTTATTATGAGAGAATTTTTTAGTCTATTTATAAGAGAAAATAAAATTACAATTTGTGCGTGTAATTATTGTTTAAAATACTTTTCTTAAATTTACTTACAACTTAAAATTAAAATGTTAGCCTTTTTAATGGTCAATGACTTTGATGTCATTTTTTAATTTTTATATATTTTCATATTTACCTTTTTAAGGTAAATAAGTGGAGTTTCTGAGACTCAAACTCTAGATCCTACATATGTAATGTTTCGATCAATTGAGTTAAATTCACGGGGACAATTTTTCATGACATCTAATAACAATTAATGTGTGTTATGTCAAATCACTCTACTACGCCTCACTTAATGGTATTCTTTTTATTTTTAATTTGTTTGAAAACTCGTCTTCACTTAATCGTATGATAAATGATGCTGCTGGTTGTTCCTAGCTACTCACTTAATTGTATCGTATGGTAAAAAACTCGTCTTCACTTAATCGTATAGTAGAGAAATAATTATTTCTTTTTATTTGTAGAAAAAACAGTATTTCTATATATTAGATAATATTGTAAAATTAATTTACAATGATAAAATATATCTGTTAAACTCTTTTTTTTTCTTTCTTCTTATACAATACTAATAAAGATCAGAATTGTATTTCAGGTTTCCTCGGTTGCTGATAGAGGATTATATGGTAGTTAACTAAGTAACTATATAATAGTTAATTAAATAATTTAGGAGTAGAATTTATATTGTTATTTTGAGTATTGATTATATTATGTTAGATTGGACGTTATGGCCTTTAGGCCCATTTAGGTTATGATCCATTATGATTACTATATATGTAGTGCTTGGGTCACATTTAGAAGTAATGAATGAAATAAATGTTTATTTTATCTTTTATTTATTGCTTTTTTTTATGTTTCTCTTAGGTTAGTTTGTAGCTCTCTAACATTGGTGCTTTCATTCCTTGAACTTCACCTCCTCCCATGGCTTATTCAAACCCTACTCCTCCATATTATCCATATCCACCTCAACCAACACCAAACCCAAGTTTTCCTTCGTATCCACATCACCCCCATCACCCATCCTACCACTCTACTCCATATTATCCTTATTCCAGAAACACTACCACTGTTTCTACCCCATCTCCTTATTCCACCAACACTCCTATTATAACTCAGTCACCAAGTTTGTGTTTCAACCGTGGCTACACAGCACCAACACCCACTCCATCATCTTCACCCAACCCATATATCTCTTTACCAACACCTCAAACACTCCCTCCTTCAAAATTAGAGATGAAACTTTCTATTTTTGATGGTAGTGAAGATGCCTATTGGTGGATTATTTGCTCTGAAAAATCCTTCAACAGTAGAAATCAGAGATTATCAGATACAGAAAAAGTATTGGAAAGTGCTTTAGCAATGAGAGGATGTGCTCTCACATGGTGGATAAGCTGGTTTCCCACACACCCAATGCCAAGTTGGGACTCATTCACATGTGCTCTTCTTTGGCACTTCAAGCCTGAATGGAGACCCATTTTACCCATTGAAGGTGAAGAAGAAGAAGAACCAACAGAAAAAGAACAAACAGAAGAAGAACCTATTGCAACCATCATTCTTCAAGAAACATCACCAAAGAATGTGATATCAGAAAAATTTGCAGAATCACCACTAAAGAGTGAACTGCCAGAAAAACAAGTTCAACCTGAAGAGTTCATTTCTCAAAAGCTATTAAGCTGTCAAGAAAAACCAGAAGAAGATATGGAGGCAATAGTTGTTCTAGAATCACACAAAAAATTCAATTTTGAACTTACAAACACTTGTAATGTTCAACTTCCGGCGACTTCACCACCGCTATTACCACCTGTTCCGCCGTCACAGTCATCGGAAAATGTTTTGTCTCCTCCAGCATTACCACCACCGAAACCACCAGATACTAAATTGCTGCCGGACGAAGTCGTAACTCCATTTTCACCGCCACCAAAACCACCGGAGAAGGTCCTGACGTTCGTTTTTAAAGCCACGACCATAACCCAAGTTTTGGCTCCTCCGCTGCCGTTTCCGCCCCCGCCGCCGAAACCACCGGATAGACGTTTAATGACCATATACTCTCCACCACGACGAATCTCTGTTCCATTGCCACCGTCGCCGCCGCGACCTCCACCGAAGCCAAAATATCGAAGTTCCACGGATCTCAAATTCTTATCGCCGGCTGTAGTTTTGTCTGCGTTTCAGCTTCGTTTCAAAACCAAGAACATATCGTACAATATTTTACTTTTGCTGAACAGTCGCAGGCCAAACAAATCGCAGCCGTTGGATTGGTGCGTTGTGATTTTAGGAAAATCTCATCCATTGACTATAAGCACAATCCGTGTGAACTCATATCCACCACCAAAATGTAGACACGTGTACTCCAATTTCAAAATACAGGAGACATATTCCCACGTGATCAACAAACCTTTTGTCCATGAGAGCCTCTTATTTTCTGCCATGTGTCCTGAATTGTGTCTTATTTTAACTGCAAGGAGGTGGTGGTCACAGGCGCATATTTGGTACTATCACTGCAGTGTCCACACTATTGTACAATTTGTAATTGTCGATGCCAAAATGTGCCCCTTAAACCATTTGATGCAATCACTCAATTTAGTAAGACATCACCAGCATTTAGCTACACCAACGTGGCTAGTTTTCTTTTATAAGAGTATTGCAAGATTCCATTCAAAGCAAACATTTGGGATCCAACTTTGGGTTTTAAATGCAATGGGCCAAATTTTTTGCTATGGACAATTCTTTTGTGGACCAAAAATAGATGTGCCTCAAGTCTCACAACAGCATCATTTAGTTGGGCCACCTTACACACGGCCGGCTCGTAAACCTCCCGACTTATATCTGAACCTTGAGGACAAGGTTCAAGTGAACCCGGCGGCAATGATAGAGGATTATATGGTAGTTAACTAAGTAACTATATAATAGTTAATTAAATAATTTAGGAGTAGAATTTATATTGTTATTTTGAGTATTGATTATATTATGTTAGATTGGACGTTATGGCCTTTAGGCCCATTTAGGTTATGATCCATTATGATTACTATATATGTAGTGCTTGGGTCACATTTAGAAGTAATGAATGAAATAAATGTTTATTTTATCTTTTATTTATTGCTTTTTTTTATGTTTCTCTTAGGTTAGTTTGTAGCTCTCTAACAGTTGCATTTCAATAATAAAGCAAAATTTGGAAGACAAAAACAGTTCCTTCTAAAATGTTGTCTGCCAAAACATGAACGGCCAGAATCAAAACAATGAAAATGGAAACTTGCAAAGTCTTTAATCACAGATTTACTCACAGGGCCTATCATCCTTCTTTGTATATTATCAATGCATTTAATGTCTTGTTTTCTACTATAATAATAGTAAAAATAAAAACAATATTTATTGTTCATAGAACAACAAGACTAAGCTGTATTTTGGTAATACATTGGTGTGATCCTTAGATAACTATAAAGAACATTTGCTAAATCTCTAGTTCGCGAGAAAATTTAAAATGAGTCTTCTCGCGAATATTTAGCAATCAACTGAGGGTCGGCCCCCTATATAGATAATAGTTTAACTTATATTTTTAAAATATTTAAAAGAAATTTATAAATATTTTATTCAAATAAATTTTCTACTTTAGTGTAATATCAAACTTAAATATTAAGAAAAAAATAATGAGCATGTGCATTCAAAAATAATTTTTATAAACAACAGAAGAATTAGTTCTCATCGATGACAAATTAAAAAAATACATAACAAATATTCATCACTAATAAATAAAAGAAATTGGATAAATATTTTTCATTGATAATTATAATTTATTACAAAAATCATCCACGGGGCATATGTTTAACATAAATCAATGAGATAAATTTATTAAATTTTTAACATCTTCTAAATAAAAAATTGAATAGTTAGAACATACTATAAATTATAATTTATTTAAAAAATATACACGGGACAATTAATTTAATAAACCAAATTTATATAGTAAAATTAATATATTTAGTAATTTAGTAAGTTTTACCAGAAAGAAAACAATAGTTTAACTTATATTTTAATAATATTTTATCATAAATAAAATTTTATGTTAATATAATAACGAATTTAAATATCTAATAAAAGTCAATAGACTCACGGATCTCAAAATTAGTTAGTACTTTATACTGTGATTAGTATCTTGATTGTAACAGGCTTCGCCCTATGGGATAAAGGTCTTGGGATCAGAACCCAAGTATTGCATATTTTTTTTTATTAATGGTCAGTTGGTTCAGTAGTGATTGACATTGAACTTGGTATGGAAGACCACAGTTCGATCCCCGCAATTGTGACCGGGAGGGGAATGGAACCACTTGATGTCAGAACTGATCCCCGAACCAGATTAAACTAGTGGTAAAAGCCAAACAAAAAAAGGAATTGAGGATCAAAACCACAATACTCTAATTACTTTGTTCCTAAATTATTATTTTTTTATAAGAAAAATTATTATAAGGGAGTACAAGGGGTACTCAATCCCTTACAAAACAAAGCAAATTAAGACGTGCTTTATAAACAAGTCATAGGATCTAAACACCAATTAGAAAAAGGAGTATCAAATTTACTTTGTTCCTAAATTTATCTGCCTCAACCCAAGTAATATCTAAATTATAATGTACCGATATTAAAGTTGATAAAAAATATAGCATCCATCCGTTATTAGGTCACTTGTATCTTGCTTCAGATTTTCAATCTTAAAAAATTTAGTTAGATATAACCCAAATTTTAAAATAACAATAGAGCCTATTCAAGATTTTCAATCCGTAAAAAAAAAATAGAGCCTATTCAAGATTTATTGGATCATTAAAAAAGAATCACTACTGTACTGATAGTTCTCGTTATTGGACAATTGAAGTCAAGTTCCATATGTCCATCATGGATATAAGGGGGATCAAGATGTTGTCCCCTGTTTACGGAGTAAAAAAATCTTAACTGTTGATTTAAGATCGAACGGTCTAAATTATTTATATAGTAAAACATTTTCAACCGTTGTTCAGATCAAACGGTCGACTATTGTAACTGCGTAACGCAATTACAATAGGAAATCTAAACTGATATAAGGGGGATATATGTTCCAACTCATATACTCCTCCGGTCATTTTTATAAGAAATATTTTTAAAAAATGACATAGATCAATGAAGGTAATTTTTGTCATTAATATTTTAAAATTTAATGTTTTATTCCAAAATTAACCTTGTATTAACATGAGAAATATGTCTCTCTAACTAATGCACTAGCATTGGAATGAATTATTTGATTTTATTTAATAATGGTATAAATGGAATTGTGCATTTAATAAAAAAAATTAAAGAGTGTTTCTTATAAAAATAACCAATTTTTTTTCTAAAGTATTCCTTATTAAAGGACCGGAGGGAGTAATAGATAAGATATATGGATCGAAAATTGTTAAGTTAGAAATTATTTTTCGCTTTACAAATTTTTTTTTTAAATAGTTTAATAGTTAGAATTTTACCCGTAAGATAAATAAATGTAATGTACGAAGTTCGAACTCTAGTTCTTGTATCAACTGAATTAAGTTTCCATGGACAAGTCAACTTTATTTTTAAGTTATAATCAATTCAAATTCTAAAATGGTATTAAAGTCAACTCAACTTTATGAATGCCTCAACATATAGCTTACGGTAAATTTTAATATGGACGTGGTATATAGTGGACCATGTTGATAAAATGTTTAAAATATCAATGATGATAAAAGTCGTCTTATAGATCTAGAGCTTACTAATCTTCATAATTTTTATAATTGCAAAAAATGACCTGATTGATATAAGTTTGATTAAAAACAATGGAAAACACACACATGTGCGCGCGCGCACACACATATGATATTCAATCGTCATCAATTAGGTGACATTGAGCTGTAAAAAAACATATGAGTCGGAGGTTTTTATTAGTATTTCTTAAGGGTATCGTCGACGATTATTTGAATTTTTACGAAAGGCTATGAACTATTTTAATAAATGTATCGAGAACTTTTTTGTAGATGTATCGAAAAACTTATAAAAATAAGTTGAAAAAATTATAAAATTGGCATACATTATTTTTATAAGTTCTATCAAACAGTCTTACAACACTTATATCAACAAATAAATATAAATAAACAATTCGAACATGGGACAACCCTTCGTCAATTGTGAGTGAAAACAAAGAGATTATAAAATATTTTGTTTAGCTTTTTAAGTTAAAATTACTCAGTACCCGTAATAAGATTAATTAATCTTACTTCAGTAAAATTAGTTAAATCTAATGATTGCATATTTTGTGTATCAACGGCTTCCATCTCATAAATTATAGTGTCACATGCATTCATTCAAATAACTACTCTATAGTCTATATCAAGGTAATCAAAAAGCTCGGTTTACCAGCAAAATCGCAGCGCAAATGAACCGGACAAAACCGGATAAAAACCGGCGGTTCTCCAGTTAAAACCGGTTCAACTACTACTATAATTTTTAAATTTTTTTTTTATAAAAAAATTGTAGTATTTTTTTCTGAACGAGGCTCAAGTTTTTTTTTTCTTTTCAAAATAAAAAACAAGCACTCAAAGTTAATTGAGACTTACACTACCTATGTACACTTATATTATTATATATAGGATGGTTATTATAGTTTGTGAAGTTTTACCCGATGTGGGACTTTAGGACTAAAGGAAAATATAGCTTTTCTTTCTTTACATTTTATATATTGGAACAAAGCACTAAAACACAAACATAGCTTTCTCTTGCCTATTCAAACAAAAAAAAACGTAAATTCCTTGGCCACATAGCTTTCTCTTGCACTAAAACCATATAAATTAGTTCATCATGCTAAAAAAAAACCAGTATTTAACTATTAACTCATTTATGGGTGAGATTGCTTTTCTCACATTAATTTTGGTTACATTTCTTTGTATGAAAACATAATGATTATATATTCTCAGTATCCAACATTCTTATACAAAAATTCACTCAACAAGACTTTCTTATACATAGTGTTGTTGGGTTGGTGGCTGCACCAAGTATTGTTGGTGGTTGGTTTGTTCATCATTAGAATAAAAATTAGAATAAAGAAAGGAAGTAAGTGTGAAAAAATATATGAACAACTTGATGCTGCTGCAAAAGGGGTTTTCATATTGATAAATGATTTGGATACTATGAGTAGGATGACATCTGATATTGACTAATTTGGATACTAGGAGTGATTATGCACTAGCATGTGATGTTGACTAATTTTTTAAGAATGTTTTGGCATCTGCTTAATGTTTTAACATACTTTTGGAGCATTTACACTTCTTCCAAAATCTGCTATCTGCTTAATGATGAATTTGCAGCGAGAATTCAAGAGAAAATGCTTAAGGAAATGAATAGGAAATAGAATAGAAAATCAATAGAAGTAGAATAAAAAAGATCAATACTTATTATGTAAGGAGAATAAGATAGAGAATATTGAGATTATTTTTCTTTATTTATATATTAATTAAAATATATATTTAATTAAAAACGGTCCGACCCCGGTCCGACCATTGAACCGTGAACCGGTAAGCTCACCGGTTCGATGACCGGTCCGGTTCTGACAACCTTGGTCTATATACATTGAGATAACTTGACAAATAAAATCTCTTGAACTAAGCTCCCTTGGTTGGGACATAACATTATACACATAGAAAGCCGAGGTTCGAACTCCATTCATCTCACTTATCAATTTTAAGAGTGGAATTTTTAATCATTAGGCTATTTAACAAAAAAAATAATAACTTGAGAAATAAATGCATTTCATCTCGCAAGGTTTTTTTGGTCAAATTATTCTCACAACCTTAAACATGACAAATAATAATTTAAGTAGGCATACTGGTTTTCTTATACAATCAAAATATTTACAGAAACAATTTATTGAATGAGAGGAATGATCGGTTCACAATATATCATTTAAGCCTTTTTGTTTTTACCACTGATGATATCAAGAAAAATAGAACATTTTTTTGACCAAAGAAAAAAAATAATGACCATCACTTCATGCATTATATCATGTTTCATCCAATTAAAAATAGAACATTTTAGGTGTTACATTATTTTTCAATGGATTTTTTTTTTTAAGTTTCTCTTTTTGTTATAGATTTAAAAATATAATAAATAAGAGTCTAAGAAAAAAAAGATCTAAACTGCTTCAAATGATAACTTATTTTGAATAACATCTCTAAAATCTAAAAATGATTTTCATTATGGTTTACAAACACAAAATGACTTCTAATTTTTCAAAAAATCTCTAAGTTACTCTATATCAAAATCACTTTTTCATAATCCATAACAAACAAACTCATAATTTCCCTGAAAGGCTGAAACCATATGGGGGGAAATTTAGTAGTAAATCTTTTTTTTTTCCTTCAGGAAATGATGAACCTATATACATAAGCAAAACACCTTTACCAAAATTCTAAATCAAGTACACTATCAATAATAATTAACCAGCCAAACAAAACACAAACACATGAATTTCCCCACCTAAACAAAGCTACAACTATCTCAACAGGATTTGGATCAAAGACACCCTCAAATTTTTTGTGGTATCCTAGAGATCCTTCAATTCTAATGAAACTCATTGGCTGCAAAATCATAAATCCATGAAGCTAAGACTAAGTAACATGAAAACTACTCAAGTTGAACTTAAACTTCAATCAAACACTGATTTTGAAACCTTAAAAAGATGAACCTATTTTTTACCAAATCTTAAGCATTTGTTATGTCTAGATTCAGTAATACTAGGATTTTGAGTGAGTTGTTGTTTGTTTGTTTGACAAGTGATGTTAATTTTCTCCATTGCGTTAATAAACTTGCGCATATACTTGATGTACTCGGGGAAAGTTTCAAGGTTGCAATGACCTCCACCTTTAACCCACAAGGGATCATATTTTTCCTTGGATAGTTCCCACAATCGTTTTCCATGAGAATAATCAACAATTTCATCTTCTGTTCCCTGTAAATAATCCATTACAATTTAGCATAAACAAAACTATTATTAGCATAGAAAAATATCCATGTCAGTTATGATGTTTTCTACAGACTATAAAGTACCGAATACACGAACAATGACACTAGGCAATACTATTCAACATAAAATATCCATGTCTTTGTAACAGACATACGTACGAAAACTAGTGTAGACCGCTCAAAATCAAAATGAGTGATAACTGATCAACGAGAAAGAGACCCTACTACTCACTACAAACAAATACGCCACAAGATCTAACTGCACTCATCCGTCCCCCTTTTCAGTTGGAGTTACATAGGTGAGCTCCATTGAAGGAACTAGTTATTCTAAGAAAACATGAAATGATACGACTGTTGTGTTCAGTGTTCGTTACTTCAGATAATCAGATGGTAAGTCAAGCTTCCGTGTGAACATCACGATCAAGTGAAATAGGAAATTATAGAAAAATCAGATCAGGAAAGAAGCCTCAAAAAGAAGCTATTGATCAACTATAACTAGAAAGGAACACGGTTGCATAAACTGATAACACACATAGATGGTAAGGCATACTTACGTGTATAACAAACACCGGACAGTTGACATACCGAATTTTGTCTATATTCTGAAACGGTATAGAAAACTTTTGTTACTGCAAAACTCAGTGCAAAAAGATAACATCCGATTAAGAATTGGAAGGGATAACTTACTTTGAATATGTCAAACCAAAATGTCACCTTGACAGGATACAAGACCCTTAATCCCGAAAGAATAGCACTGTGAAGTACAACACCTCGCAACTTCTGCAATTTAGAAGCCAAGTGTAGTGTCGGCCCGCTTCCAACCGACTGACCATACAAAATCAAATCTTCTTGCTTAAATCCATATCCAGTCTTCAATAAATTATATACAGCCCCGATGTCATGATACGTGTTGAACTCAGATGGCTATCACAGTTGGAAAGTATAGATTAGAGATAAAACATACACAAGACATCAGGTAGATTGACTTGGATAAAAACAGAATTCAAACAGAAATTTTATAATTTGGGTTACTCATTTGGTCTTGTAACCATGCAAAACTAGTGGCCTGTTTGGATTGACTAATTTGAACTTATCTATAAATTTTGTGACATTGTTTAGGAGAACTTATGAAAAACAGCTTATGACAATTTTCAAAGCTCTCCAATATAGCTTATCAAACAGCTCGTAGAATATATAAAAATAATTTATCTTTTGCCATAAAAATAGCTTATGTAAGCTTATACATATTAAACTTATAACTTACAAGCGCTTATACTATAAGTTCCAAACAGGCCCCTAGCTCTACACTACAAAACCTTAATATCTTATTGAAATAAATAATTTTATTTGAAAACATCCAGAAACCAAAAAATGGTAAAAAAGGATATCTCATGAGTTACTTACCTTACCTGTAGAACGTCCATATCCAGAATAGTCATAGCTGCAAACATAACACAAACATCCAAAAAACCTTCAGAAAGGGTTTTGTTTATGAGAAATGATTTTTGTACAACCAAATTTATACAATTTTCGCTACAACTTTAGCGGCGCAGTTTGTTGCTCCTCACCTTTCGTTTCGTTCATATGTAATTATCTTGAATATATATTATCTATTTGTGATTAAAAAAAAGTTATGTGTGGTTAATTCGTTCAATAAAGGGTTTTGAAGCAAACATTAAAAAGAAATAAAAACGAACATAATTAACCATGCAAAAAATACATAAGGAGAAAAAATGGTATGAAATGAAACATAAGAAAATTTTGCATAAGAATGAGAAAAGCAACCTCATGATATTGACACGAAGATGAGCTCGAAGTTCAATGAAAAGATCAACCATTTGACCCAAATCAGCAGCATTACCATGAGAGTACAAAATAGTAAACCTCGCAAAAGGGTGTTTCCAGAATGTGGCAACAACCTTGTTACCTCCTTTTGTGTCTACAATATGAACATCAACGTTCTTATCGGTTGTGCCGGAAAACACCATCACCCCATCGTTTCCTTTGAAAACTTCGTACGTTGGTGGCTCCGGCGGGAAAAAAGCAAATTTTGCCGCCACCGTTCCCGTGACATTGCCCATTTACAGAAAAATAAAAACCCACTTCAGAAATGAAACAAAGTTTTTGTTTTTGGAACAACAAAGTTTGTGTTTTTATTTCAGCATGAATGAATGGATAAAAAAACGTTTATTTCGGGTTTTAATTCAATTCAACAAAGTTTGTGTTTTTGTATCTGTTTTTGGAAAATAAATAATTATTTTCTTTTTTTTTTTTGGTAAGGAGAAAAAGGATGTTGGGGATGATTAAAGTGATAAATAAAAAAATTTATTGGGAAAATACAAAATAGAAAGGTTTTGTTATTGAAAATAGATCCGAATTAAACGGGTGAGCTGGAAAGAATAGCTTCTGATTCTGATATGAATGATCTTCTTCACATTACCATTCATTCATTCATTCATTCATCTTTGTTTTGTTGCCCCTTCTCCTCTTCCTCTTCCTTCTCTTACCTTTTCACCCTTTTAACAAGACAAGATATAATATAATCTCTTTTTTAATGGATGGATTAATTTGACTAATCAATAAGGGACTTGCATTTTATTAAGTTTAATGACACTGATTATAACTTTTTTTTCTTGAGATTCACATAACGGTTCAAAAGTTAAAATAATGTCATGCCAACTTTTGGTAGGGAAGGATTTATCATGGAAATAAATGGTTTATATAAGAACATTATTTAGATAATTTGCCAAAATAAAAGTTAAATAAAAATCAAATATTTGTTAAAATAATAAATGTTTTATATAAAAAATAACTTTTTTATTACTTAATCAATTTCTTAAAAATATTTGTTAGCTTTCTCAATAAACATTTTAACTAATTTTCGATATATTTCTAGTTATGAGATTAAATTGTTATGTCGTAGATTTTAAATTTGCAGATAGTGAATAATTTTTCAATAAAGTCTTATATTTGGAAATTTAAGAAAATAAATGATTTATCAATGACAATTTTTATTTATTAGTAAAATATCAATTTATTTATCTATGTTTTTTTTTTTAGTCAAAAGGAAAATTAAGATAAATAAAAATGAGAACGATACACTGGGGGGACATGAAACCTGACCCAGGTACAACCCAAAAGGGAATACAACGATGTAAAGCAGACCTAGAGGAACAACCCTAAACTATCCCAACAAAAATCCACCAATCTCAGGCGCAACCCAGCGAACCCGCGCACGGGCGCGAAACCAAGTTACAAAAAAATAAAGAGAAGTGAACCTCTGCCAAAATAGTTAGAATTTAAAAATGGCGAATGGATCGACCGCCAACACGGTAACAAAATCCAAGTGCCAACAGCTCCCTAACAGCGTAGCAAGCATAAAAGCTCTTTCGAGCACCAAATACCATCAGAGTGTAGACAGACAAGACGACTTGAAACCTGCAGATCTCAACAGACCTGAAAAAATCAGAGAGACAAATTGTCCTGGCCACCAAACACAATGAGTATCAAACAAACGCGTGAGAACTCAGATCGAGGGATGAGTCCAATACGTTAGTAACCAGACCCTTGCGGGTTAAAAGAACCATACCCTTTCGGGTTTTTGAAACCATACCCTTTTGGGTTTTTGAAACCATAACACAGTAATAGAGGCCAAAAGTTCAACCACCCAGTCTTGCACACAAACAGTCACGAACAGCCACCAAGGAAGGAACACCGGTTGCAAACACCACCATCAAACCAAAAAGCACCCACCACCAGATCACCACCTAACAACCAACCTCCAGCGCGAACCAAACAGAACCATCCAAGTGAACCAAAACAGATCGCGCGCAACCGGAAACAAAACAAACTCATCCGCCGAGCAAGGACCACCATCATCGAACGAACCACCGAAGATGACGGCAGAGCACCACGAACAGAGAGGGAACACCACGAAACAAAACAAAGAAAAACAAAACAACCGCCATGGAAAACACGAACTCACCGGAAAAACACCCCACCGGCGCCGGCGAGAGGAGAAGGTGATGCGATGTAAACATAATCGAGTTTGTAAAAATATTACATGTGAAATGGAGAAATTAGAGTGTATCTTGGTACATTCCCTTAAGATACATGCTAGTATTATTAAGTACTTTTTACATTATTTTTTTAGAGTGCTAATATAGTTGAAATATTTTAGATGTTCTCTTTTTATTTTTTAACTTAAATAAAAAGAAAAATATTAATTAATGGCCAAGAGTCACTTGTTACAAAAAATTAAAGATAGTAAAATTATTTTAAAATTTATGGAGCTAATATTTTTAAAATATAAGAAAATGATTTTTTAATAGTAAAATTATCTTTTTTATTTTTTAACTATTGTCCCTAGATCGAGTTGGCATCCTATCCATTTATTAGTCTTTCTATTTTCTTCATTACTCTATAATTTTAAAATATAAATTTAAGTTGTGATATTAAATGAGTTCAATTTTTTTTTATATATCTTAAATTAATTAAAAACTATAATGATAAAAAAAATGCAAATAATAAAAAATAAAGAGAATCTAAACTCCCAAAATCAGCATCATATTATAAAAAAAGTAAAAAATGCACACCTTAAATGTGTCTCATATCTAAATCTAATCACTATTCTCAGGATAAACTAAGCCATGGCATATATTCGGTCAAAGCTTGCAGAAAATCTTCGTAGAAAGGGCAGAAGCAAAAGCAGTAGGGTGAGGGTTCAAAACGTCAGAGGAGGAGAGGCTATACATGTTCATCTTTTTCTTTTAAGAACATGGAAATTATTTAAACAAAATATTTTTTAAAAATTTGATATTAACTGAGATATCAAAAGACGCACACTCTAAATTAAAATCTTATGCCTTTGCAACTAAGCCAATCTATGTAGGTTAAAAACAATTAATCCCTCTTCATGTAATAAAAAAATTAATATATAGTGGATTCCAAGATAATTACACGTTCCTTTGTATTTAGCTTATTCCATTATACATGAATTCAATAAATAACTCAATTTTGTCAAAAAATAAATAAATAACTCAATTAAACACTTACAGTATTATATAAATTTTTATTATATAATTTTTTATATATAAATTATTTTTATAACAAAAAATAAAACAAAGACAATTTTTTTTATATAAGCTATAAACTATTTTCATAAATCATAGACATATCTAAAAATAAGTATAGTAAATTGCCATCATTGCTCATCGACAATCATATTTAGTTTGTACGGTTGTACCTCTTACATTTTTTTTGTTTACAGTAGAATTAATAAAGATCGAAAATAGAACTTCATACATTTTATCAAAATCTCCCACCACTATATCAAATCTAGTGGCTCGTACCTCTCACATTTTTAGACAATGTGGCTTTTAACATGTCCTTAATAAACCACACCCAACCAACATTTGAAATCTTTTCCTATTGAATCTTAACTTGATTTTCTACGCCTAATTCCTAAATCAAATTAATACCATCTCAATTTGATGTTGTGTGTATGGTTAAGCAAACATCGATTGTGCTTAATGAAATGGAAAATGCTTAATATAGCGACAAAACACATCATGACAAGATCACAAAGCAAGCTAAAACACTACATAAGTAAAAGTTTGACCAAAATTATACCCACTATCTCCACTACAATTCATACGGCATTTGTGATTAGAAGTCCTTGCGAGAAATAACATTGTTGTAATCAAATTTATTTCGTACAAATCGATAAACACGATAAAATTTCATTTGCACCATGTAAAAGAAAGTTGGGGAGCTCAAACTCTTACCCTCAAACATACTAGAGGAATACGAATTAGATCATCGAATTGAATCAGAGTTCTCTATATGCTTTGACACTAAACTATGGCCGGCAGTGTGGAGCATTTGGCATTGTTTGTCACATTGACCAGACAATTATAACATTGGTGCCCAAATTCTTACACTAATAAAGTCATGATTTGCAACTTTAAGCACGGTCATAATGTCAATGGTTACTAAGGAAAGAGCTTTGGAATACTTTATGTTTTCCTTTTCACTTTATTTTCTGTTATCAAATGGCTGTAAAGGAAAATAATGAGTCAAAAGTATGGTCATGGACCGCTTGGAATTCTGTGCATCAAACCTTCTAAAGGCAAGAGAGTAAAGACAATCCCTAATAATGTCACTCCACACTTTTATAGAATTGGCAGGCTTTAAAAAGGTATGAATAGGAGATGCTATGCTAATGTACTGTAATAGTAGTATGCATGCATGACATCATTGACATGCTAGTGTTTAGTGGTAGTTTTTATGTAACATGCTAATTGCATGGTTAATCAAAGAAGCATATGCAGCAGAAAATGCGTAATTTCTTTCGTTTGAGTGAATCATTCCCTTAATATTTCAACAGAAAAAATGAAAGATGATTTGTCAAAGGAAAAATGAAACAGTTAGCAAATCATTACAAGTAAGCCATTTTTGCAAAAAATAAGTTGAAAAAAATAAATAAATCATTACAAGTTTGGTTAGCCTTCAATGTCATGGTCATCTTTAGCCTTTACTTTGGAATATCTCAAAGTCATGGGAGGCATTTCATGGACCAGATGGGATCACAAGGTCACAACTATCTGTAATTGTCATTGGGTCCATATAAATTGAAAAAAGCAAACGTGATAATGATATAGACATGCCCAATCAACAACAGAATACATGCACAGTGATTGCAATTTGCAAATGAAAGTAAATGTTGGATAATAAAATGGCACCACACATGAGACAGTTCCAGGTTCAAAGAACGTGCACCATGACGACGTATGGAACAAGCAGAATGCGTACCTTGTTCAACCACATGTAACCAAATGTGTATGGAGCCAAGGAAAAGCAAAACAGATAGATATCTTTTCTGCTAAAAGTAACATATATGAATTATCAAAATCTAAGATAAGGAATTAGCATCAAATCCCATGTCAATTCTACACCATATATCAACATTAAATACGATGTATTCATTTAGATAAGGAATTAGTATCACAAGCATATGTCACCTCAGGCTGTATTAATCTATGCATTAAATACCATGTGACTAAACGTAGAAAATAGGGACCTTGATTCTTACAATCTTACTTAATTGCCTTCAAATAATATCTGTTCTTCTTTTAACGTGGTCCTATCTTCAACAACTGATACCCAACTTTCTGCAACTCTGGTAACTCTTCCATTGGACAGCTCAACTAAAGTAAAGGCTCTTGCCGTACCTTTTGCCTCTAGTGAGGAAAGAGGACTTTCATCGTCTAAGCTTCTCTTGTTATCATCACCCAAACTTTTGACCCTTGGAACAATGGCCCCATTCAAGTATATGGTGTTGTCGGTCCCAACGACAATCATTTTCCTAAATCCATTGCCATGCGCCAGCTCTTTGTGCATGTGACCGAACACAACCAATGGAATAGATACCTGATTATTCTCTTTTAGCAAGGATATCGCGCATGCTAGATCTGTTATACAAACATAGTAAACTAGGTAAGAGCTTAAAATCGGTATCCCATTTTTGCAACGTTGGCACAATCTCCATCACACTTGCATCTTATGATACATGCTCACCAAAACAGAAAATGGCCAGGCAAATCTCACCACTAAAATTCGACATGCAAGAAAAACATACACAACCATTTGAAATTTAAGAAATAATTATTTAGCATTAATTTGGGGCAGGGGGAACCAGGTCTTGACATTTGAGATGATTTCAAGTCACCAAAACCACAAGATTTTTTTGAAAAAATAACAACCCTGGCACAGGTGTATATATTAACTATTACCTGGGTCACCATGATCACCGCTACCGTCCAATTCCCAATCTTTTCCACATATATCATTCAGATCAGAGCCAAGGCCTACATAAAGAAAATTCAGGAATCATTTTGGTATTTCACATGACAAGCTAGCACTGCTAGAGAAAGAGAATAGATTCTGTGTTGAACCTGTGGGTCCATTATGCGCAAGTAATATAAGAAAATGATCCTCTGGTGCACCAAGAGCAGCTTTCTGGATTCTCTTGGCACTCCCATCCATGTCTTTGATTCCATATCTAAGAAAAAGTTCAAATTAGAAATATTGATTATGAGCTACAATGGCAACTTCAATCATGGTAAAATACCACATAACATTATCTTCTTAACAAGTAAAAAAGGGCCATCCAACTTCGCTTTTACTGTTGCTTATGCCTTATGAAAATAGTGGATATTATAATCAGGTAACTCAAGGTGGCTGCTAGATATGGGAAATACATTAGAAACATAAGTAGATTTAAGATTAAAAAGGTATAATTTTATATTGTACAAAAAATTGATTAGATTTTTATGTAAACTACAAGGTATTTGTTGTTAGTTTACAATTATAAAAATAACTTTTTTAGCATTTTCTTATCTATTTCACTCGTTATAATCAAGATTTTATCTCAGAAGATACTCAAATTTACTTTTCAAAATTTTAAACAAACAGTTTAAAAATCCTTAAAAGCGGTTATTTTTTTCAAAAAATATTTTGAAGCATACTGGCTCTAATGGAAACATTGTGCAACACCCTTTCCAAGTAACCACATAATTAGAGCAAATATGTAAACTTAACTCTCTTGTTGGGATTAGAAACAAAGGTTGGATCTTAAAACATTAAGTATACATTTGATCCATTAGAGAAACAAATCATCTATAATTGCTTTTCTATAATACACACCTTGCAGACAGCAGCTTTTTTCGAAATAACGGTTTACCACCACAAGAAAATGGCCTTCCACCAACAACACTTAATTTTATTAGAGGTAAATCTAAACGTTGATAAGCCATGTGCTCCTTGCCAAGGCTGAGCTTTACAATAATATATTCATTTATCATTAAACTTTCCAACTAATTCTATATAAACAAAATATTATAAGTAATCTACTTTCTTCCTCAGGAGTTGATAACTTCTCCACACTCGAGAAATTTTGTTGCACACTGCACAGTTAAAAAGTCAGCATAGAGATCTTAGAATCTCTTTCAAACCTTCGATAGGAAAGGAATTAGAATAGCTGGCCCATTTTTTTCCAAACCCACAACATTATATATGCATATCAGCTATTGATTGTGACAACAAATATACTTTCATCATGAATATACTCAACATGGAATAACAACAATAAAATTTCCTGCTAGGTGAGGCATCAGGGTTATAATCATAAAGTAAAAAATTGAAATGCACAAAGTATGTGACAGTAATAAATCAGAGTAGAAACTCCTAGAATGAATTAAATCTTTAGAGCTTACCATTCTAGCTGAAGCTGAACTTTATCCTTCTCACTGACATTTAAATTAAAGTGTTAGTCTAAAATTGGACAAGAAATCATCACTTGCAAGTTGCAACTAACACTTAAAGGGAAGAAAACAAACATCAAATGAAACAAGTAATTAATATATGGACAAAACTTGAATCCATTTTTTTGGACCAATAGAGTATAGGGTTGTCTGTCTCTGTGAATGTCTGTGCAGTGCGGGTGCTTTTCGTTTGGGGAGAGGGGGAATCGCGGGTGTGTAAAAGACGTCTGCTTGTTCACATTGTAAATGCATTGTTGTTGTATCCCATTATTTGTTTTAAAACAAAATGAAAATATCTTAAGTCTTCTGGACGAAGCTAAGAGCATCAAGCTTTCCACCACATAAATTTAACCACACACAGAGGCAAAATGATTTCATCACAATCATGTAACATTCACCTGTCAGAAAACCGCTTAGTATACCAGCAATCATGGTTTCCTAATATAACTGCTTTAGCAAATTCAATATTTGCAACACTCTGAACGACTTCAAGATTTTCTTCACCAAAATCACCTAACAAAATTCAATTCAAGATAGTTGGAAAAGGATGTAAACATTAAGCGAAGTATGAATCATACTATTAAAAATCATAATATATCATTGAGAGATATAAGAAACAGTATATGATGAAAATAGTAAACAGTTAGTTATGAAATTATGAGTAATTTAGATGTGCAACAAAACAATGCCATGACATTCAACACAAAATTTCAAAGGTATGCACCAGCTATTTCCTCAACAACTAGAATATGCCATGAAGAACCAAAGTCACTAAATGCATTTAAGAAATATCACCATAGTGCGATAGGTTGAGCAGAAGTAACAATGAAACTTGCCTGTAAAGAGCACCAAATCTGGCTGCACTGCAATATAGGCCCGAATTAGATTGATAGATCAGATAAACATATTAATGCATGCTAAATAGGTTCATATAAACTAACATAAAGGAAATTGTCGGAATACCATACATGATTAAGCCTATGTTTGGTATCACGGTGGATACACCATAATCACAGTGATCCACCATAATTTCACAAAAGTTACACTCTGTAGCTTTTGTGAAATCGTAGTGGATCACCGTGATACCAAACATAGGCTAATTCAATTTGGGCACTACTACACAAATGGCACAATTCCTTTCTTTATAGGCTTCCTTGTCGCAGATGTTAGCACATAGTATGGTTTGGAACAGATAAAATTAAGTGACCGAATTTTGGAAATTGAAAATTAAGAGTGTAGATATAATCTAGTATGAAATTGAGAGAAATGAGTGAGAAATATAAAATGAGGAGCATTGAACCCTAATTCCATCACAATCATTAACACGAAAAACCTTAAACATAAACTATCTTAGGAAGCAAGTTGAAGTAAACTAAAACAACTAATAATGATTATATCACAATAAGTTAATTTTATAAGCTTCTTAAAACATTTAAACAATTGCAAATAAACTAAACGGTAGTTTATTTTGAAGAAATCATTAATTTAGTCTCTAAACTAAGTTAGTCCCTCAAATCCTTTATAAATATAATAAGTAGTCCCTAAACTATTTATATTTAGGTTTACATGAAGAATTGAATCAAATCGATTGTGTTTTCAGCAGAATATAATCAATGTATGCAAATATGAATAAAGGAAGAAGAGTAGTGGAGAAAATAACCTGGAGAAATTGAAGTGCCTTGGAATCTTGTTCAAAGTTCCAGTAATCATGCTTGACAAAAATAGAAAGTTTTCTTTCAGTGAATAAGATTTTTTGTTTGGAAATGAGAGTGAAGAAGATTGTAGAAATGTAAAGAGAGTTAGTTAGTTAGTTTACCACATCACCGACGACTACAATACGAACAGAAGAAGAAGACGACGCGGCCATTGATGAGCAACAGAGGTTGCGCTTCCACCTCCTACAACTGTATGACGTCGAAAATACGGTACGCGCGTGAAAACACGTGCTCAACATATGCTTTATTTACGCGCTCCTATTTTAACAAGTAATTCTATTTCAACTAAAAACCAGGATTTATATCATCTCCAATTATTCTTTCATGTTTTCTCTCCAATTGTTAATTTAATGGTTCATAAATTAAAAAGATTTTCTCTATCTTCTCAAATGTTTTTTTTTTTAATTTGTGAACCATTAGATTAAGGCCCCGTTTGGCCCGACTTAATTTTTACTTTTTATTTCAACTTAAATGAAATAGAGAAGTATAAAATTATATTTGACATTATTTCTTCTTAAAAGTATTAGAGAAATAAAGTAAAGAAGTAAAAAATAAAGAAAATTGAAGTCAAACACAATTTTTCCTTCTTTACTATTTTTAAGGAGAAGAAAAAAAATAGAAAATAAGCCCGGCTAAACGGGGCATAACAATTGGAGAGAAAACATGAGAGAATAATTGGAGAGGATCCAAATCCGAGATTCTTTGGTAATTGTAATTTTTTTTAGCTTCAAAAGTTTTTTATCTATGTATTTTTTTTTTTGACTAAAAACGATATTCATTCATTCATTCAAATTGATAAAATACATCGAACAATACAATTCAAGACCGCTAAAAACTGAAAAGGACGAATCTGCAAACAAACTCATAAAAATTAAGCAATTTTTTTCTATCAAAAACTTATTGAAAATATGTTTGGCCTAGCTTATTCTTTTATGGAGTAAAAAAGTTTGAAATAAGCTAAGTCAAACGGTACCCAAAGCTAATAATTATTAAAAAAAAAATAGGTGTTAAACTCTCTTCCCTTTAATAATTTTTGCCCTTCAAAATTATTGGAATGAAACAACACAAGATATAACCTTACCTACACTCGTATTCTGAGGAGAATAAAAACTAATTTCTTCTTAATACTCTAATCCCCCTAAAAGATGAACTAGTAGTATATGCCTAACTTTTTACCTAAAGCACGGATTTGAATTTGATGCTGTTGAAATATCACATAGTCTCACGCTGTTGTGCATCTCGACCGTCCATTTATAATCAGATATCTCAGATTAAATGTAAAAAAAATAACTATCAAATAATCTCAACCATTAATATTTGATCAGACGATTGAAATCTACAACAATGTAAAACCGTGTGATATTTCAACAACATCAAAACCAAATCCCCTAAAACACACTTAAATGTAGTCAACTCACAACATTTATGTCCACCAACCATACTTCCCCTACCCCCACTTCCCCACAATCAACTCAAACAAAAATCATTTTATCATGAAAGAGCTACTTTAATTATATTGACTCCATAATTATTTGTCTTATCATTTTTCTCAAGTTATAGCTGAGAACAACAGCGATAAAAGATTAGAAAATTTTATCACATAGAATAAAATAGGGTATAATTATTCTAATCCGAAGCAATTGACAAAAGGTATTTTTGACAAATCATACCCATAAAATACAAAAAAGATAATTAAATAGAAATAAATATGATAATAAAAGACAATTAAAAAGAAATAGAGGGAGTAGTATTTTAATTCTTCAAGAGATAATATATGATAAATTGCTAATTTTTTAATTTAAGTACCAATTAAAAAAGAAATATTTTTTGTCAAAAAAAAGAAATTTCATTTAACAAAAAAAAAATTGGCAGTAGAAAAATAATCCTCCCAGGTATTGGAACGAGAGATTCGAAAGCATAATAGAGCGAGCGTATAAATCAAGCTACCCATCTTCTTCTCCCCCTAACCCTTTTTGTGGGTTTTTGAATTGAAATTGAAATTTTAGAACCCACAAACAAATAATAACTCAAAAAACGATGGCAGATACCTCAGTGCAATTGCCACAACCAAGTCGATCAAGGGACCTCGACAAGCTCCTTCTCCGACCCGGCAATCTCGTCGGTCCTAGGTTCGAACCTGGCACTGAGGTAAAACCTTTTTCACTCCTCCCAGGTTTCATCATCATATATATGTGTTTTTTTCCTTATTTTCTGTTTTCTTTTTGTAGTTAAGAGATGCTCTTCAATCAATGGTCAAAGTTTTGGTTGTTGGGGCAGGTGGTTTAGGTTGTGAATTGTTGAAAGATTTAGCCTTGTCTGGTTTTCGTAACCTTGAAGTTATTGATATGGATCGTATTGAAGTTACTAATCTTAATCGCCAATTTTTGTTTAGGTAAACTAAACTAAACAAACCCCTTTAACTTAAATTTCAATTTTTTATTTTTTTTGTTATATGGGTATTTGATTTGTGGAATTTTTTGTTTGTAGACTTGAGGATGTTGGAAAACCTAAAGCCGAGGTAGCCGCCAAGCGTGTAATGGAAAGAATCAGTGGTGTCGATATTGTGCCACATTTTTGCAGAATCGAGGATAAGGATATAGAGTTTTATCATGATTTTAATATTATTGCTCTTGGTCTTGATTCCATTGAGGCGCGCAGCTACATCAATACCGTTGCTTGTAGCTTTCTAGGTGTGTGTTAAATCCTTATAGCATACATTTGTTATTACTTGTCCTTATATGTTCCTTTGCTTTTTTGTTCGAGGAGCAATGGTTGTGTTTCAAATACTTTAGTTGTTATCACGTCTGCCCGGTTGTTTCGCATAAAGATTTTCATTCTATTGACTATTCTACACAAGTACATTTTGTGGATGGATGTCATACTCGTATCGTATCTGACTTAAGTATGTTATTTTCATCTCCATCCTCTCCTAAGGGTTGTGCTTATGCTAATTTTAGTTTCTTTTATTTTGACTGATAAATCTAGAGTATGATTCTGATGACAATCCTCTAGAAGAGACGATCATGCCTATGGTAGATGGCGGGACTGAAGGTTTCAAGGGCCATGCCAGGGTTATAATGCCAGGGATCACACCATGCTTTGAGTGTACCATATGGCTTTTTCCACCTCAAGTGAAGTTTCCTTTATGTACCCTGGCAGAAACCCCTAGGACTGCTGCCCATTGTATTGAATACGCTCACTTAATCAAATGGGATGAGGTAAATGATCGGACAGTCATCTTTTCTTTTATTTTGTAACGATCCATTTCTTTTAACCAAAGTTTGATGTATAGGTTCATTGTGGAGTTCCTTTTGACCCTGACAACCCCAAGAATATGAAATGGGTCTATGACGAGGTAACTTCTGTTTCATAATGTGTTTTTTTACTCTTTAAAATACAATTTTGGCCCTTCAATAACTTACAAGTTTCACTATTTACGTTTTATAGGCTGTCAAGAGGGCCGAGCTTTTTGGCATTCCTGGAGTTACTTATTCTTTCACCCAGGTAAAGAGATGATCTGGGATATGCTAGTTCTCCATTTTTTTTTGTTTGAAGTATAACAATGAATTCCTAAAATTTTGTCCAACATTTGTGCCACTTGTTGTTTTCCCTTGATACTCAATTACATTTTCCTTTTTGCTAAGCAATTAATTATTTTAATAGGGTGTTGTGAAGAACATCATACCAGCTATAGCTTCAACAAATGCAATTATATCAGCTGCATGTGCTCTGGAAACATTGAAGATTGCAACAGACTGCAGCAAAACTTTGTCAAACTATTTAACGTTTGTTCCGTATCTTTTATATTACTTTTTATTTGGCTATTGACCCATTATTATTATTAATTAGTTCACACCTCATGTAGGTATAATGGTTCAGAAGGCCTCCACACTAAAGTGACAGAATTTGAAAGGGACAAAGACTGCCTTGTTTGTGGTCCTGGTATACGCATTGAACTGGACCCTTCAATCACATTGCAAAAGGTAAATTTCAATTAGTGGTTCCTCAAGTTATTTTTATATATTAAATATTAATTAGGAATACTTCAGATGTCTATTCCCTGTCTTTAGGAGTTTCAAACATTCATGCTAGAGCATTATTGAAATCACATTTCAAATTGTTTAGTTGCTAGCTGGCTCTTTATGATTTAAAGCCTTACTGACCTTAAAATGAATATGAATGCCTATTTACATTCAACATTTTCCATCTCTTGGTTGTCTTCATTTCTTACTGTCCACTTTAGCTGTTATATAATGATTTTAGACTTAAAACGTCTCCGGACTTTTGTTCTTAGGTAGAATTCAAAAACACTATTTTGGGTGATGTAGAAATTCTGTGTCAAATCTTGAAAACTGATCTTGATAGTTTTGTACAGGGAATTGATAGAATAATGGGAGTCAGAGTTAGATAGGATTTAGTTGTGCTGCTGAGACAGTTAGAGAGGTAGGCTTGTTATATCTAACCTATAAATAATAGGAAGAGTAAAAGTATGAGTACAATGTCTTTTACCAATGTAAAATATATTTTGGCCAACTTTAATCACAACAGTTGCACAATTATCCCTGATTTTGCTTAGTAATAGTAAACAAATGGTTGTGCTCTCTCTTTGTATTCCATAGACTTGAGCTTGGCCCATTACAATGCATTTGGAAGAGTTTATCGGACCTATCTTATGACAAACACTTACATAGATGTTTGGAATAGATTATGGAAATATTTTTTGATATGCTCATATGCTGAACTTGTTCTCATAAATTCCCTATAATAGTGTTGAGAGTTGCGTGTTGAAGATATGTCTTGAAAATGTGTTTATAAGTAGGAGACACCCCTCACCTTACAATTTAGTTTTGTAGAGTTGAGTTAGACCCAACACAAATTTTAAGATGGTACTAGAGTCTATGCATGTTCCTTTGGGCCAACCGCTATCGGGCCACTCAGGTCACACACTAGATTTCCAATCCTAGGGCCCTAGGTGTGAGGGGTGTGTCGAGAGTCCCACATTGGATGATATATGACTTGAAAGTCTGTTGGGCATCCCTTACCTCACAAGCCGATTTTTTAGGGTTGACTTAAGCTCAACCCAAATTTTAAGAAATAGCTTATAGAACTTTTTTATTTTTATACAGACTTTTCCCCCTAACTACCTGACCTAAATAATTCCAACTATTTAACTCCTCTTTGTTATCCTAACAAACAGTTGGATTGTGGGTTTGGGTCTTTGCTACAACGAGCTGAAAATGACCAAATTCAAGAGGGAAGTTATTGAGAGGGGTTTGAAGCTGGGGTGAAACAAAATGAAGAGGATCAAATGTAAGCCATCAAGGATTGAGTGTTGCAAGAATTGTTGAAGAAGATGGATGACGTTTTGGAAGGATTTATATGACATCTTAGAATAGGGAAAATCAATGCTTCTGGGGTTAGCCACACAGAAGGAAAACATCTATTGGGAATGGGAAACCATACCCATACTTTGGGGATATAAACAGAGAAGGAGAACCTTCCTGGGAATAGGCAACTAGAGCCATGCCTCTGTTGGTAGCACACACGAGGAGGAACACATGATAGATACTGAAATGGCTCAGGAATGAGTGACAATGAATGAGGTTCAAAAACACGGATGCATATTGGGGAAAAGAAGTAGTGAAAATTTTAGATACCTTTGATCTTTTTGGAGAGGATGCATATGGCTGGATCAGTATGATAGGATCATATTTCTAATGTAAGGGGTTTCTTGAAGATGGGTTTTCTAGTGGTACAGTGGTTGGTTATGGAGGTAAAAGGCCTTTTTTGGTTCATATAGGCTTATGTGAGAGTTTGGCATCTTGGGTTGATTTCAGAGCTCCTGTAGCTCAAAAGTTTCAACCTTCAATGATGCAAAACCCCTATGATTTACTCATGGGTGTGTGAAGCAAGTGAATCCTTGTGGAGGAAGTTAGATCAACTATTAATAAGCAATATAATAGAAGAACTAGGAGGGTTAGGTTTGTTTCTTAATTGTTAGAAGTTATGGCGGTTACATTTAAATTATGGCAGTTATGTCATTAGAATAAATAGAGAAAGACTCTCGAATTTCTTGGGAACCAATTGTAATATTACTATTAATTTGTATTTTGGTACCAGAAATAATAATATAGAGAGAATTTCGTGTTGAAAAAAGACATAATTATATTGTAACACAAGATTGGCTTGAAGCAAGCAAAACTCATGGAGGAAAACAAATAGTCATTAAATTACACACTAGCTTGGGGAGCATTGTTAGATAATCCTGCCCAGTTTGTGGCTCAATTCATTAGTTAGTAGCGGGAGTGGTTATGGTGCATAAGCTTTTTCCTTATGCACCGTGCATAAATAATGAAAATTACTTAATGCACCCCCAGATTGCTTAGCACACCCCCAGATTACTTAACGCACCCCCCAAATTTCTAGCGCACCCCCCAAATTTCTAATGCACCCCCTAAAAATCTGGGGGGTGCGCTAAGTAATTTGGGGGTGCACTAGAAATCTGAGGGGTGTGCTAAGCAATTTTAGGTATTTATGCACGGTGCATAAACATGGTTTATGCACCATAACTTATGCCGTTAGTAGCTAGGGAGAGTATGTATAACACTGTATAAAAATAATAAGATGGAAACGGCAATTTCCATTTAAGACAGAATTGGGGACTTTGAGGGTTTTAGAGGTGCAGACTGCAAAAATCTACAAATTTCTGTAATCTAGGGAGATTTTTCTCTTAGGAGCATTGCTCCTGTTAGGAACCTTTTTTATTTTTTTAGAACTACTCCTGTTAGAAACTTTTGTGGAAAGGGTCCTTGTTTATTTCATTGAATACTCATTTCATTATGAAAGGTGGGAACCTATGAAATATTGCATCTTGACTCTAAATCAGTGAAATTGGTACTAAGCATGCTGTTGTACTTATGATATATATTATTTTTCAACAAGTCCAATTACTGCTTTTAATCAACTCATTCTATTGATGCATCTTTATCATATTCCCTTCTGATGTGTGTTCTCTAATCAATCTTTATCAAACTTGTGCAGTTCATGGATCTTCTTGAAGAACATCCTAAGTTGCGTTTGTCGAAAGCTAGTGTTACACATCGAGGAAAGAATCTGTATATGCAAGCTCCTCCTGTGTTGGAAGAAATGACTCGATCGAACCTGTCTCTATCTCTTTTTAACCTCATGGGTAAATTGCCCAAGGACATTGTGCATGTGAATGGTATGACAAGCAAGAATGACCAAAAAACCTCATGTTTGAGAAAATTACGCGTTGTTTTCAAGGGAGTTGATGGGGTTGCAGATATGGATACCGCTGGAGGAGCATAACTTAGGAAAATTTTCCGGCTTTATAAGCATTAGTTAAAGTTAATATTAGATATCACAGCTTATTTCCAATATTAGTGAGGTAAGATTAACAATTTATGCCCTGTAAAAGTATTCATGGATGACTAGCGAGTACCCTTTGATGCTGCGAATTTTGTTGCCCCACGGAGTGATGATTTTTGGCAATTTCATGTTGTCATGTGCACCTAGATTGATGGAAGCACACATTTAGACCATGGATATTATTATCATATGGAATTAAGTTGCTGATATATTTCTCACTGCACTTGTTTCATTTTGCTTTAAAATATCTTGATGGGGATGAATTATCAATCTAATTTGTGCCAGAGAAATGTGCTCATCCATTGTTTATGATTTGGAATTGGAACGCCCCATAGAAACTGTCTACCTGAGACTAACGCCCCATAGAAACTGTCTACCTGAGACTGTCCATTGGTCTGTATATTGGCACAAGGTTAGAATTCTAGCTCTTCCAGAGTGGCATCTCACCGATGGCTCGAGGAATGGTTGAGAAACTTAAGATTCCGATAGTTCTGTTATTACTAGTATACTGTTTATTTATTTACAAAAGCATAGTCATGGCAATTGAAAAGGGCATACACTAGAAACTGTAATGTTATTTTTCAAAGCAACCAATCGAAACTTTGTTCCTAACACACAGTGTCCCCGTGATTCTTACCTTATCCAAACACACTATTAGTCTTACTAAACAACTAGAATCATCATTCAACCTTTGGATTTTTAATTAAGATATTTTCCCCACTTTATTACATAACTTTGTATCCATTTCTTATTCATCACATCACTCATCACCAATCACATCTCTCTAATTATTTTCCTCTCCTTTTCTTTTTAATTTCTTCCATTTCTACCCCACTAATTGCAGAGAATGATTATTATTCTTGAACTAAATTACTCTAAAAAAGGTAGTACTAAATACTTTTTCATACTATATTATTGAGGGTCCCATAACAACTTGTTGAACATGAATATCCACTGACCGTTACATATAATATAACTTGTCTCGTTGGTTTAATCTTAACCGCTAGAGGATTCAAAAACAGATAAGAACATTGAGACAAAAATTAATTGTGACCTATGCAAAGGGCCAGGGGTATGAATATGATGAGCCATAACTCATAAACAATCCACAACCATGTATTGTATATTCTCAAGATTGAATCTATCTTTGGATTAGATATCAGGTAATAGTTGTTCCTTGCTGTCCTCATCTCTTTTACTCAACCAGATAATAATAATATCACAACATATTCATCACAACATGATTCTAGCTAGTTAGTGGGAGAGTTTGTGGGTCCTACTATGACCATATGACCCTACCAACTCACATGCATGCCCACTCCATACATTTCAACTTACCCATATTAATTGTTAACCTTATAATAATTCAATTCAATCAAACTTATCAAACTTGTGTATATATATAGCATATGTTTTGGACAACATAAGAAAAGAAACATCAAATATGAGAAAAGGGATTAGCATGTTACTCTAAATATAAATATAATACTTGGTTTCATGCCAAAGTAGAGAAAATTTTCAAACCTATAGTAATATTATAGATAGACATATGGAGGGTGGTATGGAACTTGAAGATGATCTATTTTTTGCAGACTTAAGCAAGCAAATTTCTCTCTTAATTATGGATGAAGATGAAGACTCTCATACTTCTTGTCGTCCAAACTCTATTCAGGTTTTTCACTTGCATATTTTTGATACACCACACAATTACGCATTTGATGCAGTTACACAATTTAAATCGGCAAATTGAATTTAGACGACTCACTATCTGACTTTGCTAAATCGAGTTCAAAATAAAAAAGTTGAAACATATATATTCAACATATATTTCTTCTAAAAGAAATTCCAATTCCAACCATATGATTCATTTTTTTTATAAAGTTTATGCCACGACGACTTATATGGAAGAGCTGTTTTGGTAAGAAAAAGGCTAAATACCACAATATAGTTTTATCCTAAAATAAAATATACAAATGCCACATGTTTTAAAGTATTTGGTTTGACTTTTCAATTCACACACGGTGGTTTATGACTTCATAATATTCGTGAGTAATAATTTTGTGACAAAAAACAATATAAAGTTGGAATGTGGACCGTCTGATTTTGATACGACACTCTAAATGTGAACACACAAAATTCAAATTTCACATATATTCAAGAATTTATATGTTAATGATAATTAATTACCATGTTAATAAATATTCTTAAACAAATTTTCAGTCTTACTACCATGGAGCAATACATCCTCCTCCACAGTCAAATTTCATGTACGAGCAAGTGGCTTTGAGAAGACAGAGCAAAGGGACAGGTGTGTTTATTCCACAGTCAACACAACCAAGAAGAAAACAAAGGAAAGGAAGATCTTCTTCATATGCAAAATATCAAAAACAATCTTCTCAAGATACAACAAGAACAGTTTCTCAAAATTCTTTCAAACCTATAAATAATGGCTGAGGATATATATATGTGTGTATATCCTTATGCAAAATTGCATAATTATATACTACTAATCATTAATTAGTTAATTTGCTAAGTTTAAGTATGGATAATTCTATATATAAGGTTAATTTCAAGGATTGATGTATAATATAGGTGATTATGTACATAACAAGCCAGTATGATTAGTAGCAACTAGCAAGGGTCCCTGCAAGGTTTATTTTGTAACCCTTCACTGTGTGGGAAAGTTGTTATCTGGTTTGATAAGTTGATATATATCCTTGTTTTAGATATTTTCTCTTTTCAATTTGTTTTCTCCTTTTGTAATATATAATAATGTATCCGGTTAATTTGTATAACTATGTATTTGGTGTATGATAGAAATTCAAAGAAACATCAAATCAGTTCATACTTTATGCTTATGGCCAGATATTTATCTGTTTTTACTGGTTTACTAATTCATTCAAATTTATAACCATGTGTGTCCTTCAGATCAAATAGGGTTTGACATAGTTATATGCTAAGACAAGTCATTTTGCCACACTACGTTTTTTCTCGCGCGCCTTACAATTTTACCAAAATACTCCTATCCACTACTTAAGTAGCAGATACCCAAAAACACCCTACAATTATAACGTCCGCTACTTAAGTAAGTAGCGGACGACATTTTTCAAAAATGACTCATTTTTATAACATCCGTTATTTAAGTAGCGAAAGAGTAAAATGGGAAACACGTAGGGCGTGCAAGTAACCTCTAGAGCGGCAAAGGTAATTTCCATATGCTAATGAAAGTGAAACATAAAAAAAAATGCAGAAGATTTGATAGTCTTAGAACAGAATCTCAATCAAATTCTTAAATGAACTGATTTACTTATGCTGATCAGTGATCATATTTGTTTCTCTATTTATCTTCGGTCTCTCATTCTTATCATTAATTGGTTGAAAACCATAAACCATTAGACAAAAAACATCTAGCTACCATGAATAGATGATCATCAGTAAGCAAAGACAAAATTTGAGCATGAAGAAATTAAACAACTAGTAGGTGTACAAGCTCATCTTTGATTGTTAATGTCACATATCAATCAATCCACCGCTTGGCCAAGTAACCTTGAACCAGAGAGAGACTCTCACATATGACACGTTGGCACCATGCACATGTACGTGGCAATGACATGCCACCACATATATCTACTTGGCACCTATTCCTCTCCTTTAGTGTCCATACAAAAATAGACATCTTCTCAACATATATATAAACATTCTAATTCTAACTCAAAGTCTATATATAGATTGATCAGATTCTCTCCTCATTAAAGTGTACTTAACTTCAGTTTGAAACCCTGCAAAAATGACAAGTAATGAGCCTAAGTTCCCACCTCAGAGCCAACAAACTCAGCCAGGAAAAGAACATGTCATGGAACCACTCCCACAAACCATAAATCCTGACCACAAGCCCTCCAATAAACTAAGGGTAGGTAGACACCAATCCACACATTCTACTTTTTTAGCACTCTCTATCTATACTCTAATAGCACTCTCTTTTTGTATAGGGAAAGGTGGCATTGGTGACAGGAGGTGACTCAGGGATAGGTAGAGCAGTGTGTCTAATATTTGCAAAAGAGGGTGCAACAGTGGCCTTTACATATGTGAAGGGTGTTGAGGACAGGGACAAGGATGATACTCTGAAGATGTTGCTAGAAGCTAAGACAAGTGATGCAGAAGAACCATTGGCAATTGCTGCTGATATTGGATATGATGAAAATTGCAAACAAGTGGTTGAACTTGTTGTCAAAGAATATGGACACATTGATATTCTTGTCAACAATGCAGCTGAACAGCACCTCAAAAACTCAATAGAAGATATCACTGAACAACAGCTTGAAAGAGTCTTCAGGACCAACATCTTTTCACACTTCTTCTTGGTCAGGTATAGCTAGATTTTGATTTTCACATTGTAGTGGTAGTATCGGAACAGTCGCTTGTGAGTGTTGTATATAAACTATCCTTAGTCTCGATTCCCAGACGATATGAGCCCAATAGTGTATTAGGCAAGACAGTAGAGAGTGAATTTAAAGAGGAAGCATATGAATTAATGTGCAGGCATGCTTTGAAGCACATGAAAGAAGGGAGCTCAATCATAAACTCAACTTCAGTGAATGCCTATACAGGGAAAGCAGAAACACTGGACTACACATCGACGAAAGGAGCCATTGTGGCATTCACTAGAGGTCTTGCTCAACAGCTTGTGAATAGGGGAATAAGAGTGAATGCTGTAGCTCCAGGTCCTGTTTGGACACCGGTTCAACCAGCTACCATGCCTGCTGAGATGATACAGAACTTGGGGTCTGATGTACCAATGAAACGAGCAGGTCAGCCTTGTGAGATTGCACCTTGTTATTTGTTCTTGGCTTCACTTCAGGATTCTTCCTACTTTACTGGCCAAGTCCTCCATCCAAATGGTGCGTACCTTTGCTTTCTTTTATATATGTTTACACTTCAAATTGTCTAGTTTTGGACCCATATCGGTGTAGACGTTCAATAAATCTGAAAACTGCAGTTTTGCTTATAATTGTGGCAGGAGGAATAATAACTATAATTGAAAGGTGTTTCTTACATTAATTTTGATACATATTGTAATTCTAATATGGGGTGGTTAATTTGCAGGTGGAATGATTGTCAATGCCTAGTACTAGTCTGCTGAAGTAATTGTGCCTTAGCCTGTTTTGCTAGGTTTATTTTACGGTCCCTTCAATAAGCTGTCGTCCATGTTGGATTGTAAATGAACTTCAATTTGGATGTATATTTTGCTTCAATTAAAATACACTGTGTTGAATACCAAAAATAAAAGAAAAATACATTGTGTTTGGATGACAGCATAATCATATGCCTTCGGATAATACTCCTTTATAACTTTGTGTATAGGTATATATGTATACAAGTACACCGCATTGCACGCTATTTTATATCTCAGCCATTCATCAGAGATTGTACGGATCAAATTATTTACTAATAAAATCAATTGAAAACGATCTCTGTCGTTGATCTTAAATCGAACGGCTTAGACCAGTAACTGCGACGACGCAGTTACTGCATCAAATCCAAACCCCTTGTTTTACATGCGACAACTTCGATATATGAATAGTTTTAAAAAAGAGAACATCTAAATATTTCCCGTACTAAATTAGTAAACTTGGATACTATGTAAAAACTCGATTCAAGTATATACAATAGTCAATAGGACCCGGATTAAGTAAATTCAACGGTAGGTGCAGTTGTGCAGTCACGGAATTTAGGTCGTACGATCTTGATCGGGGTTCAGATGTCAACTCAAAATTTTATATTAAAACAAAATAAAAAATTGTCTTAAAATCTAAACTGTCACAGTCCCTGACTGCATGCAACCGCGACTGCACAAAATTTGATTCTTATACAATAAGTTATCAGACGGTTCACAGTCCCCGACTGCATGTAGTCACGACTGCGCAAAATATGATTCCTATACAATAAGTTATCAGACGGTTCATAGTCCCCGACTGCATGTAGTCACGTCTGCACAAAATCTGATTCCTATGCAATAAGTTATCAGACGGTTCACAATTCCTACGACTGCACACAGTCACAACTACACATAATCTAATTTCTATACAATAAGTTATTTCATTCCATTCTATTCACCCCACTCTAGTTTATTCAATCCCTTTCAATTTTGTTGGAACCTACTAATTTGACTTCGTTTGTTCGACTAACAAACCCACTCACATCCATCTAGTGATGTCAATGGGGCGGGGGCACGAGGAACACTTTCTCACTCCTCGTCACTTTGATTGATCATCGTCTCCATCCTCCACCATGGAAAGTTTTTCAATCGATTGGCTCAATACAAAATGAGATTTTTAAGGCCTAATTGATCTCTAGTTTATATGAGTATGATCCACGAGTATTAACCAAAATTTTAGGAATCCTAAACCCTATGTAATAGGTTGGGATTAAGGATAATTGAATATCATCAAACATGAACTTAGAAACTAATCATGTAAATTCCCCGAGTTTTGGGTTATGATGGTTAGACAATAACTCATGAATATGTTAGTCAATTCATCAGTTATGTTGTGAATGCTTTGCTCCATTAATTATGTTATATGGATTTCTGTATATTATTAGAAATCCAATTATGTGAATTAATAATTTGAGCAATTATTACGTGTTGATCTACATTAACATCAACGACCTCCGAGACCCGCTTACCTCGGAGAGTCTTAGGCATGTTAAAATAAACAAGATATACTAGTTTGGTAGTAGAAATCCACTCAGGCTTAGTAGTCCCGCCGGTCCCGTTTGGCTCGACATATTTTTTACTTTTTATTTTAGCTTAAACGAAATAGAGAAGTATAAAATTATATTTGACATTATTTCTCCTTAAAAGTATTAGAGAAATAAAGTAAATAAGTAAAAAATAAAGAAAAGTAAAGTCAAACACAATTTTTTTCTTCTTTACTATTTTTAAGGAGAAGAAAAAAAGTAGAAAATAAGCCGGGCCAAACAAGGCCAATTTGAGCAGTTGAGTTTGAGAAACTCACGGATTTTATCTAGTTATTTTATATGTTATACTTGTACTATGACTTATACTATGTGCTCTGTTTTGATTTGTATTATGTACTCTTTTGTCTTTTCAATACTTTTGTATTTTCGGAAGAATTTTTATTGTAATTTTAATGTATACGGATATTCAATTATGTAATCTTAACGTAGTGGAGGGTAAAACGGGAAAGGCGTAGCCGCGTAGGGCGCACGAGTGACTGGTGGTAAGACGGTAAGTAAAAGTCTTTGCATCGATGATGGAAATGTTCATGGGCCGTATTAAATAAGCCCAGTTGAAACGTAGCCAAAACAAAAGCAGCCCATTCTGTTTCTAAGGAGCAAGCATCATCTTTACATTTGATTTGATGAAGTTGGACATTGCTGCTAGAAACAGAGTAACAGAACGGATACAGTATCGATGGACACTCACAGTCTTCTTCTTCCTCTTCGTCTTCTTTCATCTCAAAATCCAACCTCTTCTTCTTGCATCCCTCGTTCACATAACAACAACAACAACCATTTTCTAAAACTATTCTCCACTACTCACATTAACCGTTTCTCCAACTTCGCAACCATTGCAAATTCTTCTCCCACAATTCCTACAACCGATCACACACCCACAACTCCCACTCTCAGAGATTTATGTCATGCTCACGTTCCCGACCAATTCCTGCAAAGGCAATTTCTACCATTTTCCCTTTTCAATTTCTTTCCACCATTATTCTCTCCCCTATTTGTTACTCTTTATTGTTTGTTTCAATTAATTTTACATATACCTAATTTGGTTTGTGATTAACAGCTTATATTGGAGAACTTATCAGAATAAGCTGAAAAACACTTATCAAAATTGTCATAAGCTGTTTTCATAACTTCTCCCAATGTGATAAAACTTATGTCAGTAGATAAGCTCAAATAAGCCAATCCAAACATGCCATAATTTTGTTAAATTTAATCAACTCACTATTTGCACCGAATTATTCCTAGCTAGATACTGTGTGCATTCATTACATGATTGAAGTTTTATGGGTGTTGTAATATGTTTCAGGATGGAAGAGGTTGGATATGTCATGCCTACAGAAGTCCAGAAGCAAGCATTGCCTCATCTTTTTTCCGGCCGTGATTGCATACTTCATGCTCAGGTTCTTTTTAATCTAATTTGTATGTTTTGAATTCTGATTGCTGTTGTTGTGTCATTACTCATTAATGATGAATGCAATAATTTATACTACTCAGTTTCATTTCTGATTTGTTATGTGGCCTGAGTTTACTTACTCGCGTATATACCGAGGTGGTGTTGGATAGGGAAAAAGCTCACTTCCTAACCAAGTCGGGTAAATGAGAGTGAAGAAAAACTTAGGTTTGGAGGGGAAAGAATTTGTTAAGAAATAGAGTCAAAGGGAAGTTGAACATAAAAGTTTAGAGTAGTTTAGTAGTTTTAGATAGGCAATGTTTTTTTGGCATGGCTTCCTTTCTTCTTCACATTATACAAATTCTATGAAGTTTCTATTATACTTTTCTCTTTATGATCCATGAAGTAACAAAAAGGGAGATGTGTAACCTTATTTTATTTCTTATCTAGACAGGTTCTGGGAAGACACTTGCATACTTGCTTTTGATCTATTCTATCATCAACACTAAAAAATCTTCTTTTCAAGCACTAGTTTTGGTGCCCACCCGTGAACTTGGCATGCAAGTAAGAATTTCTATGAGTTATGATGTCATAGTGACATGTTAATTATCTTTAATGCAACATATCAAAGGGAACACCCTTGGAAAAGGCCAATGACTGAGTGCAAAAAGTATATTTAATGACAAGGTTGCCAAGGTAGCTAGGATACTGGCGGCAAAGCCATCCGGAGTTGAAGGGGAGCAGAGATCGTGTACCATCATGGCTCTGTTAGATGGAGGAACATTGAGAAGGCACAAGAGTTGGTTTAAGGTGGAAACCTTTCATCATATTCAATTAGTCGTATTTTATTGTACTTTCAACCAAATAGACGTGGTGACTAACAAATGGCTGCCGCTGCAATGCAATTTTTAAATCTTCTTTTTTTAAAAACGAATTTTAATTCTTTTTTAAATTGTTGGAGATTATTTGACAGCCTGATAAATATTTTTTTGATTCTTATTCAAACTATTTGCTACTGATGCAGTTCATTCATACTCAGTATGTTAGTTTTTTCCATTCCATTGTTTGCAGCCACGTCCCAATGGTATTAATTGATGCACAAGCACAACACTACAGATTCTCAAATGTCAATTAATTTTAGGATACTGTATTTTTTGTTTATGTTACAATACTAAATTATTTAACCTGTTGTGTTGGCTAAATTGTAGTGTATAAGTATCATGCTCTTCGAGCTGTTTTAAGTCTTATATTTCATTGGATATATGTCTGCGATGCATATGGTCAGTGGATGGGCATTACAGATTAGGCATCTATGACCAACTAATTTTTTGTGTTTTCTTTTTGTGTATTGATGCCTTAGGCCTTTGTTGGGAAATGGTTTGAATTTCCAGAAGTTATATAATAGCTCTGATTAAGCACCACCTCTGTTTGCATTGATTTTTATCTTCTGATTAACTTGTCATTAGCTGCACTAGTATTATAGAGAAGTCCCTTTTCTTGCTCATCCAGGCTTTGATTAACTTTCTCCAATTTTAGGCAGAGCCTCCAGCAATAGTGGTTGCAACAGTTGAGAGTTTGTGCCAAATGCTTGAAAGACAACTTTTTTCGCTTAGAACCTTGCAGGTGTTGGTTGTTGATGAGGTAAAAGTTTTGGTCTTTGCGCTTAAATAGGCACGTCTCTGTATACTTTTCAGCTATTGTATATTTGTGCTGTTTATAGTAAGAGCTATGGAAGCAGAATTCCAGATTTTCCATTAAGTGACTCTGTGCACGTGTTTCAAAACATAATGCTTCACCACCATCCATCTATAATTGCTTCAAAAGCGATATATGATGTAGTTAGTCATCTTGTTCTCATCTATCAATGTGATCTAAAATGCAGCTAAAGAAATGGAAGAAAGCAAGTAAACTAAATTAAACGCATTTTAAAAAGTGTTCACCTCTTTTGGAAATTTTAAGTTGATTTGAGAAATATAAAATCTATGAAGCCTGGAGTTATATAAGCCCTACCAACTTCTTTTTTTACTTTGAGCAATTTTTTATGTATTTATATCACTTTTTACTCTTGTCTGCTTAGGTTGACTTCATTTTCAATTCTTCAAAGCAAGTGAATTCCCTCCGGAAGATTTTGACCTCATATTCGTCTTGTAATAACCGTCAGACAGTTTTTGCCAGTGCATCTATACCACAGCACAATCGATTTCTTAACGAAGCTATGCAGCAGAAATGGACTAAGGTATATTAATCTGATTCATCTGATTCTTTGTTTGTCTTTAAGTACCTTAAATTCATTCTGACTTTATTTTATTTTTCAGAGGGATGTGATCCATATTCATGTTAGTCCAGTGGAGCCCATGCCATCTCGCATATATCATAGATTTATAGTAAGAAATCTTTTGTATCAAACAAACTTCTTGTATTTCTAATTTTCTATAACTTCAAATAATACTGTCTTTATTTGATGCACTTTTAGTTCTAGTCTTCTAGACCATCTTTCCTCCACTCCACCCTTTGACCTTGGAAAGATATAGAATGGCTTAAACTTCAATCGCGTACTTATTAAACACTAGTACCTATTTTGGGTATTAGAAATTTTCTAATGCTATTCAAATTTTCAATAATCAGGTATGTGATACAAAGAGAAAACTACAAACCCTGTTATCCTTGATTCAATCTGATGCTCCCGAGTCTGGCATTATATTTGTTGGTGAGCAGGTATGCTGAGAATATATTTCTTTTATCACCTCCGTCTTCAATTGGATTATGCAATAATGATTTCTCATCAATTGGATAATGCAATCAGTATAGTATATGCCCTCCTAGTGGAATGAAATCTACTTTATTATTAGTACATGAGTTACTTTTGTTTATAACTTTTCAGAACATTAGTCCTGTGAGGCATGAGAAATATTTATAAACTGCATTATATATTTTCAATGATGAACTAATGCCATCAGCTTTTTTATAATTACTGTTCAATGCATATTATAAGTAATGTCCTAAAAAAAAATATTGTAAGCAATGAGCTTTTCTCATGATGTAGTGTTATTTTGTGCTGGTATTGTTGGATTAGTTTTTTTTTTTAGTCAATAGTGTTTGTTGGATTAGTTATTTCCTTACTTTTTGATCAGTTTTGCCTGTACGGGCATTTGAAATCTAATACTTCTCGAGCATTACAAGGTGCACTTTAGGGAGTAAATTGCATGTCTTAGTTTTTGACAAAATACAAGCACATAGTTAACAAACTTCAAAATTGTAATAAATACTTTTTTTTTCTTTCTAAAAATATACCAGCACTCTTTTATAACCATTTTCTTCCAACAGAGTTTAACTTCCATATTCATCAGATGCTTGGGAATTTAATTAGAGATTAGCCGCTTGCATTATTTATTACTCGACAGTTACACCATTGAAATTATCAGCCCAAAAGTGTGCATTTAATGTCTAATATTATATTACATTTCTATTATGCAGTCTGAGAAGTCGAAAAATGCTGGAAATGCTCCATCCACGTCCCTTGTGATTGACTTTCTAAAGACATCATATCACGGTTCTTTAGACATCCTCCTCCTCGAAGATGACATGAATTTCAATTCACGAGCAGCTTCTCTGTTGGTAAGTGCCATTTAGTGAATTGAGATGGATAGGAGATATTATTGATAACCTCTGACTTTTCAGCATCCTTGCATCATTGACCCTTATGTTGCCATCCAAATTCGTTTTACTATTCATCCATGAGCGAATAATAATATAATGCAACCTATAGCTGAGTTTGAAACGATATTTAATATACATGTCATTGTTCCGATAACAAAATTGTATCGGTTCTTTCTACCTGATTAATTGGGAACCATTGGTTTAAGGACAGACACCATTTTAATAAAATCTTTGACATTGTTGGCCTTTGAGTGGGGGGTGGGGGTGTTCAGCTAAACTTTAAAGTAAATCAACAAAGGGGACTGGCTGAGGACAATGTTTATCCTTAAGGGGACATTTAGTTCAAGAGTTGCGCCAATACTTAGGTTCAAATTAGTGGATGTTTAATATGAGTGCTATTGTTGTAGATTTAAACCTCATCAAAATACACATTAGGCCTGGTACAATGACCATAAGTATGCTAGTTTAAGCATGGCAGTTTTAAAATGTATATGCAAGTCAAAGTGGGTGGAATAGGTATGGTAATGACTGTTTGCTGTTTCTTTTATTCAGGAGGTTAGGAAAGGTGGCGGCTATCTTCTAGTGGCAACGGAAGTAGCTGCTAGAGGAGTCGACTTTCCAGAAATGACTCACATATACAACTTTGATCTGCCAAAAACTGCCATAGATTATCTTCATCGAGCAGGGAGGACTTGTAGAAAACCCTTTTCTGACATTAACTGTTCTGTCACCAGCATTATAGTTTCTGAGGAGCGGTTTGTTCTGAAGAGATATGAAAATGAGTTGATGTTTGTGTGTGAAGAGCTTATTCCATAAACCTTGCTTAGACCTTCACATATTTTAATCTGATCAACTATAATGTAATGTGCCTCAAATTGTATCTATTTGAACAATTCCCTTATCTTTATAATTATTTGGGTGTCTACACAAAGCTGTAATTGAGCCTATGTGGTCGGATTTCACATGGGCGCAGCTCATCCCCCCGTGATGCTCAAAAACCCCCCACCCTCCGGAAGCTAGCTTCTGGTAATGTATTTTTCTTCACAATACCTACCGTGACAGCTTCCGGTAGTGTATTTTGATTGTTTTGGACGACATGGGCGAGAAGAGCAATCACCGTTTCTCATTTCTTTCATAATGAATTTGTGTAAAGTAAATATATTATTACAATTCAAGTATAAATAACAAAAATGTAATACATGTTTTAGTGTGTAATTGAGTTCATCATTTTTATGACATGGTAAGACAGACAGAACTGGAATATAAGATGGATGATATGCCAATCTATTTATATCCATTGTGTTTTCTATTTTGATTTTTACAACTCATAAAAACCAAAAAATCTCATCCTCAAATCCATGGCAAAATGATTCAAACAAATGATGCGTGACTTTATTATATGACGAGTCCGTCTTCAATAATTGAATTTTTCAATACAACAGTGACGCCGGAACGGATGTAAAACCCTTCTGAAGGTCTTTCAGCCTCTTGTACTCCCTGCAATTCAATTAGCAAATTTAATATATGCTTCATCATCTAAAAAATCATTGGATCGCTGGAAATGTGTAGATAGTTTTTGTTTTATTCTCTTGTACATAGCAAATTTAATGATTGTCTCACACTTGCATGGTGAGGGTAGGGTAGTAAGTGGAAATTCAAGTCGGGTTCTGTTTTTTTTTGCATTAACCGGATATCAGAACCTCGAGTCAGGTATTAAACATTGTTATATTTCACGAGTTTGAACTCAACTCCTCTAGTTAAATTAAAAGAGATAATTGTGTCATTTCATCCAAATACACTCTTATGTAATGTTTATTTTGACTGGTGCGTTCAACTGTTATACAATGATTTAGTGATTTGCATCATTTGACAAGTAATAGTTTTAGGAGTATGCAAATTAAGGAAGGAGAATACCTTCATGTAATGTAAAGTAGTTTTAAAAGCGTACCTCTGAGTTTGCTATTATAACATTCTTTCCGATTCTAGCATTTTTGTCAATAATACAGTTTCTGCAGAAATGTGAGAAGAAATGAGCAACTAAAACTACATAAACTAAATGTTATTATGAGTGAGAGTTGTAGTTCCTACATGATTTTTGTGTTTTCGCCTATTCCTATTGGAACTCTTCCCTCAGCTAACAGTGCTGCCACTTCTGCCTCAGTTTCATAGAAATCAGCACCAAGCATTACTGTGTCCTGCATAGAAGTATATTACAATAGAGCTAGATGACTGCACATGTAAAAAAAGTAAACATACAAATTTAAAATTCCACAAACAAAACTAGTAAATCAGGTAATTATGGTAATATTGATAACAAAATATATTGTTATCTTCTGTACTTAGCAGGATGGTGACGCCAAACCTTTAAATGAACATTTGAGTTTATTCTTGATCTGATTCCAACTACACTATGCTCTATGAAGGCATTATTCAAGAAGCTTCCATGCGATACAATTGAATCGACGATCTGCATAAGAAAGGACTTATACTGAGGTTGAAGATTTGACGGAAGAAACGGGAAATTAAGTAAATGAAAATGTAGAATGACCTTGCTATTGTCAATCTTTGAAGGTGGTAAGTTTCTCCTTGATGTGTACATTGGTTTTGCTGCATCATAAAAGCTAAACTTGGATGGCTGAAAATTTCAAAAGTAATTTTTTCTAAGTGACTAAGGTTTTATCTCTCAAAACAACGGAACAAAAGAAAATAGTTATTTCAAATCTCAATGAAAACAAATTAATTGAAATTATGTTTATAGTTGAGCTTTTAAAGCTTGAAGTTTAATTCATATCTTAAGTTTTCCTTCAATTACAACTGAACTTGACACTCACATGATCAGTGAGGGCTAGATTTGCCTCAAAGAATGATCTGATGGTCCCTATATCCTCCCAGTAATCATTGAAGAGATAAGCCTGCATTCAAATTTTTGCTATAAATATTCATAATAAGTGAAAGTTAACTTTCTGGTGGATGCAAAGGTGAGTTTCCACATCTTATTTTTATCAGAAAGCCCTTATATCTGCACTTAATCAGTAAAATGACGCGGCCAAAGTTTTGATGGTTGATATTTTTCTGTGTGTGAAAATATACTAAGAACCGGTGTTGACAATTTATAAAAAGTACTTATATGAAATGAAAAGTTGAAATCATCTTGAAAAGTTAAAATCTGCTTTTTCATCTCAAAATCATTTAGGAATTTACTCACCTAACATCTACATGAGCATCTATAAGTTATAAGAGCTTTCTCTAAGTTAGGAACTGAAGTCTTATTTCAATTAAAAAATAAAAATCGTAAACTAGAAGATAATTCGAATTAGACTTAAATTTATTGTTGCGACAAAGAATGATGAATACTGTCACAACATAGGCAAAATTGTAAGTAATCAAGTTCCTCAGTAAACCTTTTTTTTTTTTCCAATCATACCTTCATGTAAAATTCCTTAGCTGAGGCAGGAATGATCTCTGATCCAAAATCATTTGCAGTCGGAAAGCGCCATCTAAATTAAATTAATCGGTAGCACTGAGCAAACAAGCTTGGCAATAGGATCAACTTATTTTCAGTGCATATTTCTGTATTTTAAAGAATACATTGATAGATGACGTAAGCCACAAGAAAGAGCCTAACATTTTGACAGATAATAATTTGTACCTTAATAGATTAAGAAGTATCTCCTTCTTAAAGACATACACTCCCATGGAAGCAATGTATGGTTTTTCTAGAGCTTCCTCCTTCGAAAGACCGAGAACAGTTGTATCCACTTGCTAAAGCATGATGCAATATTAGCTGTGTAGTTCTTGAAACTTGTAGTATGTTAATAATTAGCAGTACGATAAACATGAGATTTACCATTCCTTTGAGCTCCGCTCCTTTAGGCTTTTCACTAAATGAAAGGATCCTTCCTTTATCATCAATCTTCATTAGACCAAAGTCTGAGGCGCGGCTATAATGGTTGCACCAGTAGAGTTTTAAACAGTAAGATATGTGATAATATTATTTAGCTAAGAGATTAAGGTCTGTTTGGATTGACTTATTTGAGTTTATCTATCGTTATGAACACTTGTGAGACTGTTCGAGAGACCTTATGAAAACAGCTTATAACTTGTCCATAAGCTGTTTACAGCTTATTTCCATAACCTCTCCAGTATAGCATATGAAAACAGCTTATATTTATATGAAAATAGTTTTAGACGTGGTTAATTAAGATGTTTATTCAAACAATGTCAGGAGGTAAAAGCTAATCTATTACCATAATGACATGAATCTTACTACTTGGGGAAAACAACCTACCTGTCATCCATTGGCAGACAAGAAAGAGTGATATCTGCACCGCTCTCTCGATGATTCTGGATAGTCAAAACGTCTTAAGAGTCAATAATTTGAATTAATTAACTGAACTGAAAGAGAGAATAATTGCTTAATTGCTTGAGTTGATCCTCACTTTAACAAAATCCATATAGTCCATTCGGTAGAGGTGATCCCCAGAAAGAATCAAGACATCCTCAATATCCTTGCTCCTGGGATCCTACATCGTGAAAATCATATATTTTACATCATCACACTTAATTGCTTCTTGGTCCATAATACTAAACAACATAACCTGGATTAAAGAAAAAACTACAACATAGATTTTGTGGTTTTCTTAATTGCAGGCTAATAATACCTCAAAGAGCCAGTGGAACTGCCTCACGGCATCAGCAGTACCTTGAAACCACTTTTTACCTTGCTCTCCTGGAGTTTGAGTTGCTGCAAGAACCTGAAACAGAACAAGCAGTCTTAGATAAAAGATAATTTACAAATCAATTTGTGTCTGCTTATCAGCTACACAAACACACACATAAGCTGACTTAAGATGCAAGTAATATAAGAAAAGACGCATCATCGATTGAGAGATACCTCGACATAGCCATCTCCGAAAGTGACTCCAGTACCGGAGTTGTAAGCACGTGCAATATGTCTGTTGAGTGAGGCTGAATTAAACTGAGTGAGAATGTACACTTTGTTGATCCCACTATTGATGCAGTTACTCATTGGCACATCAATCAGCCTATAAGCACCTCCAATTGGAACCTAATATAGGAAACCCCAAATAAATTCATATGTAGCTGCATTACATTATGCAAATTGAAGTGCATGCTAGCATAGACTACTTTATTACACCATTTACGTTTTTCATTTCCTTGACCAAGTTATTAACAAGTAGTAGTTATAGCAAAAGCCTCCATCATGAATACAAATTTTTTACAGGGTGACCAAACTTATGTAGCACGATACTTTTAGATTGAAAGCGTGTCTAGTGTCTGATCGATAAAACTGACACACACACTGTTATATTCAATCATTTCTATCTTAAATTATTATCGCTATGTACATGTCAGTGTCACTATCGTGTTTGCGCCTATGTTGGTGCTTCATAGGATAAAAGAATAGAAAAACTTACAGCAGGCTTGGCTCGTCGCTTAGTGAGAGGGAAGAGACGGGTTCCAGCTCCTCCACCGAGTATAACTGCCACAACTGTACTTGGGTCCCTTTTTTCAGCATCTACATTTTTCAACTGCACTATCCCATATTCCCATTCATCATATGGAAACATTTCATTGGTGTTGCATAAACTAACTTTTTACAAATGATGATGCATAAAATACACTCCGGTATTGAATATAAGTGGCTTGGTTTCACTTGAACTTTATTTTTTTATTGATATAATGAAATATATTTATTTGTGACACTCATACAGAGTCGCATTATAAAAGTTCAAAAATTTACATGTCATTAAAGTATTGTTACATTAAATTATAAAGTCTTAATCAATGGCATGCACAAGTATAAGGTTGTTGGTTGGTTCCATAAATAATCTATTCCCATGTACACTGAAATGGTTGTGATATAGGGGACCCAAGTAACCCACCATTGAAGTGAAGTATAGGCCCCAAACATTGAACCGTTTTCAATCTAACAAAAAGTTATTGGTGATTGCTCTTCTTTATCCAGTATAGCTTATACAAAAAAAAAATACATATTTTCTAATAAGATTTACACTATCGAAATATATTTTCTAATAAAATTTATTTATCGAAAAATATATTTCGGTGGATAGAGGATTTTGAGCAATTCATATAGGGAGAGAAGACCAATTATCAAAATTATATATTTGTAACAAAGTAAGTCCATAGTTATGGTATGGCAACTATACAATTATAAATCCATGGTCAAAATAGAAGCCAAATATAATTAGAAACTCGAAACTAATTAGATTTGAAATAACAATTGATTGGCAAGAAAATGTAATACTGTTTTTCACTTTTTCTTTGATGAATTAATTTTAAAAAAGCAAATAAGGCATTCAACCAATTGCACTAAGAATTTCGATAATGTTTCAACAAATTCATGCTTTCTTTGTTCACCAAACAAGAATTTATTTTGCATTGGACAGTACTAATTATAGTTAATTCAGATAAACCTTGGATTCAGTAGCCACGTCAGCAGTGAGGGACATGGATATATTTTTGCTAGTAACATTTTTAATGCAACCATTGCTACCACCAACATGAAGCTCAATCTTTCGTCCCATCATTTCTCCATTACAAAACTTGACAAGCCTCAAGTTCCTACTTGACACTAATGTTGACTCACGTAACTTAGCCGTAGACGAGAGCATTATCTGACCACTGGCAGAGACTGCCATTTTCCGATCACCGGAGAGGGACAATATGGGAATTTTGAGTTGTTAATGAAGGAGCTTGTTGTCTTGTCCGTGTTTCCAATTAGTGTCTTACACATGAAGGTTGTGTAGTTTGTGGAGTGAGTTGAGACTTGAGATTTTCTTACATGCATAGATATCATTGTAGGATTGGGCCACGTTATCCAAATTCAATTGTATCCACCAGTTTCCTTACAAACGGCACAAAATAGAAGGTATGTAATTTAAATGACAATATGGTCCTCTAATAATTTGTTTGTAACTTGGTATAATCCTTTAACGAATATTCTATGCTTTTAGCTCTATGGTTTTTTCCATTTTGGACTAACCCTCTTGTGAGACAGATTCGTTTAAGGCTCCATCTATGATCTTTTCCATATCTTTTTCCATAAGTAACACACTTTTATTTAAGTAACTCGCATTCAGTTGAATCTCTGGGAGGACCAATTTCAATGGATTAGAATTGAGTTTGTAGTTAAACATCGGTGGTCGTCTCATCAAGATCAAACAATTCTAATTTAAGAAGTGTTTTAGAATTATTAAATAAAGTGCATTTTTTGGTGTCAGATCTAATTGGCTGGACAACAAAAAATGTGATAACTGTATGACTGCACAAAAAAGCAACTGCATCTAATCAATTCCCAATTTCAACGTCCACCAACAGGTCAAATTGAAGTAAGAGCAATTATCTATAGACTAATCCAATATAAAAATTGATATCAAAAGAATTCAAATTTGAAATCTAGGGAGGATCACACACTAACTCATTAAATGTCATTTTGTTTGGGTGAAAAACATCAAAATGTGTTTACACAATTATTGTGTTTAGAACCAAAATCACTTATTTTAGTTTGCACACACACTTTTGTGTTTATATCTAAATGTTGGATATGCTTTGAAACCTATTTACAAGAAGTTAGAAAATTCCGGGTACTATGTTGATGCCTGCGCAGGGGGCAGGAGCTGCTGCGCGGGGAGCAATTGTTTGCGCGTTTTGAGTTTTGCCTCTATCACCTGCGCAGTGTGCAGCTCGCAGCTGGCAGATTCAGTTTTGTGCAGATTTTGTGGAAAAATAGACTTGGATTCTGTTTTATTTTAAAATAGATTTGTTTCCGTTATTTAGGCTTATATTTTTCTATAAATAAGGAGTGCTTCATTCATAGGAAAAAAAAAAAAGAGAGCAAATATGTAGAGACAAGGATTAAGATTCGCCACCACACAAGGGCTAGGGTTTTAGAGAGGAAAATGAGTTTTCTCTTGGTACAAATCTAGGGTGGGGGAACGATCTTTGTGGTACACCTTGAGTAGACTAGGTCAAATTGAGTATCTTGGCCACGAGAAGAGATTTGGGATTTTGGGTAGAATTAGGTGATTAATTCTTGTAACCCAATTGACAATTTCTTGTAAAGAACTTATTTGATTCTAGTGGAACGGAGAGCTGCTCTCTTCCCCAAAGTAGGTTGTTATAACCGAACTAGGTAAGCAAATTGTTATTGTGTTCTTTTACTTTCTTGCTGTTTATTGCTTTGGATTATTGCATCATCATCTCTATCATTCTATTGTTTTGGTTGCTTGTTACGTTTGCCCCACACATCAAGTTTCGTATTGGTGTGATATTTATTGACGAATTCACAACACTAAATAAAAAGGAAAAAATGAAAGATTAAAGAGAGAAAGATTGAAAAGAGTGATTCACTTAATTGTGCTTATTCTATTATCAATTATCAGTTGGAAATTTGTTGTTGGGAAGATGTTGCAACACTTGAGCAACGAATATATTGATGAATATTACACTTAGAGAAATCTAAGGTATGTTTGTTCACATTAATATTTCAATTCACGGCTGCCATTAATGTATATTGGATGCAATTGGGTGATCAACGAATCCCCTTCCAAATACTTGGACTACTTCATGTGAATCGAACTAATTAATATAAACCTATCTTAATTTGATTCTAGTTTAGATAAAAATGATTCATATACTTCTCAGTCATGGATTAGTGAAATGAAGGATGATTTATAGTAATGTAATTGGGAGAAAAATGGCTTGGAATTATTCCAATTTTGTGTTCATTATCGATTCCTAGATGTCGATCAATAGAGAAAATCATGTCACTTGATAGAGAGAAACATTCCTAGATTCTGCACGTCTCTATTAATAGTAGTATTTAATTAATAAAGATAATTTAGTGTATTCTCCTTAGCTTATTTTAATTGATAGAAATATCACATTATATATACAGAAGTGGAAATTCGAATTCTGAAAACTCAACTTATTCGTCTAAACCATTGATCCACCCACCCACCCGTAGATAGCCGGTCACTCCAAAATGCAAACAAAATGTGGCATGCTATGCTAGCTGTGATTTTGAATTCACACCGAACCAACCATACCTAAATCACATGTCTGTGTGCGCATATCCGTCTGCATTGCAATTTATCAGGTGCTTCTGTCGTTTCATGCATGATGCATTGCAATTTTGATGCAGTACGTACAATTTACGGTGTGGAATTCGCGGGTGGGTCCCAAATGGAACCAAGCCAAAATCAATCAATATTGTTTTGTTGTATGTATCCACATTCATCATTCATATACTCTCTGCCACGTACCCTGCATAATCACCGATCCAAATTTGCAAATGCATCTTAAAAAGCACGAGCAATATGATTAATTATATGAGAATTTAATATTTTTTTTTCTTAACACTCAAACATTTAGTATATACTTTTGAAGTCAAATTCACAATTATACTAATAATTATTTTTTTATAATTGTATAGTGTATTGTTTCTATTTCATCTACCACAATACCCTACCTACAAGTCACTGGTTCAATGTTATACAAACAAGTCACTAGATCAGAAGTTTCGTCTAAATAAGTAGTAATAATGACGTAAATATGTGTGTATTCAACATTCTTTAGTCAAAAAAAAAAAAAAAAAAAACATTCTCGTCAACAACAACAAAACATTTCTGTTAATTGGAACAACAACAATATTGAGACTAACATGATATGAGGAATAAATGTTCAAATTTTAATTTAGATGAATATATTTTTTGTTTAGTAATTTAGATGAAATATCAATATATAAATATTCCACACATCTTAAATTAGATCAAGCGCTTATTTAGATTAATTTATTTTTGAGCTTATACAAAACAGTTTGTTGGAGAATTTCCAAAATATATTTGAAATATTGCAATGATTAATTTGAAATTCAAATTTGAATTTTGAAAACCTTTCAAGGGTAGTGTCCCTTCACCATTTGACATAAGTTTATCTACAAATAGAGACACTTAGGAGGCATAAACATAATAATAATGAGAAAATCATGAGTTTCATGAATCAGAATTTTTGCCTAAATTATCTAAATCATTTCTTCATTTCTCTAGTGCACAAGAGGAATCGAAGAAACTTTATTCTGTAAACTATCATTGATCGATATGCTTGATGTGTGTGTGCAATCCATGTCAAGGTTTCCAAAGTATCCTGAAGGGGATTCGCCGGTTAACCCTTTTGCATACGGTTTACATAAACTGGTGGGGGCGAATCGAACCTAAAGCTTAGTGTGATACACACGCTTTGGAATTTATGTGCAATGTTCATCATGTTCTTCATCATCTTCTTTTGTTCAAGTATTTGCAGCGGACCCCCAACAAATGTTCTAACAATCTTTAGGTTCGATTTATGATTTATTTGTGAAGATTCAGCGACTGCAATTTTAAAGGAGATGATCAAGAAAGATATCTTCAAGAGATAAGTATCGTAACCCTTTCTTATTTTACATGTTTGAATATTGAGATTATTATTGCGCGAATGCAAATAGCATGTTAAGGGTTACTATTTTATGCAGAACATAAATGTGGTCTATTTAATTTAGTGATGAACGTATAGATGATTTAAAAAGTGTTGAAATTTTATAAATGTAATTATCTGGCACTATTTTTTTTTTTTTGATCAAATAGCCTAATGACTTGATTTTCCACTCTTAAGGTGAATAAGTGGGATGACCGGGGTTCGAACCCCGATCCCCTACATAATAATGCAAATGTCCACCAATTGAGCTAAGCTCATGGAACTATCTGGCACTTGGTATGCATTCATTTTGATGTATAATCTATTATATGTAATACGCGAGGACGATTTCATTTTCCTCTCTTGCCACGTGGCACCCTTACAGCAACCCTACTCTCACAGCAATTTAGCATTAAATGTCATAATGTATTTTTGATTATAATATATTTTTGTCAAGTATTTAATTATATTTATTCTTATTAGTTATTACTACTACTTTGCTCTCACACCGTTTTCTTATTCTTATTATCATCATTATTATTATTAAGAATGTATTTTTATTAAATGCCATAATGATCACCTTTGATTATGTGCGTCAACATATTTCTCTCTACATTATTATTATTATTATTTATCACAGTTAAAGAAATATTCAATTTGTTTAATTTGTTTTGTGTATTTTCCAGTTCTACTGAACCATCAAAGGCATTAGACGTGATTTTAGTCGAAGAACTCAAACAAATGGTTGACGCACATAGCAAATATGCAAAAAAGTTTCGCCAAATTAGGGACCATGTTGAACGTGGAGGTAGTGAAGACTTTTGCATTAGAATGTATTTTTATTAAATGCCATAATGATCACCTTTGATTATGCATTTTGACTTTGACATTGAAAGTGGAAATAAAATCATACAAAATTAAAGTCACGATTTTTTTTGTTAATGGTGATGATATATTTGACTTTTACACATTAAATAAAAAGTTTATTTTTATGAACGAAAATGAATAACAAAATCAATGGATCATGAAAAAAAAATTTGTAAATTATAATATATTTAAATGATACTGAAATTTTTGTTATTTTTTTGACATGCTACAAATATTTTTTATATTAGATCTAATATATAATTTTTTTTTATTTTTTGTTATTTATTTTATATCAGTGTAAATATATTTCTTTTTTTTTTATAAAATAAATGTATTTCTATTCACTAATTGATATTGTTCCCAAATTTCATTAATTGCTAATTATTTCCATACAATTGCTAATTATTCACTAATTGCTAATTATAAAATATCTATCTTCTTTTGTTTCTTTTTTAAACGAATATATCTTCTATATTATATTTATATATTTTATATGTATAATATGTAAACATTGCAACCAATTAAATAATACAACTTTATTGTCTCAAAAAAAAATGAATCAAGAAATGATAAACAAAAGAATTAAACATAACATTCCGTATTTGTGGCTAATATATTTGCTAAAATTATGGCTAAACAAAAGAATGGTAGTATCTGAATAAATATTATAGATACAAAGGCATAGTTTGACTTTTTGCTTAAATTATGGCTAGAGAATCTCACAAGTTTCATTATAACCCGATTTATACCATTGCAGAATCATATCAACATTATGAGGCAGACATAGATCCTAAATAATAGACAAATCACAATTAAGTTGGATCCTTCAAATCTAATTCAAAACTCTATATAAAGGTGAAGACTTAACAAACATTCTACACCAGCTTGAAATACTCATAAACGTATTGGTCAAAGTATTGGTCAAAGTTGTTCATGTAGACACAACTTTGAAAGAATTATGGAATGTATTGGTCAAAGTTGTTCATGTAGAGTCATGGAATTTCATAAACGTTTATTAAGTGAATGAGATGCAATTTGTGTTATTTGTTGTATTTTATGTATATATTTTTCATTAGATCGAAAATGCATATGAATAAGGAACAAAGAGTAAATTTATTTATATATATATATATATATATATATATATTCTATTTATGGACTAAAGTTTTTTAGTATTTTGGGTTCTTTCTCCTTGCAAATGTTTGGAGTGAGTTTTTATACGTATGCTTCATCTGGTCATTCTCTTTTTCATTGGTAAGTCCACCGCATTTGTTCATGAATTCTTTCCTTCATTCTTTTTTTTTATTTGGTTAGTTAATTTTTGTTGTTAATTTCTTTCAAAACTTGAATGTGATTTTTCTAATCCAAGTTTTTTCCTTTTTTTCAGATGATTCAACTTTCTCTTTGATACTTTCAAAATTATATCGGCAATTTCAATATTCATAAACTAGATTTTATAGTAATTAAATTTGAATTAATTAGAGTTTTTAAATATTTACGTGCACGGAAGACGTTTTTTCTGGTCCAAATAAATATGCATTAGAGTCGATTGAAATTTTAATATCATTTAATTAGTTTTATTTGTTTGACTCTTTTAGTTGATCTTATAGCCTCGAAATTTGGCTATTTTGTCCAAAAACTATAATTATTTCAATAAAAAAATAATGAAAGTAATCATTTCAATAAAATTAAAGTTTATATAAGGAAAACATGAAGAAGAAATAAAAGGAAAAAAAAAGAATTATATATGTTGATATATGTATATTTTGTGTGTGTATTTTTTTTTTGGTATGTGTAATTTTATTTAGAAATTGCATTGGCACTCAATTTCGTAAGCCAGATATAGAAATAATATATGTTGTATTAATTTTACTACAACACAAAATTGGTTATAAAAAAAAAACACATATTTTTTTAACAAAAAAAAATAACGAGTCCAAAAAAATGTGCTCAGCTTTTAAAAGTTGTACTTCCAAATCCTCATTCTTTATACTAATACAGTAATGGTAATAATATTGGTAATACTAATTAGTTATTAGTCTTCAATAAATAATTGATATTTAAATATGCATTGTAACCCAAAAAAATAAATTAATATGCATTAATTATGTCAACAAAGAAATTGGGATACTATTATGCTTATAAATAAAGTCTTATCCCATTTCTATTCTTAAAAATATTACGTATACATTTTTCTATTCATTAAAATATTACATATACACTTCAATTCTTCTAAAAATTTAGTTTTCCATGTGTCTTTACCTCTCTTTTTATTCTCGATTCTTCTTTTTCCTCCTATTGACTAAATTTTATTGATTTGTTATACCTTTTACTTTATGTATATTTATTCAAAGATAGAAATATGAAATGTCCTCCACACAAAAAAGATATATCAAATATCAATTTTTTTTGCTTTGGAGCCTTTATTTTAAAACATTTATACATAACTGATATATTAATACATGAGCGTTTTTTTTTGTTACATTTTTACGGAAACTATATTATTTTTTATGTAACTTTTACGGGACTTACTTTTAAAATTTATACGGGATTATATTTATATTTATATGTAACTTATATGGGGCTTACTTTTTTATGTTACATTTCATTTTATTTGCAAATGTGTAGCAAGGCTATGAAAGGAACAAATTAATACCAAGATCGTTGCAACTGAACTTGACGGGTCAATGATATTCTCTTCTTATGTAACAACCCGTTTTTCAAAGGCCAGAAAATGCACTATATTTTTTTTTCTTTTTCAACTAACACTCAGAGTGCGCATAGAATATTTTTCAATGAGCCGGCATTCAAATATACAAAAGAACTCATTACCATAAGGTGCTTCGACAAGCAAAGTGTATTCCTGAATAATTACATTCCAAGTCTAAGTATTCGAATACTTACAACAAAACAAGTTAGAAAACCCTATGCTAACCAAAAAGCACGGTGCACAAAACACACCGGTGCATAGTCTAACTATACTAAGCTTCACCACGTGCTCACTATGGCCTAGAACTGCCACCGTCGTCACCACGACCTAACCCATCATCTGGGTGGGATGAGCCCGCAAATGAAAGAAAGGGTCACCACAAAATAAAAGTATGTGTATATATAACCGGTGCGAGAGAGTATACAAATACCAAACATACAAATACCAACAGAGAAAGCTCTTTAAACACCAAAGCATTTCCCTCCAACGGGCTCATATAAGCAATGCACACATAGCCTATCAATGCAGACTCTACATGATCGTGACACCAATCACTGGCTGTCACATGCATGAATTCCGGAATTTAACGGTGGGATAACACCGGATACGATCACCTAGATCAAGTACCGACTCAATTTGGTGGAATACCCCGAGTACAATCACCTAGATCAAATACCAACTCAATTAACGGCGGGTACAATCACCTAGATCAAATACCGGCTCAATTAAAGGCGGGATATCACCTGGTACAATCACCTAGATCAAATACCAACTATGAGTGCATGAGCATACTTTCTAATTAAGCATATATAGGGCAGTCACACAGACACAGCCCCGGCGGAGTCACACAGACACATCCACCCGTGTAGTCCCAGCTGACTTACACGTTCCATACATGCTCATGCAACAATTACATATCACACAGATATATGTAAACCAAACACCACGACATACATACATTTCCAATCATATGTATTCCAACAACCTGTTCATACATATATTCTCATAATCATATGTAAACAGCGCAAGTATTTTAAACACGTTCTCATCACGAGAATACATCAATCAGACATGCCAAACACACAGCAAAGCATTACAGCAGAAATCCAAGCATGTCATAACCAGTTGAAAAGACGGAAATAAAGTGGAGCCCTTACCTCAGCAAGCTTCCGTTAACTTTTCTCGCATAATTCTACATTTCGCGCTTCCTAAAATATAAGCAGCGTACAATCAATAAAATACTCCCAACGTATCCTATCGAAACGAAACTCATTCTCTAAGTTCTAGAGAGGCTTAAGGTACTTTCTAACACTCTCGGATAGTGATTTCGAGTCCTCCCCATAGTGATTAAAAATTCACGAAGTTAATTGCACTATTTCTCGCTACACGAAAATATTTTCGTTTCAAAACAAACTAAGAAACACTTTGATTCCCAACTCAAAGGCAATCAATTTTCACATACTAAAACCATTTGAAAACAACCCAAAAACTCTTTGAAAATTTCCACAAAAATAAAAGTTTACTTGCGCCACAAGTTACAAGTTTTTCCTTTCAAATATAATGGTCATAACTTGTTCATTCTTTATCCGATTGAGATGAGCCACACGCCGAAATCTTCGTCTCGAAAAGACGGATCAAATAGTTAAGTTTTCAGGTCACAAAAACAATTTTAAAAGGACGAAAATACCCCTGTCCATTTCGGCCAGAATTGAAATCACACCTAAAACATAGTTTTCAAAAATCAAACATAGTTAAAATACTTAAACCATTATTAATTTCTCAAAAGAAACTCAAAAGTGATTGGTCTCATTCATCAAAACCATTTTCAATCAAAGCATAAAAGATTTCCAAAACTTTACTAATTAACTTGTTTACTTAAAACACAAATTACAAACTTTCATTTCCAAACAAAACCACATCCAATCATTCTATTGAAACCATGATCATGCACTCCCAATTAGGGCTTAAAAATTTGAAAACCCTTGATCATATTTGCACCAAAAGCCACGGCCAAGACAAGGAAACAAGGCCAACTCACAAAAAATTTTATTACAAAATCCTAATAATAATCTACTAGTTCCCAAAATCATTTAATTGATCAAACAAAACATTTCCAAACATAATCCACAAATCACATGATTTCTCAAGAACACGCATAAAATAATTTTTCTTGTTTCTCAAAACAAAATCATTTATCACACATCCATTTCCATAAAAAGCCTTAAAACAACATCATGAACACAATCTCTAAACAAAAATTCATGTTCATGATCAAGAGAAATTTTTCTCTCAAAACCCTAACCCAAAATCTCATGAAAATCTCATCACTCCATGGAAATCAACCATACTAAGCTTAAACATGCTAATCTAACACTCATGAATAACTTCTATGGGACAAAAGCATTTATGAATCATTTTCTAACATTTTCATCTCAAGAACACAAACAACAAAACTCTAAACTCTAGGAGCTTGAACCAACCAAAAGAAAGGAGAAGGTTTGTTACCTCAAGAGGAGATGATTTCCTTTCCAACTCTATGATCCAACACACTAAAAATCCAAGCTTTTGGTGAAGAAATGAAGAATTTATGATGAAGAACACAAGGGTGGGAAATGCCACGGCAAAGGGAGAGAGAAGAGAGAGTTGTGCAATTTTTTTCTAAGTCCACAAAGTGATCCAAAAGTCTTACTAAATTATGGTCTTGTTGCATATCCACCATTGGATCAAATAGTGCCTAAAAGCCAAGATCAAATCCTAGCCCTTGGATCAACCCAATCTTATCCACTTTAGATATTTTCTTTCTCATGAGAAACTTACGCCTCACAGACGAGTCGCGCCTCGCTAACGGACGGAAATCACAAAAATATAAAATCTACCAAATAAACGTCCGTCGTAAACCGTTTCCAAATATTATCGCTAAATCTTTTTCCGCGACTGTAATTTTCTTCCATACCTTAGAAAATTAATCTCAGGACATAACCTCACTCACGCAGATATATAAAACTCCCATCCGAAACCTCACTTAAAACAGACGCAGTAAAATTTTCCATCAGCGGGTAAAATCCTACTCGTTTTTCCAAAAACAAGAATAATCCAAAACTCGTATTTCTGGCTTCACAGAAATCTCCTCATAGTTACAAGAGGACTACGACCCGAAAGTCTGTGCCTTTCCAGCGCTCGAGCACAAAACAGGCTCCGTTTCAGCAAAAATCTCATTAATGTGACGATACTCACAAAACCGTTCTACTAAAAACCCTAAAACTTAGCCGACGCTAAAGTTCCTTAGGAAAACTGTACAGTGGAATCTTGGGTCTTACATCTTATTTCTTATATTCTCATACAATTGGTGGTTTCTTGAAGAGCATAGAAGCATTTGTATGTATTGTTGCCGACTATATTATAGTTTTTCAATAAGTATAGTTGATTCTCCATTTCAAACTCGTTGTCACTAAAATTGTTACCAAATTTAAGTATTTCACAATGATTGATTTTATTTTCGAGGGAGAAATATTTGTTCATCTATTTGAGATGGGAGATGAAGATTATCATATTTCTTATTTTGGTATGTGGGTTTTAATTTGAAATTTCATAATCAATGATCATGATTGTAGATTCATTTAAATATTTGGTACTTATTTAGAAAATTTATGTTGTACTCTATCATGTGAAAAAAAATAGAAATAACACAAAAAATGTGTAGTGTGCTTTTGATCAATAATTCAGTTATAGACATCATCATATTACATATTGAATATCATTGATCATTATAAACCATCTGACATTCACATAAAATAATTGTTTGTTAAGTTTGGTCACTCTATTAATTCAGATAACTATTTTTAAAAATATTATGCAGGAATCTATATTAATATGAAACTATTTTTTTGGTTTTTTTAGGTGACTTATATTTATATATTAATATTAATATGGATGCCTATTTATTATTGCAATTTATGTGGGGACGTATTTTGTACCCATATATTAATACAGAGGCTATCTTTTTATTTATTTTTTGTAGTTTTTTTGGAATCTATATATTTTACTCATACGATGATTATTTTTTATTTAAATGAGGACCTATATTTCTATTCTTACATTAATAAGGGATCTATTTTAGTTTTGTAATTTATATTGTGGTTTATATTTCTACTCATGTTAGTAGGAAGACCTATTTTACGAGGACTATTTTTTTTAATGACTACATAAATTTATATTTCTTTTCATATATTAATAATACGGGATCTATTTTATTTATGAAATTTCTACTGTAGTTTATATTTCTACTCATATATTAATACGAAAGCCTATTATTTTTTAATTTCTACGTGCTCTATATTTCAACTCATACATCAATACTCGAGCCTATTTTTTATTGTAATTTTACGGGAACATATATTTCTACTTATGCATTAATAAGGCTAGGAAGATTCTTTTATTTATAATTTATACTTAGATCTATATTTTTACTCATATATTAATACGAAGACCTATTCATTTTATATTTTTTATATAATCTATATTATTATTCATATATTAATACGGAGACTTTTTTTTTATTTCAACGGGAAGCTATATTTATGCTTCAATGTTAATAAGGGAATCGATTTTTTTTTGTTATTTATATTGTAGTCTATATTTCTATTGATAGATTGATACAATGACTTTTTCTTTTGTAATTCATAACCACCTCAAAGTCTCTTCCATATATCCCATAGAGAAATTATTTTCCATCAACTTTATAATTATTTTAGTGGAGAATAATAGAAATAACAACTATGATACGTTTTCAATTTGATAAAAACAAATACGAACAATAGAAATATTCCCAAAGAAAATCTATGATACTACATAAATTTTACAATTAGTTTTTGTCACAGATTGTTATTTTTATTTTTATCACAGAATGTTATTAATTTTCTTCTATTAGCAATTAAAATTTTCAATTTTCAATTTAAAGTAAAATATATTAAAATATATTATTTATAAGTCAATGAATCTACAAACGTATTTCTACCCGTGCTTGGCACGGGTCTGGATGCTAGTAATTGAATAAAGTCCAAACGATGATTTTTAACATTGAAATGGTTTGAATGCTGGATAATATTATGAGGATTCATCAACGTAAATGGTTTGATGTTAGTTTTTAAATTTTGAAAACATAAGAATGCCAAATATTTTCATGTTAAAAACCAAGAACACCTAATTCACGTTGGCACATGTTCCTATATGAAAGGAATTTATATGGGTGTATATATGAAGTTTGTCTAAGAGGAAATATAGCACTTTTTCATTCATATGTATAAGATTATTATTTGGTTTAATTTTGGTATGGTTTTTTATGATGAAGAGACTCATTCCTTTATGAAAGCAAGCGGCGAGTGATTTCGTGAATAATCACATTGGTTCATGAAAGGTTATTACCGAAACTATTCCATATATTCCATATCAATTTTGGTGTTGGTTTGTATCATTGAAGAATACATGAACACACATATACTTATGAATATGGTGAAAGGTACACTGTTAAATTGTCTCAATATTTGATATGCATGATATTGAAACTACTCAAGTATGTGAACTAATTTAACAAGTATGAATGATTATGTGACATGTTTTTATGTTATCTTATTTTTAAAATAAAAGAAGTGTATATATGACTTGTCATGAATATGAAAATGCATATTTTTGTGTGATATTATTTTGTGCAAGAAGTTTTAAATTTAGAATTGTGATGATCTCATATTATATGTGCATGATAATATGAAAGTTATTGTTGATTTCTTGCCTATTGATATTAAAAAGAGAAATGATATTTGTACATCCAAAAAGTGGACAACTTTGGACAACTCTCTCTCTCTTACTCTCATTATATTTTTACTCTCTCTCTCCATCTCTCACTTTATTTTTTTGTTGTAAAGAAAAAAGAAAGATTGTCCCAAAGTTGTCAACATTTTGATGTCCAAATAACACTACTCTATTAAAAATGATGTGGGTATGTTGAATTATTGTAAGTTGGTAATTGTTCATGGAGAAAATTATGTTATTGGAAATGTTAATGATTTTGAATCATTGTTTATTTTTCTATTGTATTGATTGAATTTACCATAGAACATATTATACATGAAACTTGCTTTTGAGATTTAGAATTTATGATGCATGTATTAGTTATGTGATAACTAATATGAAAAGGTTTCTTAAGATAAAGTTGAAATAAATTCTAAAGTTTTATTTTTAAGTTCATGTTAAGTATATTACTTACATGTGTGACCCATTTTATGAAATAAAAGTTGGTCATGACAAATCTTTATGATCATGTTTGTTTGTGCTATACATATCTGATGCATTGAATGTATGGTATCTTGGATACATTCAAGTGGAATTGGAATTTCAAATTGAAATGATTATATATGTAATAGCAAAACGGGAGAAAGACATAAAGATTGTGCATATGACATAATATAATCAAATGACAAAAGTGTCATGGTTTTGTGATAGTGGGTTAAAACTATCAAGAATGTATAAGGAATATTCAAAGTTTGTAAAATGCATAGCTATGTGGTTGATTAAATATTCAAAGGTTGATAAAGTTGAAAAATATTGCAATTCTTTGACGAAAGGATTGACAAGGATGTGATGTTTTCGGATATGATGGTTAAGTCATTGAAGGCATCATTAGGGATGTGGTACAAACCCATATCTAATTGATCATCAATGGTGGAAACTCAACTCACACTTGAGTAAAATCAAGTCTTGAGTTCAATGGTGAAAGTACACTATTAAAGTGATTGAAGTACTTGACAATAATTAATACATCCCAAGGGGTAAAAGTACTTGGACCACAAGAACAAAGTGGTAGGATGAGGTTTTCCTCTTAATAGACATATAGCATATGTTTGCCTGAATGCATAATTATGGGTGCATTTATGATATAGTCTACCTATATGAGAATGAAGTGGGGCCGCTTCATAGAGTTCAAGGGCTTGACTCTTAAATTCTCATGAAAAGGATATGAGACACAAGGCCTTAACAAATGTGTCATTTTGATAATTCGATCAATGGTACCGAGATTTCATGTGTGAGTTATGCACACTTGTTCTGATGAATAATTGGTTCAAAGCTTGTCTACCAATCTATTCGGGGATGAGTGGAAATTTAACTTACTAAGTAATGGTTCAAATCGTGAGATACCTTTATCTGAAAGCATGAAATTTTCGGAATAATGGATTTAGATATATTTTGAAAATGGTGGGGGATTGTTGGAGAATTTCTAAAATATATTTGAAATGTTGCAATGATTAATTTGAAATTCAAATTTGAATTTTGAAAACCTTTCAAGGGTAGTGTCCCTTCACCATTTGACATAAGTTTCTCTACAAATAGAGACACTTAGGAGGCATAAACATAATAATAATGAGAAAATCATGAGTTTCATGAATCAGAATTTTTGCCTAAATTATCTAAATCATTTCTTCATTTCTCTAGTGCACAAGAGGAATCGAAGAAACTTTATTCTGTAAACTATCATTGATCGATATGCTTGATGTGTGTGTGCAATCCATGTCAAGGTTTCCAAAGTATCCTGAAGGGGATTCGCCGGTTAACCCTTTTGCATCCGGTTTACATAAAATGGTGGTGGCGAATCGAACCTAAAGCTTAGTGTGATACACACGCTTTGGAATTTATGTGCAATGTTCATCATGTTCTTCATCATCTTCTTTTGTTCAAGTATTTGCAGCGGACCCCCAACAAATGTTCTAACACAGTTTATGCAAATAAATAATTTTTTATGTATTATTATAAGTTTGTCAAGGTAATTTATGATAAACTAGCTTATAAAAATATAATTTTCGTCAGTGAGAATTTGTAAATTAACATAAAATTTTATTTATTTGCATAAACTAAAAAATAAGCTAATCCAAACGGAAAGAGCTTCTTCTAGCTGGTTCCTATTTTTTGTGTAGATTTTTTTTCAACAAAAAATTATATAAAATTACATTTAAAAATAAAAGATTTGAAAAATATTATTAAAATTAACTACGAGAAATCAAGTAGTAATGTTTTTTTGGCTTTCACCGCCAGTTGAATCTGGTTCGGGGGGTCAGAACCATCAAGTGGTTCCAGCCTCTCCCGATCGCAGTTACGGGGATCGAACCGTGGTCATCCCTACCAAGTTCAACGCTAATTACCACTGAACCAACTAACGATTGATAATCAAGTAGTAATTTGGTGTAAAAGAAAAACAAACAAAATCTCTTACTTAATCCTCCTATCCAATAACTTTTAGATTTATTCTATCATCATGATCATCATAATATTTACCGAACCGCCTCATCTTAATTTGTTTTGTTTTTGTTTTCACTCTATAAATATAGATAGATATAGATTTCTCCACATCGCCACCTTTCCTAGGAAAAACCGTTGTCATTCTCCTTTTCTCTTTGGACTTTTCTCACAATCTATTCCTTCCAATCCTCACCAACTCCTAAGTTTACAATTCTCCTTTCAACTTTGTTGCCTCCTTCGCATATTCCATTCATCGCAATAATCGTTAAATTACTCTTCTTCTTCTTCTTTCCACATTCTGTGTACTACTTGTACCTCAATACATTCATACATAAATCTCTCATCAACAACACAACACAAACCAAGTACTACGTTGTTTGTTTTAAACATCATCATGATATCACAAGTCAACTACACATCTTCATTACCCTTTACCACCTTTTCTTCCTCAAGGCCTAAACTAATTTCCACAATACCCACTTTTCATAATATACAAAACAACACAAATAAACTTTCTTTGTCTTCCCTCAAACCTCTTTACATATCATCCACTGAAAACTTCAAATTCTCAACAACAAAACTCAGAAAGAGTGTAACAGAATGTCATGCTTATGAAGAAGCAGATAGGTCACAGCCATTGGAGATTAACATTGCTGAACAGGCAGCTAAGTTCAAAATTGGTTTGTATTTTGGTACTTGGTGGGCTTTGAATGTTGTGTTCAATATTTATAACAAGAAGGTTTTGAATGCTTTTCCTTATCCATGGCTTACTTCAACTTTGTCCCTTGCTGCTGGTTCTCTCATCATGTTAGTCTCATGGGCTACAAGGGTTGCTGAGGCTCCTAAGGTTAATTTGGACTTTTGGAAGGCCTTGTTTCCTGTAAGCATGCAAATTCTTTTTTGCTTCTTTTATTTTATTGTTTTTCACATCATCACTTATGTTAAAAAGTGATTCTAAAACTTTCTAGTTGATTCTAACATGTTTTAAATGTTTGTAATTACAACTAATTTTGTCTTTTGTTCCACATCGGTTGCAAGATGACTTGAATGTGTGTTTATAAATGAGGACAATCCTTACCTTACAAGCCGGTTTTGAAGGGATGAATTAGGCCCAATACTTAAATCTAAGAAGTGTGTGTTTGACTCTGCCGTGACAAAAATTGATTTTGAATGAATTGATTTTGTAAAATTGATTATGGCTTAAGTGATTCTAAACTCATGATCATATGCTTAAGGGACCAATTATATGTCAACTGTGTCACACTATGTTGGATCTAAAATCAATTTTGTCTCCTACAAACGTGTAAACCAAACATAGACTATGTAAAACTTTTTCAAGAATTGATTTTGAACCTCAAATTGATTGTTCGATTTACTTTTATGTAAATGTCTTCAAACATAAATCACTTCACATTCAGAGGCCGTTTGTTATAGCTTTTTTTATAAAAGAATCACTTATAAAAAAAAATGCAACTGTTTGTTACAAATTGATTGTTCAATCCACTTTTAAATAAAATCAATTTTACAAAATCAATTAATTTAAAATTAATTTTTGTCATTGCAGAACCAAACTTATACTAATATAATCCTTTTTGATGTGAGGGAATTTTGATTTAGTACTGAATGGAGTATTTTAACTGCTGCAGGTTGCAGTGGCACATACAATTGGGCATGTTGCAGCTACTGTGAGTATGTCCAAAGTTGCAGTTTCATTTACACATATCATCAAAAGTGGAGAGCCTGCTTTCAGTGTTCTGGTATCAAAGTTCTTGCTTGGGGAAGCATTCCCTTTGCAGGTTTACCTTTCACTAATACCAATCATTGGAGGTTGTGCACTTGCTGCTGTCACTGAGCTTAATTTCAATATGATTGGTAAGATTATATTCACTTATTTACATGGTATTGAGTTCTGTTTTAGTAGATTGAGTTGATAATAGGATGGTTAAATTATGTAGCACTGACATGTTTGATTGAAGGTGTGTCTGGTGTCCGACACGACACCGGCTTATATAGCTACATTTAATTGTCCATATTATTATCAACATTGGTGTCAGTTTCGTATCTGGTGTTTGTGTATGTGTATGTGCTTAAAAGATTCTAAATTTGTAGTTTGTTGACCAATCTTATATATGTTTCAGGGTTTATGGGGGCTATGATATCGAATGTAGCCTTTGTGTTTAGGAATATATTCTCAAAGAAGGGAATGAAAGGGATGTCTGTTAGTGGAATGAACTACTATGCTTGCCTCTCCATATTATCTCTATTGCTTCTCACCCCTTTTGCTATTGCTGTCGAAGGCCCAAAGATGTGGGCTGCTGGCTGGCAAACAGCAGTGTCTCAGATTGGTCCCAATTTTGTCTGGTAAGTAAACATAAAATCTTTAAATCTCAGTGCATTGTAGTGTGCTATGCTATTTCATATCCTTTATATCTTTAAGGTCTTGATTGAATAAACAGCTTAACTAATGAATTTCTGCATTGTAATTTTTACAGGTGGGTAGCTGCACAAAGTGTGTTCTATCACTTGTACAATCAAGTCTCTTATATGTCTCTTGATCAGATTTCTCCATTAACATTTAGCATAGGGAACACAATGAAGAGAATCTCGGTTATTGTCTCGTCGATTATTATCTTCCACACGCCAATTCAGCCAAACAATGCCCTTGGTGCTGCCATTGCAATCCTTGGCACCTTCCTCTATTCACAGGTTCATTCCCATTTCCTCTATTATTGATGTTTATTCATTATATATATAATATATATGATTGTCATTAATAAAACTATAGTATTTCTCAATACTTGTGACACAACTAATATGTTTCTTTTCTTTTAATTATTTGAGCAGGCTAAACAGTAATGTGTAATTTAGAAACTGCTATGCCATGCAAAGCAAAGTGAGGATTCAAGGCTGAAGTTATACATTTATTAATGAACTCGGTAGAAGTTTGAAGCTGCTTAATTTGAGGCCATATATAGTTATAGAATTCTTAATCACAATTCAATCTTGTTTTCACTTTTCAAAATAGATGATTTTTTTTTTTGTTTCTTTCCTGTTATTGAATTTTAAAGAATGTACTGCAGTAAATAAGAACAGTGTGTCAGAAATTTTGCAATTCGAGGCTGATCCTTTTCTTATATTTATTTATTTTTTACAATAGTTGAGGTTGTTGATTATTACCAAATATGATATTGATGTATAGAAATAAGATAACACTACGGATGTAGGTCCCTTGGCTTTTTCCATTTTATATACTATCAAACAATGATTGTTATTATACATGTGAAATCAATGATTGGTTTAAATGATACATACTGAATTTAGCTAAACAAATTAACTAAAATGCAAATAATGATTCTTTATATTTAACAATCAACCACTCTTCAAAATAATTGCTCCGTCCGTCTAATAATAAGTGTCTCATTTGTGATATTTCTGTTTCAAAATAATTGTCATTTGTCGTTTTAAAATACTACCAAAGTATTATTTTACCCCGACTAATATGAGATTTAGGAATATGTTTTAGCTATGAGTTTCTTAGCTCTAAAAGAAGTTTGATAAATGAACTGCAAGTTTGTATTAAAATAATTAGGGAAACAAGGTAAAGTAAGAAGGGCTAAAAGTTTGTATTAAAATACATAATGGTGAGCATGTTTTGTTGCTTTTTGTCTTGGGTCCCATTGGTTGGTAGAGTTAATTGCCAATCACTTGTTACATATGAATATGAATATGAAAAGTTTCCAGTGACAATAATTGAGTTGAGAGCTGTAAGATTGCAATGGAGTTTCAGAAAGCTGTGACTATGGAGTTTCTACTCTTTTTCTTATTAACACCATATGCTCTAGGAGATTCTCCTCCTTTTCCCACCAACTTTCTCTTTGGCACTGCTTCTTCTTCCTACCAGGTTTACCTTCATGTTTATTTTATTTCCATTTTGTTTTTCGCATCATTAAAATCTACATATTAGAGATAAAGTTTGTTAATAGTCAGTTAAAAGTTAGTTAAGTTATTATTAGTCTTTGTATTCATTATTGATCAATTCATCAAGATATCAATATATTTTGTACATTATCTTTCTATACTTTTCTGTCATTTATGGTTTTTATCATGAATAGTAATATTTCATATTCTAATTAATCATGGCTGATTATTAAATTAAATACTATTATTATAGTATGAAGGTGCTTACATGAGTGATGGCAAAGGGTTGAGCAACTGGGATGTCTTCAGTCACATACCAGGTCATAACAACAAACCCACCACATTATTTCCGTCATCAAGATATCCATTTTCCATACTTTAATTCAATCACCTATGTTACGTAATAATTAGTCTATACATTTATTTTGCAGGTAGTACTGTTGATGGAAGTAACAGCGATGTTTCTGTTGATCAATACCATCGGTATCAGGTACGGTACACATCATAAACTTCACTTATAATGCTAACTTTATTTCGTTAAAGTTTCTCGCGGAGCACTATCTAGTTTAACTAATTGCACTTATTATAGATGTTCTAAATTTCAATTTGTAATAAAAACAGGAGGATGTAGATTTAATGGAAGCTATCAAAGTCAACAGCTACCGGTTTTCAATTTCATGGACAAGAATTCTACCAAGTATGCATCTTGCTTTAACATAATCTAAGTGAATTCAACTAATGAGCTATTAAGTACATGTGTACTGTAGTTAGTTCACAAGCAAAATTTGCAATGATTATGAGCAGAAGGTAGATTTGGAAAAGTAAACTCGGCTGGAATCGACTACTATAATAGGCTTATCGATGCTTTGCTACTCAAAGGTTTGATTTCAATATTCCTACTATGTCTTGTGAGACAGCGAATAGGTGTAATGGTTTGATTTGGTTAACCTACATTTATTCTCGACTTTACAACTCACAGGTATCCAACCATTTGTTACATTATTTCACTTTGATATCCCTCAAGAACTTGAAGATCGATATGGAGGTTGGCTAAGTCCCGAATCACAGTAAGCAACTAGTTCTACAATTCATTTTTCTCATATTTCAACACCTTTTCCATACTTTACCAACATCATAATTAACATTTGTGTTTTTTCCTAGGAGAACTTAGACAATGGTACTAATGTATTTCGACATGTACAGGGAAGATTTTGCATTATTTGCAGACATATGTTTTAAATCCTTCGGTGACAGAGTTAAGTACTGGATCACATTCAATGAGCCAAATCTTCATGTTTCACTTACTTACCGTCAAGGTTTACACCCACCATGTCACTGCTCCGGAAAATTTGGATATTGTAGCGAGGGAGATTCAGATAAGGAGCCCTTTATGGCAGCTCATAATATTATCCTATCACATGCAGCTGCAGTTGATATTTATAGAAACAAATACCAGGTAATAATTTATTTGGTAACAACACCTTACAACTTTGTAGCATGCTAGGGACTCAAATTTGTTTTATTTCTTCCATTTAAGCCAATCGAAAAATAATTATGATGCTAGTTTAAAAAATCAAAGTCATAAGTAAGTAGGACTCAACTCTCATTCAAAACATAATACTTTTAGTTTTAACGCTGTATCTAGGCTGAGCAAGGCGGAGAAATTGGCATCGTCGTACACATTGACTGGTTAGAGCCGTTAAGCAATTCCACAGCAGATCAATTAGCTGCTGAAAGAGCACAATCATTCAGCATGAACTGGTAAAATTTCCTATATTCGCCTTCACTCATTTGAACCGTCATATATCAAGATTGAACAACTCATGTTTTGGCTTTGTATTTTGGCTTGATTTACCTAAGTCAAAACATGTAAATCGGATCTTGATCAAATAGTCCAAACCGTATGATTGCGTGGAAAGCATGATTCTCTACCAGATCACTAAGTTTGATGCTATAATAATGCAGGATCTTGGATCCAATCATATTCGGCAAGTACCCAAAAGAGATGGAGATGATTCTAGGAAGCATATTGCCCAAATTTTCCAGTAATGACAAAACAAAACTCAATCGAGGACTCGATTTCATTGGCATCAATCATTATGCAAGTTTCTATGTCAGTGACTGCATATCATCAGTGTGCGAGTCTGGGCCAGGAGTCTCGACAACAGAGGGTTTATTTCTACAAACTTCAGAAAAAGATGGTGTCCCAATCGGAGAGCTTGTAAGCACTTCCTCTTATTGGTGATCGTTAAAGATAGTTTTCTCAACACACGACCGACCCAATCCTAATACTTGTATTGTTATACGCAGACTCCGTTTGATTGGCTCAATGTATATCCACAAGGCATGAAGAAAACTATTAACTATGTGAAAGAAAGGTACAATAACACTCCAATGTTCATTACTGAGAATGGTAAGCAAAGAACGAAATTGAAGTTTGAACCATTTTCGTTGAGTTTCTTAACATTTTGAGTCTCTAACTGACTCTACCCCAATGTTTTGGTAGGGTATGGCAATTTGTATGATCCAGATAACACAATAGAAGAACATCTTCATGATATTAAGAGAGTAAACTACATGTCTGGTCACTTAGATAATCTAATGGCATCAATAAGGTAAGAATCTATAAAACTCGACAAATTCTATCTCATTTATCTATACTGAGAATTGGTTTTGTGATTATAGGGAAGGAGCAGATGTGAGAGGTTACTTTACCTGGTCTTTGCTTGACAACTTTGAATGGACATATGGTTTTTCAGTGAGATTTGGACTTTACCATGTTGACTTTGCCACACAGAAGAGAACTCCAAAATTATCAGCAAGTTGGTACAAAGATTTCATTGCAAAACATAAAACCGAGAGCATTAATCTCGAACATGACAGCGAGACGAGAAACTGGAACAAACTATTCGAGGCAAATGCCATGCTTAGAACCGTAAGCTCGGAGCATAGAATGAAAAACTTGGATTAACTTGTCTCATTGTCCATTGTAACTACCAACACATAAATCTATGTCATTTGGTGGAATATTTTTTATCCATGTATTTTATCACACTCCCTATTTTAAATTCGAACTTTTTGATCCTTCTGTATCATATTTGTTGCAATTTTGGTCCAAACTCAAGACTTAATCTATGTGATTGGATATTTCTGTTGCACTTAAAGATACTTATCCAAGCATAGATAAGAACATCTCCTTCAAAGACAAAAACAACCTTTTTAGATCTCCCAGAAGGAATAGGAGATCTATCATATCTAACAGATTCACTAATCAAATGCCTAATGAGTAATGGACACAAAAATACTACTACTAGTAACAAAGAAAAAGAATAAATAATGACAAAAATTAACTGGCAAAAAAATAACTAAACACACATTTCAAGATAAAGTTTTTGTTTTTTTTTTTTGAAAAGCCAAAGGCATAAGATATGCCATATAAACATAGACCAATACACTGTACCTCCATCTTACAGACATGAAAGATAATAATAATAATAATATAACGGGTAAAATACGTTTTCGATCCCTACTTTTATAGCGAGTTTTGGTTTTTGTCCCTGTAAAATCAAATCACTTGTTTTCTTTTGTTTTTGGCATTAAAATGTCAAATTTTGCTCATTAAGGATTAAAAACACATGTTTTGTTTTTTGTAGGATGAAAACAATTAATTTTATTTTACAAGGACGAAAATCAAAACTCGCTATAATATAAAAGTAGAGAATGAAAAAATATTTTATCCTAAAATAATTTCAAGATAATGTTAATTAGCAGTATTTCAAATAAATGATTTTGTGAATGAATAAAGAAACTAACCCGTGGTCCACGTGACAAATTATTTAACATAATAATAAGATACTAATACTAGTATATATTAATAGATCATGAATGAATATTGAGTACGTCCAAAATATTAAGAAAAGAAGAAGATGGGGTTCTCAATCATCTTGTTTTTGGAGATATTGGTTGTTCTTCTTCCTCAGCTCTCAAATGCAGTGGATCATCTCTCTCCATTCCCCATTAACTTTCTCTTTGGGACTGCTTCTTCTTCTTACCAGGTACTATATATATATATATATATATATATATATATATATATATATATATATATATATATCTACTTTCATTTATACTTTTTTTAAGGTCAATATAACAATGTGTTAATTCATTGAATCTTTTACAGTATGAAGGTGCATATAACATTGATGGCAAGGGGCAAAGTAACTGGGATAACTTCACTCATGGAGGTAATAATTTTTTTTACTCAAGTAGTCTAGTCAGTGGTTATAAATTCATCTTTAAAGTGAATAAGTGGAGTGTTCGGAGTTCGAACTCCTGGCTTTTGCATGTAAAATATGAATGTTCATATCAACTGAGCTAAGTTCAAAGTGACGAGGTAACAATTATTTTAATCTGCTGTAAATATATTCATTTTATCATTACATTGCAATTTGAGAAAAGTTGTGTAGACTGGTCAATGAATCAATCTTTTAAGGTTCTTTTCAGCTCATATTTTGTTCCTTAATAGAAGTTTCCTTGCAGGTAGCAGTAGAATACTCGACAAAAGTAATGGGGATATCGCTGTTGATCATTATCATCGATACCAGGTTGGTAATTTAAAACATCTGAATGGTGTGTAAGTTACATGTAAGATGTGCAGAAATCTTAGATGTTTTTCATAATTTAAATATTGGATCATAAACAGGATGATATAGATCTCTTGGAATCTTTGAATGTAAATAGCCACCGGCTTTCGATATCATGGGCAAGAATTCTACCAAGTATGCTTTCTTGCATATCATAAAAAATCTTTATTAAATGTTCCAACTAAAATTGTTGCTAATTGTAACATAATTTACTGGTGTATGATTGTGAACAGAGGGTAGATTTGGAGAGGTCAATTGGGCTGGTATAGACTTCTATAACAAACTATTTGATACCCTTCTGCTCAAAGGTATCCAACCCTTTGTTACTCTAAGTCACTATGACAGTCCACAGGAACTGGAGGACAGATATGGAGGATGGCTAAGTCCACAATCACAGTAAGCTACCAATTTTCTTGGTTTACGTAAATTTCCTTCAATCTCAAATTTGTTGCATGTTTTTATTTTATGTTTGACATGCAGGGAAGATTTTGCTTATTATGTGGACCTATGCTTTAAAACATTTGGTGATAGAGTAAAGTATTGGGTCACATTCAATGAGCCAAATTACCTTGTACCACTTGGCTACCGTTCGGGTGTATATCCCCCATGTCGTTGCTCAGGATCAATGGCAGTGTCAAACTGCAAAGAAGGAAATTCAGAAAAGGAGCCCTTTGTAGCAGCCCATAACATTATCCTGTCACATGCAGCTGCAGTTGATATCTATAGAACCAAATATCAGGTAATGTCATGTTTTATTATTCTTTCGGGTATGTAACACTAATCCTTCATATTGAAGGCGTGTTTGATGTCCGACACTGACACGACATCAAATGTAATGTAAACATCAGGCTGAGCAGAGAGGAAAAATTGGCATAGTGCTTCAACATGAATGGTATGAACCAATGAGCAATTCTACAGCTGACAAATTGGCTACTGAAAGAGCAAGATCATTCACTTTCAATTGGTATATTAATTCTCCTTTAAATACTAAAATATACTAGTAGCTTTTTCTATGAGAGCCTCATAGTGTAAAAACACAGGTTCTTGGACCCTGTTATATTTGGTAAATACCCCAAAGAGATGGAGAATGTTCTTGGAAGCCTCTTACCTAAATTTTCAACCAATGAGAAAAATAAACTCAAGAAAGGATTGGATTTTATTGGCATCAACTACTACACAGCTTCCTATGTCCAAGACTGCATATACACCAAATGTGATTCGAGATTTGGGATTTCAAGAACAGAAGGTTCATACATGAAAAGTGCAGAGAAAAATGGTGTCTCAATCGGAGAATCTGTACGTACCCTCAAACTTATTATTACTAACAATACTTTGAAAATCCCATTGGAAATATGTAAAAATTAAAACATGGCTTATTGTAATGTAGTGTTCCATTATTACTTTTTTGAATTCGACTCCCTATCACAGGTTTTCCGCATTCATGCAGTCATCCACATTCAGTGGCGGAACCACATTGGTATGAGGGGGTGCAAGTGAACCCCCTGGATTTTTTTATTTTAGGCTAATAATGCCTTTATTTTGATACATGAACCCCTCAAATTTATTCATTGCACCAGCTTTGCTCAATTTCTGTCTGCACTACACTGCTGCATGACACCGCATCTAGTTAAGTCTACTACGGTGCTATGCTACATGATTGCCAATTCTAACATGAAGTCTAGTAGTCTACTACATTATTATATTATAATACTAATATATTAGTACTCCTTAATTATATTTGTCGTTCATGAAGTCTGCTACATAGTGATAGGAGTAATTAAGTTAATTTCAATTTAAAATAAAAAAAGTTCACAATAATACAACTTCATCACAATATTTATGTATTAAAAATTAAAGCTTAAATATAGTTCTTTAGTCCCTTAAGGCTATGTTTGGGAGTTGGGTTTTGGAGGGGAAGGGAGGGGAAGGAGAGGCTTGGGAAGAGGTCAACTCTTGTTTGGGAGTTTTAAAAAAATAAGGAAAGGTTTTGGGGGGTTTTGGGGGGCTTATTTTATCCAATTTTAAAGTTCCCCCAAATTGGGGGGTTTTGGAGGGTTAACTATATAAATTGTCTATTTTACCCCTTACAATAATTCAAAATTCCAATTTTAGCCCTAGCCTAATTTCATTCCAAAAGATAAAAAACTTTTTTCCGGAAAAATCGAGAACTTTTTTTCCGGAAAAAATAGGAAACATTTTTTCCGGAAAAAATCTGAAATTATTTTTTCCGAAAAAATCGGAAACTTCTTTCCGGAAAAATCGGGAACTTTATTTCCCGGCAAAAATTCGGAAACTTTTTTCTGGAAAAAATCGGGAACTTTTCTGAAAAAATCGAGAACTTTTTTTCCGGAAAAAATCGGAAACTTTTTTTCCGGAAAAATCGGAAACTTTTTTCCGGAAAAATCGGAAACTTTTTTCCGGGAAAATCGGAAACTTTTTTTGGGAGAAAATCGAGAACTTTTTTCCGGAAAATCGAGAACTTTTTTCCGGAAAAATCGAGAACTTTTTTTCCGGAAAAAATCGGAAACTTTTGTTCCGGAAAAATCGGAAACTTTTTTCCGGAAAAATCGGGAACTTTTTTTCCCGGCAAAATATCGGAAACTTTTTTTGGGAGAAAATCAGGAACTTTTTTCCGGAAAAATCGAGAATTTTTTTTCGGGAAAAAAATCGGAAACTTTTTTTCTGGAAAAACCGGGAACTCTTTTTCCCGGCAAAAAATCGGAAACTTTTTTCGGGAAAAAATCGGGAACTTTTTTTCCGGAAAAAAAAGAGAACTTTTTTTCTTGAAAAAAAAGAGAACTTTTTTTCCGGAAAAAATCGGAATATTTTTTTCCGGTACAAACGGAAACTTTTTTTCGGAAAAATCGGGAACTTTTTTTCCCGGCAAAAAATCAGAAACTTTTTTTGGGAAAAATCGAGAACTTTTTTTCCGGTAAAATCGGGAACATTTTTCCCAACAAAAAATCAGAAACTTTTTTCTGGAAAAAATCGGGAACTTTTTTTTCGAATAAAATATTAGATCTTTTTTCCCGAAAAAATATCGTAAACTTTTGTTCGGAAATTATTTTTTATCTGAAATCGAAACTTATTCTCAAAAAGGGCAAAATAATATAACACAATGTATTAATTTTAAGGGAAAAATGGGTAAAATAGTAAAATCATTACATAAGCCCCCTATGTCCTTCCTTGTTGGTTTTTCAACTCCCAAACAAGGGAAGAATTTCCCTCCTTTATCCCTTCCCTCCCTTTCCTTCCCCTCCCCTCCTTAACCTTTCCTTTCCTTCCTCTCAAAACTCTCAAACAAAGCCTAAGGGTCTGTTTGGTTCGGGGGTTTTGGAGGAGAGGAGAGGGGAGGTGATATTTTAAATTTTTATGTTTGGTTCAACTTTTTAACGAGGGGAGGGGAGGGATAGAGAGAATTAATTTATTTTTTTACTCTTAACGTGTGTTTGATCTGCTAAAAAACAGGGGACTGAACATGACAACTTCTATTGTACTGTGTTTGATTTGAAAACTGTCACTGGTACTGGACAAACTGGGGGTCAAGGGACTGGACAAAATCAGATATTATTGTCCCCCACTGAACCATGTGGACCACATTGGTGTCTGATCAAGATCAGACGTTGTAGTTTTCAAATTTGGTTTTTTAGATTTTTAGAAAAGCAAAAAACTATTTGAAATTTGTATCGTCTGATCTTGATCAAACGGCTGCTAATATGCAACTGACTGCAGAAACTTGCGACAGAAGTAATCTGGATTCAACTTTTTCCCTCGAACTTCACCCGATAATTTTTTTTGAAGTTTTTAATGTCATGATGCAGACTCCATTTAGTTGGTTTAATATTTATCCACAAGGCATGGAAAAAACTGTTACATATGTGAAAGATAGGTACAACAATACTCCAATGTTCATTACTGAAAATGGTAAGCAAGTTAGACCTATTAATGTTTTTTTAGATAGACAGATTAACTTTATGTATGTTTATGATAATAAATCCGGACATTTTATAGGGTATGCCGAACAAGACGATCCAAATGTGACTTTGGAAAATCAACTTAGTGATTTCAAAAGAATAAAGTACATGGAAAATCATATAGAGGCCTTGTCAACAGCAATAAGGTAAGAACAAAATAGAAAATATAACACATGCATGTATTTTGTTACATTTTTATCAATTTTGTATTATAATTTTATCTAATCAAATGTTGGATTCTTCAAACATTATGACAATGAAATAAATTTGTATCTCTGTTTCAGGAAAGGAGCAGATGTTAGGGGATACTTTGCTTGGTCCTTGCTTGATAATTTTGAGTGGATATATGGTTACACTGTAAGATATGGATTTCACCATGTGGATTTTGCTACGCTCAAGAGAACTCCAAGGTTATCCTCAAGCTGGTACAAGCAATTCATTGCAAATTATAAACAAACTGAATTCATTGGGGTACCAAAACTTGTGCAAAGTACATGAGACTAATGACATATTTAAGACCTTAAATTTTGAAGGATTGAAGTACATTAGAAGGTTGGGATTCCGAGATATTGAGTTAAATATTGATTTTGTGCTTAAAATAGGTGCAATCAAGAGTAATATGAGGTATACCTTGGTGAAAAATATGTTGGAAATGGATTGGGAAGCTTGCATATCGCTTCTTACAAAGAAGTCAATCAGTGTGCAGATGTTTTTGGCTAATATAGATTGTTTATTGGTTTGTAATATTATTTATTTTGATGATTTTCGGAGTTATATTACAAACTCACTTATGCTGATGCTAGAGGGCTCATGCAGAGAGTAAAAAAAATAATTCTTGCTTTAAAATGGGGCCTCCGCAAATGGACGGTAAGATTGGTCTCCTCAGATTAGTCGGTCCTTATGCTGGATACTGAATTTTCAAAAAAAAAAAAAAAAAAAAAATTCCTCGTTTGATTCCGTTGTAATTTTTTTGGGCTATTATAAGTTCTCATTGTTACAAAAAAATGTTGTTATCTATATAATCTCATATCTTCAAAAATATAAATAAAGTTTAATTGATCATATATAAATAAAATTGTTATTATCTTGAAGTTCAATATATGTAAATTCAAATCATTTTTAATTAATTCATTAAAAAAAATCATTTTTAATTAAAGAGAGATAAATAAGAAAGAAGATAGCACCAAAAATTTATGTGCATCAATTAGAGAAACAATGCAAGATCAAGTTAATGTCGTAGAATATCCTTTATGATCATTCTAATTTGGACTCATAAGTTACTTTTGATGTCAATTTATTTTTTAAAGATAAATGATACATGGACATTAAAATTTTGATGTTAAAACTTCATTAAAATACATCTTTTTAATTTTTATGTATATTTTTGAAATAGATGTAAATTTTTTTAAAAATGAAAATTAAGAAAGATATATTAATAAAAATAGACAGTGTCCACTTATTCATTTTAAGGATGAAATTTTTAGCCAGTAACTACTTGATAAAAAATATTGTATTTATCTTTTGAAGTTTTAAAAAAACAAATCTTTTTAAAAATACCATAATTTCAAAGTAATTTTTGAAAACTATTTTTTTTTAAATAAAAAAAAAGTAATTCATTCTCATTATGATAAAATTTAATTCCTAATTATTAAAATTAGACATTTACTTCTGCCACCCTCTTAGTTACTCACGCGCCTTACGTCTTTCCCATTTTAGTGTTTTACATTTCCGCTATTTAAGTAGCGGACGTTGTAAGAATGAGTAATTTTTAAAAAATACCGTTAACTACTTAAGTAGTGGATGTTGTGTTTTTGGATGTATCCACTATCTAAGTAACAGATAGGAGTATTTTGATAAAGTTATAGTGCACACGAGAAAATAATAGGGTGGCAAAAGCGAATTTCTTAAAATTACTTTTTAATAGTCCGTTACAAACGGCCCTATATGTATCCGTTTGAGCCCATGATAATTTATATGGCCTTCTCATTACAGTGCAATCTTGAACAGAATTAAAAAAAAAAAAAAAAAAAAAAAAAACGAAGCGTGGTTCTTCTTCAACCTCGACGGCTTGTTACAGGAAGCTGAGAACAAAACAAACAGCTATAGCTTTTTCGCATTTTCTATTTGTTCTGAATAGAATATCCTTCGAAATTTAGGGTTTTTGAAGCACCTAAACCCACTCACTATGCTAAACCTAAATTCACGATTAGCTAGAGTAGCAATTTCCATTGCTAAACACCTCTCCACAAGTAAGTAATTACTTCTACTATTCTTTTTTCTACCTCCATTTTTCATAATTATTCAGCTTAATCATTTTTTCATCTTTTTCGTTCTTTTTGACAGGGAATTATACATCCGTATGTAGAGCAGGATATACTCCAATCGCCCATCTACAACCTTTGGTTAGTCTTTTCTTTATCAAACAATATTCAGAATTTCAATTTTCTTTTGCTATTAGTTCAGGAATGGAAAAAATGGATCGCTATGAGTTAAATGTATTTACTTTTTCTCTTTTGAAAAATGTTTATAACTAACATTATATGGCTTTGAATATGGGTTTTTAGGGGATTTAGTTGCCTTTGATTATTTGTTGCTAGAGATAAAATTAACATTTGGTAAACCAGTAAATCACCATTGTTCCGTGATATGTTATTTAGTACAAAGTGTTGCTAAGTAGTGGCTATTGCCGCCCTATTGATTTTGGTATGGAATTTTAAGATGGCAGAATGAAGTTTCTGGGAAGAAGAGAGGAGAAATTAGAGAACTGATTATTGCAATTATTGTCATTTTTTTAGTAATGGCGATGTGGTGGTGTTTGGATTTGGAATCCATAAATTTTATAAAATGTAGATAGATGTGCTTGATTGCATGTACATTTGATTTACTGGAGAAATTGTTTTGTTAAATATTTACTTTCTTATGCTATTGATTTATGCTTATCTATGTTTCACTCATGTAATATTTTTTGTTTATTGTTATGATTTTACAGTTTCGACAGAATTCATTGACTAATTTATACAAGGGATCCATGTTTAAAATGCATAATTTCCTGTCAACAACGACATCTAACAACACTGCTGAGGGTGGGAGTGAACAAAACAACACGTAAGTTTTCTTTGTTTGAGATGACAGATTCTGTAGGAGTTTCTTATACTTTTGTTAATATGTCAGCATTCGAAATCACACTAATGGCTGTGTGCATATTTTACTACTTACAGTGTTGGATGTGGAAGCAATATTGATCATCTAGATAAATCATTTCTCAATTAATTTTTTTAGGTTGCTGGCACAGTGGCACTTATAAAAGCCATTGCGTAGATCTACAACATCGTACTTTTTTTGTCACCTTTTGACACACTACATATATAGTGTGCCCCTGCTAATTGTAAACCGGTAATTTCTTATTTTTAGCTAGGCATATTTGATCATTAGACAAGAGCTCACCAGTGTTACAAAGTGGACCTTTTCTTTTACCGACAAGTTTTAACTTAGATAAGTAGTTGTCTAGAGTAGCAATATATTATCAGCCACTACATCAGTTCTTGATCATAGAGCTTATTTTAAATACCGAGTCCTGCAAACGCGAAAGAGTTAATAACAGTGTTATGAACTATGTTGTTCGATATGATTAATTTTCAGAGGCATTTAAGATTTTGTAAATGTGTTTTGTCACACAAGTATTGATGTCTGGCATTCCGCTTTACCCTTACATGTATGTTCACATCCCAATTTTCTAGATTTAACGCTCTCAACCACAGGGTTATGATATCTGAGCAAGAGTTATGTTGATGCTAGAGTTCAACACTTAAACCAAAATGGCAACAGTAGCAACCTTTGAGCATATGTTGCTCCAGCTTTCACATTTATCTGAAATTATTTCCTTTCCATATTCACATCCAATTTCGAGAATCCTCACAATTATCAAATGCTCAACTGGCCTCTTCATGATTTTGACCAGTGAACTTAACCTGGCATAGGATAGGCTGTGCAGTTATTGTTGTACGTTGATCATATATTCTATTTGAAGTTAGTTGTGCATCATGTGAGTGTGATGGATCAAATGACTAGTTAAATATAGAATGGAGTAGTCCCATTCTTGGTTGAGTGCTTTAGGACACCATATCTTCATTTTTGTTTGTGTCAACCCTATGATTCCCAGATGACCATATCTTCATTTTAGAAAACAGTATGTCATCTTTTTTATATGCTCCTTACTCTTCATGACAACTTTGTGCAGGATATCTGTGACTTTTGTTGATAAGGATGGTGAGGAGAAGCTTATAAAAGTCCCCATTGGAATGTCTATGCTAGAAGCTGCTCATGAAAACGACATTGAACTTGAAGGTATGCACTTCCGATATTTGCCGTTATACCATTTTGTCCCTAAATTGATGCTCTTGTGGGTTCATCTTTGTTTCTTGATGTGTAGTTTTTGTGTTTGATAGAGCACACAAATATTATTTCATAAAGTAACTACTATGGGATCATCTTTTTCGTTATTGATTTTCATAAAATTTTTCATTCTTGCTACATATTTTGTGTTACCTTCCTCATGATAGATACATCTCGATCCCTTTCATGGGCCACATTTTTTATTGACAGTAGGTGCTTCTGTTGGTTTTGTATTTATCTACTTTTTGCTCTCTTTTTGGCTGATTTTTTATCTTGTCTTCTTTTTTGTCGTAGCTTCATTTCTTCAGGCTTTTGCTCTGTAATTGGTCTTCAAAGTGCTAAATTACTACTAAATTAACTACTAAAAATACTACCTAAATTTCTGTCATCAGTATGCACTTCTGATATTTGCCGTTATACCATTTCGTCCCTAATTTGATGCTCTTGTGGGTTCATCTTTGTTTCTTGATGTGTAGTTTTTGTGTTTGATAGAGCACACAAATTTTATTTCATCAATGTAACTACAATGGGATCATCTTTTTCATTGTTGATTTTCATAAAATTTTTCATTCTTGCTACATATTTTGTGTTACCTTCCTCATGATAGATACATCTCGGTCCCTTTCATGGGCCACATTTTTTATTGACACTAGGTGCTTCTGTTGGTTTTGTATTTATCTACTTTTTGCTCTCTTTTTGGCTGATTTTTGATCTTGTCTTCTTTTTTGTCGTAGCTTCATTTCTTCAGGCTTTTGCTCTGTAATTGGTCTTCAAAGTGCTAAATTACTACTAAATTAACTACTAAAAATACTACCTAAATTCCTGTCATCAGTATGCACTTCTGATATTTGCCGTTATACCATTTTGTCCCTAAATTGATGCTCTTGTGGATTCATCTTTGTTTCTTGATGTGTTGTTTTTGTGTTTGATAGAGCACACAAATATTATTTCATCAATGTAACTACAATGGGATCATCTTTTTCGTTGTTGATTTTCATAAATTTTTTCATTCTTGCTACTATTTTGTGTTACCTTCCTCATGATAGATACATCTCGGTCCTTTTTATGGGCCACATTTTTTATTGACATTAGGTGCTTCTGTTGGTTCGTGTCAGTTTGCATCTCCAGTTTCCTCTTACCAATGTTAAATTTCTTACTTGATGTTATTGCAGGGGCATGTGAGGGCTCACTTGCGTGTTCAACTTGCCATGTTATAGTCATGGTACTACACGGGTGATTTATAGAGTAGAGTTCCGTTTGAGATTAATTTTATTATTTTCCTGAAGGGCTATTTTCATCTTACTTGCAGGATGTAGAATATTACAATAAATTAGAAGATCCCACCGACGAGGAAAATGACATGTTGGATCTAGCTTTTGGGCTTTGTGAAACGTGGGTTTTCTTATGCATGGAACATGGAGTTTAATTTTCATGTTCTATTTATATTTCTTCCAAATTCTTCATAGACTAATTTTGAAAGTTATGCAGATCACGTCTCGGTTGCCAAGTGATCGCTAAACCTGAACTTGATGGAGTTCGTTTAGCTCTTCCTGCTGCCACTCGCAATTTTGCTGTTGATGGTTATGTGCCGAAACCACATTAGTTATTATCACTGGAATTTTTTTGGTGTAATGCAAAGAATGCAGCTATCTCAGTTTTGTAGCTTCACACACCGAGTTAGATAAATGAGCGTTTATTGATCTTAGTAATTTTTTGGTGCCGAGTTTAGTCGTGATCACTTAGCTCCTCTGTATGACAGACCAGAGAGATAATGGTGGAATTTCAACGGGCTACAATTGCTTGCCAATAAACTACTTGTATTGTATTATTTTTTTATTGTACTAGTGAATTCTGTCTTAACACTCTCTAACTCTAAATAAATAAAAGATCAAAAGAAGGAAATGCTGTGTATTTGGAGTTCTTGTATTCAAGAATATTGATTCAAAACAAACAACTGATAGTTTTCATTTATTATTCTTGTTGCATTGCAACATGATTTGTAGTTGAAAATTGGTCTGAGAAATAAGTTTCAGGAAGCCACTATTAGCTGGCTTGCATTATTTTATGTTGCGTCTTATTTTTCGCTTCCCTTATTTTAAAAGTTGCTTGAGAACTTTTGAAAAGAAGCCTTTAACTTTAGCCCAGCTAAATTTAAGAAGGTAGTTGAGGGCAGAGATTGAGGAAAAGATGGTACTACTAGGCATGGACTGACACACATTAATAAGTGTGAGGGGGCAAGTTCGTCACTATGTTTTCATTTATTTATACCACTGCATATATATCGAATTTTCTAAATATAGGGTCAACTTGAGAAATTATATATTTTTTTTTAAATATAAATCTCTTTAAACTTGAGAAATAGGTATTTATTTTTCTAACTTGTTGCATCATTATCCTTTTAGTTGATTTTTGTTATTTTGTTGCATCGTGATTGTTAACGTTGACTTCTAACATGGTGGGTATTTTGATGAAAAAAACACATGTTAGAGGAGATTATTTTGTAACGGATGGTGACTGAAACGGACAGTGCAACAAGATAATAATTTACAAATGTGATGCAAATGATATTTAGAAACTAAATTGATAGTTTATTCTTTCTTTTCTTATTTCTATTCTTTTGTTGGGGTTTAAGTGTTAAGTCTCAAATTGATTATGATGAGTTAAATATTCGATACATATACCTAATATCTGTTTTGAATGAAGATGTAGTGTCTTTCTCTTTTGTAGGTCGGTATTTTTATGTTGTTTCTTAGGACACTCCTCTGAATTCCTCACACTTTTTAAGTTTCAATTTTGATTGGATTATTTTGCTGCTGTGGTTACCTCTGTCTGGTTTTAAAGCCATTTATGTTGTTGTCTTTTTTCATAGCTGACTCAGTGACTTGAGAGATTATATGTAAAAAAAGGCATGAGATGCATGCAGTTCAAACGTGGACCAATTAATTAAGAAGAAGTGGTGAACAAAAATTGATCAGGAAACAAACCAAAACAGTAACTATGTTACATGTGCAGAAAAAAACTGTGTGCATGGATGAGTCTTATCTCCCTGTTGGTCATAAAAGAGAGAGAGAGGTAGGATTAATCGAAGGGGTGGTATCTTAACAGTAGAGACATAGCAATAGCATATCTTATCTCATGACTGCAATGCAATGAAAAGCCAAGGACAGAATACATGAATGTTGTTATTGATTACATTCTGCAATCCCAACGAATACCTCAACTCCCACCTGTCCCACAACACAACACGATTAAAAGTAGTAAATAAAGTTTTGCCCCCACATGACTGGATCCATCCAGTAGTTATTATTTTTGTATTACTCTTCATGTCAACTGTTTCCAATGATCAAGACAGCAGGGAATGCCTATTTCTAGTTCAGCTCAATTTATTATTTATTGCAGTATACTCTACTTAGCAGTAAAGCTCAACATATCACAAATTTCGTATCTAAAAAATAATTCTAATTTGCACATCTTTATGTCAGAATTACGGTGACTCACCATAATTTTATAGAAGCTATAGAGTGTAACTTCTATAAAATCATGGTAAATTGACATAATTCTCATGTATCCAATATGATACCAAACATAAATTTACTCTACTTAGAGGTATGTTTTGGTATATAGAAAACTTAATACACTATTTTACCCATCTTTCACATCTTATCAACTTTTTATTTAGTTGTTTGTTCAAATTAATCTTCTTACCAATTTATACACATTCTAATTTATGACGCTTACACATTTTTATAAAAACAACTTTCTTAGTCGATGGTATCACTCTTGCCAAAAAAGAAGAGTGTTACTCTTTAAAGCAATTATTAAGGATACATTTGTTACCGATTAAAAAATTAGTGATTTTGATATTAAATAATTTAGAGATTAATTTTTAGAGATTTTATAGAAAAGTAGAATTTACTTTGTGTTTGTTTATTGTAATAAAAATCACTTTTTTTAATAAAATAATCTTTAACTTGTTTGGATACAATCTGTAAAAGTGATTTTCTTAGTTATAAAATAACCACACTTGTTTTCTCTCTCCTCTAAAAAAATCAATTATTTGAGAAGCTACTTTTAGCAGCTTCTCATTTTTAATTGTTTTCTGATTATTTTTATATTCTGATTTTTTAAAAAATCTATAACAAACAGATGTAATATTTTTAAAAATAATTATTTTTATAAAAGATTGATTTTTTTCTAAAATAATCTATAACAAACGGCCTCAAAGTCTTATCTCTTTTCAATACAATTTTTTTTAAAAAAATAAGCATTACAATTTCAAAGATATATTTGCCTTTTTGCAAAAGTCTAATTATATTTTTAATAACAAAAATGTTTCCAAAGATCAAGACAGCAGGGAATCCCTATTTCTAGTTCAGCTCAATTTATTATTTATTACAGTATACTCTACCAAGGAGTAAAGCTTAATATATCACACATTTCTCATCTAAAAAATAATTCCAATTTGCACATATTAGTGTCTGTTTGATATTATGGTCAGAATCACAGTGACTCACTACAAAAGCTATAGAGTGTAGTTTTTGTAAAATCACAGTGAGTCACTATAATTCTGACATATTCATCATGAATGGCATGACAATAAAACTCATACCCGCGGGTACCCGCCCAAATCATACACGCTTTGACGGGGAAAACCCGAGTTGACTGGGTTTGGGTTTTCCCCGATTTCAAAAGACGGGGTTGGGGCGGGTAATGAGGACATTGATACCCACCCTGAACCCGTCCCCGAACCCGCCCCGCTTATATTAAAATTAGATTTTACCTCTTTTAAATTAGAAATCCTTAAACAATCTCTTAAATTACATTCATATGTTTATTTTTTATCCTTGATTTGAGTATTAAACAAACTATTTTCTCTATTTCTTTTCTATATTTAAAAAAATATCGTTGAAACAAAATAATTTTTGGGCCTTTAACTTCTTTTTTTAATAAAAAAATATTAAAATGCAATCCAAATTTATGTTGGAAGAGGTATAACGGGGATACCCGAACCCCGTTGGGATACCCGATCCCCGTTGGGTTTAGGTTTGGGGTTATACTTTTTATCCCCGCTTGAAATTGGGATGGGTTTGGGGAAAACCCGAACTATATGAGTTTGGGTTTGGGGAAGGCAAAATCCGTCCCCTCCCCGCCCCGCCCCATTGCCATGCTTGATGATACCAAATATATATAGGCCTACTCTACTTAGAGGTATATAGAAAACATAATACACTATTTTATCCATCTTTCCCTTTATGGATTCACATCTTATCAACTTTCTATTTAGTTGTTTCTTCAAATTAATCTTCTTACCAATTTATACACATTCTAATTTATGACTCTTGCACACTTTTATACAAACAACTTTTTAAGTAGATGGTGTCACTCTTGCCAAAAAAAAAGGAGAGCAGATAGTGTCACTCTTTACAAAAGCAATTATTATTTATTAAGTCTTATCTATTTAATTTTCAATACAACTTACTAATTTTTTTCTCTCAATAATAATTTATGTGTTACGTTAAATTAATATATTTCATATCAACTTTAGGGTAACGTTACCGCTCATATATAAACATATTAAGTAAATTATACTTTGTACCTCATAAATTTTTAATGTAACTTGTCCCGAGTGACAATGATGTGAGATTCACAATGTTACGATATGTCATATGCTCAATACAATTTCAAAGATATTGTCAAATAACCGATTATTCTAAAAACTTATCCCAAAAAATTTAAGATGATAGGATAGAGCTACATCAATGGTTTTATATTATTTCTAACATGTCCTCTCACGCAAGAGCCCACTTGGGCTTGAAGCGTGGATAATACATAGAGGGGAGCGGGGATCGAACTCTAGATCACTTAGTCATAGAGGCTCTGATACCATGTCAAATAACCGATTATCCCAAAAACTTAAGCTGATAGGATAGAGCTACATCAATGATTTTATATTATTTCTAACAGATATATTTGCCTTTCTGCAAAACTCTAACTGTATTTTTAATAGCAGAAATGTTATTCAAACACTATTATCGATCTAACAAATACTCCTATTTCTTGTTAAAAAAAAAAACTCCTATACAACGATTATTATACACTTTTTGCTTTTTTAAAATATTTTTAGCATGTCACGAATTCCGTGTTATAGCACATCTCTTTTATCAATAATCAACATTCACAATTTGAGGGAATTGAGATCAGTTGTTGTTATTATGCACACAGTTTGATGTTGTTTCTAATCTCAACCGTTGATTTAAGATTGAGCGGTCTAAATAACACATCAATTTAATACATCTAAATGATCTTGACCATTGACTGAAATCGTACGGTTGAAAATTGTATCTGCGTCAACACCAAATCCAATTCCCAATTTGAGAAGATAAATTTGTTTGCTTTATTGAATAGTAGGAATACTTGTTTTTGTGGGTATTACGTCTAGGAATACAATACTCAACCCTCTACCACTCCATAACATGCCGTATTTATGACTTATGAAATGTACAATACTCTATTGTATTGTAAATGTCGGTATTGTATAATAAAGTCTCATACCTATAAAAAATAAAAAAATGGTATATACTAGTAATAGTAGTATAGTAGTAGCAATTTTCGAAGGAAGTCACATGCATATGGATGCGTTGAATATCTGTCATGATGCTGAGTAATCCGTACTTGAGAGAGTAAATACATCTGCTCAATTTTATTGAATGCAATTAACTACCATACACAACCAACCACATTCACTATCACTCATGTTATATATTGTGGGGCAAATACTCACCTTTCACACTCGTCAACCTTCTCACATTTACTCTTTCTTTACTTCTCAACTATGGAGCTCATAGACTTCATTATGCTCTTTTTCGCCCTCGCATTCTTCCGTTGGTGGTGGCACCGCTGGTCAAAAACCGGCGGTGGCGCCAAAAATCTTCCACCAGGACCACCTGGGTGGCCGATCGTTGGCAACCTCTTTCAAGTCATCCTCCAACGTCGTCCTTTCATGTATATTGTTCGTGATTTACGTCTAAAATACGGTCCAATCTTCACCATGCAAATGGGTCAGCGCACGTTGATTATAGTCACGAGCGCTGACCTAATCCATGAAGCTCTAATCCAAAGAGGCCCACAGTTCGCTAGCCGGCCCAAAGACTCTCCCATTCGCCTTATCTTCAGCATGGGAAAGTGTGCCATCAACTCTGCCGAGTACGGTCCACTTTGGCGTTCCCTCCGCCGCAACCTTGTCTCGGAGATGATATCACCACTTAGAGTGAAACAGTGCAGTTGGATTAGAAAATGGGCCATGGAAGCTCATATGAGAAGGATCCAAAGAGAAGCCCAAGAAAACGGTTTTGTTGAAGTAATGAGTAATTGCAGACTCACCATTTGTAGCATTCTCATTTGTCTATGTTTTGGTGCTAAAATAACAGAGGAACGAATCAGAGACATTGAGAGTGTTCTCAAAGAGGTTATGCTTATTACACTTCCGAAGCTTCCAGATTTTTTACCAGTTTTAACACCGTTGTTCCGTGGACATGTCAAGGAAGCAAGAAAGCTAAGGAAGAAACAGGTGGAGCTAATAGCGCCGTTGATTAGGAATCGGAAAGCTTACGTGGACAGCGATGGAAAATGCGGAGATCCAGAGATGGTAACTTCTAACTAATCATAACTACTTTTCTTTTTTGTTAGTGAAACAAATATTCTCTTAGCGCAACTGCATAACCTAATCATAACTACTTTGTAACCGCTTAAACTTAGATAGTACTCTCTCCGTCCCTCCATATAAATTATATTAATTTCTATTGCATATTGTTAATGTCTCCAATTTATTTGTAGAAGTAACTAAAATATCATTGGCATATTTATTTATCTAGTTAATCTTAACTTTTAATATTCAAAACACTGTCTTAGTAATATTAATAAGGGTTTATTTATAAACAACAATAAATATATCTATTAAACTTGAAAGTGTGGGCTTATATTTATCAACAAATATTTTAGGACGGAGGAAGTATTGGATTTGAACTAATTGTAATTATTGTCCAATTATATCTGACAGGTGAGTCCCATTGGTGCTGGTTATGTTGATTCGTTGTTTGGTTTGGAAGTTCCCGGTAGAGGGAGATTGGGAGAAGAGGAGTTGGTTACGCTTGTCTCGGAGATTATCAGCGCTGGTACTGACACGAGTGCTACGGCGATTGAGTGGGCGTTGCTTCATTTAGTGATGGATCAAGAGATTCAAGAGAGGTTGTATAGGGAAATTGTTGGGTGTGTTGGGAAATGTGGTGTTGTAATGGATAGTGATGTTGAAAACATGCCTTATCTTGGTGCAATTGTGAAAGAGACTTTCCGGCGTCATCCTCCGAGTCATTTTGTGCTTTCGCACGCAGCTACGGAGGAGACAAAGCTTGGTGGATACACCGTGCCAGCGGATGCTAGTGTTGAGTTTTACACTGCTTGGTTGTCTGAGAATCCGGATATGTGGAAGGATCCGGATGAGTTTCGACCCGAGAGGTTTTTAAATGGGGATGGAGTGGATGTAGATATTACAGGAACTAAAGAGGTGAAGATGATGCCGTTTGGTGCGGGGAGGAGGATTTGTCCGGCGTGGACATTAGGAACTTTGCATATAAACATGATGTTGGCGAAAATGGTGCTTGCTTTTAGGTGGTTGCCGATTCCGAATTCCCCACCCGACCCGACTGAGACATTTGCTTTCACTGTTGTCATGAAGAATCCTCTCAAGGCTGTTATTGTTCCAAGATCCATTTAAGTTGGTTTATTACACTTACATATACTTTATCATTGCCATAATGCTAGTAATTTGTTAACTCAATTAATTAATATTTTTAGTAGTACTCCATAAGACTAGTATTTAGTGGCTTAATTGGTCGATGCTGGCTTATTAGTATATACTACTGGTATTGAATTTGTAATTTTTATGCAACAATTAGTTTCATATGTGATGCTTGCTAATAGGCTTCTCCTGCGAGGAGCCGTGTATGAGGTGAAAATCTCATGTATGGTTCTGTAATAGAGATGGAATTGAGCCTCGGTTAACGAAGGTAAAATTTTCTTTGCCATATAAACATATAGTATGGTATAATCAGGCATCAGCTACTAATACTATAGTGTATATTTTTCTTATGAGAATATGATATATGTTTATGGATCCCTTATATTCTATTGTTTACTCGTGGGAATAATAAATAAATGTTTAATTAATCATGAATAAAGTTTAATAGGTTATGTGATAATTTCAATATCACTTGATGAATATTGTGACGGAGTTGTAAATATAAAATAACAGCATTACCTTTTCAAAAAAAATAAAATAACAGCATTACTATTTAGCACGACCAATTTGTCGTTGAAAATGCACGATCAAGAGGCTGGACCAATTACAAAGGGGAAATTCTATGGTACATCTGATAATACAAAGTCAAGGTTTTGGCGGAAAAAACGGATGATGGATAAAAGATCAACGGATCATATGTTGTGGTGCATAATTGTCATATTTGTCTCGTGCTATGCAGCATTTTTCATAAAATAATGATAACTTGTAGAAGTAGTTATTTAGATATGATACTTTATGTATGTAATGTCTCTTTCAAAATGTTAAATATAGTCTAATATTAGCAATAGGACACTTTCTGTTTTTAGATATATTTTTACTTAACACCAAGTAGTATCATTAATGATTAAATGTTCAATAATGTTGGAATTTTAAGAAAAAGATGAAAATGAGCTAAAGAAGTGGTGTGCACTAACTAAATCTCAACAACTTCATTAACTTATCTCCTCATAAATGCAATGCATAACAACAACTTTAAATAAAAGAAGAAAAATGTCAACAAGCTCCCTAGTCCGAGACATCCTTCTTATGCCGATGAAAATCATCCACCATCACTTGAAATCCAACTCAAAATCCACATTTTCTAGCTTTAAAAAACCAATCACTTCACCTTTATTCTAAAAAATGTAGATTTTGAGTTGGATTTCAAGTGATGGTTGATAAGCATAAGAGATTTTTACCATTTTATTTGCTAAGACGGAGTATATACAATGTTACAGAAGAAATAATTATTTACATTTTTACATGTAGATAAAAATTAATTATGGTATATTTTATAGTAAGATTAATTATTGTTATCTTGTGTGATATTTCACATGATAAATAAAAGAGTACATATTAATGAAAACAAAAATAAAATTTTTACATTAAAAAATACAATATTTTATCTTTGAAAAAGTAAATAAAAAAACTTTTAAAAAGAAGGCTTAATGGGAGTTTTGATACCCCTATTTTCAAAAAAATTGGATTTTGATACCCCTATTTCTAAATCGGCAATTTTGATACCCCTATTTTATCAAATTTTGAAATGACATTAATCTTTATTATCTTTTGATGATGTGGCACTTTTTAGTATTACATGGCATTTATAATTTAAAATATCATTGCCATGTCAATAAATAAATATATTAAAAAACAAAATAAGGAATTATATTACTAATATGATTTAAAGAATTATATTTTTTTTGACAGTATTTAAAGAATTACTAGTAACTATTGTTATATTATAATAAAGATCTATCAATTAATAAATAAATTAATTAAAAAACAAAAGAAGAAAGGTATACGTGAAAAGGAAGACAAAGGGGTTGATGAACCCTAGACGGAAACGCTCCGTATCCATTTTTCTTCGTAAGCAATTGTGCTTTTCTTGATCAACGTTTCAGAATTTCAGAATTTCTTCATAAGCAATTTTTATACTATTTTCAGATTTTTTTTATAGTTTATTATTTTTTTAACATTTTTGTTGTACTTTTTTGTTTTCTATTTTTTTTGGATTTTTCAAAAATTTAAATTTTTTATATATATTTTGATATAATCACAAGTGGCAATTTTTTAAATTAACAAATGCCATGTAATACTAAAAAACGCCACATCATTAAAAGAGATTAAGGATGAATGTAATTTCAAAATTTAATAAAATAGGGGTATCAAAATTGCTGATTTAGAAATAGGGGTACCAAAATCCAATTTTATTTAAAAACAGGGGTACCAAAACTGCCATTAAGCCTAAAAAGAATAAAAGACCATAAAAGCCATTTGTGATTCGACTTTGACGAAAGGGCAGCATTGAAAAAGGCAGGTACAATATTCATAAATTGTTTTATTGATTGCACCCTGCAGTTCCAACGAGTCCCTCAACTCCCACCTGTCCCACGAAGTTATTGTAAATTTTTTGAAGTAAATAAAAGTTTCCCCACTTGCTATTATTTTGAGTAGCACCATTATTATTAGTATTATTTTCATGTTACCTACCTGCCTTGTTTCCCTGAGGAGGAGGAGGAGGAGGATAAGTCGGACACATTAGTTACAACTAAAGTTTATTGTACTATGAAACTCAATATCATGGAATCCTTTTAAAAAAATCTCCGAAAATTTTACAACTGTTTTCATAGAATTTGTGTATTTAACTTTTAAAAAATACTAACGTTTACAATATAAAAAATATATAATTTGTTGCGTTAAATTGGTTGTGGATGATGGATAAGTGTAGAAACTAGAAATTACATTTGAAAACAAAAATAAAAAATCTAAAAATCAGTGGTCAGTCCATGAACCATTTGTTTGATGGTAAAACCATCTAATAAGTAGCTCATGAGTGGACCACCATTATTTGTCCTTAGATTTATTATTGAACATTTGAATGAATGAGATTAAAATTGAGTAATTGTTGAAAAGTCTCAAATGAAGATATTACCCCTACCTTCTTTACTACCCCACTAGAAATTGGATATCTTGATGATCAGCTCTAACAAGGAAAAAATTATTGAGGAGAAATTGAATGGTGAGTTTGAAATGAAAGATCTGAGTGCCACTAAGAGGATGTTTGGAATGAATATTGTGAAGAATTGGGACAAGGATAAATTAGTCTTATCAAGAAAGTGGTGGAGCAGTTTAAGATGCTTGATGCTATGACCATTACCACTCTTCTGGATCATCACACAAAACTTTCAATTATGCAATCTCCTCAATCCAAGAAGAGAAAAAGAAAACAGAGAGCACTTTCTATGCAAATGTGGTAGGAAGCATCACATATGGCATGATTTGCAGAGGATTAGACTTAACATATGTGATTGGTATAGTAAACCGGTTTATGACAAATTCGAGTCAAGTGCATTTGTAAGCTTTGAAGTGGGTGTTGAGATACTTGACCGGGTCACTAAAAAGATGTTTAAAATACACAAGAGTAACACAAGAGGAAGGCGCTTTGTAGCGACGTGTAAATGTAGACTATGCTGGAAATGTGAACATTAAAAAATCTTTGTCAGATTTTGTGTTTACATTGTTTGGAACGGATATTAGTTGGAAAATAAATCAACAATCCACATGTGACATTATCTACAACTCAAACGGAGTACCTTGCCCTTGTTGAAGGGTGAAAGAAGCCGCACTGTTGAAGGGTGTGATTCGGGAGCTCAGAATTACTAAATAATATGTTAAGATACGTTATGATAGTCAAAGTGTAATTCATTTGACAAATCATCAAGTATATCATGAAAGGACAAATCACATTGACACTCATTTACATTTTATTAGAGATATGATTGAATCTAATAAAATTATAGTTGAGAAAGTTGCATCGAAAGACAGTTTAGTGGATGTGTTCGCTAAGTCATTATCTAGATCAAGTACTTAATCAATTTTGTTTAAGAGTAATTCAGAGATGGATAGAACAATAAGGTGGTTGATGATTAAATTGGCATCACCACTAATTTGAAGGCAAGATGGATAATTTTTTGTGTGTGCATTGGAAATCATAAATCTAGAAGTATGGATTGAGTATGCAAAAAATGTGAGATTCTTCAGGATAGGCATAAGGTAGTACAAGTTAGAATTGTGTAAGCTGGCTCAAGGCGGATGGTATGGGGTGCGGGGTGCATGTACCATCCATCTCTGCTATAAAAATCCTATGTTTTTTGACGGATTATGGTGAGTTGGTGACTAGAATGAGACAAAAAAGATAGAGAGTTCTTAGAGTATCATAGGCTAACATAATTGAAAACATTTTGAGAGAAATTTTAGGATTGAGAAACACACTCTAAACATCTTGAATAGCGAGGATTCATTAGAGGAAGAATCTAAATTTTTGTCTCTTATTTTCTTGTGTGAGGTTGAACAAAACAGTAAAAATCAAGGTTTGCTTTTGTTGAGCTCTTTAAACTAATTCCTTGTAACTCTTGTAGAAACTCATTGGTAATGAATCAAAGAACTGATTTATTCCCTACACATATGTCAATTTGAACCGAGTTGGATAAATTATTTTGATCTCTTTACTCCTCAACTCTTGTCTTATTTTTCGATAGATAGACGAAATTCTTAGGTTGTGTATTTACTATACATATTGGTTGTTAGTTTAATTATTTTGAGTATTTCATTTACGAAAATCTTAACATGTTAAAGGAGTTTAATATAATTTTTTTTAATCATAAAAATATTTTCTTCTTTTTTGAAGAAAATATTTTTCTTGTTACTAATGTAATATACATTTTTGACATTAATTTTATTTTATTTTAGATTATTATTTGATAAGATTCTTCCATGCCTATAATAACAAGTGAATAAATTCATGCGTATAAAAAAACAAGTGAATAAATTCTATGAAACACGTCACAGACACTTTTCGGATTAGGTGTGTCTGTGTCAGTGTCCAACACGACACTTATGATTACACTGAATTATATCATTTTTTCAAATTATTATGGTGTTATTGTGTCCGTGTCGTGTCCGATGTGCGTGTCGGTATCCGTACTTCATAGAATAAATTCATAGTCTTATTAGTCACAAAAAAACAAAAAAAGATCTATAGTCTTCTTATCTTATGTTTGTCAAAAAAAAAAATCCATCGTCTTATGGTTGTTGACCAAAATAGTGGTCTCGTCTCGTAAGGAGTAAAGAGAGAAAGATGGAGGAGTGGTGTGTGTCAATGCCAAAGGTAGAACTCCATGCTCATCTTAATGGATCCATCAGAGACTCCACTCTTCTGTAAGTCTCTATTACTCTTTTGCTTTTTCGATTCCATTCCCAAACACTCTCAATTTTTTATTACTATTTCCCCAGAGAACTTGCTAAAGGTTTGGGTCACAAAGGTCTCATAGATTTCTCCCAAGTACAACATGTTATCCTCAAAAGTATGCTCTCTTTCTTCTCTTCCTATCTCATTCATTTCTACAAATCTTAGTAATTTTATCAAATTTGCTTTTTAGGATGGATCATCATCATATTCATATTATTATGTATACATTTCACATTATTACTTAGTTGTTCTCTTTTGTAATTTCGCTACATTTAGGGACTATAGTATAGTGAGAGTGACACCGCTTCACACATTTAGGGACCAAAATGCCGAATTACTCCCAATTGCTTTTGTGAATACTGATTATGGTTTTGTAAATACAGATGATCGTTCATTAGCTGAGGTATTCAAGTTGTTTGACGTCATCCACATTCTTACAACTGATCACGCGACTGTTACAAGAATTACTAAAGAAGTATGTATGTTTGCTTAGTGCCTACTGCCTACCGCCTACTGTGGTTGTTTTATTAATCCTAATTTATTGCTTTTGCATTTACGCTAGCAACTTCTATAAGCAGGTTGTTGAAGATTTTGCTTCAGAGAATGTTGTATATGTCGAGTTGAGGACTACTCCAAAGGTAGCTAAATGATCTCAGTTTGTAGTTCTGTGTGTATGCTTGTTTCCATGGATTTGGTGAAGAAAATATTTTCTTAATTTCATGCAGAAAAATGAGTCCGAAGGAATGAGCAAACGCTCTTATATTGAAGCTGTACTGGAAGGTCTAAGAGCTGTCACTTCAGTTGATGTGGATTTTATTCCTCACACCGAGGAGCTTAAAAATCTTTCAAATCCTTTACTCTCAGTCTCAACTACAAAAGATAAAAGTAGTAATGAAAATACTAGAAAAAAGATCTTTGTTAGGCTTCTCTTAAGCATTGACCGTAGGGAGACAACAGAAGCAGCAATGGAAACTGTAAGTATAATGCACATATAATTTGAGCAAACTTAAGGCTGTTTATTACTTCCTTTGAATAATCGGCTTCTTTGCTGCAGGTCATGCTTGCTCTGGAAATGAGGCGTTTTGGGGTCGCTGGAATTGACCTGTCTGGGAATCCAGCTGTTGGTGAATGGTATATCAGCTTGATCAACGATTCCAGTGTAGTATTTTATTTCAAATATTAAACATTTATGCTTAAGCTCAAAATCACTTGTTATCATTTGCAGGGTTACATATTTGCCAGCATTAAAATTTGCACGAGAACAAGGTCTCCGTGTAACTCTTCACTGTGGAGAGGTGCTTTAGTATTTCCCTGTACCTGTTACTGTTGTTGTTTCTCTGGCTGGTTTATTATTATAATCTAATGTTTTTAGGTACCTAATTCGAGGGAGCTACATGATATGCTTGACTTTCTTCCTGAGAGGATTGGACATGCATGCTTCTTTGAGGAGGACCACTGGAGAAAGCTGAAGTCCTCTAAAATTCCGGTAGGACTTGCAATGCCTTTAGTTACACTAATGATATGATAAACCAAAATAGTAGTAATGTAACTTTTCCTTGTAAATAATCAGTAGGTAAATGGTTATGCATACTAAAACATTTTTTCTCTGTCAAATTTGAAGTTTTATTTGATCTGGAATAAGTGGAAGTCATGATGTCCCGCTTCTACTAATCATCCCTTAAGGGCTTCTGATTGTGGCTAAGTTTGAATGCTTCATATGATATTGTCTCTTCTCAATTGTTTAATTGCCAAGTTACATATATTCTATATCATCTTCATTTTCAGGTTGAACTTTGTTTGACATCAAATATTAGGACATTGTCCGTTCCATCGATAGATGTTCATCATTTTGGTAGGTTATTTTGTTTACTTTTTAAATTGAAAATCATAAATATAGAATTAATAAAAGAGCCTCATTGTATTGTCAACATCACACTAGATTTTATAGATATGAAATGATACTGTATTGTGAGAAAAAAATGTTTTTTTTTGGGTTAATATAAGAGAGAATTAGGGAATTTAGGAGCTTTATGTTTAAAATAGAAGAACATAAATACCCTCACAGAACCAGAAAAGGAATTTTTTTCACCAAGAGAAGATGATCCCCCTTCTGAATTCATTCCACGCGGCTGTATATTAGACTTTGATCAAGGAATCAAGTTCAATCAGTAATATCATGCTTTTGTTGATGCAGGGGATTTGTATAATGCAAAACATCCTGTAGTCCTGTGTACTGATGACTCAGGTGTGTTCTCCACCAGTGTCTCCAATGAATACAAAATTGCTGCTTCTTCATTCGGTAAGTTTGGCTCTACTCTTGCACTCGATAGAATTTAAACTCATAGCTAATAAACTTTGCTGACTACTTGTTGATTTGGATGTTATGTAGGCCTTGGAAGGAAGGAGCTGCTTGAGCTATCAAAGAATGCAGTTGAATTTATATTTGCGGATAATACGGTAAAGGAGGATTTAAGAAATATTTTTAGTTTAGCAGCAAAGAATCTGGAGCTCTAGATACAATTCCGTACATGGGGACTGTGTGGATGTGTATTTAGGTCATTCGATGTTATGACGCTTACGAGTTTACAGCGAGGGACGCAACTTACTCTTATTTTGTTAGTAGCCAATGAGTTAACAAGGTTGGCTTAGGCTGGTAGTGGTGCTTCAGAATAGATTGAAATTGGTTATTCGTAAAAAAACATTCATAAATCAGGCATTCTAGTGATTCTTCTAGGAGTTTTTCAGTGGTTAGTGAAATTGGAGATGGTCAAGTCATTAGGCATTAGGCATGTGTTGATCAAGTGGCTGCTATAAGCCAATTTTTATATTTGACCACTATATATGAGTGGCTATGTTCTTGTCCATATTATGCCATGCAATACAACAAGAGACTCTTCTTTTTTTCTTGGGGCTGCGAGATTCCAACAGTAGACCAAAGCATGCCTTGGTTGGTACATAGTGTCTGTTGAGTTTTTCTTCTTCTTGACAGATCATTTAAGTTGTTAGAGCATGCATAATAACAAATAAAATGGGACATAACATGAAATATCACAAGTCATGAGTTTAATTTTATGCAGTTCATTGATTCAAAATAAAAAAATTATGCAGTCCAAATTCCTCAGCAGATGTCCTACTGACTTAGTAATGAGTTTAATTTTGCTAAATTCCTCTCAGCAGATGTCCTACTGAGTTATGAGTTTAATTTTGATTAGACGTAGCTTATAATTTGTGTCTTGTACTTTTTAGCTAAAAGATCAGTTTGATAACAATTTATTCATAATGAACTTATAACTTATTTTATTATCTTATAACTTAAAAAAAATACATTATATCATATTAAAAGATACTTTTTTTAAAATTTTTTTACAAATGAGCTGTTGATCAAACCCACAACTTCTAGCATACTATCTAAATCTCTCGCGATTATATCAAACTTAGTGACTTATATAAAAGGTACTTTGATAATTAAAAGTTTATTCTTTGGAATATACATTGCAAGCCAAACATATACTGTAGTTATTCCCTTTTTTTTTTTGAAAAATTTCCCATCAACTATTAATCTAAAACAAAAAAATGTTGCTTCAAATACTGTTCTGACCCTCTCTAATAAAATTTAATGATTTCAATAACACATCATTTAAGGGGTAACATTGGCATTAAATCCTTACTTTTCTAATAATGGTTCTAAGGTTAAAATGACACTGTTTCCCCATATTACCCCTTATACTCCATGTCAATTCTGTTTAACAAAAAAGAGGGAAAATTTGAAAATCAGGGACATATTTGGCTTTTCATAAAGTTTAACAGATATCCTGCTTTCTCATTAACACACACTGCTCAATGCAAGATTTGGTTCAAAAGTAACTGATTGGACAATTGGACAAAGAGGAAGTCTAAAAGATACTATTGCAAAACCTATAGCTTATATCCTCCTTCTCAACCGAGCTCTTCTCTCAGTTCCATTCATTCCATTCAAACTCATACAAACAGATTTCACAGCAGCATTTGAAGGTAAATATATTCTCCATCTTCATTAATTTTATAAATATCTCTTCCTTTTACTCATGCTAAAAGATCTTTCAAGGTTTATCAACATTTGTTTAACATATTATATTTTCTTTAACCAACATCTATTTTATACTTAGATGGAGAGATCTTACCATGCCATCAAGGATATCAACAAGAAAAAAGAAGTATGGAAACTTGCAGTCATTGTGGATGAACTTTGGAGTGCTTTTAAAGGAGATAAGGAAGACACACTTGAAATGCTTTTAAGGGATATTAATGTAAGCATTCCAAAAGTTTTGTTCATATATTACTTAAAAGTTCATCATAATAAAAGATTTGTTCATATTTTTTTCTAGAATCAAAGCTGAAATCCATGATTTGTTCATATATTACTTATACATGTTTCAATCAAAGCTGAAAATCGAAATTTGACTGATAATAGGGAGATACTATTCACGCTACTATCAACACAAATGACATTTCTGCTTGGAAAGACAAAATATCACAAGGAAAAACCTACTACATGAATAATTTTAGAGTTGGTGTCAATGATCATAAATTTAAAATGTCCCAGCACGCGTGTAAGTTAACATTTGTAGCAGCAACAAGGGTTCACGAGCTTGACATACCTGCAATGCCTACCACTTTGTTCATGTTCAAAGACTTTGGCGAAATACTCTCAGGGAATTATGAACCGGACGTCTTAGTTGGTAAAACATCTTTTTAAAATTATAGTCAGTTATTAAAATTTTAAAGTAACTGACCATTTATAACTAACTTTTGTTTTAGATGCTATTGGTGTTGTGCAAGAAATTGGGAAGTGTGTCTCTGCTTCTTCTACAAAGAAAGGAAATGTTGCTTTCAAGATGATGAATAAAAGGTTTTTTATTTTACAATTTACAACTTTTACAGATTTTGTTTTCTAAATGAAATGTTGCTTTTTTAAATGATGCTTTATTTGATGTATCTATTATCATAGTGAACACCTGCTTGATTGCACATTGTGGGATGCTTTGGCTGCTGAGTTTCTTGAGAGATACAACAACCGAACTGATTTTGGTCCATTTGTTCTCATTATCAATCATGCAAGGGTTAAGGAAGCACAAGGTACATATCAGTTACTTTTTATCATTGCTTTGTATAATTCCCGAAATTGACAATAAGCTAAAAGAACTAAATTATTTATGTTATCACAGGGATTTATCCTTTACAACTGTCTAATGTTTGGAACGGAACTAAACTGTTATTTGATGAAAACATTCCTGAAATCAAAGAATTCAAATCTAGGTATATATACTTATTTAAGATCACTTTGTCTTATACATACACTTTTACAAGAACTTATTTTTTTTATATGTTATCAGTTTTCCCAAGAATGCTAATTATTCAACACAAAGTGCTGCAATATCTAATTTTACTCAAGGATTCACTCAAGGTTCTGTGGGATCTCAGTACAATTCTGATGAACTTTTCATGAGCAGGGCAAAGGTTTTAAGTTTGGCTGAGATGAAGTTGTTGAAGACGGTCTGATTAGATTTTACACATTATTGGTTTACAAATATAAAATCTGTATGAAATTCATCTCAAATATGTTGATTATTTATCTTTTGCAGGATACATTTTGTGTGACTGTTCTGGAGACTTCACACGTTCGTACAAATGGTGGAGGTTGGTTTTTTCGCGGATGTCGTGAATGTAACAAAAAGGTTGACGGAACTGAGGCACCGTTTGCATGTATTGATGGGCATAAAACAGATGATCCCCTTATTAAGTACGCCTTTATATTCATTGAATGTAATTAGTCAACTGTGTCATTCATTTCAAACAGGAATCTACCTAAACTAACTCAACTATATTTTTCTGCATCATATTAGGTATAAACTAGATGTAGAAGTCTGCGATGGGGATGAAGAGGCAAAATTCGTATTTTGGGATAGTTCACTTGATGAGTTGATCGGAATGCCAGCATCTGAATTACTAAAGAAACAACATGAGGTTTTCAACTCAACACATTTTATAGCAACTATTGACAAAAAAAATTATCTATCTAAACCATTATTTCAATCATACTTGCAGCGTGGCATCTTTGAGGACACAGACTACCCTGATGAATTTGAAGATATTATGCATCGTACTTTTGCTTTTAGAGTTAAATGGCAATGGTCATGGGGACATGGTTCTGTCATACAGTGTAAGGATGACAAAGATTTGGTTGCCAAAATCCAAGAACAATTGCCAAATGCTGAGGTAGTAACAACTTATATCCTAAAATAAATGAAAAGACTTATGGTTGTGCTGAGGATCAATATTTAACACTTCTCCACTCATTTTAATATGTAGACCAAATGCACTGAAGCTGTACCAGTCACTCCTACTGATCAAAATACTTTGGCAACCCCTGAAGCACAGTCCAAACAGGTTTTTACAACTGAAGATATTGCAAAGTTCTCACTTTTAGACGATAACATTTTGTCTACGGTAAGTGAGCTATTTATATTGTGTACAATTATTCAATATGGAGAACATCTTCAAATACCTACTATTTTATATTTGTATTCAATTGCAGCCAAATTTGTCTGCCTCCTCTGCTGAGACTGATCCAGATACCTCTATGCAAAAGCCACCTGCTAAGAGATTTGTCAAAAAAAAAACAACTGATCATGTTGCTGAACCAGTCATGAAAACTGATAAAACTACATTGACAATACCTAAACCAAAGGTCAAACAGGTATGACTATCGACTTGATGCAAATGGTTTTCAAAATAATTGCATTTATGTATCATTAATTACAAATATGTAATCAATGTTCTCAGGTGTTTACAACTGAAGATATTGCCAAATTCTCACTAGGTGATGAGACCAGTTTGTCTCCTGTAAGTGAGCTATTTCTGATTGTGTATAGTTTTAAAATGTGTGAGTAATATCGATTGTAGCCAATACTTATTTCTGATTGAGATTTTGTATTCAATTGTAGCCAATATGTTCAGCATCTGCTGAGACTGATCCAGCTGTTTCTTCTCAAAACACACCTGCTAAGAGATTTGTCAAACAGAAAACAACTGATCATGTCCTTGATGGCCAACTATCATCGTCTAGAGGTCGAAAGATCATCAAAAAAGAGAAATAAAGGGACTATGTAGAACATCTTAGAAAAAAACAATTTCTTTGGCAATGTGTAATATTATTTTGTGTTCGTCTGCAATCTTCATTTTGTGCATTACAAAAACTTGATCTGCTGTTGTCACTATTTTGTAGACCTTTTGGAAGGATTTGTATTTTGTAGTACTTATTTTGCAAGATACCCTATTATGATGGTTCTAATGTTATTTAAATTCTATTACCCCTCTGGTTTGGCTTATTTAAATTTTATTTTCCCCTGGAGATCTACCAAACGAGTTTAATCCAAATAAGTGTGTCCATGTTTACATCTGTTCTCAGTTTTATGTCTTGATCAGTTTTAAAAACATCGGGATCATAAGTAAGTTTGATCATTTTCACCAACTGTTACTTGAAATTTATTGCTTAAAGTTTGATTCCAAAGTAATAGTATGTTTGATTCCTAATCCAAACATATGAGATGGAAAAATTGGTTATAGATTAGTACTGAATTGGTCTATTTTTTTTGCTGCAAAACATTACCTTGCATCAATACATAATGATAAAACTATATCTTTTAGTGTGTGTATCTAAACATATCTTTTAGTTGGTATAAACATTGATTTATGTTACTCATAGCTTACATGGCAAAGTCTTTTGTCCAATCAGATTTAGACAAGAACCTATAGACATTGAAATAGGTTGTGTCTATATCTCAAAAACAACTTTTCAGCTGATATGATCTAAAGTTATGTACAGTTTCTTGGATATTGTCATTTCAGTACATTTTACAGCACATTTCAATTTGACAATATGGTACTTTTCTTTTTTGTATATCATATCTTTAGCAAAGGACATCAACTTTACTGTCACATAACTTCTACTCCATCAGTTTGTAGTAAAAATATGGTGGGTTGTTCTATTAATAATTATTAATTTTGGCTCATGAACTTAAATTTTCATCCATTACATTCATCAAGCAGACTTATGTAACAGCGTAAATGCTTATAGTTTTAGGATTATGAAAAATCAAGCAAATTTTTGTAATATAGTTTAAATAGATTGTAGATGTACAGCCAACTTTGTCTATAATTATCAATAAAGCACATATTACTCATATACGAATTTACTTTTAAATCGGCTAATTAACATCAAGCAAGAATGTCTTTTTGATCATGACTCAATAGTACCAATCTTGGATTATTTATTAATAGGTTCAATTTAGCCAACAACCATCTAACTTACCTTAGCTCAACACATTAAATTTTGCATTGCTCAATTAATGCTTTCTCAACTACTTAACTTATCTGTAATGAATTATTGTTCTATATATTGGTTTAACTCATGACAAAATTATACTGCAACATGGATTTAGAAATTCAACGCTTAAATGAGCAGCCTAAAGGAAAATTTTCTACCGTGCTTATAAACAACCAGGTTTTCTTTGTGAATATTATTACCAAATTCAATTTAAATTACAACAACATGTTCTTTGTTTTTACTTATTAACTGCCTATCTAATCACATTAGTATTGTTGTCTTCTTTTTTTGCTTACAAGTTTTATGGAGAAGTCGACCCCAAATTTGTTGAAGAATTCCAAGATGAACTTAACAAAGATTGGCACATTTGGGATCAAAGTGGAAAACATCATACTCTAACATTTACAATGCATCATATTGTTCCATATCTAACTGATGGTTGGTTTGGACTGTGCCAGTTTTTAAAAATTGAACAACCTAGGGAAATATTGTTCACATACTACGGAGGTAACACTTTTCGCATAACACTGCAAAGTATGTTAACCACAACAGCCTTATATCCATCATTTCATAGTCAGTCTACAAAACCAAACGAAGCAATCTATTTTGATTTACCACTCTCAAGTGTTGTTGACTATACCTCAGAATTGGTATATACAATCTCTGACTTATGCTTTGAAGTATTTATTTTTTTAATTTTGTTACTATAGTAATATGATAGTTGGTGAATATTTTGATTTGAACTATATACTAACATTATTGCAATTTTCTCTTATTGTTTACCAGCCTTTGCAAAACGAATTTGCCAAGTTTGTTATTGAAAAAGATTTCAAGACTATCCTTATGTGTAATGATCACCTTGATATAGTTCAATGTTCTATTATTACTAGCTATCATCAGAAATCACAAACCAAAATAGGCCATGGATGGAAACACTTTTGCAAAATTGGACAATATCAGCAAGGTCATACTCTAAGATTCAAGTATGGAGGAAGACATGCAAAGATGTTGCTTCATGTCATCAACTTGAATATTTAAAATATATGGAACATGTACTATGACTTATGATGTAAACTATGTTATTTGAACTTTGTCTTTCTATTAGAACCATTAGAACTTTATCTCCAGCTGTTTTTCTACTTGCTAATTCTCCCAATGTGAACAATCAATTAGAAGTGTGTTTGGTAGTTACAATCTTTGCATAGTTCCAATACTTACTGTCTTAGTTACAGCAGAAGCTATATGCATAGTCTTACATAGGTTATTTAATCACTTTACTCAATCTAAAAAATTAAGCATGACTTCCCTATTTTCAGGAATTTTACTGTACCCGAGAAAGCAGGAAACCGTCATTTAGTTTATGTCCCCAATAATGCACATACCACGCTAGATATTAGTACAAACCATTGGATATTTGCATTTGACTCCTTTTTAAAAAAAGAATGTTGCAGAGTGTGTCTTAGCAAACAAAAACGTAAAACAGAGTATAACTATAATTCAAATTCAAATGTTTTTGATATTTTACTTTAAACGACAATTCAAATTACAAAAATACTACTTCCCTCCTAAATTTGAAATTTCAAATTCCTGCCTTCTATTTTCTAAAAGAGTTTTCAAACAGATGAAAATCTTCTAATAACCTTATTCTAATCAATTAGTTATCTTCCTAGCTCAAACAAACTCAACTTCAATATCCAATTCACAAATTGTAAGTGGCAATTTAAGTGGCATTGCTAATATGTATCATGAATGGTATGCAAAGAGAATTAAAGCTGCCAAGGCAAGATTAAGAAGAATCAAAATTCTGCAGCATAAGCGCAGAATGAAACTGTTGCATACCAACAGTAGATTATCTTCATTAACCAAAAAACGAACACCTTTGTTTGATATAACATCGCCATTTCTAAACCAACAGCCAAATTTTGGTGATTCTTCATCAAATCTGACTTCATCCTCCAATGTAGCTCACTACAAATCTACACATACCTCAGGTCTTAATCTGCAGAATTTACACATTAACCTTGCCAAAAAATTTGAAGCAGTCAAAACAAATGTAATCCAAAATGACCAAAATCCTCTAAATGATTCTAACGACGATGTTGTTATTGCCAAGAGAAAACTACCTGAGATCTCAACTCATGATCAAAGCGATTCAAATTCAGAGACTTCTTCAAATTTCTCAAATGATTCGTTTGATAGTGATACAAATAGTGAGTCTGAAGATAGTGATAATGAAGAATCAGACATTGCAACAAATTCAACATCAGCACAAGGTAAAATACAAAATCAAGTCATTACTTCAATTTTTGTTGTGTTATTTTTTTTTTGGTACTGATTATTCCCTTTTAATTGTAATTTTTATTGTTTGCTAGAATACTCTGATATTGGAGATCCATTAATTGAATGTGAAGAATGTGGAGCTGCTATGTGGTATCAAGAAAGACGTGCAAAATCAAGAGACACAACCAAACCTATGTTTCAAATGTGTTGTTCTAATGGTAAAGTGCAGTTACCATATCTGAAAAATCCACCACCTCTTCTTCAAAAACTCCTTTTCGATAGCAGCTCTAAACAAAGTAAAAACTTCCAGGAAAAGATTAGAATGTATAACTCTATGTTTGCTTTTACATCACCTGGGATGAAATTTGACAACAATTTCAAAGGAAAAAGAGGGCCACCGGTTTTGAGATTACAAGGTCAACCATGTCATCGAATTGGAAGCATGTTACCTAAACTTGGCGATGCACCAAAGTTCGCACAACTTTATATTTACGATACTGATAATGAAGTACAGAATCGTATAGGGAATTATGGGTATGGATACTAAAACCCAACTTTAATTGCTTTTATTTTCATAACTTTTAATTGCCATCACTTCTCCATAGAGAAAGTTATTCAAATGATGAAGTAATTATGCTACATTCATTCTGACTCTCACAACAAGTTGAAATATAGTTACTGATGTAGATTGATGAAATGTGAATAATTTACATAATGCACTTGATTAAAATGTTTTGGTTGTGCTTTTTAAATAGATTAATACGAAACAGGCCCTGAACAATAACATTATTTATGCAACTGAAACAACTTAGTCATTTGAAGACATAGGACTTTAGATGATTTTCCTTTACTGATTCATCATAAAATAAATTTGGACTACAGGAACAATAAAGACATTGATCCTGACATTGTTGCTAATTTGGGGAAAATGCTGGATGAACACAATGTTCTTGCCAAAGGATTTAGAATGGCAAGGGACAGATTGAAAGAAGGGAATGTCAAAGATCTCAAGTTGAGGCTAATACATGATAGAAAAACCGATGGAAGAATCTACAATCAACCTACGGTATCAGAAGTCGCTGCCCTTATTGTTGGAGATATTGATGAAGGATATACTAGAGATATAATTATTCAGGAACAAAGTGGACAACTAGAACGAATTGATGAATTTCATACTGCTTATCTTGGATATCAATATCCACTTCTTTTTCCGTTTGGTGAAGATGGATATAGACGTGGTACACTACACAAGGAGAAGGAGGGAGTAGTAATTACAAAGAGAAACCGTCTCACCATTATGGATTGGCTATCATTCCGCATACAAAGTAGGAAATTTGAAGCACAAACATTATTAAGATCAAAAAGACTTTTTCAGCAATTTTTAGTTGATGGTTTTACTATGATGGAGTCTGAGAGGTTGTCATGGGTTCGTAATAATCAATCAACATTGAGGGTTGGCAAATATCAAAAACTTAATGATAATGAAGGAAATCAAGATAAAAATGGTAAGCGTGTTATCTTGCCATCAACATTTGTCGGCAGCAAGAGATACATGGACCAGTTATATTTTGATGGAATGGCCATATCTGCTTCGGTTGGTTTTCCAGATTTATTCATCACATTTACTTGCAACCCAAGCTGGCCTGAAATAAGTAGATTAGTATCAAAGCAGAATTTGAAAGCTCATGATCGGCCTGATATCCTTGCAAGAGTATTCAAGATTAAATTGAATGAATTACTAAAGGACTTAACAAAGAAACATGTTCTTGGCAAAGTTATGGCATGTAAGTTATTTGGAATACACTCTTCATATGCTTTTGTCTATAATGACCTGAACAAAGTATCTAACAACATATATTTGTATTCTTTTTGACAGATTTGTACACAATTGAATTCCAAAAGAGGGGCTTACCTCATGCTCATATTCTGCTTTTCCTTCATCCATCAAGCAAATATCCAACTCCTGATGATATTAACAAGATCATCTCAGCAGAAATCCCAAATCCAGAAAAAGATAAAGAATTGTATCATTTAGTGAAAAATCATATGATTCATGGTCCATGTGGATCAGATAACACCTCAGCACCTTGCATGCCAAATGGAATCTGTGCCAAGTATTTTCCTAAGAAAAACCAAGAAAAAACCATAGTTGATCAAGACGGTTATCCAGTATATAGAAGAAGATCAAAAAGTTTCACAATTTTAAAGAGTGGCAAAACAATGGATAATAGGCATGTTGTCCCTTACAATCCTTTTTTGTTAAAGAAGTACCAAGCTCACATCAACATGGAATGGTGTAATCAATGTACATCAATCAAATACCTATTCAAATATATTCACAAAGGTTTTGATCGGATCACAGCTACTTTTGACACACCAAACCCTGGTCAAAAACAGAAAAAAAATCAAGTTGATGAGGTGAAACAATACATCGATTGTAGGTATGTATCTCCATGTGAAGCATGTTGGAGAATTTTCTCTTTTCCAATACATGGTAGGAAACCAGCTGTCGAAAGATTGTTTTATCATTTGGAAGGACAGCACTCAGTTTACTTTCAAGATGGAGAACGAGTAGATGAAGTTTTGATGAAGCCAAGTGTTACTGAATCTATGTTCACTTCGTGGATGGAAGCAAATAAGAAATATCCACAAGCAAAAACTCTTACATATACTCAATTTGTTTCAAAGTTTGTGTATGTTAAAAAAAATCGGCAATGGAAACCAAGAAAAAGAGGATACACAATTGGTCGCCTCATTTGGGTTCCTCCAAGTACTGGTGAGTTGTATTATTTTCGCATGATGTTAACCGTAATTAAGGGACCAACAAGCTACAATGATCTCATGAAAATTGGTGACACCCAATATACCTCATACCGCGATGCTTGCTTTGCTATGGGATTTCTTGAGGATGATAAAGAATATATCAATGCCATTAAACAAGCTAAAGATTGGGGTTCTGGCTATTTTCTAAGAAGATTGTTTGTTGTCATGCTATTAGCTAATACAATGAATCGCCCTCGGCATGTTTGGGATGAGACTAAAGTTTGGTTATGTGATGGTATTCTCTATCAACAAAAGATCATAGCCAACAACAGAGGTATGGATCATAAAATGCTCCAATTACTACTAACACAATTTCATTTGATTTTAAACACTTTAAATTGTACATATTATTTCAGAAGATAACCAAACTACTAACACCTATTGGTTCATAATATTAGTTCTTAATATCATGGTCATAGCCTATTGTTTATTTAGATCATGCATCATGTTTCATAAGTTTTAGAAATAATTTACCACTAACAGATTTTATTTTTGAAGATCATTACTACTAACACATATTGATTTACTTTGAAACACTATTTATTGTTTTATATTACATCTTATGCAGATCTAAAGTTGACAGAAAAACAACTTGATAACTTGACTCTTTGTGAGATCCAAAAACTCTTAGAGGCTAATCATAAAAGTTTAGAAGATTTTCCTTCTATGCCATTTCCCAGACAGCATGTCACAGCTCATTTGGGGAATAGACTGATTTATGATGAAAAAAATTATGATGTTCAGCAGCAAAAGAAAGAATTCCAAGAACTGTACAAATTACTAACAGGTGCTTAACTCATTACAATTTTTGGTTTCTACTTTCTTTATTCAACTTGGTTTTTGGTTTGTTAGTTTTTGTGATAAGCATTAATATCCAATTGTTTGTTCACATATCACAGTAATGAGTTAAAAAATTCATACATGTCAAATTTATCAATTCTCAATACTTCTAACAACTAATAGTTACAGATAATCATTCTAAATGTATGTCAGTCAATAAAATTTTAACAAATTGATTATGGTGAAAACTTATGTGAAAATTAACCATATCATGATTATTTTGAAAACTTATATTGCACGTTAATTAATCTGCGGATTTTGCAACATTGATCAGTTATAATTTTCATGAATCATTCAAATTAAGTTTGTTTACATTAATAATAGATCAACAGAGGAAAATTTATGAAACTATCATGGGGGCTGTCAAGAAACAAAAAGGAGGAGTTTTCTTCTTACATGGCTATGGAGGAACCGGCAAAACATTTATGTGGAGGACACTTGCTTCAGCTCTAAGGTCAAAATCCCAAATTGTATTGACAGTAGCTTCAAGCGGAATTGCATCACTTCTTCTACCAGGCGGACGAACAGCACACTCTAAGTTCAAAATTCCTGTCCCTACTTTAGAAAACTCAACATGTGAGATACTCTACAATGATGACCGTGCCAACCTCTTGAAACAAACCAAGTTGATCATATGGGATGAGGCACCCATGGCTCATAAGTTCACATTTGAAGCTTTGGACAAAACCTTAAGAGATGTGATGAGTTCATACAAAAACTCTGATACAATTTTTGGTGGCAAAGTTATTGTTTTTGGAGGATACTTTAGGCAGATTTTACCTGTGGTACCAAGAGGTAGTCGTTCTGATATTGTCCATGCCTCAATCAATGCATCCAAAATCTGGGATCATTGTAAAGTATTAACTTTAACAAAAAACATGAGATTGCAAGGAGGCAAAACATCAGATGAGGTAGCTAAATTTTCTGAATGGATTTTAAAAGTAGGAGAAGGGAAATTATCTGAACCAAATGATGGTTATGCTGATATCGATATTCCAAAAGAGCTTTTGATTCTTGATTACGATGAACCAATTCCGGCTATTGTCCAAAGCACTTATCCTAATTTGGCTGATCAATACAAATGTCCAAAATTCTTGCAGTCAAGAGCCATTCTTGCTTCAACCATTCAAGTTGTGGAGGAGATCAATAACTATGTCCTTAGTCTAATTCCAGGTAAGTGCTCGATAAATTTAATCCTAAATGTGTGTCTTATAGCCATCAGGCAAAACAGTACTAATAATAATGCATTTCATATCATGTAGGAGAAGCAACTGAGTATTATAGTTGTGATTCGATCGACCAATCTGATGTTAATGATTGTGAAATATTTAACACATTAACACCAGAATTTCTGAATTCTCTAAGAACTTCAGGTTTGCCAAATCACAAGATATCTTTGAAGATTGGAACACCTATCATGCTTATGAGAAATTTAGACCAAGCTGAAGGACTATGTAATGGAACCAGATTGATTGTCACCAAACTTGCACCAAATGTTATTGAAGCTAAAGTTTTGTCAGGAAAAAACATTGGACAGGTCCACTTTATTCCTAGAATGAAAGTCTCACCATCTGAATCTCCATGGCCTTTTAAACTAAATAGAATACAGTATCCAATCATAGTGTCTTATGCAATGACTATTAACAAATCTCAAGGACAATCTTTGGACAATGTCGGATTGTACTTACCAAAAGATGTTTTTAGCCATGGACAATTTTATGTAGCAATCTCAAGAGTTACAAGGAAAGAAGGATTAAAGATACTCATCCATGATCAAGAGAAGAAAAATGAAGGTGTTTTCCCAACATCGACAACAAATGTGGTCTTTAAAGAAGTTTTCCAAAATCTTTGACAGGTAATAACTTATCTCATAAACTATCCTTCATACTTTATATATGAAAACAAAAATTAATATATGCTTTTTTGACCTATATTTGCAGATGCTCAGGTTGAATAGTCAGTTAACAGGAATACAATTCCCTCATTTGATGATAGTTGAGTTCTTTAATATATAACTATAAGTAAGGACATTTTGTATTTGGCCTAAATCCAAATAGGTTTTTTGTATCTATTCAACATTTTGTTGAAATGTATTGAAGTTTATCAGGTTTGTGAATGTCAGTCACTTTGTTCGAATATCTTCAAAACTATTTGTATTGATGTAACTTATCCTTATCATTAGTAAGACATAATTTGGGTTCAGTTGTTTTAATAGTCAGCACTTTTTGTTTTTTTTACCACACTAAGCACTTTAATATATACTCAAATAATGAGACTTCAAATATAATCAAATACAATGATAAGGAAATTTTCTAGAGGTTACTTTGGTTATATACACTGCAAGTTAGTTTTTTGATAGTCAAACTGATGATAAGTTTAAGTCAGCTTCGTATAAGGAAATATAGTTGTGACTTAGTCAATTGTCACCAATTTTAAAACTATTTTTTTTAAATTCTTTTGGAATTATCCAGATTTTATATATTCCCTACAATCCAACCTATTAAAATAATACTTATATCTCTCTATATATGTTACATCTTTCTAACAACACAGTGGTACATCTATTTGTTCCAACCAAACACCAATCCTTATGGAAAATTCTGGCAAGGAGCCTGCATATACTACACTTGACAGCTTTGAAGTGTTTCGTTCTTCATTTCAAGTAAGTATTTGAAATTCAGCTGAGTTCTATTGATAAACAACAATAGTTCTGCTACTATACTTCTAAAAATTAATGTTTGTATTCTGATTAAACTAGGATCATGCAGAAATTGACACGGATTTTGTAAATCGCCATCGCAATTGTTTGACTCAAACTTGGCGTGTCGTTAAAAACGATTTAGTATACCATGAGTTGAAGTTCAACAATGATTACGATAATCCTCTTATACTAAACGAAGGATGGAAAGATTTCAAAGAGTTCTATCAGATGTCAGACAACAGCTATATCGTCTTTGAGTACTACGGCCATGGCTTATTTGGTGTACTAGCTACTGGAGATAGAGAAAACTTGGACGAAATTCCAGCCTTCCACAGTCGTAGCGAAAATCAGGATTCAACTGCAATTTTTGATGTCAAACTCACTGGACAACATTTTGATGCCCCAAAATTAGTAAATTATTACTTTCTAACTATAAAATTCATTCATTTTAAGTCTTAATCTCTTACAATTTACAAATTGTTATGTTGCAGCCTCTGCAATTGGATTTTGCTGAGTTCCTCCATCAATTTCTTCACGAAGGAATAGTACTATGTGGATTTAATGGTGTGTCAAAGCGTATTGGTGTCTTCAATTTCGCTAATTGGGAGGAGTTCTCCAAAAATCAAAACTTCAAAGCTGGAGATCTTATTCGATTCAAATTCGAGAAAAAAAATGAAACCACTGTTTCCAACAGATGCCATGTTTTTAGGATTTACGCTTGATTCAATCAACAAAAATCCCTTTATAAACATGTGTCTAATGTTTAACTAAGTATGTTGTAGGGTTACTTTGTGATTTTGGAGTTAGTTGTACTATTGTATTTTATTTCAGTTAATCTTCTGCTCATGTACTATTAACTACATCCTTTATCTTAATATTTATTCGTGGAAACAATTATATGAGCATATTTACTTAAGTTCATCAATCTAATTAATCTAATGACAGTAATGTTACTCTAATTCCTCCAAATAAACAATTAAGTACACGAAAATTAACAATACAAGTGGTTAAAATTAATGGATTTGCAAGTAACGTACCTAAAAAGCAATAAGGGGTTCATTAAGTGGTTAGTTCAATTAATTATTCAAACAAGCAGACGTAGCATTATATAGCAACAACACAATATACTAAATAATTGAAAATTGCCTTGGAGTTAAAATATAATTTAAACTAAATACAAAAACTATTGAATAAATCTAATTAGTCAATTGTCTCTTATAAAACAAAATAAATATTGTCCTGAATTTAGTAGCGGACAAATTAAAAGAGTCTGTCCGTTTGTACGAATGACATTGTTACTTATGATAATATAGATACAACTTAACCTGACCAGATTAGCATTTTCAATTATTTTTTTTAAGAGACAATATAATCTAACATTATTTTAAAATGATCCAATTTATACATAAGCAAATACATATAATCAACAACCACTTCAACTTTATCAGATACGTTTCATCAAACTTTAAGTTTTGTACTGCATAACAAATAAACAAGCAACCTTCAAATCAAATATATCCAACAGATCATAAGTTTATTCTGCACGGATATATGTATTTAACAAGCAACCTACAATTTAACATTAATCGGAAACCATTTGATCGGTTAAAAAATAAGATAAAAATTAACGGTTTTGATGAAGTTTTGTAAGACGTTCGTACTTATGCATCTCATTGACATATCAAATGATTTCCGATTGTTGTTCATATTTTATAGACATGATCTATATAATAATAGATTTAAATCCAATTTTTAATTTTGTAATACGATTATCCGGTAAAGAATTATCAGAGGTGTCATGTTACTAAGTTTTACACCTTAGTATCTATATAATATTTAACACGGTACTGTTATGCCATGAATATAAGAGAGACCTACCACATCAACTTTTGTAGATATAATGAACAAAACCTATGGTTTTGTACTACCTAATTTTCTCATAGACCTAAGACAATAAAACAAGCAAGCTTCAAATCATATAGTATATATCCAACATATCATAAGTTTAATTTCTGGATTGAAGGTCAAATTCAATTGTGGACAACAAGGTTTGAGATGATATGCATAAAAAACCAAGGATTGAGATTCCCACTTTCTAAGATTCCCACGTCTACACAAAGGTTTCTATCACACCCAAGATAAAGTATTACTTAGTAACTATATCAATTTGCTTTGAAACTATACAAATGTTCAATTTTAAAGTTTCTATCAAACCCATGCATAAGATTTCCCACGTGGAAATATAATGGATGTCCCATCCAATATAATACAAACAAAAAATTGATGTACAATGTGGGAATCTTACAGCTAATTAAATATATCAGTGACATAAATTACAATCTCTAATAAAATTTCCCTATGTGTGCTCCATTCGTTACAAAATATAAGCAACATTTAATCAACAAAAGTAAATTTATTTGGTCTATAATTTAAATCAAATTAATCAAATTTTTTTTACATCTTTTTCCACTTATTTTGAACCGCAGAGAGAACTTAAAAATCATGTATTCCTAACTCCACTATATATTAAGTCTCAACTCAATTTGTGAAGTAGCAAAACACTTCCATGGCCAGATCAAAATGGCCAAAAATTCTTCGGGGAAGTCCTAAAGGATCCTTTTACACTGTTCATATACCTAATGCGGTTATAAATAATTCCTCCAAGCCAATTTATTTGTTTTGACTTTTTTTTTTATTTGCAATAATTCTTTATTAATATTATTATTTCGCATGCAGATTTACGGTGAATTAGATCCTTTTTTTATAGGACAATTTTACAATGAATTGGGAACGAGGTGGAATCTATATGATCAAGATGGAGTGGCCCACCAAATTGATTATAATAGGTCCATTTTGAATCCACTTATCACATTCGGTTGGCCTAGAATCAGAAATTATTATGGCTGGACAGAAAACAAAAAACTAGCATTTTATTACTTTGGCCAAGATTCATTTTTAATGGTATCTTGCGAAAATGAAGGTATTATTTCTCCGCCGGATTTCCCTCCATTTCACAGTTTTAGTACCAATGTTGGAAATTATCGGTCATTCCAAATGACAATGAATAGTGCACATGTTAATTCATCATTCTTGGTTAGTTGACTCTTTTCTTATTAATTATTCCCATCTTTGTATATCTTTTTCTATTTTAAATTTGACTAATTTATTTATTTGTAAATACAGGTACTTTCTCCACAATTGGGACATTTCGTGTCACAATTTGATCATAAAAGAATTAAATTGTCTGGACCTTTAAACCATATTGTAACTTGCAAACTCCAAATCAATGGTACAAATAATGAGAACTTGAACAATGTCACTGTTCAAATTGGCAAAGGATGGAAGAAATTTTGCGAACTTAATCAAATTGTCGAAGGAAATTGCATTGAATTTACAAGTGAAGAACAAATGGATACTAATGTTCTTATTGTTGAAAAAATCTACTAAAAAAGTGACATCAATCTTAGTTTGGACCACTATTTAATCAAATCATGTCTTTTGTCAATTTAGATTACTATGTTCTAATTTATTAATGTATTTCGATATATTTAAAGTGTGTCATCTAATATGTTTATGCTATAAACTTTATGATATGCTACAAAATAAGCTTTTGAATCTACTACCAATTTATACACATGTCATGACCTTATCCGAAGGATACTTTATAGCTTTGTCTTTTGATTACTACTGCCAATTTCTAAATTATTACACATTGTCTCTTATAGCTTCAAATCCAAATACTTTACACAATACACGTTAAGTTTAGAAATTTACAATAATGAATATTATATGTTTTCTAAAGCATTGTATCCTTAAAGTTTCCATCTATATATTTGAACTCATTTGACATAATAACTTATAACAACTCACAATATTCTCAAAGTTTGCTATTAAAACTATATTGTAGTCACAAATATGTATACTCCCGTTCCAATATGGCCAAACACAGAATATGATTTGTTTAAGGTCGTTCGTTTGAAGAAACAAGTAAGTCATTTTTTAAAGATTAGAACTTTGCATTGATATCAATTATTTTATAGTGTAAAATTACTACTTAATATTTTGTTATAGTAATTATTGTACCATGCTTTCTTAATTATAGTCATTCGCTGAGGTTGAGACAAGCTTTCTTCGTCGCCATAAGGGAGAACTAGATGGATATTGGAAGGTTAAAATAAATGATACTGATATCCACAAATTGAAATTCAACAATAACAATGAAAATCCATTGATTGGACCGAAAGGATGGAAGGAATTCAAAAAAATTCATGGATTACCCGATAATGTTGAAATTGATTTCATTTTCCATGGTAACAATTATTTTGAAGTTAGAAGCTTCAAAGAAATCACATCAGGCAATGTTATCCCACCTTTCCATAGTCGGAGTGTTGATGCGGCAAAAACGGTGTTTTTTGATTTTGAACTATCTAATCTACATGTCAACGTCCCAGAATTAGTAAGTTTTACAATTAACGAATATTTGAAAAAAAAAATTAACTCATTTCTACTTATTTTCCATTTAATTATTATGTACTTTTTCAGAAAATTGGACACGAGTTTGCAAAATTTCTTCATCAATGGAGTTTTGAGGATTTCAACCTTTGTGTAGATAAAGGTCATATGTATTCAACACAAGTAAAGCACCATCAAAGTATTAACGGCATGAAATTGACTAATTGGCGCAAAGTTTGTGATAGTCAAAAGTTCAAAATTGGAAACACAATTCGTTTCAAATTTGAAAGAGACTCGACATTTGTTAGTCGAAGATGTCATATTTTTAAACTAGCATAATGTGATCACAATGTTTTAACTTCCACTATTCCAGCTATTTTTAGCGTAGAACATGTTTGTATATCAATCGAATTCCTTTGAGACCGTGGCAACATTTGTCGTTTGTAATTTGTATGAGTTATTCTTAAAAAAATTTGGATGATGTTTTAATCTATTAATTAATCAATTTGACAATACAAAAAAATATATATAATCATAAATCATGGCATGTATATTGCGCGATTCAACCCTTTTAAAACATACACATATCTTGAATTGACTATTAAAAAAAACATTGTGAATTAATAATGGAGTGTGGCATCCGATTGTTTCTAGCTTACAATTACATTTTTTTTATTACGATACATATTGACCCACTCTCATAACTTTATTATCTTCTTCTATCTTTTGCCAACTACTATATATTACCCTTTTTATTAGTACATTTCAGAAACCAAACATCTATCACAAAAAGTATTAACAACATGACTTCTAATTGGAAACAACTTTTTCAAAGAAATATGCTAGGATGGTTTACCACCATTCATACTCCAACTAAGGTTGCATTTTACTTTTCCATTTTTAACATTTTTATAATACTTACACTTTTTAACCATTGGTAAATATCATGTGCAGAATGATGCAGAATTGGATCCATTTTTTATAGCATCTTTCTTTGAAGAACTAGGAGTTCAATGGGAAATCTATGATGGAAAGGGCATTTGTCACAATGTTCAGTTCAATGCTTCACCTGCCAAGCCACTTTTAACAACTGGCTGGAACACATTATCAAGCTATTATTCATGGACTGGATATCGAAGAATTCATTTATATTATTATGGCCAAAACCAGTTCTTCATGCTCATAGACAACAACTCTAACCATGAAAGGCTATCCTTTTTTCCACCATTTCATAGTTTAAGTACTTCGCTTCAACACTATCGTTCATTTTTTATGCGAATTGGTGTTGAGGACTTGGCTTGGACTCAGTTGGTTAGTTTGTTCAAAATTTATCAATGTTGTCATTTTACTTATAGATTTCTTCATGTTTATTACTTTGTTATCTTATTATTTTAAAAACTTTTACCACTATTTTTTTTTAATAACAGGTTCTTCGTCAAGATTTAGGAAACTTTCTCGCTTCAACCGGTCATTTTCGGATAAAAGTCAGTGGACCGTTGAACTATGTCGTCACCATCAGATTAATCGTCAACCGTGAAAATGGTAGACGTGTTAAGTTTGGACAAGGTTGGACAACTTTTTGCCATCTTAATCAAATTGCCAGTGGAAACGTGCTCAACTTCAAGGCTGCTTGCACCACAGAGTATTCACACATACTTATTGTCCGAATTGTCTAAATTAAAAGTTCCTTCCTGTATTAATTAAGTAATACTTTATGATTTATTGTTTTTAACCTTCTATTTTTATTATTGACAAAAGTTTGTTTGGCATGTTTGTTTACAAAACTTATCAATAAAATAAACGCTTAGTAGAGGAAAAATCTAATTGTTCTTGCCTATCCTTTTGGATAGATCCTTCAAAATCGATGCTGATTTTTTGTTTAGTAAGTTTATTATATTTTAACATTGAGTCTATTTTTTTGGTTAGTCAATTACCCTATGCGTCGAACAAAAATCGCGCCGAAGGCGCGAAGGATCGAAGGCGCCGAAGGCGCCAAACACTCGACCCACCGAACAAAGAAACGCGCCGAAGGCGCGTCCCGTGCGTATGCACGGGCAAGTTCCTAGTATTAACCAAACATTTTTTTATATATTTTTCTAGGAATAAGGTTCCCAGAAAATTATTCCCAAAAATAAATTTATTAAATTTGAAACAAATGCCCCTTTGAAGTTCATCGATAAGAGAAAGTCATAATTTTGTAAGGAACATAAATAACATTGTATTGTTGTGAAAAAAAATATAATTAAAAATGATATTTGTCTATAAATATTAGCCCAACTGAATAAATGTCAATATTATTAGATCGAATATTTTTATTCGAGTTCAAACTTGAGACATCGTAATTGTAAGTATGAATTTTTTTAAGTGTGTCATGTCTCATCTAAGACAATGAATAATAGGTTAAATTAATTTTTTAGTCCTTGTAAAAGATACATTGATATTTTGGTGTCAAATTTATTGAATGATATGATTAAATAATGATATTTGTAAGAAAAATGATTAAATAATGATAAAAAATTTAAATTAGTATTTTACAAAACAAATCCAACAAATAACACTAAATACTTTTGAGAGTACAAGCTAGTAATCTATACACTTAACAAAAAAGAAACGGAAAAATCATGCTGTAGATTGCATCCAATGAGGCCACATCAGCTTGGTTTTTAGGATCTTTTTCTATTCCTTTGGCATTTTTGTTTTTTGTCCTGTTCCACATATATATGTTTTGTCCCTTATTATTTCTTCTTTTAGACATGGATGAGTTGCATGGTTAGGCTCTCTTTGGCAAAAATAACGGATGACCGGTAAGCTAACTTATGGTTGATGGCTGATAGCTTATGGCTGATGACTTATAGCTGATAAGCTAATTAAAGTGTTTGGTAAAATTAACAATTCAATCATAGATAAATGGGAAATGATATAAAAAGGCATTCATAGTTAATAATAAATTTTTTATTTAAGATATTTATCATTTAGTAATTTAATTTTTTAATTTAATATATCTTTTATATTTTAATATAGAATGAAATTTATTCACTAAAATTTTACTTTAAAATTATTTTCATTTCAATTTTTATATTTTATAAAAAAAATTGAACGAAACAATATTAAATTAAATTTTAATCTTTTTTTTATAGAGGTTAAATTTTATTCTTTGAAATTTCATTTTAAATATATCTTCATTTCATTTTTTATACTTTATTAAAAAGATTAAACATATTAAAGAGGTGATAATAGGTACAGACTATAGTAACGTTGTACTAAAAACTAGGTACATCAACGTTTAAAAAAAAATCAAGAACGTAAAAAAAATAATTGGTATACAACAAAGTAAAATAAAAATAGATAGGTGCAAGTGCAACAACGTAAAAAAAAAATAGGCACACCATACCTATTTTGTTTTAAATTATACTATATAAAAAATTATAGTAAAGGATAAAAATGGATTTAAGATAAAATCATAAGGGTAAAATGGGAAGAAAAAATGATAAGCTATAAGCTCATAAGCTACTTGAATTAGCTTATGAAAAATAAGCTATAAGTCAGTAAAATAAGCTATAAGCTCTTTCTGAAAAACTGTTATCAAACAGATCTTTTAGCTTATAAGCTATAAGTCAGTTTTTTGGATTTGCCAAACAGACCCTTAGTGTGCAGAGTACATCTGGTGTAGGCTATATCTATTTTTAAAATTTTCCCTCATAAACAAGTTTACTTCTCAACATATGTTTGATATCTGGTGTAGGTCTTTTCTGTTTTCATGTAAGAAATTCATTGTATCTACCTTTAACTGATTTGTGTGCACACAAACTTTACACCTATAAGTATAACTAAATATTATTATAAATTTTTCTCCTCAAATCCTTGGTCTATAAATACCAAAGGATTGCTCATTATACACATCAAAACTGATGATGGCATATGCATCTCAACAACAATACAAAGTTTCCTATTTACTTTCATTTTTCTCCATTCTCCTTTCTTCAACACTAGACAACAAATCTTCATTTCCTTATTGTCTTTGTTTTCCATTGATTTCTTGAACTTGAAAACAGAAAATTCAATTTGATTAGATCCCATAAACAATCAAACTTTTGGTGAGGCATGAATATATGAACAAAGATTGAGACCATGAAATTACTCCATGCAAATTATTAGTTCTTTGTTTGAGACTTATTAGAGGTTACTCCGATACAAATTATTAGTATGAGTCATATGCCATATTAAATGGGTCTTATCTTTCTAAATTGGGCAGAACAATGTTTCCATTATTGAGATCAATTAGTTGGTGTTTTTGTTTATTATCAGTGGGTTTTAATTTTAAAATCGTTGTTATTTACAATCTTAAATATAAATTATATGATTCAATATCAAAATTAGTGCACCGTGCGTACGCACGGGTTAAAAAACTAGTTAGCCAACAAGAGGAGAGATATCAATAAAATCAAATAGAAAAAGTTTAATCAAGGAACAAGTTAAACTTACCAAATCCAATATAAAATTCAGTCGGCCATGGTTTCTTCTTCTAAAACGACATACATAAAAAATAAATGGTGTGGTGGATAATATAATTAGTTTAACTGACAAATGATATTCATTTAGATTCAATTTTAAAACCTTACAGTTATTACAATTATAAATTTAAGTAATATCTATTATTTTATCTACGAGCAAAAGAAAATGCGATTAAACAAGAAAATGACATTATCTTTTTTTGACAAAAGTAAAAATAAAAGATAAATAAACTACTACAGTAATTGAATAATTAAATTTCTTAAAAGTTAAGAAATTATAAAGGTTGTGTCTAAAAAAAAAAAGAAATTATAAAGGTTTTTTTTTTGAGAGAAAAAAAGTGATTAAAATGAACAAAGGACAGTGGTTCAGAATTTGATGGGATTTATGTAATTAATTAATTAACTGGTAAATAAGCATCTTCTCACCAAAAAACATTGCTTCGGTTCGTTCTGAAAACTGGAAAACACAGCACATTACCGTTCTGTGCATGATTATCAGTCCGTAAAATCTTCATTATCACATTCTTGATTTCTTGAATTTCAATCACCAATCAGTAATCGCCATTCATCAACCAACGATCAAGATTGGATCCGAACAATCTAGAACAACCAAGTTCAGTTTCACCGATAACTCTATGGTGATATAACTGAATCTTGCATCTCGATCGTAATTTCATAATGTCTTGGGGATTAGGTTGGAAGAGACCTTCCGAAATCTTCCACCTCACTCTCAGCTATGGCAACGACGATCCACCGGAGAGTCTCGCTCGGACTTCAACCTCATCCCGTTCATCATCAGCATCGTCATCTTCCTCTTCATCTTCTAACTCCTCAATCCTTTCGCAAGATCAGGACCTCGGTTTTCGAATTGAATTGGACTGGTCATCATCGGATGATGAAGATCAGGTTGCTCTCAAGCTTCAGTCGCAACTCATGGTGGCTTTACCGATGCCACAGGATACGGTTGTGATTGAACTTATGCCTCGTGAAGATGATGAGAATTCGGTGGATTTGGTTATGAAGGTTGTTAAGAGAAGGGATCCACTTCGAGCTATTACAATGGCTAAGGCGGTTAACTCTGGTCAACAGACTGATGGTACTGGTGTTTTGACACGGTTGTTGCGCTCTGATTTGGTTCCGTCATCGCCGGAAGTTGATGATAGTCTTCCCCGTGGTGGTGGCCAACATTGGACCAGTCTTGCTGTGCTCAGTATTTGTGGCTGTGGCTTGACGGTGAGTTATAGTTTTGATGTTCATTTTATAGTTACATCATACTTCTTTTAATTTAATTTAAAGATCCTTGAGTAGTTTCTTCTGATATGATTTTATGCAGTTAATGAATTTCAATTTGTGTGAGTTTGAATTCTTAACATGCAGTTAGGTTTTGCCTTTGATATTCATATGTATAATTTTGTAAATCTGATGGCCGTTGATTGATATGTATAATTTCTAAAATTGAAGAAATTAGTTAGTCTGGTTTTGTTTATTCTCTGATTTATTGCTAAGTAACATGAAATATTCATGTTGTATTATTATGTTTGCTTACATGGTATGTCCTCTCTGATGCTCTGGAAGTGCATTGGATTTTATAATTTAGGCGTGGAAATCAAACACGATTGAGTTGGATCAGGGATGTTTTTAACACTATATTTGTGTACAGGTATTTCCAGTAGAGCTTACGCAATTGCCGCACATCGAAAAACTTTATTTAAATAACAACAAGCTGGCTGTTTTGCCACCTGAGCTTGGTGAGCTAAGAAGCTTAAGAGTGCTTAGAGTTGACAACAACATGCTTATCTCTGTACCTGGTAAGCTTCTCGCTGTCCAGATTACTACCATGCAAGGATAGTAGTGAATCAGTTGTATATATGTGTATATTGCACAAGTAGAAAGATTTTCACATCATCTATTAAGTGCACTGAGCAATGTTAGGTTAGTAGTAGAAAGATTTTCACATCTTCCAACAGCACTACCTGAAAGTAATGAGCAATGTTAGGTTACATGAAGCTACCAACTGAAAACAAACATTGAAACATTGATTGTATTTGTTAAGGGATGTTTTGGGCCTCATTTAATGCAGTAATGTGTTAAAAATGACCTTGTGGATTCCAGACCCACATCAAATGTCCTCCCCTGTAGTATTTATTATTGAGATATTTCCTAAAGTATTTTGAGGTTTTAAGATTATTTTTTGTTTCTTGCTTTTATCTGATTTTTTATTTTTGCTTTTTGAGCAGCGGAACTGAGACAGTGTGTGGAATTGGTGGAGTTGTCATTGGAACACAACAAGCTTGTTCGGCCTCTTCTTGACTTCAGGTTTTCGGATTATTTTTGCGAATTTGTTTGGACTTCATGTATTCTTCTGGTCTTACTGTTGTCATGTATATGATAGGGCTATGGCTGAACTGCGTGTTCTTAGGCTATTTGGAAATCCCCTTGAGTTTCTTCCGGAAATTTTGCCCCTGCACAAACTTCGTCATCTTTCTCTTGCAAATATTAGGATTGTCGCAGATGAAAATTTGAGATCAGTAAACGTGCAAATAGAGGTAGCATTTTGCAAACAAACTGGACTATTTTTTGACATTAAAACATATTACATATTTAATTAAAATACTTTTGCTGGTCATTGCAGATGGAAAACAATTCATATTTTGGTGCATCTAGGCATAAACTTAGTGCTGCTTTCTCTCTTATATTCCGTTTTTCTTCTTGTCATCACCCTTTACTAGCATCTGCTCTAGGGAAGATTATGCAAGACCAAGGAAATAGAGTATTTGTAGGTAAAGATGAGAATGCAGTGCGGCAGCTCATAAGTATGATAAGCAGTGACAACTGTCATGTGGTATGTTTTAGTGGGTGTCTTGTCACCACGAGTTTTTTATATTTATTCTGCTGCTACATTTGATCATCATGAAATTATTCTTAATATGTTACAGGTTGAACAAGCCTGCTCTGCTCTTTCAGCCCTTGCCTCTGATGATTCTGTCGCACTGCAGCTGATGAAGGCAGATATCATGCAACCAATTGGAATAGTTTTGAAATCTGCAGGTCGGGAAGAGGTTATATCTGTATTGCAAGTTGTCGTTCAGTTGGCTTTCACATCTGATATTGTTGCTGAGAAGATGTTGACCAAGGATGTTTTGAAATCATTGAAAATCTTATGTGCGCATAAAGATCCAGAGGCAAGTTAGTTTCTTTTCGTTATAATCATTTAATTGATTCCATACAAGTTTGATAAAACTTTTTTTGTTTTCACTTTTAATTAGAGAACTCTCATATTTTCACTCTGTTTTTTGTTTTCAAAGATATGTATGGGAGACAGTAGAAAACAAACTTTTTTTGTTTTAACTATTTCATGTACAAATCTTGGCCAACAATTAACACAGCAAAAAGAAAGTCGTTATTTTGTAATTAAAAGTGAAAAAAATTAAAAATACCTAATAATTTCTGAAATCAAACAAATCCTTATATTTTAAGATCTTCTAATTTAAAGGTTTACTCCATAGGTGCAAAGGCTAGCTCTGTTAGCTGTTGGGAATTTGGCCTTTTGTCTGGAGAATCGTCGCATCCTTGTTACTTCTGAAAGCTTGCGGGAACTTCTCCTACGCCTGGCTGTTGCAACTGAACCACGTGTTTATAAAGCTGCGGCACGTGCTTTGGCAATTCTTGGTTTGTCTCTGGATATAAATTTAACTGTTTTTCAGAGTGTTTTATTCTGATTATTGAATGGGTTAATTCATTTTTGCTTTTGTTGTAGGAGAAAATGAAAACCTGAGGCGTGCAATAAGAGGGAGACAAGTGGCAAAGCAAGGGCTTCGTATACTCTCAATGGATGGAGGTGGGATGAAAGGTCTAGCAACCGTGCAGATGTTAAAGGAAATTGAAAAGGGAACTGGAAAACGAATACATGAGTTGTTTGATTTAATATGCGGTACATCAACGGGTGGCATGTTAGCTGTTTCCCTTGGGATGAAGTTAATGACTTTAGAAGAATGTGAAGATATATACAAAAATCTTGGTGAGCATGTTGCTTTTAAAATGGCGCAGATTATATTTTTAAATTTTATGGATCTTTTTATATGCCCTGCCATAGTTAATAAGCTGAATCAATTTTTAATCAGGGAAACTTGTTTTTGCTGAGCCTGTTCCCAAGGACAACGAAGCTGCAACTTGGAGAGACAAGTTAGATCAACTTTATAAGAGTTCATCACAAAGTTTTAGAGTTGTTGTTCACGGATCAAAAGTATGCACTTCTTTTCTTTGTTTTTTTTATTGTCAATTTTTCTTATCACCTCTCTCTCTCTCTCTCTGTGACATACATATGCTGATATGCCTAAAGGAGTTTTTATTTTTATTGTCAATTTTTTTACTAGAATAACATTGCCTATTATATATGAGTGCAAATAGAAGTTGTTGCATGAGATAGATAGGTATAAGATGCACGGGTACTCCATTTGAGGGAGAGTACCGGTACCCGGTACGTACCCGTATCAGTACCGGGTACATATCCGTACCTTAATTTATGCCCAGACACGTACATTAGTTTTTCTAAAAATGCCGTACCTCGTACCGGATACGGGTACCGGTACTGTACCCGCACCTAGGCAACACATAGCATAGCGCATAATGTATTCTTTTCTCTGCAGCTATTAGCAATTTGGACAGCTATATTTATCTATCTCTGTATTTCCAATTCTATGCCCTAAAGGAGTATTTTGACTTATTGTCTTGCAGCACAGTGCAGATCAGTTTGAGAGGCTATTGAAGGAAATGTGTGCTGATGAGGATGGGGATCTATTAATAGATTCTGCTGTAAAAAATGTGCCCAAAGTTTTTGTAGTATCAACCTTAGTGAACATGATGCCAGCACAACCCTTCATATTTCGCAATTATCAGGTGTGAATCTAATTTTTTTTGTTGATGTTTATAAATTATACTGGCTTCTAAATTACACATGTCTATGATTTTTGATATATTGGTTTCTTTATAATCTTTAATTCTCTTGCCCGCTCACCCTTTCTGCTTTTACCATCCACAATTGTAGTACCCTGCTGGAACACCCGAGGTGGCTCTTGCAGCATCAGACAGTTCAGGGATCGCCGTGTTAACATCACCTATGAGTGCACAAGTAGGCTATAAGCGCAGTGCATTCATTGGAAGTTGTAAGCATCAAGTCTGGCAGGCTATCAGAGCATCTTCTGCTGCTCCGTATTATCTTGATGATTTCTCGGATGGTACTGATGGCTCTGCTGTTGTTTGCATCAATTTGCCTGTATTTAAGTTTTTGTTATTTCCTTTTCTGTATTGTTTTTGACATGTATCTCTTCATCCTCCAATGGCCCTAAGATGTCAACCGCTGGCAAGATGGAGCGATAGTGGCAAATAATCCTACAATTTTCGCAATAAGAGAAGCACAACTTCTGTGGCCTGACACAAAAATTGATTGTCTGGTTTCGATAGGATGCGGTTCTGTTCCAACTAAGGTAAATAATCTTTGTTTTAAATCTAATAATATTTTGCATTTGGAAAAGAAAATCAAAGACCTTGGTAGTTATTCCGGTGTCACGTTTTCTTCTACACTTCCTTAAACATGAAAATGAGAAAGAATGTGATTGTTGAATTTTGTTTTAAGAGACTTGTTATTGACTGTTGAAGTCCTTGTGTTACTAATTTTATTATTGTACATACTGTTGTAGATACGAAAAGGTGGTTGGCGCTATATGGATACTGGACAAGTGTTGGTTGAGAGTGCATGCTCTGTTGATAGGGTGGAGGAAGCTTTAAGTACATTGCTACCTATGCTCCCTGAGATACACTATTATCGTTTCAATCCAGGTATCTTGCTTGCATTTTGGAGTGTAGAAATGGAATAATCTTCATTTGCCTTTCATCCAATTCTATTTGAATCAATTTTCAGGAGTTTCTTATTCTCTTACAATTTTAACTTCATTTGTTTCTTTGTTTAATGAATAGGTGTTGTTAAACAGCTGATATACTTCAAAAGAACTTATTCTCAGTAAGTGTTCTATGTGTTTTTGCCTTGCAGTTGATGAACGCTGTGATATGGAACTTGATGAGACAGATCCAACTATCTGGCTAAGGTTGGAATCTTCAGTTGAAGAATATATACAACAGAATCATCTGGCATTTGAAAATGCCTGCGAGAGATTGCTTCTTCCTTTTCAGCATGAGGACAAGTGGTCAGAGAATCTGCGAACTAAATTGCCCAAGACAAAGGAGTCAATTGAAGGTATTGTGGATCATAAGTTTTCTATGATGTAAATTTTCACTTTCATTGATCCCCTTAAATATTGAGATTGTTTTTATCCTGTTTAATCAGGTGTGAGTGGCCCCACTTTAGGATGGAGGCGTAATGTTTTACTTGTTGAAGCTTCACATAATCCAGATTCTGGAAGATCGATCCACCATGCCCGGGCACTTGAGTCATTTTGTGCTCGTAATGGCATACGACTATCCCTCGTGCAAGGTTTGTCTGGGATTTTAAAGACAGTGCCATCATCTGCATTCCCAACTCCATTTGCATCACCTCTGTTTACAGGAAGCTTCCCTTCAAGTCCACTTGTGTATAGTCCTGATATTGGTCAAAGGATTGGACGAATTGATCTGGTCCCCCCTTTAAGTTTAGATGGTCAACCGGGTAAAACAGTTGCATCACCTCCATTGTCTCCTCGAGGACTTAGACAGTTCTCTTTGCCTGTCAAAGCATTGCATGAGAAATTGCAGAATTCCCCGCAAGTGGGTGTTATCCATTTGACTCTTCAAGCTGACTCAGATGGCTTAATTGTTAGGTATTTGCTAATATGTTTTATGAATCCCTGTTCATGGTAACCAAGTTCTTTTTCTACATATAGATGGAACGCTAATAATGCTGCTCTTTTATTTAGTTGGCACAATGATGTATTTGTGGTGGCTGAACCTGGAGAGCTTGCTGAGAAGTTTCTACAGAGTGTAAAATTCAGTTTGTTGTCAACAATGAGGAGCCATCGCAGAAAGGGCGCATCTCTCCTGGCCAATGTTTCCACGATTTCTGATTTAGTTGCCTTTAAACCTTATTTCCAAATTGGAGGCATTGTTCACCGATATCTAGGACGTCAAACCCTGGTATATCTACATCCTTGTGCTTCTTTATAAGGTTTTGAAATCAAATAATATATTTGAAGCTTGAGCTGGATATTCTTTTGTAGGTAATGGAAGATAATCAAGAAATTGGTTCGTATATGTTTCGTAGGACTGTCCCTTCTATGCACTTATCAGCTGACGATGTACGATGGATGGTATGTGCTCTGCTCCCACTTTAAATTTCTAATTGTCCCTCTGGATGTAAATTTTGACGGAGCTTCTCTTAAACTATTAAGGGCACTCTTATTGGCTGTTATACATCCATCTCTTTCATCGGTCTGATGTTGAGGTTTATGGTATAGAATGGTGGTTGAATGTTAGCCCCTTGATTTACCTGGCCTTCTATGAGTGGATATATTGGGAATATAACATGTTCCCTTTTTTGAAAATAGAATTCCGAGTAACCCCTCTGTATGGATTTTAATTTTGTTGTGACAATAGCTTTGCCTGATTAAGCATCTGAACTGTGTGGGTATCGTAGGCCTGTAAGGATTATCTACAGCCATCATTTTGGCAATTATGGTGTCTGTTTTGTTAGTGTGTGTTTGGTTCTACGGTGGTGAAAATAGATTTTGGTGAATTGGTTTTGTAAAATTAATTTTATTTAAAAGTGAGTAAGGTAAAATGATTTATGTTTGGATACATTTACATGAAAGTTTTTTTTTTTGGAAAGGACATTTACATGAAAGTTAGTTGAATAATAAATTAAAGCGTAAGCCCCAAACACACCAAAAATCAATTTGAAGTCTTCAGAATCACTTTTGGCTCTCCCAGAAGTGAATTGAAACATTTGCTTAGTCAAATATTTTTCTTATCGCCTACTTTTCTAGGAACAATCTTTGTTTTGAAGAAGAATGGCAGTAACACAATAATAGCTTGTCATAGCTTTTTAATATCAATGAGAACCATGCCTTCCTTTCTTATGCTTTCAGTTTAAGATGTACGGTAGTTTGTGTTGTGTGGCGTATATGTTCTCCGGTGCAACTGCATTTTTGCTGGTGTAGGAGGGTAGAAGGGAGAGAAATTGCCAGTCATTTGGAGCTTTAGATCCTGTCACTCGTATATATGAAAATGTTCTGACTCATTTCTGTTTTATGCTTTTGTTGGTATCTTAAATAATCTAGGTTGGAGCTTGGAGAGACAGGATAATTATATGCACAGGGACATATGGACCTACTCTTGCTCTTATCAAGGCCTTTCTCGATTCTGGTGCCAAAGCTGTTATATGTTCTTCAAATGAACCCCCCGAATCTCAGTTGACAACCTTGGATGGTACAAATGAGCTGAATGTGATGGAAAATGGAAAGTTTGAAATTGGAGAGGATGAAGCAGACGATGAGAACATACCTGCCAGTCCATTAAGTGACTGGGAAGATAGTGATGCTGAGAAAAATGTAGACATCACTTCTTTTTGGGACGATGATGAAGAGGAACTGTCACAATTTATTTGTCAGTTGTACGAATCATTATTTAAGGAGGGTGCTAGTGTTAATGTTGCCTTGCAACATGCCCTTGCCTCTTACCGAAGAATGGGGTATGTGTGCCATCTTCCCGGTGTACAATAATTTGTTCTCAATCTTACAAAATAATAATTAAAAAGAGAAAAACAAAGAATGAGAGTCTATGTGAGAGCATATATAAAATTATAGAGTCGATAACCAATTTTGAGGCTTATAAACACATGCATTGTCATTTGTTTACTATATCCCTTTGTTAGTTAGTTTGTTCCCTTGTGCATATATACAATAGTTAGTTTGTTCCCTTGCGTTTACATAATATGACTAATACATTTTAATGTAAACGCCAGTTACATTATTAAATAGATGATTAAATGTCATACTTACAAAAGAAAAATATTGGGAGGGTTTATTTTGGATATTCTCCAAATGTTTCCAATACAATATTCTCCTCCATTTGTTTTCAATATGGTTGATACAATGATATAGGACTCTGTAATAATCTATAAATTTCAGACAAACAATTACTGAAACTCGTAACATATTCTGAGTTGACCGTCCTTGTTTCCAAAATCTAATGCTGAAATCAAGGAGAAAAAAGTAAGAAAAACTTGACCAATGACCCTTGTCAAAACAATAAAGATTATGCTACTTTTCTATGGGCTTCATGAGTCGATGCAGGCATAACGGTTGATCTTGGAATCCTCAGTGACACAGGGAGTAGATATAATGATATTCGGTGCTTTTTTTTTCACACATTATCAGTTAATTGAATTAATGTGTAAATATTTAATTTCTTAGCTGTATTTTGATTTGCTTGTTGTATCCCATTCCATTAACAACTGATGATATTATTTCAGTCATTGTTATTATGAACTAATGCGCACAAAGTCCTTTTTTTCTTTCCAAAACAGTGTATCATTTCATTTCAAACATATTTAGTAACCAACTACTGTATAATTTTAAAGTCAAAGAGAATCTTCTAACAGCAGAATTATCAGCAAGACAGCAGATCATAGGACCACCCGTGCCCAAAAAGCACACAATTAAGACAATGAAAGATCAACCTATTTTCTTTGCCAAATGCATGATAGGTGGAGATTAACTTTGAAATCCACATGGATAATAAAAACTAAAAAAGTGAACCATTGAGTTGTCTACCGCCCTTAGAAATTTAAATTTCTCAAGTAGTTTGAGAAAGAAACATAAGATAAAGGGTGCACAGAGTGACTATAACTTATACACGTTCCTTTGGTTAACTACAGTTAATTTACTCGAGTTCATAAAAAGGATTGGTTCTACGGTGTATAAGTGATATCAACGTTGTATCATGCACATGTTTGTTTCTGCTATTAGATTAATAAGTACTATGATTGGATTATGTGAGATATGATAAAATAGAAGTGAACATTATTTACTTGTGCATGGTACAACACTATCTTACTTGTGCATCATATACTTAATAGATAAAAAGATGTGAACATTCTCAAAAGTGATTTTCACAGGAACTTGATTGATGAGAATAAAATAGAAGTAAATCACAAAATTTATTTCTGAAACTGTAGTTTTATCGATCAATCGAAATTTGCGAATAATGTAGACGGAAGAGAGTAGTGTGTCCTACATCACTTTCAAAGTTTCAATTATCATGCTTTTCATAAAGCATGTTCCAATTTAGAAGATGCTCCAAATAGAAAAATCAAATTTAGGACAATGACCTCAACTATCTTTATTTATAAGTCTCCTTCATGGACCCAATTCAAAAGAAGCTATAAAATCAGTGCCATTGCCACTGTCAGCCATTAAAACCAAAATTCCAAATAGAATGATAATGATGAGTGCTCCTGCTCCAGTTGCTATAGGCACAAGAGGCACAATTGGATCTCTAGTCAGAAAGGAAATTGAATACTTCACTAGTCAGAAAGGAAATTCACAAAAGTCTCAGCCAAACTTTGTGAACATGGTTTCTAGCAAACCCAAGGCTAGTTTCTGGATGTTGTTAAAGAGAAAGAAGCAAAGAAGTCCAAATGAATTTCTACCAAAAACATGTTCTGTTAGACAAGTAACAGAAAACAATCATTTCAGCAGGATTCCTGGTTACAGCTATAGGATCCTTAAGGAACATGACTTCAACTGAATCTCTGTGGAGTTATGTTGCTACATGTTCATGTTACTTTTCACTCTTTGTTGCCATAGTGGGCAATTTTATCTATATTTATTTTGAGTTTCACGTTGATTTCAAATTCTCACCGTCTTCCTAATCTATGTATCACCGACACTTTAAGTTGAAGTTGTGTCTTATGTGTACATGTTGGTGTTCGGGTGTTCAATTATTTCATTTTTTCAAATGATTATCAGGGTCAATGAGTCAGTATATTATCAATGTCAACGTATCAAATAAAAGGATCAAGCACTTGAATTGAGGGTGTTTTGTGACTTTGTCTATCAGCAATATTTTTTGGAAATATATCAATTAATAGTTATTTGGTGCATGATAACCACAAAGTTTGGGTGCTTCACCAAGATTAGCATCGAAATTTCTGTGCAAATAATCATCATCATATTACTTGAAATCCTTTCAATAGAGTTTCTCAGAAAAGTGGTATAGAAATATATTTGTTATGTTGCGTAAATCAAATGCTGCGTTCAGATGAATAATTGTTGGTGCGAGGAATAAAAAATTGTAAGGATCACAGGGGAATTGAACCCGACGTGAATCGAACACGCAACCTTCTGATCTGGAGTCAGACGCGCTACCATTGCGCCACGGATCCTGTATGCAATTATTAAGAAGTAGCATAAGTTAATTATGATTGATGTTATTTATCAAGTATTATATTTGTGCCACTCTCGATAATATTTTCTTTTCTGGTTCCGTCCATGGTGAAACATGATGTGAGAGATTGGATGTTAGTATAAAATAAAATAAGTTTACATTTATAATGCATATATATGGTTTTGTTTCGAAGGCCTTCTTTGAGTTGTTTGGCGGTGATCATAGTTGTAGTTTCCAATTGTTTGTCGGAATGATAATAGGGAAGAGCTATCAGTATCCATAAAAGGGAATAAACGCTACAATTTAGGGTTTAGGTTATCTTCTCTCTCTCTCAATTCCACTCCACTTCTCAGCGCCATCAATCAATGGAGATGGAGGAGGATATTATCAGCTTTCAACAAAAGGATGCCAGATTTTGCAAAATGTCATCACATCAAAAGTGAGTCTAACACTGTCATTTTGATACCATATTCTTCGATCATGCTGTTAATTCTTTGATTAAATTGGTTCATTTGTTTCTATAGACTTGGGCTTAAACTAATTTATGAATTTGTTGTGTAAAATATCTATTCTTTTTCTTTTTTTCAAGTTGCTGAATTGTGTGTACTAAACCTTTGTTGTTTGCTTATTAACATAACATGTGTTGACAATTTGAATTTTGCTCAACATGAAAGGTGAAGAACCAATAGTATAGATATAAGGTATTACATATGGTTAATTAATATGGTTTTCTTATGAATAGGTTCTTCCATCTCTTCGAGATAACAAAGGTCAGTAAACCTTTCTTCAGGGAACTGCTCGAAAGATGGTCAAAATACAAATTTTGATCAAAAGCCTCTTGACAGATATGCTCGTTCAAAAATTGGAGTTCCTCCTCTTGATGTAGCCGGCTTCTTATGCTTTCACAACCTGGTTGCTGTGGTATTTTCTGTTTTCCATTTCTATATGTTTTTAACACGGAGTACAAATGATATTCCAACCTAAATATAGTGTAGTGTAGTGTATAAACACAATAGAAACAACATCAACACACAACTCAAAATGCTGGTTTTATAAAACAGGAATTTGTCTGAATTAACAACCAACAGATGCTTGACTTTATTTCTCAACTATCCAATGCACGTGTTACACTTGCATTGGAAAAAAATTGTTTCGCATTTCTATAATGGTGTCTTATGTTTCTTGGCTTAACTATCAGTAACTTTTTGTTTAAGAATTGTGTAGTTGAATTTTGGTAATTTAATTATGTTCATAATGCTGCTTTAAGGTTGTCAAGATTGTGTTCTTAATTTTAGATCACATGATATTGCGATTCCACGTTGGTGCGGTGATCCAGACTGACTGTGAGTGAAATCTTTTTGTGAGATCGTAAATAAAATTGCAATTTGGATTGTGAAATTGCATGATTTCGTTATTGTGCTGCGATTTGGATCACGTTAATCATGGTTTGGGTGCGTTCTGGGCCAGGCCACCTTCAAAGCAAATCAACTTGATAAGCTCGGATGGGGTTACATTCGAAGTTGATTATGATGCGGCTGTGGCACTTATGTCACACAGATCTACTGTTGGTAAATTGAGCCCCAAATTGATGATCATGATGATTGAATACTGCAAGGCTCACAAGCACGACAGTGCTATGAATTATTTTAAAATCAGAGACTGGGATGCTCAATTTATCGATGTTGATCTTAAAACTCTGCTTGATTATACAACATGTGCTTGCTACATGGAAATCAATAGTCTGGCGAAGCAGATGTAGAGGAAAGTAGATGGTTTGATTAAAGGAAAGGCACCAGAGCAAATTGGCCAGATCTTTAGCTAAAATTATACCTTTATTCATGTTTAGTTTACCATTTCAACATTAATTCCTCTTTGTTTTCTCTCAAGTGATTTGGCAGCTATTGTTTTTGGGCAGCTGTTGAATATATCATTTTTCTTAAAAAATAAATCAAATCAAAAAATTATTTTAATTATTATTTATCTATGATATAGATGTTTAATTATAAACACAAGCCCAATGATGATCCATATAACAACCATATATAAATAAAGAGCCCAACAAAACATTAACCGTTCCAATTTAGGTTTAGGGTTCTGTTCCCTCTCTCGCCGATTCCACTCCGCCTCCTACTCTGGTTCATCCGACAGCGCAACAATGGATCGGTACGAGTTTATCACCTTCGAAGAAGTATGGCAGATTTTGCAAAATGGCATCACGAAGCTCCAAAACATTGTAGAAGGATTGCCCGAACCTAACTTCACTTGTGCGGAACACATGCATCTATATACGTACGTATCAATCTCTGAGAATAATAACAATGTTATGTTTTTTCATTTTCGATCATTGAAATTTTGTATTACATATATTAATTTTTTATTGATTTTATCGAGTTTGTATATGATATTATTTTTCCACCAAAATTGTAATGCAGGACTGTGTACAATATGTGCGTGCACAAGGTTTCTGGTCACAATGATCAGGGACTATATCACATGTACACGGAAACATGCGAAGAGTATATCAGATCAAAAGTGAGTAACCACTATCATTTCGCTACATATGTTCATGAATCATGCTGTTAATTATGGTTTGATTAAATTAGTTAATTTGTTTATACGGGCTTGGGCTTAAACTAATTTATGAATTGTGTGTACAAGTGAATTTTATTTTGAAGTTGATGCATCTCCGATATATGAATGTCTTTGAAGAATATATTAATTCCACATTAAGTCTAATTTCTAGTACCAAACCTTTGTTATTTGCTTATTAACATGTATTGACAATTCAAATAGTATAGGTATTACATTGACGCGGTTAATTAAAATGGTTTTCTTATGAATAGGTTCTGCCATCTCTGCAACAAAACAAAGATGAACCTTTGTTGAGAGAACTATTCGAAAGATGGTCAAAGTACAAATATCTGATCAAACGCCTCTCGAGGATTTTTGCTCATCTCGACGCTCTCCCCAAATATGGTGTTCCTTCTCTTGAAGAAATAAGCTTCTCATGCTTTTACAGCCTGGTTGGTGATGAGATTCCTCAGAAAAGTTGCAGAAATGTTTTTCTAATATTATTTTTTATGTTTCTCCCTTTTTAACTTTTGTTTTTTTTTCTTTTCATTTTAATTGTCTCAGGTATATGAAGAGATGAATGAAGAAATAATGGATGCTATACATGCTGTGGTATTTTCTATTTTCCATTTCTATATGTTTCTTACTATAAATTTATAAACAAGTAATAAATTTCTTCAATTTTTTTGAACCGATATAATTATTATTAGAAACAGAGTACAAGGGGTATTTCGACATAAATATAGTGCAGTGTAGTGTATAAACACAATTGAAACAACATCAAGACACAACTCAATGCAGGTTTCATATAGTATAACGGGAACTTGTCTGAATTAGCTACCCAATGGATGTTTGACTTTATTGTTCAACCATCCAATGCACATGTTACACTTGCATTGGAGAAAAAATGGTTTTGCTGTGTCTGATTTTATTTTTAATTTCTTTAATGGTGCCTTATGTTTCTTGACTTAATTATTTAGTTTTCTTTATTTTTGTGTGCAAGAATTGTGTAGTTGAATTGCGGTAATTTAATTATGTTCATAATGCTGCTATAAGGTTGTCAAGATATTGATCTTAATAGTTAGATCACATGAAATTGTGATTCCATGGTGGCGCAGCGATCAATATCATGGGTGAAATATTTTTGTGAAATCGTAAGTAAAATTGTGATTCGGGTTGTGAAATCGCACAATTTCATGATTGTGCTGCGGTTTGGATCACATTAATCATGATCTGGGTGCGTTCTGGGCCGGGCTGGGTTCTGCAAAACTCATTTGATAAAAAGCTAAAACATGAGCTGAATCGTCCAAATTGTTGCGACTGTCCACAACCCATATCCATGGATTTCATCCAAAAATATTAATAAATTATGTACTTTTTTTTACACTGCATTGGATAAAATGGTTTCACTGTGTCTGACTTTTTTAAAAAATTTCTTCAATGATGCCTTATGTTTTTTGACTTAATTATGTACTTTTTTTATTGTACAAGAATTGTGTAATGGAATGGTGGTAATTTAATTATCTTCATAATGCTGCTATAATCAATCCAAATTATTTATAGCTCGTTTTATTTCATTTGTTGGTATCCAGATGGAACTGAAACTTGCAGGAGCGAAGATTGATCCAATATTTGTTGTTAACACTTTGGATTTCTTCGTAACGTTTTACAAATGGACAAAAAAGGTGATCTCAGTAAAACTTAGTTCTTATTGTAGAAAATTTTAAAATTGTATTCGTAGCAAGCATGAGTTCCTTTTGAAACATGTTGTCAGCCTTGTGAGTCTTTAGAACAATTACATTTAGGTCAAATTCTTAAAGGTTGATGCTCTTTCTTATCCATTCATTATAGTAACACTTATGTGAAGTTTTGAAAAGCACAGACAATTTTGATCTGCATCAAATGTGTATTCCCACAAAAGAAATATTTGGATACTTTGGCTCAAAATTTGGAACCTATTGGGACAAACTAAATTTATGTAAAATATTTATATAGGTACTATTTCAGTAATTCTGTTATTTTTTGTATCCCGATTAATAGTAAGTAATGCATCCATTTTCTTTTTTATATCAAAAAACTAGACTAAGATGTTTGTAGTAATTGCAGGAAGAGGAAACGAATCACATACCACCTTCGAAGCAAATCAACTTGTTAAGCTGTGATGGGGTTATGTTCGAAGTTGATTATGATGTGGCTGTGGCACTAATGTCACATAGATCTAAGGACATTAATACTGAGGCCACTTCTGTTTGTAAATTGGGGTCCAAAATGATGATCATGATGATTGAATACTGCAAGGCTCACAAGCACGGCAGTGGTACGAATTATTTTGAAATCAGGGACTGGGTTGCTGAATTTAAGGATCTTGATGCTGAATTTACCGATGTTGATCCTAAAACTCTGCTTGATTATACAACATGTGTTTGCTACATGAAAATCAGTCGTCTGGCGGAGCAGACGTGGAGGCAAGTAGAAGATTTGATAAAAGGAAAGACACCTGAGCAAATTACAGAGATCTTTAGCTAAAATTATACCTTTATTCATGTTTAGTTTACCGTTTCAACATTAATTCCTAATTGTTTGCTCACAAGTGCATGTGGACTTTTTGTTTGCTCTCAACTGATTTGGCAGCAGTTGTTTTTATTTGTTTTTTGGCAGTTGGCTAATAGACTTGAGTCCGAATTTGTTTCATTTATCAAGTTCTATTTACTGTCCTATGAAAGTGATAGACATAAATGATAGATGGGACAAATCCAGCTTATTAGACTTTATCTTGCTAATGGAATGGAACCTCCTGTTGTTTCGACCAAAATGCATAAATCAATACCTTTGTTTGTTGTAGTCATTACTTCATTAACAAATATCACCTTCAATATACCGCTTTTTTCATAGATTCTCTCTGCTCAAGTTATTTCGATTAGAGATGTGTCGTATATTAAATTAGTACTTATCTCAACCGAGATTCAAACTTTGGTTCAACATGTTTTTAAAATATTCAATTTTAAAATTTTAATTAAATTCAATTATATATGATTAAATCTCGAGTGACCCTATTTTTGTTTTGGAAACAAAGAGAGCAGGACCTGGACCCGAAAAAGAAACATTTTTTTCTTTATTATTTAGTGGAGGAATTTTTTTTATGAAATAATAAAGTGACACTGTTGAACTATTTTACAACCTCCAGAGAATTTTCTAGCACCTCAAATTGGTCAAGTGTAAGTTTGATTTATTCTTTTATTCACTCATTGATTTATTATCTTTTTACATTTACAAACTATTATTAATTAAAAAAAAAATTGAACAGAAATGATCTCAAAGTACACATCAAGTATTTGTGCATATCTAAGAGAAGTGGGTGACTTGTTCAACAAGTTACCAGTTGTAACTAACTGTTAACCACCTTCTAACAGTCACAAAAAACTAACTTCTATAACTGCCACAGCTAACTACTATAAAGCTAGTAAATCTGTTAGTTGAGTTAAGATTGCAGTGAGTGTGAAGTTTCATCATCCTCTAACACAAACCTTCCCTAGTTAGAATTCTTTCCTCTCTCCATTTCAACCAGAAACTTGTCAACACATCAATGAGTCCGCAGAAGATTACCAGCTTTGAAGAAGGATGGGAGATTTTGAAGAAGGGTATCATCAAGCTCCAGAACATTGTAGAAGGCTTGAACGAGCCTAAGTTCACTTCTGCAGAAAACATGATGCTATATACGTAAGTATCAATCCCTGAGAATAAATCTGTGTTCAAGAATTATGCTTTTCAAGATTTCTGCTTTAGTATATACAGTAATATTTTGATTTTCTGCTGAGAAACTGTTAGATGTTCAAGATTTCTACTTTAGTTTGACCAGGAAAATGTGTTATTATGATGATGTTCAAGAATTATGCTTTTCTAATTTTGATACTGTAAATTAGTGTATTTTTTGCTTTATAGCACCAAGTTTTGCAGTGTATTTGGGATTTCGGGTTGTGGTGTTCGTTTTCATTACTTTTAAGTATTTTTGTTGGTGTTGATGTTTGGATTTTTATTATTGTAAGTTTTTGGTGCTTTCTTGACTGTGTAATACTTTATTTTGCTCATTCTTGAAACTTGTTGGTTGGTTTTGATTCATTTTGCCACTTAAATCGTAACGCAGGACTGTCTTCAATTTGTGCAACAATCCTCATTTCTATGCTGTTGAGATATATGGAAAGTACAAGGAAACATGTGAAGAGTACATCAGATCAAAAGTGAGTAACTCTGTCATATCAACGGATCAACCATTTGGATTTTGCTAAACATGGAAGGTCAAAAACAGATATTGTAGGTATTTCATTAATTAACATGATTAAAATTAATATACTTTTCTTATTAATAGGTTTTGCCATCTTTGCAAGAAAAGAACGATGACCATTTGTTGAGGGAACTGCTCACAAGATGGTCAAATTACAAAGTTATGACCAAGCGCCTCTCAAAGTTTTTTAGCTATCTTGAAAGACTCGATATTCCAAGATATTGCCTTCCTCCTCTTGAAGAAACCAGTTTCAGATCCTTTTATCACCTGGTTGGTGATGAGATTCTTTAGAAAAGTTGCAGCGATTATTTTCTAATATTATTTATTTTACATTTCCCTTTTTTTAATCTGGAAATTTTCATTGTCTCAGGTATATGAAGGGATGAATAAAGAAATAACGGATGCTATATTTTCTATGGTATTCTCTAACTCATTTCTATATGTTTGTTACTTACAAATTTATAAACAAGTAATATAATTCTTAGTTCTGCATTGGAAAAAATGGTTTCACTAGGTCTGAATTACTCTTTTTTTTTAGGTGTAAGAATTGTATAGTTTGATAATGATTATTTTAAGTATCTTCATAATGCTGCAACAAATATTCTTTTCCTGACAGAACAATATTTCTGAGTTGAATGTTTTCACTATGTCTAATATAGCAAATTATAGTAGACATATTTTTTCCTGCAACAAATATTCTTTGCTATTTCATTTGATTTTTGCCTTTAATAGCTCTTTTGTTTTCATTTGTTTGTATCCACAGATGGAACGGAAACGTGCAGGAGAAATGACTGATCAAACATTTGTTGTTAACACATTGGATTTCTACTTTAGGTTCTACCAATGGCCAAATGAGGTAATTTCAGTAAAACTTAGTTCCTTTTGAAACATGTACTGTGGTAAGCCTTATCCATTATAGTAACTATAATGTAATGTTGGTTTCACATACACCTCGTTTTTATTTGTAATTAAAATTATAAAAAAGATAGAAAAACAGAAAATATTTTCTAAAAATACTAGACTAAGATGTTTGTAGTAATTGCAGGCTGATAAAACAAGGAAGATCAACTTGATAAGTTCTGATGGGGATGTGTTTGAAGAAGTTGACTACGGTTTAGCACTTATGTCGAAAAGGTTTGAGGAAATTACTGTGACTGTTTCTGTTGGTCGCGCTAATGCCATTTATGTTCCTAAAGTGAGTGGCAAAATGTTGAAAATGGTTATTGATTACTACAACAAGCACAAACTTGATTACTGTAGGAAGCACAAACCCACTCATCAATCTAAACTCCTGGACTGGGATGCTGAATTTGTCAATGTTGACCTGAAAACTCTGTTTGATCTTGCAACAACTGCATGCTACATGAAAATTGTTAGTCTGGAGGAGCTGCACGGAGTAAACTATGTAAATTGATAAAAGGCAAGAAACCGGAGGAAATTGCCATGATCTTTGGTGCTGCAGATGACTGATAAAACTCCAAGTTATTGGAAGCTGACTGACATGGAGTGAAGTAGAATTTTTTGAATTGATTCATGTTTAGTACTTACCATTTCAACATTAGAATGAACTATCTCTGCCAGTAGTGTTTTTAGACTTTTAATGTTTAGCTAAAACAGTAGAATAAACGATCTCTACTAGTAAGTAAAAGTGTTTTGTATTTCCTCATCAAGTTCCTATATGACTTTGATTTCAAGAGTGTGTGTGAGGATTTGCATCATCATGATTTAGTAAAACAAAACTTGCTTTAGAGAATTCATGATAAATTTTCTTCTACTGTTTTGTTTTGTGGTAATTGATAGGCTCATTTTAGCTAGAAATTGATATTATCATTGGCTGGAAGAAGATACATACGTAGAAATGAATATAGTAAATTATAACTGCAAGATTTCATAGCAGCAAAACTGATGAACATGCATTCTCCAAAACTAGTCTTCATTGTTAACAAGTTAACTCAATAACGCCTAAATATATGTTTCTTGAATTCTATTTATAAAGTCATGGATCAAGGATGTTAATGGAGAATACACTTTGTATTTGCCTAAACCAAAGTGACATCAGAAAATATATCAGTCTAATAACATTCTTGAATTGATTCCTAATCCTAAAGCAATAGCATTTCAAATAAGCAGTTTAAGGTATAATAATCACTAAAAACAAAGCCAAAAAGAAGCTAAAAAAGTAACTACTACTACCTAAGATAACATAACCAGCAATGACTGTTAATTAGAGTTTTTGTGTGACCAAACGCGGACAAGGTGTATTATCAGCTTCAAGACATCGATGGATGCGCAAAAGATTATCAGCTTTGAAGAAGGATGGGAGACAATGCTTATTGTTTTGCTCATTCTTGACACTTAAATTGCCTTTGAAGAATATATTAACCATTCCTGTTCATAGCAAAATGTTGATCATTGAATACTGCAAGAAGCACAACAGCAGACAGAAGGATGTTCATCTAACGGAGAAAATTCACTTTTTAATGACATTTTTTTAACTGAAGATTAGTTTTAGTGACTTTTATTCACATTATTTTAAACAAATTTAAAGTCTTGTACTTTTTTTTTGGTAGATAAAATCGGCTTTTTGACCAAGTGCCACTTTTTGAAGCCAATATGCCACCATTTGAAAATTATTTCCCCACACTTTTCCACCACCCTTTGACCCCAAAAAATCTCTTATTGAGTGGTGTCACACCACCATATTGCAACACTCTATTACAATTTTCTGGTTTTTCTCCTTTTTTTTGTTTTTTGTCTTTCTCAAAACTCTCTTCTAAGCATAACCCTCTTCTAACCCTAATTCTCTCTAACCCTCTTCTAAACCTCAAATAAAAATTTTGTTATAAAATTATAAGAAAAATTATTTTAAAATTAATAAAAATATAAAATCATTAAAACTGAAAAATAAATTAAAAACTCTAATTTATTTAATATTTAATTATTTAGTAGAAGAACACTCAACATTTGGACAATAAAATTTTAACAACTGAAAAAGAAGAAAAATAACTAGTGTTGAGTAGATGGATTCTCAACATTTGGACACTTGCTACAAATATTTAATTATATTATTTCACATTTTAATAATTGATAATTGATAAAATATGTCTTCAAAAAGAAGTTCTCTGATTTCTCCATTTTAATAATTGATAAAACTTACTTTTTTTTTCTCTCATAAACTTAGTTCACTTAGGGTCCGTTTGGTTCGAAGTTTTTGGAGGGGAGGGGAGGGGAGGTGAGGGAATATTTTAAATTTTGGAGAAGTAATTTACTTTTTTACTCTTAACCTTATAAACTCAAAATAAGGATTAAATTATAATGGATATATTACGTCAAAAAAAAAATTAATGGATATATAACAAAAAAAAAATCTAATGAGTAGAAAACCTAAATTTTTTTTGTTGTAAAAAAAAAATAAAACCTAGAATTTTAATATTCCAACAAGGATAATTTTGAATTTTAGTAAAAAAATGAGGGTAATTTTGTCAACATAATAAATCCCTCCCCTCACCTCCCCTCCCCTCCCCTCCTTCTCAATTGAACCAAACAGACCCTTAGTGGGAATATTGCAATATATATGAAACTAACAAATGAGTAAATAAATGTACAATTAATTAAGCAGTCTCCTTGAGTAAAAAAAAATTAAGCAGTCTCCTAATTTGATTAATTAAGCAGGAAAAATAATTTAGAACAGAGCCTGTAAATTTAAGAAAAAATCCTTTTATAAATAGTTTGTAAATTTGAAAAAAGAATTTGGAGCAAAGCAAAGAGAACAGAGCCTGAAAGTAGAAAAGCTCTTGAAACACATTGATTGATTCACATTTCAAGGATCAATCAAATTTTTAGGGTTCTCTCTGCCGAGAATAATGCCTAAATATATTTTTTTTGGATGATTTTATATTTAAACTGGCCGTCAAACGGGCACGTGCCCGTTTGTGTGTTCGATATTTTATTTTTTTTTGTGATCAATATTCTCTATTGTGCAAATATAAATAACTACTTAATCTCCTTTTTTCATTGGACTTAGTTAATTGATAACTATTTAACCTCCTTTTTTGTTGTGGCTACTTATTAAGAAGAAAAAAATATATTTTTTTTTACTATAAAAAAACTGAAAACCTATTTTTATGTGGAAGTTGTGTTTAGTATTTTTTTTTGTAGTTTTTTTTAAGGGTAAAATAGGAATATTGAAAAAGCCATACCAAAAATTTGTATCCCCTTTATATATTAGTATAGTATAGATATAGTTTTAGATTTATATTTAAAATAATAGTAGGATTTCTGATTTATATTTCTATTTAGAATATTTAGGATTTATTTAGAATTTATAAGTTTAGTTTGTTATTTAAAGATATTATTTGTTTTTATATATACCTATGAATTACAATAAGAATAAGAATTTGAAGTTTCTCAGCAAAAAAAAATATATCCCACCAAATTCCGCAGTAGCAAAAACACTAAAACCCATATCACTCTCTAATTCCACTAAGTGAGTGAGTGAGTATGTCGAAGATTATCAGCTTTGAAGAAGGATCGGAGACTTTGCAGAAAGGAATCAAGAAGCTCCACAACATTCTAGAAGGTTTCCCTGAACCTAACTTCACTCCTCAGCAACACATCATGCTATATACGTAAGTTTCTATATCATTTTATTTTCTGTTAACAAATGTGTTACTTTCATTCAACAATTATGCTTTTCTAATTTTGATGTTGGAATTTTGAGTTGGTGTTTAGTGATTAGGTTTTTATTAATTATTGTAAGTTCTTGTTGAAGAATTATGCTTTTCTAATTATTGTATGGTCAAGAAATGGATTCAACCACTTTACTGGTGAATATGATATCATGTACTCTTCTTGTGCTTTGTTTGGTTGCTGTTTCAAAATTAAATTATAATCTGTGTTATTTTTTCGCTTAAATTGTAATGTAGGACCGTCTACGATATGTGCACCCAAAAGCCTCCTCGAAACTATCCCCGAGAACTATATAACATGTACAAGGAAACATGTCAAGAGTACATCATATCAAAAGTGAGTAACACTGTCATTTTGATATCCCATCATGTTCACGAATCATGATGAATCATACTATTGCTAAGTGTTTAATTATGGCCCCGTTTGGATTAGCTTATTTTTGAGCTTATGAGTTTATGCAATTTTTATGTATTATTATAAGTTTGTCAAGCTAGTTTATGATAAAATAGCTTATAAAAATACAATTTTCACTAGTTTGAACTTAAAAAATAGCATAAAACTTAATTTATATTGCATAAGTTGTTTTCATAAGCTCAAAAATAAGTTAATCCAAACGGGGCCTAAACCTGAAATTATTTATCACATACTAGTATTTTGGACCGATAATCTATCGTCTTATATTTAATTCAATGACTTATTAATTCCACATTAAGTCTAATTTTTAATACTAAACTTTTGTAGTTTGCTTACTCTCATGGATCAACCACTTAGACTTTGCTAAACATGGAAGGTCAAGAACCGATAGTGTAAGGTATTACATTAACATGATTAAAATTAATATACTTTTCTTATTTATAGGTTTTGCCATCTTTGCGAGAAAAGAACAATGACCATTTGTTGAGAGAACTACTCAGAAGATGGTCAAATTACCAAGTTATGACCAGGCGCCTGTCAAAGTTTTTTTGCTATCTTGAAAGACGTGATATTCCACATTATGGACTTCCTTCTCTTGAAGAAACTAGCTTCATATCCTTTTACTACTTGGTTGGTGATGAGAATCTTTAGAAAAGTTGCAGCGATGATTTATTTTGTATTTCCCTTGTTTAACTCTGGGTATTGTCTCAGGTATATGAAGAGATGGATAAAGAAATAATGGATGCTATATCTGCTATGGTATTTCTAGCTTCCTTTTCTATATGTTTGTTACTTATAAATTTATAGACAAGTAATAGATTTCTTAGTTCAATTTTTCTGAACCGATATGCATATAATTGTATTAGAAATGGAGTGCAAGGGATACCCCAACCTAGATGAAGTGTATAACACATTAGAAACAACATAAACTAAAAGGCACTAGGGTCAGTGGCCCACACCTTACCCCCTATGGATACAATCCAAAACATCAACACACAAATCATAATGCAGTTGTTATATAATAATAATAGGAACATGTTTGGATTGACAAATCAAGAGATGCTTGACTTTATTAGTGAACTATCTAATGGTTTTACACTTGCATTGGAAAAAATGGTTTCTCTATCTGAGAATTTCTTTAATGATGCCTTATGTTTCTTGACTTAATTATGCAGTTTTTTTGTATAAGAACTTGTAGTTTTTTAAAAAAATATATAACAATTGTGCAGTTGAATGATGGTAATTTAATTATCTTCATAATGCTGCTATAGTCAATCCCAATTAGCCATTTGTTTTAATCTTTGTTATTTTCATTTGAATTTTGCATGTAATAGCTTTTTTGTCTTCATTTCTTGGTATCTAGATAGATCGGACACGGGCAGGAGAGAAGATTGATCAATCAGTTGCTCTTAACACATTGGATTTATACTTAGAGTTAAAGGAATGCGCAAGAAAAATCAAGGCAAAGGTGATTTAAGTAAAATTTAGTTCTTATTTAGAGATAAACTTAAAATCGCATTATCTAGCGTGAATTCCTTTTAAACATGTTTTGGTCGGCCTTGTGCGTCTATAGAAAATTACTTCAGGAATTCTATTTGTTTTTTTGGTATCCCAATTATTAAGCAATGCATCCAATTTTTATTTTTTATTTTTAAAAACTAGACTAAGATGTTAGTAGTAATTGCAGGAAGAGAAAATGAATCGCGGTCCAGATGTTTTATCAAAGAAAATCAACTTGATAAGCTCTGACAGGGTTGTGTTTGAAGTTGACTGTGGTATGGCACTTATGTCAAAAAGATTTGAGGACATTATCGCGACCATTCCTGTTGGTGAAGTTGATACCATTTCTGTTCATGAAGTGAGTAGCAAAATGTTGACCATGGTCATTGAATACTGCGAGAAGCACAACAACAGACAGAAATATGTTGATCTCAGTGACTGGGATGCTCAATTTGTTGAGGTTGACACTAAAACTCTGCTTGATCTTCAAACATCTGCAAACTATCTGAAAATCGATGGATTGAATTCACTGATATGGGAGAAAGAATATGAATTGATAAAAGATATGACACCAAAGGAAATTGTCCAGTTCTACAGTGGCATTGAAGATGACTCCAAGTTACTGGAAGAGAAAAGGGAGTAGAGATCGTCTTTAGATGACACCGGAGGAAGCATGTGTTTAAAGTTTATACCAGTAAGTCAGTAATGTTAACCAGTTATATTTTTGCTATCATGATTGTGAATTGTGATGCTTTTAAATTATTGATTCTTGATCATAATCAGGTTCTTTTTAAGCTAGTTGGTTTTTTATGTGTCCAATGCATTCTAATTTTTTGGAGATATATTGGGTCTTCACTTTCTAGCGTAAGTTATTGAAACAAGGCATCAATGCATTATGCATCTATAGCAAAGTGGTCAAGAATTTCTTCCTTGCTGTTTCTTCATTAACTTATATTGTAGCACAAGGTGTAGGTTGTGTATATTGTCTAAGCACCTATTTTAATTGATTTATTTGAACTATCTATTGACATAAACATTTGTGAAACTACTATTTGAAAGAACTTATAAAAATAACTTTCAATGTATTCATAAGCTCCTTTTAACTTTTTAAGTTCTCTCTAAGATAGCTTACAAAAACAATTTATTTATGAAAATAACTTTTGACGTATTTAAAATATTATACAAAAACAATTCAACTTTATTTTATCTTTAATTATAGAAAATAACTTATACATAAGTGCTTATTCTAAGTTGTTTATCCAAAAAGAGTTGAGTTTCAATCCTAAACAGCTTTTGTGTTATTCAAATGTCTTGTGAGATATAAAAACATTTCAGGGTTCCACCTAATAGCTTAAGCTTTTATAAGATAAGATATTGGGTCTTTATCAGAATCAGAAAAGATGTTAACTTAGCTTAGCTTTTAGCTTCCTTGCAAGTTTCATTTCTATTTGCATTATATTTTAGTTTAGTTCTTTCATTTTGCTTACCTGTCATTGAGTTGGTGATCATGACAGTTTTCTTGTAAATAAAGCTTGACACTGTATTCTTTCAATTCATTCAATGAATTTATGAGTTTCGATATCATATAATTTTTGTGTTAATCCTCTTATTTTTAAAAGAAAGGGTCCAAGTAATTCGGATTTTTACAACGAGATAAATAAAATTTGGCTAAAAAATTATTCCACTTAGAAATAGAATTCGAATTCTCTCAAATGATTCATCTTTTAGTGAAATTCATTAATTATTTGAGTCAAATATTTTAATTTAATATCATATATAAAGCTTGGCATTGTATTTATCTTCGATCTTAATCTTAATCGATTCTCATAATAACTTAGATACTCTTCAAATGATGAGAAGAAATAATATACATGTTCATATACATCCTATATTTATTTTTTATTTTTGGCAGTAATATTCTAAAATGGGTTAGTGACATTCATTCAGGTAAGTCCACATCGGTGAATTAATTATCCAGTTTAAAATTCAATTAATTTTATTAATTGATTTGATCATTAATCCATCAACGTTTCTTTTTTTTTTGTTTGCAATCCATCAACGTTTCTAAATGATAAGTAACGATTCTAAATTAATCATAATTAATATAAATAATTGTTGGAACAATTTTTTTTCTACCCCTACATTTAACCCTTTACCTCTACAAATAAATCAATATTCCAATTTTATCCCTTTTATAATTTAACTTCACCCTTACAGTTTTATTTTTCTATCTACACTTTAATTAAGTTTTCCGGTAGCATATATTTCAAACCGAAATAGTTAAAAAATGTATTCCGGTATTCACAACCATATTTGCATACCGGAGAGATGTCAGAAATAAGTTCTGGAAAATTTGCCACGGTTAAACTATGGTGAGTTTCTTATGGTTGTGGAGCTATAGCAGCAACATGTATCTGCAGAGCAGGGACAGCTGGACCAAACCATTCTCGCTTACTCTATGTAATGGTTACTAATCTACAAGCATTAAAAATTCATTCTGCCCCAGGAATCCAATTTTAGCCTCATCAACATGCATCCATATCTGTAGTTCATACCAAGAACAAAGACCATTATGGTGAATTGAGTTACATATAATTCCTAATTAGAGAAATCTTCAATCAGAGATAACTAAAAGAAACAACAAGAAAACCTAAAACAAAGTTTCTAAAGCAAAAAATCTATTAGATTTAGGAAAATCCTACACCACAAACTCAAATAGAACAATAATTATAATTATATAATAACAAATATAGAAGAATTATCAATTATAGTGTAGTTGATTGATTTGATTTGTTGAAGGGGGTTGAATAGTTGGGAACAGACAATTACCGGAACTCATTTTAAACTTTTCCGGTATATAACTCATCTTTAGTTTATTGCTGCAATTACCGGAACACATTTTTCAAGTATTCCGGTTTGAAAAATGTACCGGTTTGTATAAAATATGTTTTGAGCACAGATATAAACCGGGATACTTTTCAAAGTGTTCCGGTATTAATAAAATATATTTTCTAAGCACAAATACATACCAGAACACTTTTAAATGTGTTCTGGTATCAATAAAAAAATTTCCGGAACACTTTTTACCAATTGGAACACTTTTAAAAAAAGAACATTGTAAAAAAAATATAATAAAGAAAGGGTAAAATGGGAATATTATAAAAAATGTAGGGGTGAAGAGTTAATTGTTGGGGTGGAAAGAAAATTTTCCTAATTGTTGATATGTGACCACAAATACCATTGTTCTTCCAGCCTCTATTAACAATCCTCTCATTTTTCTTCCCTTAAATTATGAGATTTTTCTACTCCATTGCTCCATAGAGGAACTTCCAGCATCCCCGGAAAGAGAACATAACTTATTTTTTGTGGTGACATATATAAGTCAATTAGTATCATTTATAGTGGACAATGATTTATCATTTACTATAATATATCACCATTAATTGCCTTGAATAAGATACCGACCATTTTGTTAAGGAATTAATAATTTCATTTGGTGATTAACATTTTTAAAAACCATATACTAGTACTAATATTTGTATAAATAAATAGATAAGAATCGAGTTCGAATCTCACACACATCAACTATTCGGCTTGAGGATAAAATTTGTAGCTACTAAACTACTTAACCAAAATGAAATAAACAGATAAGAATGAAAAAAAAAATTATTAAAAAGTTGATAAATTAAATAACAGACACCATATCAAAAAAAATACGATAAATAAGAAAAATCTTATATGATGGCAAGATTTTGGCACAACAATTAGGGAAGTAGATTTGCTACCGTCAAAATTGACTCAGTTTTATTTCATCAAAAAAAAAATTGACTCAGTTTTCACACAGTAATAATTATGACCATTCGATCTGACATGTATGGTTGTGATCATTTTATCTGATTTTATTACTTTATCAATTTAAACCGTCTGATCAATCATTAAGGGCTGAAATCAAAAACTGCGTGGAAACTGTGTACTTTTCAACTGTAGCAAATCTCAATCCAACAATTAGACATACACATATACAGTAGGGTTAATAGGCTTTTACCCCCCTGCAAAGTAGGCGAGTTTTGCCTTACCCCCCTGTAATTTTTTTTCTTGAGATTACCCCCCTGCAAAATTTATTTTTTTGATTTGCCCCCTTTTTGCTGATGTGGCAGACAAAAAGTCAAGTTTTTTGCTAACGTGGCAGTGAACTTTGCTGACGTGGCAGTTGACTTTTGCCTGCCACGTCAGCAAAAAGGAGGTAAATCAAAAAAATAAATTTTGCAGGGGGGTAATCTCAAGAAAAAAAATTACAGGGGGGTAACGCAAAACTCGCCTACTTTGCAGGGGGTAAAAGCCTATTAACCCTATAAAGTAACAATTAGACACACACATAACTATAATTACATTTTTTTTTCAATTTTTGAATCAATTCACATCATTAGCTAGTTATTAGTATTCTGCACGTTGCATTTTTTTTAAGGAAAATATATAAATGACGAGTAATGAGTATAATAAATTAGCAAAATTATCATCCATTTTCTCGGTTATTATATTACACGATATCGATACGGACACGCCTAATCCTAGAAGTGTCCGTGCTTCATAGTAAATAAGTAATGAGTATAATAAATTAGCAAAATTATCATCCATTTTCTCGGTTATTATATTATAAATCATAAGAGTATAATTTTATATGTTTGTGCTTAAATAAATAATTATTTTTTTATTGAAGTTTTTTTATTCAACCATAAACGAGAACCAAATATTTTTCTTCACTCTTCATCACTTATATGAATAATTTAGTAAAAAAAAAAACAATTTTCATCATAAAGAAACGTAAAATTAAAAGGTCTTACAAGAAAAAAGTATATAATTAGTGTGTTTGCATTAACACTCCCACAAATCAGCAAAATATATTAAACCCACAGTTCTAAAATATGTGTAACACAGTCATCATCATACAAATTATTACTGAAAACCAATTGGATAATGATCATGATTCTCTCACCTAATGCATTGTGATTGTGATTCATTACTTGCCAAAAGTGTTCCAACGTTATAAATTCACCAAAAATATTTCCTCAAACCACATAACTTTTCTTTTCTCTTCTTTCTCAAGCAAATTTCTCCAATGGATTACACCAATTCCCCCTTTCATGTTGAGGCTGCTGCTCAACGGAATCCCGCCCCTCTCCGTAAGGTTGTCGCAGTGGCTTCTATAGCCGCCGGCATACAATTTGGGTGGGCCCTACAGCTCTCCCTACTCACACCCTACATCCAGCTCCTCGGAGTACCACACAAATTGGCAGGCAACATTTGGCTATGCGGCCCGATTTCCGGCATAATCGTTCAGCCGATCGTCGGCTACTACAGTGACCGAAGTCATTCACGTTTTGGTCGCCGCCGCCCTTACATCTTCTTTGGCTCTATATCTGTTGCCATTGCTGTCTTCTTTATTGGCTATGCTGCAGATCTAGGTCACGCCTTAGGCGATGACCTAACCAAAAAGACACGTCACCGTGCTGTTGCAATCTTTACCATAGGCTTCTGGATACTAGATGTTGCCAACAATATGCTTCAAGGACCATGTCGTGCCTTCATTGGCGACCTCGCTGACGGTGATCACCATCGAATGAGTATCGGTAATTATTGGTTCTCTTTCTTCATGGCCATCGGTAATATCCTTGGTTATGCTGCTGGTTCTTATGGCAATATCCACAAAATGTTCCCTTTTACGGAAACCAAAGCATGCGATGTCTTTTGTGCCAATCTCAAAACATGTTTCTTTTTATCAATTTTCCTTCTCGCCATAGTTTCTACCTTCGCTCTACTTTATGTAGAAGACATCCCGCTACAAAAACAACCAGAAATTCAATTAGCACCCAAGGTAATTAATTTCGTTCTTTTCGGAGTTTTTTTTAATTATAAAAATAACCGTCAATGTTAATATTATTGGTAACTTTTTTTATTTAAACGGCAAATATATTATTAATATTGTTAGTAACTGCTACTAGGATAACCGCGGCTGCTTTAAAGAGTTGTTATATGCATTTCATGGACTGAGTAAACCGATGTGGATGTTGATGTTAGTAACCGCTATTAATTGGATAGCATGGTTCCCATTCTTCTTGTACAACACCGATTGGATGGGCCACGAAGTGTATGGTGGAAAAACGGGAGAAGACACTTATGCCGCCGGTGTACGTGCTGGAACATTGGGGCTTGGAGTGCAAGCAGGTGTGCTCGCGATAATGTCGTTGGCAGTTGAAAGGTTGAGCCGTTTTATTGGTGGAGCTAAGAGGCTGTGGGGAATTGTTAACATTATCCTTGCTATTGCACTTGCTATGACGGTTGCCATCACCAAGGCAGCGGAACATGAACGGCACGGCACTACTGGAGGGACGCCGTCTGAAGTTATTAAGGTTGCCGCATTCAGTTTCTTCGCCATCATAGGAATCCCTCTTGCGGTAATTTTTCTTTAACTTCCTTATTAATTATTTCCTTTTTTTTGACAAACTTATTATGTGCCATTTTTATTACTTTTTTGGTCAAATACTTTTGATTACTTTGCACCAACAGATTTGGAAAACGTTTCAATTTTATTTATTTGTTATGAGACGTTATTACTCATTATTGTCAAAAAAAAAACGCTATTACTCATTCAATAAAAAAAACTTTCATCATATTTTTGAAACAAAATAAAATAATCATTAAAACAATAATAACATGCATATACTTGTACTAAAAAATTATATGAAGACTAGTATATCATTTTAGGATAATCATTTTTATACAATTGGTCAATATTTTACTCCTTTAATTTTTTCTAAAGAAATTAAAGTTTGTTTAAATATATATCATCTTGACCATATTTATATAAGCTACTTGACGAAATATGATTCCACAAATCTATAAATTGCATACATACATAATACGTGTATAAAAAAAAAAAGTTCATAACTACACACATATATATATATATACAGTATATATATACCAAAAGAAAAACTGCATATATACATAGTATGGTAATTAAATCATAAACTAATTAATACACTTTTATGAACGGTTGTGCAGATTAATTTCAGTGTTCCATTTGCTTTAGCATCTATTTATTCCAGCACAACAGGGGGCGCCGGGCAAGGTAAAGCAACACCAATACCCTACACATTTTTAAAATTAATAATAATAATTTTTCTCTAATGATGCTTTCAAGTTTTCAGGTTTATCTTTGGGAGTCCTCAATCTTGCAATTGTCATTCCACAGGTAACATTCCATTCGCTTCATATATTTATTGCTTCATTACTTCAATTCCTAACAATTTTATGATTTATCTATACATAAAATAAATTAATTTTAATATATTCTTATAGGATATTATAGTTTAGTCACAAATTTTATCACTTTTAGTCTACATATAAGTCTTTGGTACATGTACATTATTAGTTGGTACTTATGTGTACACACATTCAGATTATAGTAGCGTTAGGAAGTGGACCGTGGGATGCTTTGTTTGGTGGCGGTAACTTGCCCGCGTTTATGGTGGGTGCCGTGGCAGCAGTCATCAGTGCTGTATTGGCAATCGTCCTTCTGCCTACTCCAAAGCCGGTTGATATGGCCAAGGCTTCAATTGCTCCTGGTGGTTTACATTAACTAATAATTAACTGAGTTTAAATTTTTCTTATTCTTTTGTATGTGTGGTGAATTATTGAACATCTTGATTTAAATTTGTTGTGTATTGGGCATATATGTTAACGTCCCATTAGAATTCTATTCTTGATCTCTGTTTGTATTTTGGCTGACTTAGGCCCAGTTGAGCTTTAATTTGTTTATCAATTTATTCAAAAAATAATTTCATATTGTGTCATTTATATATATGTCTAACACAAGATGATGAAATGTTGACTGTTCAGTGAAGACTCTCATCATTCATAGCATTCTTTGTATTTTGGAGTACTAAACAAGACTAGTGCACAGAGTACCCGCAAAGCCAGTAACTATAACTATATGGTTTGTTGAACTATTTCTAATTTTCTATTCTTACCACTCCTTATACTTTGAATAACTTTTATTTAATCTCTTATAACGCCACTTATCTTTCACTCTTTTTTTTTTCAAAAAGAAAATAAAACAAAACAAAATGTTTTAAATGATAAACAATTTTGAGTCTTCTCACTCTAAAATTATCTTCAATTTGTGATTCTTAAAACTGATTTATAATTGTAGTAAACAAACAAACAAAATTTGATACCGTCGGGTTAGGTCCTAGTTATTATAAAAAAATGTTTGTTTCTCTTACCTAAGATATTGGCCTCAAGTGGTTAAATGAGCACCTCTATGACAAATTGTTTAGGACAATCCGAATTCGACTTCTGGTAGAAATAATTTTTGGTCAAACTTTATTTATTTTGCAACTGAACTTTGAATTACTGGGGTTCGCTTCTCCTAACAAATACTCCCTCCATTCCTTTTTATAAGAAGCAAAAGTGAAAAAAAAAATTCTTCCTTTTTATAAGAAACTTTGACTAATTTTCAAATTTTTAAATGTTGAATTTCACTTATGCCCTTATTTATTATGAAAGAGAATATTAAAAATAAGTAAGTTGATTGAATTTAGAGAAATTAAATAAGGGTATAAATGGAATAAGTTTAAATTTATAAGAGTATTAAATGAAAAGAACTATTTACAATGTGTTTCATTGGTATGTGTAATTTTTTCAAACTGTTTCTTATAAAAAGGAACGGTGGAAGTAGATGGTTAACACCAAAAATAAAATAAATTTACAGTAATAATAAATCCCATTAAAAAAAGTAATAATGAATAATTATTATTCAAATCATTGACCATATGTTTTATTTCATTATACAATGAATAAATTAAAAGTTAAATATATTTATGTCCTAAAGAGAAAGATTTCATTGGAGAGGGGTGATTTAAAGTTAATTTTGGTCTAAAATCATCCCTCCAATTTTTTTTTCATTCTTGTTATAATAAATAAGTGTGATTTCACATATTTGTTTGTTTTGATTTTTCGTCTTTGTACAGTGTATTTGGTTGTCTTGTCTTTGTGCGGTGTATTTGTTTTTCGTCTGTGTGCGGTGTTCATTTGTTTCAGGTTGAAGGAGTAGTTATGATCTAATGCAGAACCAATCAATGTCGACTTTGGTGTTATCAACGCTACAGATTCGAAGACATGGATATTCCGGACACTTTAATATAGTCATATTGTAGGCATATGTAATTTGTCGTTTTATACTATTAACATGGATGCTGTGAGTTTGTTCGCAGATTTATACTTTTTGTTTTTAGCGATTATGAATTTGTATAGTATCGATATACTCTATCTATTTGAATAAATTTCAATTGTTCAATTTTTTATTTTAAAAACATTTATTTTAAAATATCACACAAGTAACTTTTTATCATGCTTCAAAAAAAGGTAATTTTTGGTCAAAAATTCAACGGAAAAACTAGTAAATGCAAAATGCGAGAATTTGGAAGACCAAAATCAAACGATTGAAATTTGAGATGTTAAAATAAAACAATTGTAAAATTTTAAAGATAAAATCAAGCAATTAAAAATCAAGGGTTAAGCCACTAGATTTGATTTAGTGGTGAGAGGTTTGAGTAGTATCCATAAGGTACTAGGTTCGATCGTCAAAATTAAACAATTGTGAAATTCAATGATAAATTGCGAGATGATACGGAGCTAGGCTCATTGAATTCACAGGAACAAGATGATACAGAGCTAGGCTCCATTTTAGCTAGATGTAGAGCTAATTTATCTTTTTTTTTTGACAATATGTAGAGCTAATTTATCTTATAACAACTCTTACGCCGAATTTTCTAGGAAAGAGATTAATATGGTTACTCATAATCTTGCAAAGATGGCCATACATAATGTCAATTCTCATTTCTATTTTGACATACCTGATTGTATTTATCTCCTAATTTTAAATGAAATCTTTTTCCGTAAAAAAAAAATGATAAATTGCAATTTAAGACGATTAAAAAGAAAAAGATAATTGTAAAATGCAATAAGCACGTTTGCAAAGGTGCGTTTCAAAGTGGAAGAAGATTAGTTGAGACAGAAAGCGCGGGAGCTGAGATCTCCGTCAACAACTAGACTGTCTGGTACACTATAACCACCGCCAACCAACCCCTCTTCTCTCTCTCTCTCTCTCTAAAATCTATCACCACATTGCACAATGAGGAACTTGCAATTGAGCATGGAAATTGCAACAGCAACTTTGATCCCCAATTTACGGTGGTGGGACAATATCAGCAACTCCACTACTTTCCAGACTTGTATTTTCTACATCCTCTGTTTAGCTTACTCTCTCGTCTCCTTTTTCGCTCTAGTAAGTTCGTAACTACTCTACTCTACTCTATTCCACTCTTTTCATTTTCTAATATTTGTTAATTCCACCACCTCAGTATCAATTGCTAAGAATTGAACTTAGAGTACCTCAGTATGGATGGACTACACAGAAAATCTTTCATCTCATGAATTTCATCGTCAATGGAGGTACTTATTTTCAACTCCAATTTCTCTTCTTTATTTCTGCATTGGGAATTCCGATTTTTATTTATTTTTTCTATTTTACTAATATTATTGCAGTGCGTGCTCTTGTTTTTGGATTACACAAGCTAGTTTTTCTATTGCATCCTAAGGTTAATTCATTTTTTATGCAACTCTCATATTTTATTTTCACTACAATCATTCATCACCCTGATTGTATACTGAGTCGTCTTGTTTCTTCAATTAGGTTTTCATTTTGGTACTATTAGATCTTCCGGGACTACTGTTTTTCTCAACATATACTCTTTTAGTTCTTTTTTGGGCTGAAATTTATCATCAGGCAAGTCAAACTGTGTTGATTTTTTTGACTAATTTTGTTAAGAAATTATTTTATTTAATTTTATTCCAATCACTGAACAGGCAAGGAGTTTACCAACTGATAAGCTCAGGATAATTTATATTTCAATTAATGCTGCCTTGTACATCATCCAGGTATCTATCTCTATTTGCCATTTTATACTTCCTAAGTTCCACCCTAATATTATGTGTTCAAATTATACTTACTAAAGTGTGGCTTTGGATTTAGATTGGTATTTGGATATACCTCTGGATAGATGACAACAGTGTTGTCGAGTTCTTTGGAAAGATATTTATTGCAGGTTAGCATTATAATCAAAGATTGTTTTATGTTTCATACACTTGAGAACTTAAGATTGAGTTTTGCTACCTTAAAATAATATAATACATTTCTATATGCATATAATTTTTTAAAAAATTAAATTTTCTTTTCCTTTTTCAGGTGTGTCATTTGTGGCTGCACTAGGATTCTTGCTCTATGGAGGACGGTGAGGCTTCTGCATCTTGTCTACTTGCAATGGTTTATGAAATATTTCTGCAGCTTCTGTTTCATTTAACCTATGTTGTTAATTCATGGTTTACATGGACAGTCTTTCTAATTTCTGCCTTGAACATCGAATGTTTCTAGATTATTTTGCATGCTGAGGCATTTCCCAATTGAATCTAAAGGGAGAAGGAAGAAACTTCATGAGGTATAAACACTTTCTTCTCAGTGTGTCTATTTGATATTAAGCTACAGTGACAGTGCAAATCAATGTTCCGTCATCATACTGAAAAGCTCATTTGAGTTGTACTCACTACCCCTTTCTTCTATAAATAGTCACCTTATTAAATCCAGTTTCCTTGTGATGATATTTAGCAATATTGCATACTTTGCCAATTTGGTATGTAGTGTGCCAAAAAGACACACAAGATACCTGAGGTTTTGGGAAATGGCATGGCAGAGTGTTTTATGGATTAGCCGTTACTCTTAAAGTAGAAAAGTGTTGAATTTTTTGCATTTGTAACAAGTCCAAAATGACTTCCAGTTAATTCAAAATGAAAGATAGCTAAATGTTCTGAAATGTTTAGATGTCAACTGTATGTTTTGGCCGTGAATGAGAAGATCAGCTAAATTTTTTCCTATCTCATGATCTGTTTCTCTCCTGCCTTTGTCCATTGTCACACTCAAAGGATAAACCACATGTGACATGCCCTCTTTTACCTCCTTTACAAGTTTCTTTATCTCACGTTTAGTTTTTCCTCTGTGAAATTCAAAAATGATTCACTGCTGAATTTAAAAGCAAATGATGGGAAGGAATGAGTTATGCATTTGCATTTTATGTGCAATTAGATGGCTATAAACGTAATAAGCTTTATCTAGCTTGTTCATTTTCGGATTAGCAACTACTATATATTAAACTTTGTAGTTCAGGTCTACAATCCCTTTCGAACAAAAAGTTTAAACTCTATATATTGGTCAATAAATATCATCTTTTTATGAACTGGGACGACCCCTTTTTGCTTTTCATCTTCTGTTATGTTACAAGCAGATAACAAGATGAATTGTTATCTCAATATTACTTAGATTGTATTCACTTAACATGGGATCTGTATTACAGGTCGGATCTGTTACAGCCATCTGTTTCACCTGTTTTCTACTACGATGCGTTATGGTAACTTATTTGCCTTTGTTATCATAGCTATCTTTAGTGTTTCGTTAAACATTTTCTTAAACTTTTTTGTGTAAATATGTCACTGAGTATATTTGTAATTCCTGTCTGCTTGTCATGGACATATCATATTGTGTTATTCTGTTATGCCATTAATATGGTGATATTCTCCCCTCTGGTTGTAGCAATAATACACCTCTGATATATTCTCAGAAGTTATAAAACTTTTGCTATTTGGTTAATGGAAATTTAGTTTTATCTTTTGATACTAATAATTGAAACTATGGATTTTGTACAAATAGAGTCAGTTTGGATAAACTTATCCACAATAAATTGAGGGAAAAAAGGTTAAAGTATCTTGCAAAAGTTATTAGTTTTTTAAATAATAGTTTCTGATAGAAGTTGAAATTAGCTTCTTTAACCCATTTCCGGAAATCCTCTATCCTCTCGTTTAACTTTTCTAGTATAGCCTATAAGGAATTTGTCGTAAGTAAAAAACCATACTTATTTTAATAGAGAAGCTCTGATGAGTTAGAAACTAATCCAATTTAAGTCATTATACAGGACTTCAAATACATCAATAAATGTGTTCCCAAGAATCTAAAGGTGACACAAAGCAGTTTAGATGTGAGAATCATATAATATGGGTTTGAAATGTAGCAATGTTAACATGTTTGTAAACAGTTGGTTCGTAAAGAAGTTAGAGGAGAATATAGGAATCAGAAGAGCAAAATAGAACCTTAAAGTGGTCAGCTTGCTAAGAGTGATCAAACCAAAATAAGTCCTATGCAAAGATGATTTTTAGGGAAAAGGGAGGGCAGAGGCCTTAAGCCTTTATCACGACACATGAACTATAAAGTTTTCGGTTAAAGCTCAATAACAGTTTGTATGGTATTATTATTATTATTATGTTTTGTTTCTTAATCATACATTTGATATACATGCAGGGTTTTTTGTCTGCATTTGATTCAGATGCATCTCTTGATGTTTTGGATCATCCTATTTTGGACTTGGTCTACTACATGGTAAATTGCTCGAGTATTCTTGTTTGTTGATGCTCACGATAATTGAGTTTCTCGCTGTCTTGGAATATGGCATTGACTTTTCACATTTCGAAATACAGCTGGTTGAGGTCCTGCCTTCAGCTTTAGTCCTCTACATCCTGCGCAAATTGCCCCCAAGGAGGATATCAGCACAATATCACGCTATTCACTAGTTGTAGTTCATTGTTAATTTGCTGATTTGATGGTTTTAATGATTCTTGGTTATATACTTTGAAATTTAATTGGAGAAGCAGATAAAGGAAAAGGATCTCGATATAGTCTCACGGAAGCCTTCTTACCTGGGTGATACTCAACAACTCCTACCTGGGAAATGATAATTTAAATTCAAGTTTTGTAGGGTGGACATGCCATGACAAGTCACAAGAGCCGGTGACTTTATGCACTCATTTTTCTATTAACCCCTTGCTTCAGGGGTGGGGTAGATATTATCAGGGAAAATGCAAATTTTTATATAGGCTAAATGTTAGTTTGAGGTACAAGTTTGCAGTGATGCATCCATTTCATACAATATTTTGTGTGAAGTTTTTGTAGGTACTTTGGCTCTGACCCTTGTTTTCACAACATTTGATATAGTAATATATAATTATAATACAAATCCGTGCATAAAGAGGTTTTCTTTATTGTTATTATTATTATTATTATTATTATTATTATTATTCTCCCTTACTACCAGAGCAAATGTCTAGTCTTGTTATAATAAAAAGGATTTTCTTTCATCTCACTTTTACTCTAAAATCACAACGAAACCGTTTTACTTCATTCCCTTGTTAGTTGAGATCCTCTCTTGTACCTTTTCCCCTTTCAATTGGAATAAAATAAGTACAAAGTGAAGGGCACCTAACATGTATTAATGAGAGACATTTTGTTGTTCAATGCAATTGAGTGTGACTATTTCAACAATCTTAATTCCAATTGGAAATGCATGTAACGTTATCTTGTGATCAACCTATAACCGTAAGTATTTACTTAATGAATCCAACATATTTTTTTGCAAGAGTTGGGAACACTTTATTTTGAACATCTTTTTAACTCTAACTCAAGTTATCTTTTTATTTTATTTTTATTTTGGTTATCAACACTAACTCAAGTTATTTTGTGAATTTGTCTTTCTATTTTAAATTTGACAATTTTGGTCTTCATATTTTTATGATATATTTTAAAAGACGTATTATATGATCTGATGATAGGAAAAAACCAACATCATAAAAAAAATAGTATTGAAAATTTTAACACGGGACAACATAGTCCCTACAAGTACACTTAGTTTGCTTGATGAAAGAAAGATAGAGATAAAAAATAAAAGTGAAAAAAAAAAATGATTAATTAGGGTATGCGTTGTGGTTTAGATTTTAAAACATAAATCAATAAAATATATACTGGTCCCTACTCATTTTTATGAAGATATATGTTAGCAACATATACCTTAAGGTGTAAGTTACCACTTTTTAGTTATGACTTGTTAATATACACCTTTTAAAAAATAATTTGCTTTAACACATATACTCATATTTTTATGAAGGTGTACATTGTTTGTCAAAAAAAAAAATGAAGGTGTACATTAGCAACGTGCATCTTAGAGTGTATTTAATCATTTTTTAGTTATTACTAATACTTGTTAATTAAACATACCTTCTAAAAAATAAGTGGATATATTCTAGTAGAAAATGTTTTACGGGAGTTGTTAACTTATAGTCACTTATTTTTTAATATGAGTATTTTAGCAACATGCGCCTTAAAGTGTAAGTTACTATTTTTTTTTTAATTATGACTTGCTAATATACAACTTCTAAAACAACAAATTAACTAGTCACTTACATGTAAACCAAGTAAAGCACTAAACTAACATTGTCATCGAATTACACTTTAATGAAAACGAATGAAAGCTTTGTACAAATATCTCAACAAATTTAATTTCATTCTTTTGAGAAATGTATTACACGTGTGTTTTCTTCTCAAGAGCAAACATTAGTTTTCTTCTCTAATTAATCGTATAAATATATGCTCAAAAGTTTGTTGTTGTAGCAAATAAATATCTTTATGTTTTATTTAATTTTCGAGAGAACATAAATGATCACTTGAAACTTATTTAAAATTGCAAAACTCTATGCATTAAAGTAAACATGAACATCAAATCAATTTTACAACACAAACATAAAAAATTTAAAGGAAAGTGCTAGGGGCACTAGTTAAGAATACCAATTATAGTATAATAACTTAGGAACTTGTGTAGTCAATATATTTGAAATATAAACAATGTTATTTTTAAGGTAAAATTTACTACTTTTAGTTTCTTAACTAATGCACCGATGTATTAGTTAGCATGACTCAAATTTAAATGTACTCAAGTCTCAATATTAATGCAATTTCTCTAGATATATATTAATTGTAGGAACAAAACACAGTCCATAAATAGAGCAAAACATATGAAAGCTAGAAATATATTGTAATATAGGTGTAAAGTAAAAATGTGAGGATGTAAAATGAAAAAAAAGATAAATATGGTGCAAATTATATAGGGGGTGCATATGAACCCCGCATCTCTAAGTGGCTTCATCTATACTTTTTAGTATGTTAATTTTGAGATTACAAGTTCTAATCTTAACATCTATAGAAGCAATGAAGTTTTTGAGTTGATTCTCGTCCATGTTATTAAAATGTGGATGCCAAGTTGGATATTTGATGTTGAGGATATTTCTACGCAATTTGGTAATTTCAACTTTAACCATATCTTTTTTAATTTTAAAGTAGTCATCGATCTGAAATATATTAGGAGTTTTCTCGATCTTTTGATGCTCATATTCTTGAAGCACGGTGTTTACAATTGCAAGGTCTTTTGGCCACGTTATTGGTCCCGCATTATTACCATCGTACATGACCAAACAAATTTTTGCTCCAGACTTAGTAATTTTAGATATTTTTGATCTTATTCCTTTTTTTCTCTGATTGAAAGAATGTTTCCGGGAATTCTCATCTTGGATGTATCTCATAGTTATTTTTGAACGACCCATTCTACAAATTAAAAAAAAAAAAAAAAAGAGTTAAAAAATCTAGTCAAAATTTTGACAAAATCATAATATACCTGGAAATATGAGGTTTTATTTTATTTTTGTAGAAATTTCAAATAATATTTTCATAAGTGAAGTAATGTGGCGGAAAATATGATTATGATTATTGACGATTATTTTTTTTCTAAAAAAAGAAAAGATGATCGATAACTTCTTTTTTGCACCCCGTGAATCTCACACACACCTCATGGATTTCCAATATTACCCCTCTCACTATACAGGAATCGAGTGTGTAAATAGCAAAAATTGGGGGGGGGGGAACAGTTCGCTGTCTAGAATACAAACTCAGGGGGTGTCAAATCTGAGAAAAAACAGTTCACTGTCTAGAATGCGAACCTTATAAAATTTGATATTTTTATATTTTTCTCTTCATTCGCCCACTATTTTACAAAGTTCGCTATCTAGAATGCAAACAATTTTTTCTCAGCTTTAGCAACCCCCCAGTTCTCAAGATTAGAGCTGTAAAAATGGGCCGGGCTATCGGGCCGACCCAGTAGCCATATAGTTTTATACGGGCCGGGCTGGGCTTCCCAAAAAATATTATTGGGCCTTATTGGGCTGGACTGTCGGGCCTATTTTTTTAATAGCCATCATGGGCTGGCTCCGCGGGCTTTTGGGCCGGCCCCTTAAAGAATTAAAAAACAATATCTAAAATTTTTTTTACCTAAAAATAAGGAATTTTGGTCCTATGGGCCCGGGCCCAGACTGGGCCGGCCAATTTGCCAGCTCTACTCAAGATGACCATTGAACTTTGGGCTGGAATTCCAAAGCCCGTTGATCTACCCGCTTTCCACCACACCAATTTCAAATTCGAATTTCAAAACAAAAACAAAACTTGAATCTCTTTCTTCTTCTTCTTCTTCCGTTTTCATTTCCAGCTTCGAACAACAACACCACAAATCTTCCATCGATGGAAGGTAACGACCTTCCATGTCCATCACCATCACCCTTTCGCTCTTCATCTTCACTCCTCAAAGACATTTCCAATTTCAAAACCCCTAAACGCACTTCTTTCTCTCTCAACCCTCAACAATCACCATCCACTCAATACTTCACCGCTTCCAAATCCAAAAACACCACACTCCCTCGTCGTCCCAAAAAATCTTCATCAGCTGCTACAAACAAACTCAAAGCATTTCAACTCGAACACTCTCATTCTTCTAGAATCGCCCAAATTAAAAAAGAACAATCCCTAAAATCACTATCCAAATCCCTCACTGTTTGGCTCAATTTTCTTCTCGAATCCCCTGCTTCATGTGGTTGCGACATTTCAATCGCCGGAAGTCAGATCGTTGATGCTTCTCCGGCGACTAAGGGGAAACGGGACAATGGTCCGGGAATTTCGGTTGGTGTTGATTCTTCATGGCGAACTCCCAAGAGACAGAGGAAGACGATGACAACTTGTTCTTCGCGTGCTGGTAAGGAAAATGTATCTGCTGCAGATTTGCAGAGTTCATCGTTTTCGCGTTTGAGGGATTCTTTGAAAGATGTATGCAGTTTGGACGATTTCAAGCAGCGAATGAGTGTTTATTTGAGCCTCGGAACTTGTGGAGAGATCTTCCAAGTCATGACTCAAGTTACCAAGGTTTGTTTTCACTCTTCCACATTCTTCTTCCTTTGTAATTTGAATTAGTAGGGTGGTTTTGTTGAATTTGAAAACTTGTTTTATGATGTAATCAATGAATTGTTATGCATTTGTTCATTTATATTTGTTTTGCTTATCAGACAATTGATGAAGGAAGGCTTAATATGAAGGCACATTGTCCAATTGTGACCGATTTTGGGTTGAAGGATAAGGCCATTAAAATCCTTATGTGTTATAATCCAAGTTGGCTGCGAATTGGATTATATATAATTTTTGGTGGGGATTCTCTAGTGTCAAATGGGGATGGTGATTCTGATCAAGATGTTATATTTCTTAAAATGGTCATTGACAAACTGTTTTTTACGCATGAGGGTTTAGCGAAAGCATATGCATATAACAAGATGGTTGAAGGAGTTTATAGGTCTGGTTACTATGAGAATTTGGGGAATGTGATCTTGAAGAGAATATTGTTGCTTGTGCTTATCCTTGATAAAGCTAAATGTCAAAGTTGTCTCCCAATTGAGTATGGTATTGATGGATTGGATGGTGGTTCCCCTTTATTGTTCAAAGCAGAATCTTGGGTTAAATCAAGTAGTCAAGTGATTCAGGGTACGTATTTATTTGTTTTTGGTTCAGTGCTGGCTGTTTTTATGTTAATATTTTTGTGATAGCTTTCTGCATTGTAGGTTGACTTTTCTCTCTTTTTTTATATTGGAAATTAGAATTTTTGTCATCTGATGTAATGCGCGGAGAAGGCAATCTTCTAACACATTTGGTTATTTTAGGATACAAAGTATCTCACCAACAGGTTGGTTTATCTTCTATATGCTGTGCTCATTTACTTGTGTGAGGTTTCTTGTTACTCGTGCGCTGCAATATCGTTTGTTTGGGGTCTTGTGTCTGACAATAGTAGATGATTCACTTTTATGTTTATGCTGTCGTAAATTTGCAAAGAAGAGTATCTTACCAAGTTCTAGATATGTTTTATGGTAAAGTTTAATCTAACAGTTTTATGATTTTATAGGGGCCTCTTGTTGAGTATGATTTCCGGGTCAGAGATTTATTTACAGATCTCCAAGACGGACTAAAACTGTGTAGAGCTATTCATCTTTTGCAAAATAATTCTTCTATCCTTAAGGTATTATTTGCAACCCCAAATTTAAAATTTTCTGGATAGTCCACTTAGTTTAAGATTTGGGATTCATTGTCATTGTGTGGATAGAAAATTGTAGTTCCTTCTGACACCCGCAAGAAAAAATTGGTAAACTGTGGTGCTGCCCTACAATATCTTAGACTAGCCGGGGTCTCACTAGTTGATGAAGACGACACAATGATTTTATCGGAGGATATTATTGATGGAGATAAAGAACTTATAACTTCTTTGCTCTGGAATATGTTTGTTCATTTGCAGGTTTGAGCTCTATTTTACCGTTTTTTTCAGCTTCTGTAATATAATTGCCTTTGGGTTTGATTACTATTAACTTATAACCTGGTTAGCAACACAAATTTCTGTTTCATTGGAATTGCAGCTACCTTTGTTGGTTGATAAAACAAGTTTAGTTGAGGAAATTTCTAAAATTCACGGACTTGGCACGGTATTTTCCATGTTGCGTTTCAATTTATTATTATAAAGGAATATATGCACTCCTCGTTTTCTTTCTTTTTCTTGAAGCCTGCATCTTCTTTTTATACTTGAGCTTGATTTTCTTCACTACCTTACAGGATCTCATAAGTGGTGCAAATTTTAGTTCTCTGGAATTGCTTTTGAAATGGATTCAGGTACAATCCAAGTATCCTTTCATCTACCCTATAGATGATTTCCTTCAGAAATAGACAATGCTGTGAATTGTTCATTATATCTAATTCAATTTATAAAAATGTATGCTTTCTAAGCCTCCCACCACCCAAACACAATTCATTCTACTGCCGATATCCTATGGTATGACATGAGATATAGTAAAGGATGGTTATAGAATGCACAGTAATTTTCGTAGATGTTTTTCTTGTATTACAAGAGGTTCATCGGTAATATTCTTTATGCAGAAACTTTTTGACCATGATGTTTCTTTTACTTTTGTCTCAATGATTGCATCGACTGTCTTTCTTATTCTAAATTGTTACCGACTTTCTGTTGTTCTGTGATAGGAGTACTTGTTAGTGTGTTACACTTCGTTTCAGCTTTAGGAACAAAAAATATTTCTGTATCTTTTCTTCAATTTATCTTTGTCCTTTATTTGTTGCAGGCTGTTTGTGACAATTATGACTGCCCAGTTGACAGTTTTCATTCTCTTGTTGATGGCAAAGCAATCTGGTGCTTACTTGATTATTACTTCCAGAAAGAACTTCACAATGTGTGTTCGTTGAAGGTCGTCAATTTCTTCAGATTACTTCTCAGTGCTGGCAATAATTTCTTGTTATTAAGATTTATTTCTCAATTCTTTTTACAGGAAGTTTATGAAAAAAGTGGAAAGACATCAATTATGTCTGTTAATGAGTATTCCGATGCACTGTACAATTTCATATTATCCCAGAAATTGACCATGTTACTGGGGAATTTTCCTGAGGTAAATACCCTAATTTGTGCAAATTCCAAGTTGCATGCACATGATGGAATTATTGTCACATGATTCACCTCACATATATATATAAGTTATTTTTTCCGGTTAATTTATCACAAGGTCACCATAATAGCCTATAGCAAAAACTTATACACAAATGTTGCATTGTTTCTCTTGTTCTTTCTTTGATTGTAGAAATTGTTTTGGCATAAACGATTATTAAAAAGTGCTGTGTTGTACTGTTTATCCCAACACTTCCTTAATGCGTGTTCAAAAGCATTTATCCCTTGAGAACTTATGTCAGGAGCGGTTCTTCAATAGAAAATATCCTGTGCAAAATTGATACTTTAATTTGAGTTTGGTGCTTTGGTCATCTTGAGGAATAGTGTCACATCTAGGTCAATCAACAATCTAGTAAACTGTTCTAAAGTTGCCCGAACTAACTCCACCGATGACGGAATTTGGGTATATTATTCTATAGGTACTTCAGATTAGTGAGCTACTTCAATATAATGGCGCTTGCAGTGATCGTAGTGTGGTGATATTGGTTGTTTTCCTGGCAAGCCAATTATTTGTCAAGAAAAAAGTGGTAAGTAGGACGAAAAAATTACTTTCATATTCTGGAAAATGGAAATTATGTTAAATTCTCACTTTCTTTCTTCCAGGATCAGTTGAATTTTCATAAGCTATTTGGTTTTTCCGGCCAAAACACAAATCTGAGGAGTTTGAGGACGGTGCAGTGCCATTCCAGTTCTGAATCAGCACAAAAGCCTTATGCTTCAGATGTGTGTGACAATGAAGGTTTGTTGCTGACTCTTCGGTGATGTGAACTTTTTTTATTTATTATGCATGCCATTTGTTTGTATTTCTTATTATTATGCTATAAATGTATGAATTTGATTTTGACGCACGCAATAAATTTTGAATTTATGAAGCTAATATATTCCTTTATCAAAGAATACAAGTGAAAATGAATAATTTTTTATTTTCTTAAAAAGTAGCAGACTTGTTGATTTAAAGCTGGGCTTTATCTTTCAAATATATAAATAATATGATCTCCAGTTATTTAGTTTGTATCGTGGAACTGTTGCTAGACTCTTTGCATTGCATGCACTATGTGATAGGCAGCTATTAGTAGACAACTGTGTGCCATCTTTAATTTCTTGTGTGCTAGGCAATTTTCTTGATTCATTTTGTATATATTTTTAATCAATATCTTGTGATTTATTATTTAAGATAGATGCGGCAAGAAAATTCAAGGCCATCCAGACATGGTGGCAAGATATGGCTGATCGAAACTGTACTATGCAGCCGGTTGTCTCTATTTTGCAGACATCTAGGACCATTGAAAGCAACACTGCGATTAGAAGAGGTAAAAACTAGTGTTGTGGCTTTCTTACTCTTTTTCGCTACTATGTCGCCACATACAATTACCACAGCAATGAAATGAAAATAATACTATATCTGGTGGATTTCTACTTTCTAGATATTTATGCTGGATCTGATTGGGTATTTGCATTTATTTTTCTTCATCCTGACCATTGCTTAATAGAAAATAATGGTATTTGGTGTTGTCAAATATGGAGCTATAATGCTATAGCATAGTGGAATTTCGATAAACTGCTATTGCTCGGCAATTTGCTATAGCACTGTAGCATAGGATAATTTGAACAAACAACCATTTTCCATAATCTGCAATTGAAAACACCAGTACGGTTGTTTTTCATTATATTACAGCTTATTTATCTATAGTAAGTCCAACTCCAAACTATACATTTTCTGTAGATTCTTTTCGTTTTCTTGTTGACAACTGTAAATTTGTTTCCAGAAAATGCTGCAAGAACAATACAATCACATATCAGAGGATTGGTTGTACGGCGCAAGTTTCTCAAGATGGTAAATTCTGTTGCCCTTTTGCAGTATGTTTTCAGAGCTTGGCTGAAAGTGAGGCAGGAGTCGTCGGTCTGCATGATATTCAATACCGGTCAAATTTATGATTTCTCATGTGGTATGTTGTTTATTATTTAATCTTATGAATTTATTGGTATTATGTTTTATTACTTATTGGCACATGTTATTTCAAACAGAAACATTGAAGCAACCCGAAATATATCAGAGGTATGCCATGCTTTTCTATCATAGGCATTCTTTTTTGAGGTTGAAAAAGTCAGCACAGCTTATCCAGCAAGCAGTGAGGAGTTGGCTCTATTGGAGATCTCAACAAGGATGTAGTATAAGTCCTGACATCGTGATTATAGACATGGTGGCTGCTGCCACCACTGTTCAGAAATTTGTTCATGGTTGGATGGCACGATCTAGATATATTCATCAGCTTGATCAAAAAGAAAAGGCTTTGAATTTAGCTGAACAGAAACTTATCTTTGATCTTGAAACAAAGGCAGCCGTTAGCATTCAGCTTGCTTGGAGAAACTACATATGCTGCAAGTCTACAAGGAAGGAGCACTTGTTTGCAACTAAAATTCAATGTAATTTCCGTAGGTGGTTATTGAGAAAACAATTTTTAAACCAGATTCAAGCTGTCATAAAAATTCAATCATATTTTCGAATGTGGAGATGTGTGAATGCTTTTCAGAACTTCAAAACCATGTGCAAGGCTGTTATTGTCATTCAATCTTTTTTTCGTGGATGGATTGCTCGAAAGGATGCTTGTGCTCGTAGGAATCAGATTGTTGAGATTCAAGTAAGACATTTGCTTGTGTTCTTTTGTTTATAATCTTATTTCTCTGCATATACTTTGTTTATAATCTTGTTGCTTGTATTCTATTTGCATATAATCTGCAATTTGAATGATTCCAGAGGTATTGCCGCGGTTGGCTTGTGAAACGGAATTTCTTGTTCCAAAGAGATGCTATAATAAAGTTACAGAGTGTTTGTCAAAGTTTGAAATGCCAGAAAATACTCAATTGTCAGAAAGAGGCTGCATTGGAGATCCAGCGCTTCATCAGGGGGCATTTAACTCGAAATCGGATATTAGGTTATTGTTTGATGATTTAGCTTGTTCAAAGCTATTTTTTCTTTAGTTGTGGTTTCATATTATCCCTCCAATATTATTATCATATGTTTTTGTGGTATAGGCAGTGCTTCAAAGTTACGTGCAGCTGTTACTGGTAGTTGCATTTCAAGGCCAGTTGGGTTACATAGTTTTCAACTTGAAGCATTCATCTCTGCAGTAGTGAAATTGCAACGGTGGTGGAAAGGTCTCCTGTTGCTTAAACTAAGGATTAGATCGGCCATCATAATCCAGTCTTGTACTCGTGGGTGGATAGCCAGGCGAAAGGCCACAGTTGAGACACACCGCATTAATGTCATGGAAGTATGATTTTCTATCTGTTATCATCATGCAATACTTTTTGTCAAAAACATCGTGATATACAACTCTGCCATTCTTTTGTTTGTCTGTTTTTTAGCTGGTGGTAATTTGAGTGAGCTAATATACTTATATTGATTTGAAGATGTAGTAACTTATTGAAATTTTAACCGGATCAGATGTGTCATCTCTATATGATGTACTATGGTTTATCACTATAAAAGTGAAACGGAGAAAATTGATGTCTAGGGGTTGAAATTTACTATGGTTTATCTCTTTACTTATATACATCACCGTCTAAGTCTCTACCTAACACAACCTAATTATTTCCAACTAGCTAACTAATTAAGCAACAGCCAATTGGGCGGGGTTGCCTTAAAGCTCAAAATAGTTTGTGATATAAATGCATGTAGGTCAAGCTGGATCAATAAAATCATTTGTGATGTTACTACTACTGCTTGTAACTGTTGCCTGTTTTTTATGTGTTTAATTTTCTTTTTGACTAAAGTTTTGTTTTCCTTTTTTATTTATTTGTTCCTATTTATTACCGAAGGCTCTTAAAAGCCAGGAATATGCCGCATTGGAGCTCCAGCGCTATATTAGGGGGCATTTAACTCGAAATTTGATGTTAGGTATTCTGTTTCCATCTATTTATTGTTTTATAGTTTATCTCATTGAGCTTGTAATCAAGTGATTTAACTGTGTTTTCAAATTTACTTATATATTGTATACTTTTATTTTGTCTAATAATGTAGGTAGTGCTTCTAAGCTACGTGCAGTTGCTGCTGGATGCATTTCAAAACCAACTAGCTGTTGTAGTTTTCAGTTGGAACTATTCTTGTTTCAAGTAGTGAAATTGCAACGTTGGTGGAAGCATCTCATGTTACATAAATTGAGGACAAAGTCTGCAATCATTATACAGTCTCACATTCGTGCATGGGTGGCCAGGCGAAAGGCAATTGCTTATAGGCATCATATTATTGTCATACAGGTAATGTATTTTAATAGTTATCATCTTATCATTATATACCCCACTGTAGTTCTTATGTTTGACTACTGGTTTCTGATTCAGCTATTTTGATTTATTTCGTACTTAACTGACATAACATCTCTCAAACACACGTTCCCTTTTCCCCTTAGATAAGTGAAGGAAGTGGCAATTGTTTGGTTTATTGCCATGTGACAACTACTTGTCATAGGTTCCTGTCCTGTCTATATAATACAAAGTAAGGTTGCATATAGATCCATAATGAGCTCGTCCTTTCATAAACTGTTCCATGGGTTTTATTGCATCAGGTTGCCCCTTTTATGGGTGACATGAAAATTGTGTATTGGGGTTGAACAAACTAGGATGAAATCTTTCTCTTATTTTCCTCCACTTGATTTTTGGTTTATCCTAAAGTGCATATTTTTTATGATGTCACTCACTGGTTGTCACTGGTTCTGATTGTAACTGGAGCCAAATTTTAATCTATTTAGTTTTTCCCTACTTGTTAATCTGCCTTCTCTTTTTTATTTTGAATTTCGTAGTCCCACTGGAAAGGATACGTTGCACGTACGAAGTCAACAAAACAACTTATGGATTTGCGCTCAAGATTGCAAGAATCTTCCAAAAATGTTGATGACAGCAAACGTCTCATAAACAGACTCTTGGCAGCGCTTTCAGAGTTGCTTAATATGAAGAGTCTTAGTGACATCCTTCATACTTGTTCAACATTGGGTGAGAACTATATCTTTTTTTGTCTTTTTAAATTTTATCTAAGTAGATGGCTTCTGAAACATGCAGTTTAGTTTCTTTACATTTATGATCTAATTCTAATTTCCATAAGATATAAAAGTTGACATTATATTTTATTTAGGTGGCAAGCGATATTGTTCTTTGGTTTTTGATTTATACATATTTGATTTTATTTTTTTTTGCAGATTTGGCGACAGGGCATTCTCAAAGATGCTGTGAAGAACTTGTGACCGCTGGGGCCATTGACACCTTGTTGCGGCTTATTGGATCAATCAGCAGGAGTATCCCTGATCAGGAGGTTTTAAAGCATGTTTTGTCAACTCTTCGAAATCTTGCTCGCTATCCTCATCTGCTAGAAGTGCTGATACAACGACACAACTCTATACAGACAATCGTCCTGGAGTTACTGAGGTTTCTATATTTAGTAGTGGTTAACTGTTTAAAGTTGATATAGGTTTCTTGCTTTTTCTTATAAGCTGTAACTTTTAAAACTTGTTTCAGGAATAAGGAAGAGGGCTTCTTCATTGCTTCTGAGCTTTTGAAGAAGATATGCTCAACTCGCAAAGGCGTTGATGCCATACTTAAATCCCCCGCCTTACTAAAGAGACTGCGCGGTCTTGTTGAGGAGCTTACTAGAAAGACAGCTTACCAGAAAAGGTCACAATCTTACTCTTTGGAAAATGTGTTTATTTGTTCTAGGAAGAAATTTGATTGATTGACAAGATAAATCTAACGGAAATGTTGGGTTTGTTTTCTTTTAATTGTTTTGCAGAAATGTTCGAGGTCCTACTCCTAGTCCAGTTGTTATTGTTAGAGAAAACACAGATAGAAGATTGAAGGAGGCTACTGAAATTTTAAAGCTACTAACGCACCGTTGAAGTTTTTTCTGTTAAGTAATGCTATGTTCAAATCTTAGCATGCATCCTTTCCTCATCTCGTGGATTTTGTAGGGAAATTTCTTAACATCAGCTTTAAACCTCGTGTACATTACCTATTTTATGTACTAACAGTAACACCCTAATCCAAGTTCTTAATGGGAGATCTTTGTTATGGTTAGAGAAAACATTATATTGTTCATTCTAATATGAAAATTATACTATTTATGAAACCCCTTGATTGCTGATTTTGTAATTTGTCTAGTAAAAAGGAGTGGATGTGTTGGTCCAGTTACTTTTTAATAAGAAAGTTGATTTTTCTTTATTTTTTGGGGGGGAAAACACACCCTTATGTTGTATGTATTTTAACATAAAATCCAAGTGAATCAATACAAACAAAAGATTTTCTTTTAAATATTTTTTATTAATTGATTCAACCCAATTGCTGCATGGATTCATGAATTTGTTATTTAGATCTAAAATCAATTCACAAGACCGTGTAATTTGATTATTTCATGAATTGATTTAGACTTTTAGGCTCTAATGTTACGAAATGCGATCATATGAGTCGCTTGAGTTGGAAAAATCACCAAATCTAAGAAAGCTATGATATTAATAGTCACAACTTCAAAGACTATAACAATTTGTCCTATGTTCGTAAAAAAAAAAAAAAGATTTGCCCTATGTTTCATTGACGAAAGTTATAGTAAAAGGGTCAATGAATGATTTTTTTTACGAAATGGTCAAATAATGATCTAATATGTTGAATTCAAATTATAAAATATTGAAATCGATAGTAATCGAAAGTGTAATCAGCTTATCTTGAGTGATAAGTGATCGTAAGTGTTCACTATGTATAATCTTTTTAGAATTGTATTTTTATTTTCTGTTGTTTTGCAAGCCATTAGGGTTGGCAATGAACCGAACCAACTCGAAAATTGTTCGAGACTCGATTCGTCAATTAACTCATTGAACTTGAACTGAAAATTTAGTTCGTTAATTAAACGAGTCGAACATGAACGGTATGCAGTTCGACTCGTTTGTTTCATAAACCAGCTCGATATATATATATATATATATATATATACACACCTTACACTTTTTTAAAGTTTTTTTTCTTTATAAAAAACTTGAGGTTTCGAGCGTATATGATGTTTCAAGCTTGTTGCTATTTTGGTTTTCTATATTCTTTTATAAAATATGTAGGTCTGATTTTTTTAATGTACTCTTTAATTATTGGGATAATTTTTATTGTATTTCCATTTCTTTCTTTTAAAAAAAATTAATTTAAAAGGTCAAATATGTAAAATTTGACTTTTTTTAACAAAAAAAGTGACTTTTTTAACAAAAAAAGTGACTTTCAAATTATGTGATTCGAGCAAACGAACTGAACCTAACGAGCCGAACCGAACTGCTCGCAAACTATAAACGAGCCGAACTCGAGCTGAAAAAATAGTTCGTGTCGAACTCGAACCGAGTTTCGAGCCGAACCGATTCTAATCGAGTCGAGTCTAGCTCAGACAGGTTCGACTCGACTCATTTCCAGCCCTAGAAGCCATATATTTGTTGCGCTTCTATATCACATTTACATTTTTTTTTGACGGATCACATTTACATTTTATATAGTACATTCTTTTGCTATTTTATTTAATAAAATTATTTATACGCAAACTATAAACGAGCCGAACTCGAGCTGAAAAAATAGTTCGTGTCGAACTCGAACCGAGTTTCGAGCCGAACCGATTCTAATCGAGTCGAGTTTAGCTCAGACAGGTTCGACTCGACTCGACTCATTTCCAGCCCTAGAAGCCATATATTTGTTGCGCTTCTATATCACATTTACATTTTTTTTTGAGGGATCACATTTATATTTTATATAGTACATTCTTTTGCTATTTTATTTAATAAAATTATTTATAATTGTTTTCTTTTCTATAAATCAAATCTTTAAAATATACCATTTAAAATTTTAATACTCTACTTATTTTGATCTAGACAATAGTTTTTTTTTTGTACAAGGAGGAAAAAAAGAAGAAAAACTAACAAATAAAACTATGTACGTACCTTTCAAAAAAAAAACAAATAAACTATGTAGAAATTAGAAAATAAAGTTCCACTAGCAATCCCCAACTCAAATCTGTATTGTTCGGGTATCCCAAGCTCGTTTCATTTCTCAACAAGCATGAAAATTAAAACCTCAAACCCATGCCCAAAAGAGTTCAGATATCCCTACTCCGCTATACCTTCGTATGAACTTGAGTTGTATTTTTTTTAATCAAAAAAATAGTTAAAAGTAGAAAATTATTTTGTTTCAACAATATTTATACATAAAAAATAAATAGAGAAAAAGTTCTTTAATACTCAACTTTAAAATATGAATATAATAATCTACCAAAAAAATATGAATGTAACGTAGAGTTTGTTTAATATTCGCGGGTGTGGATTATTTTGCCATGTCTATCTGCTAATAGGAGGAAACTCATTTCAACGGGCGGGATATCTATAGGAGAATAATCTTTGAGGTTTGTCATTCCAAACTTAGCTAAGTAGTCTAGGGCCAAAGTTATTATGCATAAGGCATTTTTTATGCACCGTGCATAAGTCAATATCCACCCTCAGATCCAAACAACACGTGTAATAATCATAACTGAAGAACTTTGTATTTTTGCTTGCTCAATTTCGGCCACATTTTATATGCGATTCGATCACCGATTTCGAAAACTAATACCTAAAACATTCATAAAATCGAACGATGATCAAAACGGTATAAAGAACGTCGAGTTTCGTTGATTATTAAGGGAGAACGAACCGGGTCGACGAACCGGGTCGTCGCGACCCGTTTCTGCAGAAAATGGGTGAGGAAGATGATGAACAGTGACGCGCCTCCACGCCCACTCTCACTGGCGGCGCGTGGGGGCGCGTGCGGTGTCAAGGAGACTCCAAATTTTTTTATTTTTTTTACAAAAAAATAGGAAATAATTTTCTGGGAATTTTGGGACCAGTTAGGTATTTTTTTGAGACCTGGAACTATTTTTAGTTAATTAAATAAGGTAAATATGCTTTTATAAATATCAGGTATTAATAAAATTTTCCCAAAATTTTATTTAGGGTATTTTGAATTATTTGGAACGGTTGGGGATACCTCACTCTCTCTGGTTTTATATCGTCTTGTTAAATGACTATTATTATAGTTAAATGAGCATTAGTGCCAAAATGTTATACACTGAAACCATTTGTCTAGTTAAATGGTTTCATACTGGTATACACTGAAACCATTAGTCTAGTTAAAAGGTTTCATAGCGTTATACACTGAAACCATTATTCTAGTTAAATGGTTTCATAGCGTTATACACTGAAACCATTAGTCTTTTTATTTGGTTTCAAGATGTTATACACTGAAACCATTAGTCTAGTTAAAATGTTTCATAGCGTTATACACTGAAACTATTATTCTAGTTAAATGGTTTCATAGCGTTATACACTGAAACCATTAGTCTTGTTATTTGGTTTCAAGATGTTATACACTGAAACCATTAGTCTAGTTAAATGGTTTCATAACGTTATACACTGAAACCATTATTCTAGTTAAATGGTTTCATAGCGTTATACATTAAAACCATTAGTCTTGTTATTTGGTTTCAAGATGTTATACATGAACCATTGGTTATTATGTTGGGCTTCGAGGGGGTGTATGACGAAAATTAATTAAAAATGGATTCTTATAATATATACTTCAAAGAAACAAAAGTTATTATTTAATTGGAAACGGGGGGGCGCTATAAATTTGGGTGGGGGTGCGCTACAAGTTTGGAGGAGGGAAAAAAATTGGGGGCGCGCTAGAAATTTGGGGAGGAAAAAAAATTGGGGGGCTCACAAGAAAATCTAGGGAGAAAAAGGAAAAAAAAAACAACTGGGGGGTGCGCTAAGCAAATGGGGGGCGCACAAGTAATGGGGTAGTATATGGGGGCGCGCGAAGCAACTGGGGGGTGCGCTAAGCAACTGTCTTTGGGCTTATGCACAATAACCGGACTTAAGGTGGACTTTGGGTGGGGGTGTATAACGGAATGAGAGGGGTGCAAATAGGAAGTTTATGCACGCTGCATAAACAATCCTTATGCAGGATAACCGAACCCGTAGTCTACTATCTACACATACATTTCCTTCCTGAAGGATATGAACAATCCTAACCCTTCGTTCTCTAGCGAGAACATCCTTGATATTATAAATGATAGCCGCATAATGATGTCAAACATTAACTAGTTCGGATAGTTACTCAATAACGACCTTGGAGTCCGAATAGCACCAAAGCTCCTTTATATTCAACCCCCAAACCAAAACCAAACCATTGTATATTGCCAATAATTCCGCATGAGCAATGTTCGAAAATCCTATGTTCCAGCAAAACCATGAACCCTAACTTTGTGTACACTTTCTTCACCCGGTTATCGAACCGTGAAGGTGCTGGTTCATTGGTTCACTGGTCGAACCAATGAGTCACTGGTCGAACCGCATGACTAAATCGGATGACTCAGTCTATATAAAAAAATAATTATATGTATTAGATTGGAATGAACCACTGACTCGACAAATATTTTTTATTTTTTAAAAAAATTATGGCATATTAGCATGTCTATTTTAATTGTAATGCAATTTTTTACAATACATTTTAATCGTAGATATAATAAATTATATTCTTTAGTTTTCTTTTTAGCGCGAAAGTATTAGTTTTTTTTTAATGAGCAAAAATATTGTTATTATAAGTGAAAATGAGAGTTGAAGAATTAAATTAACATTAGACAAACAATGAATAAAATCTAAAGTCCATAAGAAAAGGAAAAGAATCAAATGTGTGCTTTTTAAAAAAGATAAAAAATGAGAAAGTTTCTTTCATACAAAAATAATACTAGGGTATATATAATATATAGAATACAAAGTAAGAAATAAACAAAAGAACCATGTGATAGAGTGGTAGCGTGGATTGATTGTTATTGAGAGGTCATAGGTTCCAAACCTGTTGATGACAACTTTGTTATATTTTTACACATTTAAAATTCTCATCATGTACCAAAAACAAAAAAGGCTGGTATTTAATGAGTGTGTTTAGAAAAAAATGCTGGTATTTAATGATCGCGTTTAACAAAAAAAATATTAAATGAGCGCATTAAAAAAAAACTGGTATTTCAAAAAAAAAAAAACCAGGCGTGAGCATTAAACCGGTTGGTTTAAAAATTGCCGGTTCGCCGGTTTTCTCCGGTTCATGCTGGTTTCCACCGGTTCATTAGCATGACCTTTCCAATGATCAGACCAGACCGGCTTACCTCCGGTTCTCGGTTCGACCGGCCAGTCCGGTCCGATTTTTAAAACACTGCTTCACCGCTTATCAATAAAAGTTTTAAAAATCATAACCAATTGTTTTTTATAAAATTAAATATAAATAAAAGTTCCGAATAAAAAAGTTTTAAGTAAAGAAACAAACAAAATCTTTAGTCACCAAAAAAATCCTTTATACCAAAGTAAAAAAAATAAAATAAAAAATTTGGTACAAATATAAATAAAAGTTCCAAATAAAAAGGTGTAAGTAAATAAACAAATAATCTCTATACCAAAGTAAAAAAAAAATCCTTTTTTAATAATAATAAAACAAAATAAATTTTTTTGGGTACAAAAATATAAATAAAAGTTCAAAATAAAAAAGTTTTAATTAAAGAAACAAATAAATAATTTTTTTTGTCACAAATAAATAAAATCTTTATCCACCACAAAAATATATTTATACCAAAGTAAACAAAAATTTAATCCCTTTTTATAATAAAACAAAATATATTTTTTTGGTACAAATATATAAAAAAAATGTTCCAAGTAAAAAAGTTTGAAATAAAGAAACAAATAAATAAAATCTTTACTCACTAAAAAAGTAATCTTTATACCAAAGTAAAAAAAAAAACCTAATCCTTTTTTAAAATAAAACAAGTTTTTTTTTGGTACAAATATTTTTGATACTAAGAAAAATAAAATAAAATCTAATCCAGCAAGATGTAAAGGCTGCCACGCATCCCGGTTAGGGTTTGAGTATCAACCACTCTTTATAAAACCGCACACACAACACTTTCACAACAAACGTTTCTCTCTCTTCTTTCTCTCTCTCTCTCTGCAATTTCAGATTCAATCACAAAACAAAGAAAAGAGAAGATGATGCAACCAGGAGGACCTGGCATGGCTCCACACGCCATCGCTCAACAATACCAACAGCAACAACAACAACAACAACCCTACATGATGATGCCTCCTCAACCTCAACCTCAACCTCAGACCCAACCTCCTCAGATGTGGGCCCCTAATGCTCAACCTCCTCATCAATCGGCTCCTCCTCAACAACAGCCTCAACCTGCCAGCGCCGACGAGGTCCGTACTCTCTGGATCGGCGATTTGCAATACTGGATGGACGAGAACTATCTTTATCAATGTTTCTCTCACACCGGCGAGGTATAACCGTTTTCTTTTCAAATCACCGTTATTATTTTCTTTTCAATTTCGAAAGTTAGATTTGTATTCTTATGATATTATTTTAGATCTATAGATTTGAACTCTCTTGTTAGGGTTTGTGTGTTAGTTGAAGCCTATAAATTTATACGAATTTACAGAATATTTTTGAATATGAATTTACATAGTATTGTTTAATATGAAAATAAATAAACAAATTTGTTTTTATTTAAATATAAATTCATATTAACTTGAACAACTATTTGTGTTTTCTGTTTCCAAGATCTGTAGTGTTATCCAGAGCCATATGTGTGAACAAGTTAGGTTATTGTTATTGTATAATTTTCACTATGCTGATGGTGGAAGAAATATACTTTTTGAAGGTTATTGTGTTTATTATTGAAGGAATTGCATTGTTTGTTTGTAGGTTGGATCTGTTAAAGTTATTCGTAACAAGCAGACTAATCAATCTGAAGGTTATGGGTTTCTTGAGTTTACTAGTCGTGCTGGTGCGGAGAGAGTTCTTCAAAACTATAATGGCACCATTATGCCGAATGGTGGCCAGAATTTCAGATTGAACTGGGCAACTTTTAGTTCTGGTGAGAAGCGTCATGACGATTCTCCAGATTATACTATATTTGTTGGAGACTTGGCTGCTGATGTTACTGATTATCATCTGACTGAAGTATTTAGAACTCGTTATAACTCAGTTAAGGGTGCTAAAGTTGTAATTGATAGGACTACTGGAAGGACAAAGGGTTATGGTTTTGTTAGGTTTGCAGATGAGGGTGAACAAATGAGGGCTATGACTGAAATGCAAGGGGTTCTTTGTTCCACAAGACCCATGCGTATTGGACCGGCCTCTAACAAAAACCTTACCACACAGTCGTCAAAAGGTTTGTCTTTTTAACTGTTATTTATATGTTGGCCACAGCATAAAGTAAAAATTGATCTGTTTTTGTTCAGATTCCACTATCTACCATATTAAGGAATAATGTTGCTGTATGAGTATAATGCTTTATGTTTGTCGTTTAATTTGTGAACCCTGTATTGTATCATTTATTACATGATAAGTTTCAGTCAGGCTCTTGAAGATATGCTGTCAAAACTCAATTCTTGTTCGTAATTTCGTTTCAAAATTTGGTCAAATAAAATGTAGAATAATAATAAAATCTTATAGAACTCCTGTTGTCTCAAAGCAGGGTTTCAAGAGGCTCTGTCATCTCGAGCCTGGAACTGATTTCAGCTGAAATGGTTACCATTTTAGTGCATGGCCTTCCGTAGGTCAGTAATCCGTTTATGTCTCGCCAGTTATTTTTTGGTGGCATTTTCTTTTCCGCCTTTATTGCGCACCTATTCTGTTTACTTCTCTTTTCCATTCGCTTTGTTGGCTTGCTTTTTAGCCAAATTACATACCGCAGCTATTCATAGTCTTTATTTTTTTAAGCCCACCGTTCTTTGTTTCAGCTCTTATTTTTTACTCTATTGAGCTTACTTCATTTGGTGTTTTTAATTTTATCCAAATAATCTTAGTTCTTGGTTTGGAACATCTTTTAATTTTTTTTGCAAGATTGATCTTCTACAGCAAATCCTATTTACTTTAATAACTTTTGGTTCATCTATTTGATGCTTTAATAATTTAACCTACCAATCTCAAGTTCACAAAGGGATAAGTGTAGTCCTCTTCTTTAGTGCACGTTCGTTTTGTAGAATCTGTACTATGCAGTCTTGGTCTTTAGTACTTTCGTTTTGTAGAATCTGTGCTATTCAGATTGGTTTTGTTGTCACACTTTTTCTTTTTCGCGATTCTTGTTGTGGCCATTTCCCTTTCTATTCTGGTAAGTTTCTTTGCACAGTACGAAATTATTTGTATCATATATTGTTGTGTAGCCTAATTTCTAAGATTTTCTGGTCGATGCCTTGTGAAGTTTTTTCTGCGCACATGAAAGTTTCCTGCCTGTGAAGTTTTTAATGCACAAGGACATTTATATAACCGTTTCCTGCTCTGTTTCTATTTCAATGTGTATTTAAACATTGATAAAAAATAGGACACAAGGACAATCACTGCCATTTCTTTAGGCTTTGATAACATGTACACATATTTAAATTGTCCTGGTATTGCTCAACAGTTTAACTATTTCTATTGAATATTCATGTAATTGTCTGAATCTTTGGTTTATTTTGTCCATGATTTAATATATAGATGAATATTGTTCTCTTTTCATGGGTGGTGTGTGTAAGGCACTGACCTGTTTATTGCTCCTCATCCTTGTGTTGCATCCTTTAATTGCACATGTCAATTAAATTGAATTCTTTGTTTATTTTATACTGACTACATTTGTATGAAATTCCTCCCCACTTGTGTGTTTTTGGTTTAATGAATTATCTGCAGCTGAATTTCAATATTCAAAGTATCTGAATAGCCTTTTTGACTGAAAATATCAACAAATAATCAAAATTTAAGCTTCGCATTTTATATTTATGTTATCAGTTTATTTTGTCCTTTTTTCCTATGAACTGCTTCCTTCCATGGTTATGTCATTTATCTTTTATTTTATTTTATTTTATTTTATTTTACTTTGCTACGAAAATGCAGCTTCATATCAGAATCCTCAAGGGGGGGCACAGAACGAGAACGATCCAAATAATACAACCGTGCGTATTTCTTTGTATTGTATAAATTTTTCTCCTTTGTGCTTGTTTGTAACCTGATTTCTCTTCATTGCAGATTTTTGTTGGCAATTTGGATCCTAATGTCACGGATGATCATTTGAGACAAGTTTTTGTGCAGTATGGAGAACTTGTTCATGTTAAGATTCCATCAGGCAAGAGATGCGGGTTTGTCCAATTTGCTGACAGGTGAATTAATCATTTAGATCTTTGATATTTATATTGTGGTGGAATTACTTCCTCAATCATTCTATTCAGTGCACTGATTGTGTCACCATATTTCATATATCAGGAGCTCTGCAGAGGAGGCACTGCGTGTTTTAAACGGTACACTTCTAGGTGGACAAAATGTTCGGCTTTCATGGGGCCGAAGCCCAGCAAACAAACAGGTAATAGTTTTGAATATTTACTGTAAACCTGAGCTGCATTTGATTTTTCACAGATTTTGATCAATGAATTTTGATTTCCTGGATGATTTTCAGACTCAACAGGATCCAAACCAGTGGAATGGTAGCAGTGGATACTTTGGATATCCTCAGGGTTATGAAAATTATGCTTATGCTCCTGCATCTGGACAGGACCCCAATATGTATGGCAATTATCCAGCGGGGTATGCAAATTACCAACCCCCTCAGCAACAACAGCAAATAGGATACAGTTAAAAAGTTTTGCCTCAAATTTTCTGCTCTGTACTCTCTGTGATACTTAATTTTGTTTGCTTCTCATTTGGTTCCTTGTGGAACTTCAAACCTATCTTGCCCAGTTTTTTTTTATTTAACTTGTTTCCTGTGTTTGGTTTGAACATTGATATTCTATGCAGATCTTATGTATCTTTAAAATATTGCATGCTGAATACTTTTATCTATATTTTATGAATTGGTGCATTTTCAATTTTCAATATATCCTGTGTCAATTGTATAATTTGGATGTAGGAGATTCCACATTTTTAGTTTCAACAACAGCGTTACATTTGAGAACAAGAAATATCTATGCACTACTTTGTTCATCATAACTAATAAATAAAATTCCAGACCTATTTAACTTTTCTTAGGATCGGAGCTAAATACCCCGATACATTTAAATACAAGACTTGGCTTATAAAGCTTTCCATAACTCAAGTAGTTAAAACTTAAACTTCAATATCTCAATTTTTCCCCAAATTCAAATATCTAAAATTCATCACTGGGATTCACATGTTCCCCAAATTGTTTTCCTTTCCTCTTTAGTTCGAAACCAAGAGACATTTCCAACACAATCCCCTCAAAAAAAAAACCAAAAACAATTTCAACCTCTGTCGTTTTGATGAAGTGGGTTCAACAATGGAAGTCTTTTGCGAGAAAGAGAAGATGAGGTTAGAAAGGTACTGTGAAGCTTCTGAACAATCACTAGAGGGAAAATTGGCATTAAAAAAAATCATTAGACAGGAAATTGGAGAGAAAGACTTGGGTTGGAAGAAGAAATTGAAAGTAAAAGAAAGAGTTGAACTTATTGTAAGAAGAGTAACATGGAACAAATTCACCATTTATTCGTTGATTTTTGTTCCTTTTTGTTGCTCATTTTTAGTCCCTCGAGGGATGAGAATAACTAAACTAACACAAGTACTTGATCTTTCAATCAATATAAGGTGTTAGCTACTCAAGTAGCTAACGCAGTTTTCTACTTAAATAAAGAACAATGTAAAATCCTTAAAATTTTGAGATGTTACATGCTAGCTACTTAAGTAGAGAATCGTAGGGCGTGTAAAATTGGAAAAGTGTAGAGAGCACGAGTAAACATCAAGGGTGACAAAAGTTATTCTCAACAATTTTTTACAAAATTTAACAAAAAGGACTTATTTGGTAGACAATAGTATAGTTAAGGGATTGAAATGTAACAATAATTAATTATGAGATTGAAATGAAACCGGTAAATAAATGAAGAGACTAAAATCTAATCTAGGCATTATTTTTCTCCTCAAATGATTTTCTACCTCAACTTTGTATCAAATGCTTCATCTTTTATGTTAAAGAATTTAATATAGAAATATTTATTTTAAAATCAATGCAATTAGCTTTTTAAAAAGTTAAAAGATTACTTTTAATGTCAATTTTCCACTTTTATGTTTCTTAACATGTGTTCTAAGTTTACATGTTAGCAAAATTCATAGTATTATTAAATGAGAGCTACTATTCAAACAACTATTTTTCGCATTGCTATGAGAGGGAGATGGATCCATTATTTGATTATTGAAAGATTTGATTTTTGTTGTGATTTTCGTGGGTTGTGATTTACAATAGTTTGAATTTATTGGATTTTTATCAAATTTATTTTTAAATAAATAAATATGAAATTTTGAATACGAGTTTTTTTTACTAAATTATACCAAATTTGGCCATTGGTATTACTTTTTTAAGAGTACAATTAGTTGGGTGTGTGGGGTTTAGAATGAAGTAGAATGCAAATGGAATAATTGATCTTTACAATGATATGGTTTTTTATGTTTTTGTATTGCGGAATTTGGTGGGATACATTTTTATGCGGAGAAAACTCTCGTTAAATATATTCTTATACGAAGAATACTCAAGTTATTGATTTTATTCATCATAATATAGCTCTATATATTGAGCTACAAAAAATAACAAACTTTTAAATCACAACTTTTAAAAATAACAAACTAATCTTAAAAATTCTAAACAAATCTTCAATCATAAATTCTAATATTATATTATTTTAATCATAAATCTAACGGCTATAAAAGGTTAGACACAACCACCTATCAAGGTCTACCACTTAGATAGAGCCTCATGTAAATTCTATAATGGTTGTGCAAGATATTAGAAATAGAGGGACAACCACTTTACGTGGTAGGAGCCTTTGTTTGAATCTTGATTGGAAAGTGGTGGTGAAGTATACATACCGGGAAGCAAATAAGGTGTCCGATGCACTAACAAATTATGGATGTACTTTGAATTTAAGATATTTATGTTTTGACGATTGTCTGAATAATTTTAGGCATGTTTTGCTAGTAGATGTAATGTAGTTTGCGACCCCTCATCTTGTTTTTGTTTAGTTTCTCTCGTCCGAGTTTTAGACTTCTTCATTATTAAAAAAAAAAAAAATCACATCTAAGGATCACTTAAAATTTAAAGTAATCATGGTAAGGCTTTGCAATCTGTGAACATAAGAAGAATCAGTATGTCTTAATCTAGTAAGCGGAGGAAGAAACCTCGTAAATTAAAATGCATAATTTTAGAAATATTAAAGGCCTGTTTGATTTGGTTCTTAAAAACTGTTTTTTAGTTTTTAAAAATTTAAAAATTCAAAACTTGTTTGAATGTAAGATTTTCCAAAATTGTTTTTAAAAACTGTTTTTCGTTTTGCAGTTTTTAAAATCAAAAAACCAAAACAGCAAAAAGATGTTTTGCTTTTCACTACCCAGTTTTTAAAGTTCAAGAAACTGCAAAACACACGGAGAACATGCTATTCTTATTAATGGCAAATACGTAATTACAGACAACTTTGAAATTCCATTGAAAATCACTACTAGAAGACAGCATGATGCATTCTAACTTGCACTACCAAACAGTTTTTTTTTTCTAACTTTTTTTCAAAAACAGTTTTTAAGAGTTGATTTATAAAAGAGTATTTAAAAACTAAAAACCAAAAGTAAACCAAACAGGCCCTAATTATAAAGAGTACCCAATCACAATAACCTTATCCCACAAACACATTATTCTTTATCATTACAATCTTATCAAATTCAAATGATACTTTAGCTCCATTTTTTCCAACAAAAGACACTAAACTTAAATTTTTCCTTATACCAATGAGATTTGAACAACTATGTTGGACAACTTTGAAACAACTTTATTTCTCCTTTTCAACAACAATTGAGCATAAATTATTTTTATAATTATTGTGATTAGGCATTTTGTTATCATACCTCTTCTTTGCAGATTTGTATTTCAACATATTTGTCTGAGGAGCAACCATTAATCTTTGAGATTGTTGCAGAAGCTGTTCCTTAGACATGCAAAATTAAAATTGGTGAAATAGTTTGAGACGCGTTGATAACCTTGGTCTTAATAAATATTAATATTGTTCAATAAAATTGCATAAATTGTTAATCTTTATAAGTTTCAATACCATAATAAAGAGTATAAATATTTTTTATTAGTGGATAAAAAAACCTCAAGGCAAAAGTTTAAACCAAAAATTCAAATCTTTGTGACCATAATCATTTGATTACGCTAAAACAACCGAAATTTATAATTGGTTAATATAAAAAAGCACGTGATAAATATTTGTTATTAATACATAAAAAATATGGGATAAATATTTATCATTAATAAATATAAAAATGAAAAGAAAAATGGAACATATACTAGACATTGATACTAAAATATACAGAACAATTGTTTGTCATTAATTAATATGAAAAACAAAACACACAAGGCACAATTTGTCACCAATGAATATGAAAAAGCTACGAGAAAAATATTGGGTACCAATGTATAAAAAAGCAAAGACAAATATTTAAAAGTATAAGACAAATAATTTTTCATAAATACATAAAACTAGTTTAAAAACCCATGAATTCGCATGAGTTTACTGAGTTTTTTATAATAGGATATAATAAGAAAAATAAACTTTATTAATTTGGTCTTTTTTTATTTTTCTTAAACAACAAACAAAAAGGAACAGGTGGAATAATATTTTTAGTTTTTTTTTATTGTAGATAGACAAATAAGGTAAAATAATATCGTATATTGATTTGAAATTGACGGGATCAAATAAGAAAATATTATTAAAATTGGCGGGAACAAATCAAGTAATTTGGTAGTAATTACTTTTATAGGGGTGTATTAGATTGAGATTTTAAAAGAAACTTTTGATGAAAAAAGTCTTGAAGATTTCAAAAGATTTTGTAAGATTGTCCCGACTCTTAAGACTTTTTTAAAATATTATTTACAATCTTAACTTTCTAATTTGGATTTTGATGAAATTATGGCACAAATTCTTAAGATTTCAAAAGATTTTATGGTTTTTTAAAATTTGAAAGGATTCATTATTATTTTTTGAAAAATAAATTGATCAGATGATACTTTTTTTTTAGGTTGAAATAAAATCTCCATAGTCGACGAATTTATGTGGATAGTCGTGACGGAATTATCAATCACTTCCATTCATAATTGATTGAAAAGAAGTAGCACAAGTTGCAAGAGAATATTGTGGCATATTTCAACCGGAGTTTTGACGGCGAGGAAAAAAAAAGTCTTTAGGAGAGTATGAACGATCTCAGGATGTTGAGTGAGATTGTTGGAAGAGTGCAATATTTATATTTTCAACTAAAAATTATCAAAATCCATTCCATAAAAGAATCTATCAAAATTAGAGCTGTCAAATGGGCCGGCCCAGCCCGGGCCAATATATCTACTGGGCTTCAGTGGGCTGGCCCATTAAGGCCCAAGGCCCGGCCCGCAGCCCAACCCAATAAGCAATGGCCTACATGGCCCGATGGGCTGGCCCGACAAATTTTTTCATATTTTTTTTTTATAAAAAATTGACAAACTTTTTTTATAAAAAAATTCAATGGACAATAAAACTACATATGCATCGCACACAAATTAATATCCATAAAAAATGTGAGTGTCATTATTTCATGAAATAATAAATACTTCAAAATATCCATGCAAAAGTCGAGAGATCTGTGGATGATGATTCATAAAGTGCATCCTCAAAGCTAATAAATTTAAAGGTTACATCACACACTAAACTTTTAACATAACCATTCAAAATACATAAATTAAATTATAAATTTTAAAAAAAAGTAAATTATAAATTAGGTAACTTCTCGGCCTAAGTCTCTTCTTGATCTTGACCACTTGATTTTTCATACAATTGTATCTCCTCTACTTCGGGTATATCTACTTTTCAACCAATTATTCTAATCTTATTTTTAGGTAAAATTATTTTTAGATATTTTTTTTTAATTCTTTAAGAGGCCGGCCCAAAAGCCCGCGGGGCTAGTCCTTGATGGCCCATTAAAAAATAGGCCCAGGAGCCCAGCCCAATAATATTTTTTGGGAAGCCCAGCCCTGCCCGGCCCGTATATAACTATAGGGCTACTGGGCCGGCCCGATAGCCCGACCCATTTTTACAGCTCTAATCAAAATACGTAGACTTTTGAATACCAATAGACATTTTATAAATGACAATAAATCTCAATTGAATACCAGAAGATTTCGTTGCACTGGACAAAAAATCATAATTGAATACCACAAGATTTTTTTTTGACAAAACCACAAGATAATTTTATATTTTATAAAAGTTTTGATTGAATACAACAAGATTTTTTTATCATAAAAATGTCTTTTGAAATCTTTTGAAATCTCAATTGATTACACTCCCCTTAATATATTAGTAGATTTTTTTTTTTTGCTTTGCTTTCATCTTGTTTGTTTTTTATACTATATTTCGATCTTAATTTTGTTTGGATAATTTTTTATTAGTTTTTATTTCTATTTTTATGCCTATTATTTTTCATTGATGTTTTTTTTAGTAGATTATTTTTTACTAAACTTTACTCCCTCCGTTTCTTTTTAATTGTCTTTTTAGAATGATAATACCAAATTAAGGAAGTGTATTTTTGCACGTTATCTTCCTATTATACCCTCGTTTTAATCCATCAATAAATTCCTATTTTTTTGCCCACACTTTACCCTCGTTAAATATGATAATAAAAGACAATTAAAAAGAAACGGAATGAGTATAAGATAAGGGCATCTTAGGTTTTTTGATGGCATGAAACACTCATAAGGTGTCAATTTTGTGGATAGGGGCATTTTAGGGCTTTTTATGGCATGAAGTATTGTTATATACATAAGATAAGGGTATTATAGGTTTTTTGATGGCATAGAGCATTCATAAGATATATAGATGTATTGAAATTATTTTTTTTAAAAAAAGATATATAAAATGTAGACAGATTAGATAGAGCAAATAAAATGAATGAATTTGAATTGAAATGATATAGGGTCATTAGAATTGGGATTTGACGGATGCAGAAAAATACAGCACAAGGGAAACAACAAGCAACAGCGATAACAAGAAAAGAAGATCGGAACGAGAACAGAACACAGTCAACACAATCAACAATGTGCAATCACTCATTACATTAACAAAACAATCCAAACCTTATTTGAAGGATTTTACTAATAGAATCTCAGGTGAAGGCTCAATCACACATAGGAGAAGAAGATTGCACACAGAAAGAAAGGAGAAGAAGAAATTAAAATTGCAGCAGTGATGTAGAATGTAGTACGTACCTGTTTGTTGGTGGTTGTATGTAAAATCTAAAAATGTCTCTGATCGGAATATGAAGATGGTGGAGGTAAGGAGCACGGCGGCTAGGGTTTCAGCGAGTAAGGAGAAGACACAATTTTTCCTACGATTGATTTTCTTCAAAGAGAGAACAAAACTAATTGTAAGGTAAATAAACAAATTTTGTATCAGTGTTTCAAGTTAATTAAAATAGAAAACAAATACTCCGTTTCTTTTTAATTGTCTTTTTAAAATGATAATACCAAATTAAGGAAATGTATTTTTGCGCATTATCTTCCTATTATATCCTCGTTTTAATCCACCAATAAATACCAACAAAAATTTTAAAAAAAAAGATTTAGTTTTCCAAATATTTTGCATTAATTGGTTTTATGGAAAAAGATAAGAGCAATTGACAAAGAGTATAATTGACAAATCATACCCATAAAATACAAAAAAGACAATTAAATAGAAACGTTAAATATGATAATAAAAGACAATTAAAAAGAAACGGAGGGAGTAGTTAATATCTCATTTAACTTATTTTAAAATAGCACTAGTCAATTTTAATAATAATTAAATAATATGGTCCACTATATTTATTAATTATTAAAAAAACTGGTTAGTTGCTTCAAATTAATCCATGTGAAGCTATTACATCCGCTTTCACTTTTTTTGATTCCCAATGTCGAATCCAATTTAAAATTAAGAATTTTCCCTTTCATCACTTATTCAAAATTCTATATCATTTCACATTCATCTAATCATCTTCTTTCTCTCACTTTTCTAATATATGCATTTTTCTAAAGGGTTCATGTTAACTTGTGTCATAGTAGTTTGGATGTTTGGCTACACATGTGATATCTTTGCCTTACCACCGTATCCAAATAAGGCACCGTAGCTTTTGACTTTTTTTTTGTTTTTGAAATGGTTGTTGGATTAAAATAATAGAAACAAAAATATAGCATTGAATATTTGTTATCGCTGCCACATGACGCAATCAAGTTAATTTTTTTACAATTTTTATATATTGTAAAGTTTAGTGTGAGAATAAATAAGTGATCAACCATTTCAATCTATCACAATTTTTCATCCATATTTAATCTAAATTTAAATTATTTATTTTATCTCTTTTAAATTTTTTCTTCCACACGTTTCATTTGCCAATGAACCCCAACCACCACAATTCTTGGTCCAATTTCATGTAAAATGGTGGCTTTCCACCATTTATCCCAAATCAACAAAATATCTCATACTTTTAAAATTGATCCAATAATCCAAACCCACATCCTAACTCAAATTTTCAAAATCCTACTTTTATCTCAAATCAACAAAATAACTCACTTTCAAAAAATTACTCATATCATACTCCACCTTACCAATATCATTATCAACACTTTTCATCTCAATCAATTAATCTCACTATGTCTCATGGAGTTCAAATGGATAATAGTCATGTGCAATTAAATGATCAAGAGCCTAAAACACCACAATTTTGCACTCAAGATAGCTTGGAAACAATTATCCTTGGTGAAGAAGTTGGAATAACATCAGTTGTGAATACGTCGAAAACAAGATTTCAACCAAAGGAGGATGAACTTCCCTTTCAATCATGGCTCAACATTTCAAGGGATCTAATTGTCGGGATTGATCAAAAATGAGATAGTTTATGGAAGAGGATTGGTGAAGCTTATGTGTGATGTAGTATGTTATTTAATATATTTTCATATGTTATTAATTTCCTTTTATTTATTTTTTTGAGAATATTTTAATCTATTTTATATATATGTTACTTTCTTTTTATGCATTTTGATATAATTGATTTAATTTGTTTCAATTATACATTTTATATATTAATAAAAAAAAAAATTGGAATTATATTGTGAATTTTGTGGGGGCCATGTTAGAGTTTTAGATGAGTGGTGGTATGGATATTTAGAAAGTATCGTTTACCACTTTAAATAGTTGGAAAGTGTAAAATAATATAAAATAGGCTTTGTTGATATTTATTATTATTGTAAATATACTCTAGAGTATTCTTAGAATAGCATATTTCATAGTAATGTTCCTTTGTAATTATTGCTCTTAATATTATATAATGAAATGTCCATGATGCTCATTGACACACGGTTTTCGCCATATGCCTCTTGTAGTCTAATTCTATTTTCCCTTTCAACATGGTATCAGAGCCTATTAAGAGGCAACCCTACGCCGTGCTTACCCGGTCGACCCACTGTCCTCCGGTAAAATTATTATTTTCGACTGTGAGTTACCTCCAGTTTACATATTATTTGTTGCTGTAATACTTTTCCAGTTCTTTTTCATTACCCCCGACACTGCCGCCGCCGCTCATTCTGGTGTCGTTTCAGGAAACCAAGCCCACCATCTGAATCACCACACCCAATCCGGCCTATCCCCAAAATCACATCAGAAAATACGCCGTCACGCACCCTCATGCGCCGCCTGTGTCTCCGGCGATTTTCCCCCACGCGCCTCCGCCGTTACAGTGCGTGACAGCGCGTCCGACCGCTGTTTTGGTCTCCATTTGCTTTGCCGGACTCGCCTCTCAGTGCTGGTTCTATATCCACCCTTAGTTCTGTGTTTTGATTGACCGAAACACGTGTTCCTTCACAAACAGCCCTTATTTACACCGGTGTACGTGTCTGTTTATCTCTTTTTATTACCATGGCTGGTGCTGATACCTCTGATACATCCAAGAGTATTTTTACCAACTACGTCACCTCTCCACTCTCTACAGAGAAACTAAATGGTTCTAATTACGATAGTTGGGCCGCTGATATCAAACTATGGGTTACTGGTCAAGGTTACAAGGACCATCTCACTCAGAAATCTGATACAGTGGATAAAGCTGAGAAACCAAAATGGGAACAGATCGATGCACAATTGTGTAGTGTTATCAAATCGACACTTCACACTGATATTATACCGATCTTCCGCCCTCATGTCACGTGTGAGTCAGTTTGGAGTCATGCTAAGAAACTTTACACCAATGACACTCAGTGACTTTATAGCGTTTGTCACAAATTAATGAATATCATTACACCGAAAAAGATAGAAGGTTCTATTTCAACATACCTTGGTAATGTTCATTCTGCGCTTCATGATTTTAATGAGCTTCTCCCTGCAGGATCGGAGTTCGGGAAGGACGATTGGCGTTGGATGTGAGTCTCAAGGCCTTTACTATCTATCTTTGACATCCAAGACATGCTCTGCCACAGATTCCTCGCTTACTATCCATGCTTAGTTGGGTCATCCAAGTCTTCTCAAACTTCAGAAGTTGGTGCCAAAGTTATCTAAGTTGTCTAGTTTACATTGTGAGTCGTGTCAGTTAGGGAAACACACTCGTAGTCACTTTCCCGATCGAGTCAATAAACGGGCTTCGTCCCCTTTTGCTTTAGTTCACTCCGATGTTTGGGGTCCATCTCGTACTATGTCTACTTTAGAGTCAAAGTATTTTGTTACTTTTATTGATGATTTTTCTCGTTGTACGTGGATATTTTTAATGAAAAATAGATCTGAGTTATTTTCGATCTTTCAGCAATTTTATCAAGAAATCAAAACACAATTTTGTGTGTCTATTCGTAGTTTACGAAGTGATAATGCACGTGAATACTTGTCACATCAATTTCAAAATTTTATGGCTTTGAATGGTATTATCCACCAAACATCATGTCCTCATACACCTCAACAAAATAGAGTAGCCGAACGCAAAAATCGACATCTCATTGAAACCACACGGACCCTGCTTCTCCATGGGAATGTTCCATTTCGTTTTTGGGGGATGTTGTCTTAACGGCATGTTATCTTATAAACTGGATGCCATCTTCTGTCCTTGATGGCAATATCCCTCATTCTATCCTTTTTCCCCATTCCCCTCTTCACCCGGTGCCTCCTCGTGTCTTCGGGTCCACGTGTTTTGTTCACAATCTCTCTCTTGGTCACGACAAACTGTCAGCCCGATCACTAAAATGCATTTTTCTTGGTTATCATCGGTCACAAAAAGGTTATCGTCGCTATTCTTCTACATTACGCAGATACCTTGTCTCAGCTGATGTTACCTTCTTTGAATCTGTCCCATACTTTGAGCCGAATAATATGACTCATGAACCCGTTCAAGACACTAATCATGATTCATGAACACATTCAAGAAGTTACTATTGTTCCTCTTGAACCTTGTCAGTCTATCCCACCTGATACACCTCCAGTTGATCCTCCAACTTCAAAACCACTACAAATATATCAACGCCGTCCAAAACTCTCTGCTCCTACACCTGTTCCAGCGGCCATTGAGGACTCTCTGCCAACGCCATCTCCATCGCCGGATCCGGTCCCGCAATCTGAGCCTAATCTTCCCGATGTAATTTGTAAAGGTACACGTTCAACACGTAATCCATCTCCACACTATATTGATTTATCTTATAGTCGTATTTCCCCTTTACATTACACTTGCTTGTCATCTTTGTCGTCTGTCTCTATTCCTAAATCTCCAGGTGAAGCGTTATCCCACCCTGAGTGGAGGCAAGCAATGATTGACGAGATGTGTGCTCTCCAAAGCAGTGGTACTTGGGAACTGGTTCCTCTACCCCCTGGGAAGTCTTTGGTAGGTTGTTGTTGGCTGTATACAGTGAAGGTTGGTCCGGATGGTAAAATTGATCGGTTTAAGGCTCGCTTGGTGGCCAAAGGCTACACTCAGATTTTTGGGTTGGATTATAGTGACACTTTCTCGCCTGTAGCCAAAATGGAATCTATTCGGCTTCTCTTCTCCATTGCTGCCATTCAGCATTGGCCTCTCCATCAGCTTGACATTAAAAATGCATTTTTACATGGTGATCTTGAAGAGGAAGTGTGTATGGAGCAACCACCTGGGTTTGTTGCTCAGGGGGAGTCATCTAATATGGTGTGTCGGTTACACAAGTCTTTTTATGGTCTTAAATAGTCTCCTCGAGCTTGGTTTGGCCGATTCAGTACTGCCGTCCAACAATTTGGCTTGATTCGCAGTGAACCTGACCACTCTGTTTTTTATCGTCATTCTGTCCAAGGGTGCATTTATCTGATAGTTTATGTAGATGATATTGTCATAACTGGTAGTGATCAACAGAGAATACTTCAGTTAAAACAATATCTCTCGAATCAGTTTCAGACTAAAGATCTTGGTAAACTCTGTTTCTTTTTGGGCATTGAGGTAGCTCAATCTAAGGATGATATTGTGATTTCACAACGAAAATGTGTTATGGATATTCTTGAAGAAACAGGTTTATTGAATGCAAAGCCTATTGATACTCCTATAGATTCAAATGTCAAGCTTCTACCTAATCAGGGGGAGCCTCTATCAGATTCAGGGAGATATAGGAGACTGGTTGGAAAATTGAATTATCTTACAGTCACTCGTCCTGACATTTCATTTGCAGTTAGTGTTGTAAGCCAATTCTTAAATTCTCCTTGCCAAGAACACATGGATGCTGTAATCCGAATTCTGAAATACATTAAAGGTGCACCAGGAACGGGTCTCATTTATAAAGATAGAGGTCATACTCAGATAGTTGGTTACTTAGATCCTGATTGGGCAGGCTCACCCATTGATAGACGATCCACTTCTGGGTATTGTGTACTTGTTGGAAAAAACTTGATATCTCTGAAGAGTAAGAAACAAAATGTAGTAGCAAGATCAAGCGTTGAGGCAGAATATAGAGCCATGGCACTAGTAATATGTGAGCTGATTTGGTTGAAGCATTTACTCAAAGAACTTCAATTTGAAGATACTAGACCAATGACACTTATCTGTGATAACCAGGCTGCACTGCACATTGCCTCAAACCCAATTTTTCATGAAATGACCAAACATATTGAGATAGACTGTCATTTTGTTAGAGAAAAGATCAAATCAGGCGACATTGTCACAAACTTTGTCAATTCTAATGATCAATTGGCAGATGTCTTTACAAAATCACTGCGAGGTCCTAGAATCAACTACATATGTGGCAAGCTTGGTGCATTTGACTTATATGCTCCAGCTTGAGGGGGAGTGTTGATATTTATTATTATTATTGTAAATATATTCTAGAGTATTCTTAGAATAGCATATTCCATAGTAATGCCCTTTTGTAATTATTAATTAATGCTCTTAATATTATATAATGAAATGTCAGTGATGCTCATTGACACACGGTTTTCGCCATATGCCTCTTGTACTCTTATTCTATTTTCCCTTTCAACAGGCTTAAATGTTGTTTTGGCCCCCCAAGTTTCTCAATTATGCAATTTTGGCCCTCCAACTTTCAATTGCTTGATTTTAACCCCCTAAATTTCATAATTGCTCGATTATAGTCCCCCGAGTTTGAAGATATCTCACTCCTGTGAATATACAAATAGCCATAGTCTGCAATTCCTAAATGCTTTCCAGTTTCCACTAGTAAATAAATGGTTAGTAATTTATAACAAACAATTGGTAAAGCCAGAGTCTTCTATTTCCAACACAATATGATATATAACAAGAAAAATTAAACACATTAGCAACGAGCAGCATCAACAGAATATATAAAGATAGAATCAAAATTCTACTAGAGGTCTAAGTATCATACCAAACCAATCCAAATTTAATTTTTAATTTTATATTACTCCAAATGATTGAATGTTATAGCCAACAAAAAAAAAATGGAACTAAACAAAAAGAAACCAATACCCAATTTTAACCACCGTGACTAATATCATTGAATCACGATTGTAAAACATTACTCCAAAGTGACCATGTACTCAAAATCTAAATATATGCTTTGAGAAAATCATATTAATCTCCAACAAAACCATGTAGCCAAAATCTTACTATATCCTTTAAAGAAACATATTATTAATAATCACAATAAAGTTATAAGTTCCAATAAAACAAAACTCAAGTACCTGTGGATAGTTTCTACATTAGCTTCTATGATACCATTGCTAGTATTTTCCATAAGACACCTCAATTGTCTCCGGTGCAACATGCGCTATGTACAGAGACGCGACATTAATTTCGACCTTTCATCAAAATTGAATTGCGGACATTGATATCTGATCTAGGTCACAGAAACGGATTAAATCCTTAAGATTGTTGTAGAATTTACCTACAAAACATAATAATAAACAAATATATATATATATATATATAAGAATATAAACATCAAATAAAAATATGACAGTAATATACGAGTATAGAGATATCATATAAACTTATCTTTCTCAATTTAGTCCTCAAGATTGTCGTAGAATTGAGACCTAAAATTATTAGAGTAATAAACATGTAAGAATATAATCATCAAATAAATATGAGAATCAAATAAAGTAGAGATGATGAACTTATCTTTTGATGAAAGCTTAAACTCATGAACTGCGGATATCCTGCAAAACAAAGTAATAACCTGAGGCGTGACAAAGTCACTGTCCTTAAGGATTTATCCGCGGTATATTTGCGCAAATCCTCCAGGATTCAACAGGTCATTCCCGAGTATGAATGATACTCATACTCGGGGTGACAGAACAACTTGAATTCACTAAGTGCTGGCAATGTAACTCAGGAAGATAAACTCAATTTCATGTGAGAGGAAAATCAATTTTCTCTTTTAGAACGTGAGTGTTTTCTCATTGTCTACTATTAGAAGTTATGTCTCTATACATATCCTTATGCTCTAAATAATAGTAACCAAAATATTAATGTGGCAAACATAACCACAAATCCTATTGATTAGGATTAAAACCAAGTAACTCCAAGTCTTCAATCTTAAAAGAAAAACGTCTATATGACCAAGTAAAAGCACATTTATTTTACAAATAATAATAATAAATAGTATTCGTTCTTTTAAAATTATAATTGAAATAATATTAAATAACTTTAAAATAAATTATAAAAACAAAATATACAACAGATGTGGCCTGGCTCGGAACATCTAGGTCGTCGAAATCCATAACAAACCTTTATGCTAGTATTTCTTTTAGCTTAACTGATAACCAAACAAGTGTGCAACTGTAAAAAACGTTGGTACAATCATTAAGAAGAAAATGTGGCGGCAAATATATAAGTGATTTGAACAATATGTGCAGAAATCACTTTTGGAGTCAAAGCTACAAATTCTAACTTCAAGTTAGAATCAATTCTTATACAAAATCAATTTATCAATTCTACACATCTAAAATCAAGTTTGACACCTCCAAAAATGAAACCCGAGACAGAAAAATGGATCTTGCTTCCTGTTACAAAACCAAACTATTATATGATTAAATGCACTCTTATTTTTTTTTTTTTACCAAGTCCTCCTATTTTATCTAAAACCGGAGTTTAGTCTATTTCTAAATCCGGGTAAAATAGAGGGAAAGGAACCCGGTAATCTAGAATTTGGCCGCAAAATAAGCAAGGTCTAGCCAAGAATTGTTTTCACAAGGAATTGAACTCGGAATTAAAGCAATGTTGTTTTGTTCGTGTAGATGATGACGAGATAGTGAAAGACTATAAAAAAAAGTAATTAAAAAAAGAAACAAGATATTTTTTTTTGACAAAAAAAGAAATAAGATTTTCAAGTATATGAAAGTGAGGTTTGTGATTACTTTTATTTATGGAGAGAGAGGCTTGCAACGCAAAACCTAAGCAGCAAGAAAACCCTATATCACAAGGTGACGCTGGTAAGTCAATGTGGAAAAGAAAGAAAAAAAGGAAAATTTAGTAAGAAAAATAGCTTAAAGAATATTTTTTTAAAAGAAATTGTTTTTTTATCATTAAAATATTATAATAACCAAATATTATTTATTAAAACTATAAATTTTTTTTGATATTTTTTGAATTTTTATTTCTCATAATAGTCAATATTTGACTCGTTATGAAAAAATGTTAAAAAATTAGTGTAATGCTTATAAACATTGAAATTGTGTATTTCCTTGTGATATTTTCATCTCTAAAATACAATAATTGGTTAATAAATTTTTAATTCATATAAATAATCGTTAATTAATGAATTTAGTAACTTATGTATCGGTATATTCGAATATCGTAGAAGCTAAAAAAACATATACGTATAAGTTTGCAGGTTGATGTTCGATCATATCAATACATAATTAGGGAGTAACTAAGTAGTTGGTGGCTAATAAAACTAAGGACCAAGTGATAACCTATTTAATTGGATTAGTATTTATTCACCAAAAAAAAAAATTAGCATTTAATTGGATTGGTATTTAAAATAAAATTGTGTTAAAACTTATAATAACATATTAATATAAGAAGCTTTTTTATAATTAATATAAGAAGCTGATTCAAAAAAAAAATATTAATATAAGAAGTTTATTGAGACGACTAAAAAAAAGTTTATTGAGAAATAAGCAAATTGGAATGCAAATTATACATATTGATACGTCCAAAATGAAAAATTTCTATGCAACTCTAAATTACATTAAGGTACAAGATTTACAGTGGGGATTAGTGTACAAACATTTTCTATGGTAATCAGAAAATCAGAGAGCTAACCGGAAAATAAAAAGGAAAAATGCGAATAAAATATAAAATGATTTGAAATATCAGCAACAAAACACTACAAAGAATTGTGTTTATTGTACATAGATGAACAAACATTTTTCACACTGCAAATCAGACAGATAATGGGATAGTTCTCTGGCTTCCATTGTTTGGTTTTATCTCCCATGATACGACATGCTGATCTTCGTCAGGATGGATAAATGGCAAAGAAATCTCTCGGATCATCAAGTCACCACAAAATGGGCATTCACTAGCTATAGCATCATCTAGTTGTGATCGGAGCTGCCATACAATTTGTGACGTGAGTAAACAGCGACATTCAACATAGTTCAAATTCACGAAGCATCGGCATGTAACACTACATTTCATGCCTAAGTAAAATAAATTTGAAGCTGAAACTTCAATGCAAGTAAAATGCATTGCATTTCTGAGTTACAAAATTCTTCCATTACCAACTGATCTATGACACATCATTGATGCATGAAAGTAAGTTCTGAACAAACCTTATCTACAGAGGTCATGCTAGGAATGGATCCCTCTAAAGTAAGATTGCCATTGGATTCTCTCCTTGCTTCACTGCTTATCAAAGTAAGTTGCTTCTGTAGATCCAGAATATACTCGGCCTGCAACATTTCCCAAAAAGGTTTTGGAGATAATAAGAATAGTTTGGGGTAGTGAAAAGGACACACAAACAGGATTCTGTCAATCATAACTATATTTGAACAAGGCCGATTGGGTAGCTCAACTAATTTGAGCTAAAGGTTAAAGGAATTAGGGAGTTAAAGGACTAGGGTTCAAGTCCTAGTGAAGGAAAAAAAATACTAACATTAACAACTAATTACTGACTTTGGCCGTTTCAAAAAAAAAACTACACTTGAATACAACTTTAAGATACAAAAGCATATTGTTAATACATGACCATACATAGGTAAGTACTTAAAATTACCAATTACAGTTGTAGATATAAACCTTTCATTCTTAGAAGCCATTGAAGTTGCCAAATACTATAGGTGGCCCTCTAGTATCTTACTACTTTACAACCCAAAGTTTCTATATAGCTCAGATTATGATTTATATTCTATATAAGTAAACAGTGTGCCCAAGTCAAACCCAAAGATCCAAACAGTATTTTTGTGCTCGACTATTGTATGTGTCATGTTAATAAAATTAATGCAACAAAGAAACTGTCTCAAACTATCTAAATCTTTTATATGAAAAGCTAGACATAGGATCAGTGTGCCCTTTCAACTTAGTTATATTGGCACTTGTATTCAACTCATCTGAAACAATGTGCAGTTCACTGGTCTCTTTATTATTTCAAATAAAGCCACATATTGATTTTGATAAAAAAAATATATATAAAAAAAAAAAGTTGAAGGTACTATCGAGAACAATAAACTTCCAGGTATCATACACGATAGATCGTCACGAAGAGATGTCATGAAAATAGGAGAAACAATTTGTATACTCACATGGGTCTCAACTGTACAACGAGTCACATGGGCAATAAGGCATTGTGCGTGGAAGGCATGTCCACATGGGAAGACATAAAATGGAGCCATTTGTCCTACTGATGTATAACCACGACCCAAGCCGAACTCCCTACCAGTATTTAGAATCTTTCGCCGACATACCTAGGGAATTAGATTAATAATCATGTCAACCATAGATTCATAAAAACAAGCAAAAACAGTTCATCTAACGATCGAAAGCAGATTGATCTTAACATAGTTGTGGTACACAACCATGAGTAAAAAACTGAACAGCAATGGTACAACTTTGTCAAATGTATAACGGGAAGATCAATACCCCACATTCCTCATCGCGATCAATAACGGTGCATCTTTGAGCAAGTGCGCTGATATCATTTCTGATGTTATCAGCCCCATGGGTGGTGTCATTCATCTCTTCCTTCAACTGTTCAATTTGCTTGTTGTAATCTTCCAATGATGAGCAGATAGCTTCCTGCATAAGTTCAGATAAACAACTAATGATTCATATAAACAAGTTTTGTTAATATTATGAAAGGAAGCCAAGCTATTTTATTTACATGGAAACATATAATAACCAATAAAAAAATGAACTAGTAAGCATCATCGATATACCTTGAAAATTGACCAGAGTTGAATATTGTTAATAGAGACAGCAAACTAAGAGAAAAATAAATATACCTTGAAGTCATCAATCAGGGCAAAATCTGGAAAAAAGGGTAATATGTCCTCAATCTTCAGCAAGCCGTCAGTTTCTTTAAGAAATGCAATTGCCATCCTAATGTTTTCCCTCTTGGTTCCTTTTTCTTGTTCAACAACATGTTTGGCAATCATGAGCCATAGCTTCTTTCTCAAATCTTCATCATCTTCAACCTTATCGGCTTCAGCCATAGCTAGCTCTGGATCAACCTGATATAGAGAAACAACTTAGCACCAAAAAATTCATTTTCAAAAAAATAAAGCCCTTTTTGTAGATTAAAGCACTTCTAACTGGATGTCTTCTACTACTTCTTTTCAAACTCTGGCTCTAGGACAAGTTTATATTCTACAAAATTGCATGATCCAAGCTTTAAGATTCAGCAACCATTACCATATTCCAGACATAGTAGAGAAGAGGACGAATTAGGGATGAAAAAACCACAATAAAGGGTACTTTTGGGCCTCATCGATGAATTATTCCATGACTTAAGAATTTTAATGTATAAAAAGTTAAATACCAATGTATTGGAATTAGTTGTTCTTGCAGCAAGCCCGTAAAGGTACAAGGGCAAGTGATGAAACATGATAGAGACCATGTGACAGCAGAAGAGAATAATGACGTGACAGAAGGAATTAATCATGAGGCAATCATTACACAGAGATCCGGTGGGCCCCAAGTGTGGAGGGTTTATACTAGAAGGGGTAAGAAAGGCAATACACAGTAATTCAGTTAGAGGAGAGAGGTTTTGCCAATCGTGTATCCACTACATAAGGGAGTGAGTAGAGGTTGAGAGGATTATCCTTGAGAATTCATTTGTTAGTTATGGAAGGAAAGCTCTAAGCTTTTCTTAGGAGCTTGCTCTGGTCAGAATCAGGGGTCATTTCCCTCTCTGTAATTTCCCAATATTCATCAATAATAAACACGATTCTCTTCCTCAATTTTAGTGTTTTTCATTTTATTATTGTTTGTTGCTTTGGGTTTCTAACAAAACATTACAAATGATGCAAAGCAGGTGTTCCTACAGCACTACCTCTTTTATTGTATCGATGCAGTGGTAAGTAGGAACATATTCGCTGTGTTAGTCTCACCTGTAGGGCAAGAGCAACGGCTTCTTCATGCATAGACATCCTGCTGTATATATGAACACATGCACGCATTCGTTTTTCCTTGAGGCAAAGACGTAGAGCATACTTGGGATCATAGAAGAACTCAGGACCATTTTCTGGTCCTTTTCCAAATTTACATTCTAGGAATCGTAGAAGTGAACTATCATCCTCCTGAGTAGATAAAAATGGAAACAACTTAAACACAGACCAAAATACATAATCAAGATATTTATTGTTTACAGAAAAGGAGGTAAAATAATTATGGGTAATTTCTTAAGGAAATAATTAGTACAGTTGAAAATTTGAAAAAAATCCTATAAAAAGGGAAAAATAAATTTTCCAACAGGGTCCTGTATTTAGCAACAGAGATAGTGTGATTGAATAAAAGGAGTCGTATATAAAGGAATGGAAGGAGTGTATATATTTTATGAACAACAGTACGATACAATAGGAATGTGAAAGAAAACTACTCAACCTGCTTTGCATATAAAGAAAGAAGCAGGTTATGAACACCCGGATCTTCATTGTGCAATTTATGAACACAAAATTCAAGATATTTAATGACTTCGTGTGTCTCATTCCTGCATTTTTAAACAGTTGATATAATTAAAACGAATTCATGAACTCATCATTTCTGACTGAAACATTTGAAAGATTGAAAATGCAATTCTGAATATGCAGTACTTCGCATGAGGTTCACTTGAATAACGCATCATTGCAGGAATCAGTTTCCTTGGGTTCAAATTCTTTGTAGCCATCCATGACTCCACAGTTTCGTATGCATCAAGGGCAATAAGGTCTGGAGCAAATTTATACTGCATAGGACAAACATTACTGATCATTGTATTATATATTTGTCCGAAGAAATTGAGAAGCGTTGGTTCCAAACAAGGTTGTCAAAATCGGGATCCCACTAAAGATCGCTGGGGTATAGAAAAAGCGTAAATCGTAGGATCGTAATAAAGATCGTAAGATCCCACAAATTCATAAACTATTAGGATCGTAACGAAGATCGTAAAAAATATTATGATAGAAATATAACACTAGAACATAAAAACTTCATTAATTTAACCATTAAGTCACAAACATAAAAACTTAGACTCTTAAACATAATTCTTAAACATAAAAACCTTGATAACAGTAACTAGAACAGAGACATAGACTCTTAAAATTAATAACTTAGACTCGTAAACATGAAAACTTAATAACTTAGACTTAGACTCTTAAACTTAAATTGAATGAGAATAGATGAAGAGAATTTCTGAACTGGTTTGGAGTTGGTTTGTGAATAGTAGAAGTGATGAGAATATGTCATAGTGATGAAGAGAATTTATAGAATAGATGACTTAAGGGAAAACAATCGTATGATTATGAATCATTTAATTGAATTAGGTTTCAGTTGAGAGAATTAGGGAGATAGAGTGCAAGGCTCAATGCATAGCAATTAAAACAAACCTATTCCCAAGTTGAGCGTGCGTTTTTTACTAACTAAGCCAAACAACCGCTTCGTTTCCGGGTCGGGGCGGTGCTTCTAAATTCGGGTCAAAACGGGTCGACCGGGTCGGGGCGGTTGCTAAACGGATCGAAACCTTGACAGAAACGATCGACTCAACGCGTGGAAGATCGCTGCGACCACGCTTTCACGATCTTCCTCGTCGATCTCTGCGATCCGGCTTATTTGACGATCTTTGCAACACTCCGGCACGGTCGGTGGTGGAAAACGCGTGACATCGTACGATGTTACGATTTAACGCGCGCGCTTGACAACCTTGGTTCCAAACAAAATCATAGCGTAAAAGCTCAGGAAGAACCTGATAGAATAGAAACCAAAAGATTTTGATTCCCCAAATCCCTGAGGCTGAACTTTTACCTGAAGATCTACAGGAACAGAAGGTTTCTGAAGCACTTCCAGTGCTTTTTTTGCTTCTCCTTGCTGAATCAAGAACGAAAAAAAAAAATAGAAAGAACAAGAAAAGAGAAACAGCCATAGTCAGATAGTATATTCCAATAAAGTATCATAGATCTGTAAATGAAAGTCTTCAGTAACCACATAAGACATAAGTAGAACCAGATCACCTGAATGTAATGGTGAACTACAATCTCATATTGCCCTTTTAAGCTAGCAAAATATACCATTTCTTCAACCCTTCCATAACTGTCAAAAATTGCAAAAGCATAATTACATATAGATAAAATGACTGTATTATGTATATTAACTAATTTTAACCAAAACTTTTAAATGAGACGGAAATGAACCATGAAGTAAACTGGAATACTATTCTTTTAATTAATATGAAAAGCAATAAATACAATGTTATTGAATGACAAGGTTTATAAGTTCTACCAACAGGTAAATAACATTTGACAAGGTGTGTGTGTGTGTATATATATATATATATTGATGAAGTACCAAAGATAGTGGTCCCCTAATCTGCCTTAGAAGCACATCCTTTATCTTTCCTACATCTATTTGTCAAGTTGAGTAGTAAATGAAATAACCAAGTGATTGAGATTATTTCATATACAAGCAACCAGAACTGTATAAATAAAAGAAAACGGCACCAAAAAATCAAGTGTCAGCTGCTACCTTTCTAAAAGATTCATTGTAGTTGTTTCATCCAATACATCCTTGCTGTCACTGAGAAAAGCACGGAACTCCATAATAATTGATTTGTAATCCGAATTGCTATTCTCCAAAGCAGAGTCATCTTCTAAAAGCAGTCGATTTATCTAAAGATCAATATATGAAACTAAACTGAATGACCACACATAAAATATCTCACAACTAAAGGGAAATATGCAACTGATGTAGTAATTTAATTTCCCAAAGCCATAGTGGGAATTTATTTCTTGCTTAGAAACAACAAGTTTATTTTCTATTGTACTTGGAGGTGTTCAAAATGGTTCTTGTGTACATTAACCCTTGCACTCCATGCAACAAAATGGTTCTTGTGAACACTAAGCCATCGGACTTTGGAGAAGAGTACATAATATTTTATCATTATTCGTGCAATTGTTCACAGAATCAGAGATAAAGGAATAAAAGTGGTAAACAATTTTCCTACAAAGTTTCAAGCACACAGTAGAACCTTGTCCAGGTATAACTCAGTTGCCCATGTGGATATCATTGTTATTTGGCATTTATCGTCCTTTTCTAAATTATCAAGCTTCCGCAATAAGAAAGTCCTCAAAGCATCCTGCGGATAAGAAGAAAAATTGGTGAGTTTGCATATGCACGAGCCAAATGTTAATTCCAGAAATTTTGGAAACAAGGTTCATCAATTCAAATCAATTTGCATAAGAAAGCATTAGCTGTAAAGATTAAACTAGCATATGAAACCATATGAGTTTCCACTTATCATACACACAAATGCTTCAGATATAAAAGCAGCAGACTTTTTCTGGACATAAACAAACACTAATGATTTCTGGAATAAAAAAATAGCCATCTCTTCAATTTCATATAGCTTAAAAGGCCAGAAACATGAAAAGTACCTGTTCACCAGCACTGATGAACTTCAAAGTGACCTCCTCAAATGATAAAATATAATTGATCTGCACGGCATATTTGATATTTCTGTCAGACATTTTTATCTTTTATATTGTATAATAACAAGTTCCCAAGTATTACTACTTGAGAGTTGAAGCAAGATAGGCATATGTCTTCAGCACAAAAGGCATTTACTAACCAAAATAGTTAAACTAAAAAGAGAACTTACTTTGGCATAGAAAGATGCAGCTCTAAAATAATCTTTAGAGTCAAACGCAGCTTCAGCCTGCACCATAAACGATTCTAGTCAAAAACTAAACCACGGTATTGTGGTAAAAAAAAAACCTTGAATTTATGTTGCCAAACAAACCATATCAAGTCACAATAAACGCAAATGAAGGTTACCTGCACTAAATATACTTGGTCCCTTTGAAAAGGGTCACGACAATTTGCTAAAGCAGCGGCATATTCTTTCATGTCAAGATACACTTTCCACATATCTCGACCCTCATCATTGATAGACACCTATTAACAAATTCAGCAGCAGCATTGATCACAACCAAGACAATTAGAACCAAAATACAGAAGGCTGTAGTAGTCAGAGAACACAAACCTGAAAGATGGAGTTTTGATCATAAGCATAGAATAAACCAGCCGTGGCATCACTAGACAATCCAATAATACCCTTTGATGCTGAATCAGATGTTTGGTCAAACTGAAGTTCTTCTATGATATTCTCACTAATTCTATTTACAACCTATAGATGTATAAGCAATTTAGCAAGAAAATGTTAACTCAAAAAGATATTGTGCATGACATAGGCACTAGGATACAAACAAAACAATGATAGATAAGTGCATACACACCTTGACCTTATTTTCTAAAAGCAACAAGAAATGGAATTCAGACAATGCCATTGAACTTGGTTTAACTGCTTCAACTCCTTCAGATAACTTGGAGTAGTTCAAAAGAGCCTTGTTTTCAATAAAATTTCCATTTGCACTAGAAGAGCAATCAAGTGGTTAAAAGATTAGAAAGGTGAATAAGTTCCTGAGAACAAACAATATGGAAGGGTTTAATAAAAACAACATTTAGAACCACTCATGAAGCACAAATAGTGTGCTCTTAAATGAGATCTGCAGAACGAAGACCCACATAAGGAGCATGTTCTAAATAAAATCGGATGTAGATTTAACATATAACAAACTCATGTCATCGTCTAAATTACCTATGTTGCCCTCCAAAATTTAAGCCACCATGGTAAATGCCAGCTCCAGAGAGCCATGCAAAATGTACAGCTCTTCGTTGCTTAATGTAAAAATGCAACTCACTGAAAAATAACCCAAAAAATTAAGTCTTAGAACGGAAAACACAGAATGTGAAAAACTGTAAATATCAAGGGAACTTTTAGCCTCCAGCAGGTTTCTTGCATTTCAAATTATTATTATTATTATGATTTGAAAAGAACGACTACTTGCCTGTTTGGTATGTCGCCAGGAAGTTCCATGAAATGCACTGCACGGTCTAAATAACTTGCAAACACAGTCTACATTTTGTACAACAATTAGCAAAGTTTAAACTTGTGAAATATAACGACGGTATGATAAAAAGACAAAAACCAAGATTAATATTTGATGGTGTGATAGAATAAGACAATATGATTTAGCCCAAACACACAATATAACATTAATCACATGTTCACAAATATTATGTAACATTTATTTAATTCTTAAAATGGAAAAATAAATCAAGATGGTACATGAAAAGAACTTCAAAATTTTGTTACTCAACAAACCATGTGATAACATTTTGTCCCGAAAACAACTACTTAAAAGATAAAAATACTCTGCTCCTCCCTCCCCCCATTCGCTCTAAAAATATGTGAATGTCCATGTATAATAGATTAAATTATAACATACTCCCTCCGTCTCATAAAAAGTGTCTAATTTGCACTTTTTCTGTCTCAAAGTAATTGTCACTTCACTTTAGAATATCAATGCAACATTTATTATTATTTTTCCACCAATATACTCTTATTAATTGACTTTCACTCCACTTAACTTAACTATTCCACTTAACTAAATTGAGCACATACAAAGGTGTCACACTTAGAATAACTAACAACCAATAACATTCTAATATTTTCTTCTGCTTTATTTGACGCAAGCATTTGCTTTATTAGTAATTGAATTATAAGATTATACGCACCAGATGATGCCTCAACCAGTACGCGGCGCCATAAGACCAAGCAAATGAGAAGGTAGTAAAAACAAACACAAATGGAGCAGACAGAACGATAACACAATGCAGGCACACACAAAAGATAGAGAGTTCAAGCCAAATTCAACATTATACAAAACAAAAAGTTGTGTTGTGACTCAAGTGTTCACTCTATGTTATCATGCTTGCAATGTGCCTCAACTGGCATGAACGCACACCAAAGAGGGGGGAAAATGAAAACCAGAAATGAGCAAATTTATAGTATTTGACTTACTTCTAGTGACCCAAAGCCAGTGAAAGAGTACAGCCGAGTCGGAGTAACTGCCATCACATAATATCTAGTCTCATTAATTACACTAGCTGTTTCCATCTGAACAGAAATGACAAGAACCATAAATTGAATGCCTTAATCACATTTGAAACCTAGAAAAAAGTCTTTGACTTTAATTTCTCAAAAATTAGGATGAAATCATGAAACCAAAGGCAAAATCTTCAGAAATAGAACCTAAAACACTAAACAGGAAGAAGATATACCTGTAAACCCATTAAAGCTTCTGGAAGTTCTGTCAATTCATAGAGAAACTTGATATATTTTTCCTTCTTGTCCTTCTCGTCCACAGCCAGTTCATGAAGTTGACCATTATCTGTACCGAGAATGACTTCCTTTGTGGAAACTACATTTTGAAAGTTAAATCAGAACCTTGAGCAGGAAATGAAATATGTGGAGCAGAGGTCTTCGTTGTACATTAGTGATAGTGCAATAGCCAGATAAGCAATTAGCTGATACCTTCAGTTATTTGTTGCCTGTTCCATGCAACAACATTCACAATAAGACCTTTCAGTTTGCTCAAAACTCGCGGCTTGGTCCATTTAGCATGAGTATAGAAAGTTTCAGCTCCCCCCGGACCAACAACAGTGGCAATGCAATGACACCCTCCTGGATCAACGAAAACTCTATGGATTGACTGGTCCCCAGGACGACCAGCAGATAGATCAAACTCTGCACACCAACGAAGAATAACATATCAGACTCTCATCAACTCATTTGAACAAACAATCACGGTATCAAAGCACAAGACAAACTCCAAATTTCAGCATATGCTCAAGAACAACATTATCAACCAATAAAACAGAACCATTGAAATTTGAAACACCAAACCCAACTCTATATCTCGGTTCAATAACAAATAAGTCACCAAATTAGACGCTCAAATTTTTACTAAAGTTACTAAATTTGAGATCCCATATCAAAAGGGGGGGGGGGGTCAGATTCCAATTCATTTCCATATAGTGTATGTTAAGTTCCACTATTGAAAAACTCAAAATTGATTCGAGAAGTGTAGAATTGATTTTGACATGTTCAATTACCCTTGAGTAAAATTTATTTTGCCTCCAAAATTGATTCTAACTTAAGCTAAAAATTTGTTCTTTAGATGCTACAATTGAATTTTACACTCAAACTTATTGTTCAACTCACTTTTACATAAACCTATTCAAACATAAATCATTTTAACATTTAATTCGCTTTTAGCCAAAATCAATTCTTGTCACCGCAGAACGAAACATGCATTAAAAATCAACGGATAAAGTGTATCCACAATGTATCAACAGAAAAAATAAAAAGTTTACCATGAGAATCACCAACTCCAAAATCATGCCTAATGACCCATCCTCTACTAGTTCCAATAACAATGACATCATTTCCAGCAGCTATACACGTGATAACTCCATGACCCTTTGCAGCATATCGTTCAAGAAGGTCCACCGTGAACACTTGTCTCCCTTGATCCATCTATCAATTTCAATTTTTAGACCGAAAATGAAAACCATTGAAATTGAAATTAAGAAGAAGAAGATACGAAAAATTCATGAAAATGCTTACTTGATTATCGATAGTAGCTTCGATCACAGTTAAGAGGAATGAAATCGAAATTGATGAAGCAAAAGCAATGGAGCGAAATTGATTGAACACAGATGAACTGAGATCAAGAGCGAGCGAGTTTGGGTATCTGAGATAACCGGTTTGGAAAGAACGGGCCGGGTTTCGGTTCTTCTCATAAAATAATTTATTTATTTATTTATTTATAAATAATTAGGTGAATTCTTTCTTTGAAAGGATTTAAAATTATAGAAATCAAAATCCAAATGATCATATTTACAAAAATTATTTTCATAACTAAGAACCAACGTGTGCAATAAGGAGTAAGGACATATGATAAGGTGCATTTAATTACTCCCTCCGTTTCTTTTTAATTGTCCTTTTAGAATGATAATACCAAATTAAGGAAGTGTATTTTTGCACGTTATCTTCCTATTATACCCTCGTTTTAATCCATCAATAAATTCCTATTTTTTTGCCCACAGTTTACCCTCGTTAAATATGATAATAAAAGACAATTAAAAAGAAACGGAATGAGTATAAGATAAGGGCATCTTAGGTTTGTTTGATGGCATGAAACACTCATAAGGTGTCAATTTTGTGGATAGGGGCATTTTAGGGCTTTTTATGGCATGAAGTATTGTTATATACATAAGATAAGGGTATTATAGGTTTTTTGATGGCATAGAGCATTCATAAGATATAAGATATATAGATAGATGTATAGAAATTATTTATAAAAAAAAAAGATATATAAAATGTAGACAGATTAGATAGAGCAAATAAAATGAATGAATTTGAATTGAAATGATATAGGGGCATTAGAATTGGGATTTGACAGATGCAGAAAAATACAGCACAAGGGAAACAACAAGCAACAGCGATAACAAGAAAAGAAGATCGGAACGAGAACAGAACACAGTCAACACAATCAACAATGTGCAATCATTCATTCAATTAACAAAACAATCCAAACCTTATTTGAAGGATTTTACTAATAGAATCTCAGGTGAAGGCTCAATCACACATAGGAGAAGAAGATTGCACACAGAAAGAAAGGAGAAGAAGAAATTAAAATTGCAGCAGTGATGTAGAATGTAGTACGTACCTGTTTGTTGGTGGCTGTATGTATGATCTAAAAATGTCTCTGATCGGAATATGAAGATGGTGGAGGTAAGGAGCACGGTTTCAGCGAGTAAGGAGAAGACACAATTTTTCCGGATCTGGATCCTCTCCTGTTTTATTCCCTCCTGTTGTCTCTACTGTGCTGTTTGCAGCTGTTGGATTGATCAGACGGCGGGGAGAAAAATTGACACAATAGATAGAAAACTTCACAGAATCTCAATCCACCCACCCTCACATAATCTTCTTCACCGGTGGCCAATCACGACGGCGGCAAGATAATCCATTCCTCACACATGAGTCTGGGATGACCTTCAAATTCACGTTTGGCGGCGGCGGCAAGTTAACAGAGGCAACGAGATGGGCTTCGTGATCCCGATGTTTGTAAAGAAAAAAATTGCTCAATTTTCTTTTAGAATCTCCAAAATATAATAAAAAAATTTGGAAACTTTTCTAAACTTCCCTCTGCGTGTCGAGCAGTATAATTTTAATTGGAGTTAACATTTGCAATTGATAGAATGCAATAATCCTTTTATATATTATGACTGAATTGCTAAGATTGAGATTTGAGAGCAAGAAGAAAGAACAGAGTCAAGAGAATTCAGATTTGAGAGCAAAGTGAGTTCAGTAGCAAACAAAAGATGAGAATGAGTAACTGAGCGGAAGAAAATCCAAGATACACTTTATTAATTTTGGCATTTTTCCTTTAGCGGTCAGATTAATCGAACGGCTAAAATTAGGGGCTGGAGGGATCACAGTAGACAACCACACGAGAGGATCCAATTATCAATTTTTCCTACGATTGATTTTCTTCAAAGAGAGAACAAAACTAATTGTAGGGTAAATAAACAAATTTTGTATCAGTGTTTCAAGTTACTTAGTACGATAGCCCGTGCCGTGCACGAGATATTTTCTTTTTAAATATTATTTATATATTTATTTTGATATATTATTTGATTATTTTGGTTTAAAATTCTAAGGTAAAATTGAGATAGGTTTTGCATGATATAAATTTAACGATGTTACAGAATAAAGCGAGATTAAGAGTATTACTTCGCTTCCCATTTTACACTATTATGAAATAGATTCTTTATCTCATCTTCATCCCCAAAACTATATAGTGATCCTATAAATATAAAATAATTATAAACTTCATTCTCAAAGGAAAATATGCTTTGATTTTTCATGGCATTAATATTTTTTGGGACTGTACCCATAAAATTAAAATATACCATGATTTTTTTTTCATCTCGTGCCGACTCTTTATAGAAAATTTACATTAGGTTCTTTGTCAAACACGGGATAATTTTTATTTTTTTCAATAATATTTATTTCCATATGTTATTTTTCTTTTGAAGGTTGTCTATGTCTTTTTTTCATTTTATATTATTTAGAAGATTATCTACGTTTTTTCAATTGTCTATGTGATTGATTTCTTTTAATTTATTTGAGTATGAAAATACGATATATCTTTGTAGGACTTCATCAACAAAAAAACATTGTAAATTTTATACTAATTTTTAAATGAATAGTAACATATTTTGACCTTGTTTCTATTCTACAAATTTTTCTTTTCATCGTACCACAAAGAAGCAATCTTCACGTGTGAGCGTCAAATAAGAAAACCTATATGTGAATCCCTCCACTCACATTAATAAATTAAGGTTCTTAAAAAAGTTCGAATGAAGGTTATGGAAAGTTTAAAAAGTTCGAGCGAAGGTTATAAAAAGTTTAAATAACATACATTACAAAAAATCAAAATTATATTAATTTATTTTAGATTTTCCATAGATTTCAACAACCATATACAATCTAATGAAAGTGCAATATGGACACATAATATGAAAAAACCACTTTAGTCGAAATTCAAATTTTAATTAGTCATTGGGTATTTTTAATAGTGGGGTGGGAAATGTTACCAGTTTCCTATTATATTATACAACTGAGAGATTCTCTCTCTCTCTCTCCCCCGTCTCCGTCGCAATACTCTATAGGAGCTCCATCAACAATAAAATAGTTCATAATTCTAGTATTTTTTTAATAAATATCAATAAAATTCTCGTGTTAAGTTATCACTATCACTTTTCATCATGGAAGATCACTTTTTATCCTGCTAAATAAATTTTTTAATAAATGATCCCAGTGATAAAATATTAAATATAAAAATATGGATAACTCTCGCAGTCGGAATTCAAAATTTAATTAGTCAATGTGTATTTTTAATAGTCGGATGGAAAGTGCTCCATGTTTTGTATTCTACACCACTAAGAGATTTCTCTCTCTCTCTATTTCTATCTCTCTTCCGTCTCAATTATATGATTCTATAGAGGCTTCATCAACAAAAAATGTTGTTAATTTTTTTTTTTAATAAATATCAATTAAATTTTCGTGTTTAGTTCTCACTATAATCTACATACACTTTTCATCATGATTATCACGTTTCTTCATGTTCCCTATGATAAAATATGAATATGAAAATAAGGATAATTCATGGAGTTGGAATTCAAATTTTAATTCGTCGTGTATTTTTAATAGTGGGGTGGGAATATGGATGACAACAATATCCATACCCGCTTATATCTGCGGATAAAATCCGCCATAGTTACGGAGCGAATAACTTAATGGATATCCAAGGATAAAATAAATGGATATTTCAATTATCCACATTTAATGGATACTATCCACACCCGCAGATATCCATACCCGCTAAATAATTAGTAAAATTACTTAAATATCGCTACTTACATATAAAATTATAGTATTTTTATATTTTATCTTTTTCAATTTGGCTATTTTATATAAATTATAGCTTTGTTTGGCTCTTTTGCAGTTCAGTGAGATAATTTTTGTTTGTAGATTTGATATTTTCATTAAAAATAGAGAGAAAAATTTATAAATACTATGTGTTAATGTTTTGTATTTTAAAAAAACTAATTATTTTTAATAATTAGTTTTTTTTTTAATAAAAAAATATCATCCATGGATATCTGTTAATATTTGCTGATACTTCAATATTCGTGGATTACCTGCTTAGCGAATATCCACACGAATATGGAGCGGACACGTATATCATATATGTATGACGGAGCGGATACAGATATCACACTATCCGCGTCCATGAATATCCATTGACATTCCTAGGTGGGAAGTACTTGCCGTTTCTCATTCTCCAACACTGAGGGTTTTCTCTCTCTCTCTCTCTTTCAAAATCTTCTATTTTGTTTTTGTCTCTAATGAACATAATTTTTTTTTTTCAAAATAAAAAAAATGTTTTTACGCAAAAAAAGTTTACAGATATGTCATAAGCTATTTTTTGGGTTCAAGGCTTCAATTCTTCGAGTGATCTTATCCATGAAAAAATAGTATACTTTTTTATTTTAATTTGTTCAAAGTAATCTAAATATAAATGTTCCTTCATTTTACAAAATTAAAATATTAAAAATGTACCAAGATAATGTCTCACAAGTGGTAGATACGTGAGCCCCTTAACCACTTGGTCTTGAGATCGATCCTGACTGGTGCATATGGAGAATCATTTCTTAGGAGAGGTCAATCCCTTAAATAGATCTCAGTTAAATCGAGTGGATTAGTCTCTGCAGTTGCGCACGGATGATACATTTGGTTTAAAAATAAAAATAAAAATGTGTATATTTATATAAATATAATATTTTAGAGATTCTATAAAAAAAACAAAATTTCTGAGAGTTTCTAAAAAAAAGATAGTATATAATACAATATTTGAGAGAGTTTTTTTTTAAAAAAAAACTATTGTTTGGGTATCAATTTAAGTATATAAACATGCAATTTGAATAAAGCTTGATTGATTTTCTATTTTACCCTTGCTATAAGCATCAAAACTATTGTTTGGGTATCAATTTAAGGAAAAAATAAAGCTTCATCGATTCTCTCACCACATAAGTGTAAAAACTCGTTACTTTGGCTGTCAAAAAAAAAAATACCCATTACTTTCACCATACTACTAACCAATAGGCCTAACAAAACCAACACAAATTGATCCTATTTAATTATCTGAACTGTCACCATAAAGAATTATTAGGACAAATTTGATCCTATTTATTCTTGCTATTCAAATTCTTTTCCAAATTCCATCTTCTTCTTAATTTTGTTTTTAATAATCTTTTGTGTCCTGTGACCATGAAGAACAACAAAAAGGATCAAGAAGGTATAGGTATAGGTATAACATCTTCATCATATTTCAACGCTCAATTATGTCTTTTCAATTTCTTTGGTCATATTCTAGTATTTGGTTGTGGTTTAGTCATAGGTATCACACTCACTTTTTGTGTCAAAAATTTTTCTTTCAACTTTCAATTTCAACAATTTCAAGATCCGTCTTTTAGCTCTAATCCACCCGCTCCTTTTTCTCCTATACCTCCAATCTCATCAAACATCTCAAATCCATCAAATGACCAAATAAAAATTTCTATCAATCAAAATAGTTTGGTTATTACCAATACTACTAACCCTAGTTCAAATGGGTTGGAAGACTTTTTGAAGGTTCCAATGGCTATGCATGATATGAATGAAGATGAATTATTTTGGAGAGCCTCTATGATTCATATGATTCATAAACTTCCATTCAAACAAACACCAAAGGTTGCATTTATGTTTTTGACAAAAGGTCCGGTTTTATTGGCTCCACTTTGGGAGAAATTCTTCAAAGGTAATGAAGGGTTGTATTTAGGGATGGCAAAAATATCCATACCCGCGGATATCTGCGGATAAAATCCGTCATGGATATGGAGTGGATAGTTTAATGGATATCCACGGATAAAATAAATGGATATTTTAATTATCCGCAGTTAATGGATACGGATGCGGGTTTAATACAATCTGCGCCCGCGGATATCCATACCCGCTAAATAATTAGTAAAATTACTTAAATATATCTACTTACATATAAATTCTAGTATTTTTATATATAAAAAAATTGTACTTTTATATTTTATCTTTCCATTTTAATTTTTGAGAAAAAAAACTTTTCAACTTCTTACAATTGACAAAAAAAGTGAGCAAAATTTATGAATATTATGTGTTAATGTTTTGTCTTTAAAAAAACTAATTTTTTTTTCAATAATTAGTTCTTTTTTTAAATAAAAAAATATCATCCATGGATATCTGTTAATATCCGCGGATACTTCAATATCCATGGATTACCCGCTTAGCGGATATCCGCACGGATATGGAGCGGACACGGATATCATATTTGTCTGACGGAGCGGACACGGATATCACACTATCCGCGTCCATGGATATCCATTGACATCCCTAGTTGTATTCAATCTACATTCATCCAAATCCTTCTTTTAATGAAACGGTTTATGATCAAAGCTCTACCTTTCATGGCCGTAGAATCCCTAGCAAGGTATGTAGTATTATTCTCTTTTCCTCTAAGAATTTTAGAAATTTTAAGATATCTATTATTATTATTATTATTACTATTAATTTTTTCTTAAGGAAAAACACCTATTTGATTATAGGGTTTAAAAAAGAAAAATACTAATTTAATTCTCAAATGTCGGTCGAATTAGTCTGTTTTAAAACGACTTAGTTGACGAAACAACTTAGGTGTAAAAGATGATCTTTCAGTCAAAATTCGAATAATTCACTATATTATAGAGTCTTGTTCCGATAAACTCAACTTAGTTTACGAAACAACTTTAACTTTTATTTTTTTTGTTCTACAACTCCTTTTTTGAAAAAAATAAATAAATTTGGTACTAAGAACATCTTTTCTTTTTGTATTTGTTCAAGAAATTCTTGATTTTTTGTTTCATCTGAAACTGCTTGAATTGTTTTAATTTTTTATAGACAAACTTCTTGACGTTTTTTTTCTTGGTAACATAAATTTCTTGACGTTTTCTAGTGATTATTTTGACGAAATAGGTCTTTGATTTTAAAGTCAGATTTGGATTTTTTTTATTTTTCTCAAAATTTATACCCTATATATTTACCATTTAAAAAACTTTTTTTGTTGATTTAAAACTTCTCATAATTTATTTATTTATTTTTGGTATAGAGAACTTCTTTACTATTTTTTGGTACCCAATAATTTTGGTAAACAACTGTCAATTTATATAAACACAAATAATTTTGGTAACTTCTTTACTATTTACTATGATTTTGGTAATTGTAAAAAAAAAACAACTATATTTTGGTAACCAGTAATCTTTTTTCTCTAACAAATTGATTTATCAATGATTTTGGTCAATAGCTGTCAACTCATACCGAAAGAAAAATTATTTTCTATATACATATTTTTTCCCTTTTCATTTCATTATTTTAAGAGAATTTGAATTTCCGTGTTTTCTGGTGATTTGTAATCTTAAAAAAGTTTTAAAAATAACCAAAAAATGATGATATAAGATTAGTTTCCCCACCTTGTGTTTTGTAATCTACTTTTTTTTTTGTAAGTGATAAGTGTAAGGAGTTTTAGAAATAACCGAAAATGAAATAAGAAGATTAATTTCCTCACCTTGTGTTATGTGTATATATGGCATGAACAATTTTTTTTTTATTTTTTATAATTGGTATGAAAAGATTCTTTTATGGACTAAATTTATGTACAGTGCTTTAGACACAGTACTTACTGTGCTAGATACAAGAAGGTGATTATTTTTATTAAAAAAACAGTTTCCTTTTATTTTTTTAAATTAAAAAATATAAATAACTAACTTTATGTGAGAGGCAAAGTAAAAACTGCACCTAAGGAAAAGTATATAAGTTTTGTCCTTCTTTTATTACACATTATTCCTGTATCACATGTCATAATGTACATTTCTCAAAAGTTTATTCTTTTTTTACAAAATTTCTCAAAAGTTTATATTCAATTGAATATTTGTATATTTGGGGCCATCCATCAAATAACAATTTGATGCATATAAATTGCCAAATACAAATAGTCCCTTAATACACGCCATATTTAATGGGTTATATATAGGAATCTAAGTTTGAAATTTCCACTATTGTATCTTGTATTCAAGATAGTAACATATGTTTTCAAATTGTAGATCAAGTGCATTACAATAATTTTAAGTTTGATCTAATGGTGAGAGGATTGAATAAAATGCATGAGGTCCTTATGTTCAATCTTCATTAGCTACATTGCATTGCAACAATTCTGTAATTTTATTTTATAATCTTAGGAATCTAAGCATATTCAACATGTCATAAATCATTTTAAAAATATTTCAATAAAGGTGCCAACTTAGGAAAAATACATCTAGTTTTAGATATTATGCGTACATTTTTTACATTAATTATTGGACAAGCAAATAACTATAAATTTTCTGAAGCAGCCCCATTGGCCTTAATGTACTTTTTTTACTTGTTAATCTTCATGGTCAACACTCAACATACATATATGGTAATTTTTTTAATATTCTTTTTGGTTGCTTCAACAATAGTTAAAGCAAAGTGGTGATGCATATTTTTCTTTGATTCCACTCCTTTTTCCAGCTCCCAAGAAAATTCCATTCCTCATTTTTAAACTCACTTTTCTACACAAATCAATTTCTACACAATTCCTTTCTTCATGTTCTTTCTCTTGTCTCTTGCATTTGTAAAAACGAATCTAAAGACAAAATAAAATTTATCTTTTTGCTAAACCATTTTCTTTTAGATAGCAACTTATTTTTTTTTTTTGAATGGCTTTAGATAGCAACTTATTGTTAATTAGAAAGACTTGCACACATCATACACATTTAATCTATACACTATATATATATATATATATATATATATAGACAGACACACTAGGGTATACATTAACTTGTTTTTTAGCATACTGCACAATATAGCTGAAAATTTTCAATAATTAAGCATACTACACAATAATGTCAATTAAATAACTTTGCATTCCTCATCATCAACTTATTAATCATGCCTTATATTTTGGTTTAATCATCAACGAGTTGTTAACAAGTTGCTCAACCCAAATTTTGTACATTCTAGGACATTAACCATTCTATTGGTTGCCCATTTAGGCATCTTAATAACTTTTATTCTAAGAAGACAAATAACAGAGTTAAAATATTATTTGAGCTTGCCCTATATATAAAATGCATATCCATATCAATTGAGTTATGCTCACGAGGACATGTTTTGTTATGTTTTAGTCTTATAAAGAACTTTGTTTTTGTCATGCTTTTTTTTTATAGTCAAGATTTTTGTCACGAATTTTTTTTGTTAAGATTTTTGTCATACTTTTAATTCTTGATATTTTGATTATAGTACTTATACTACCGAGTTCATTTTGAAAACTTTCCTCTAATACATAAAACATATGTACATTGAGTCCTTTATAAAATGACATAAATTTTAGTTACCTTGAAATATTAGTCTTTGCATATGTGCGCAATAACTTTTTCTATATTTCAAAGCTTAGAATCAATTATATGAATTTTTCATATACAATAACGAAAGCCAAAATATATTATTTTTTCTATTGTTCATGCAGGAGGTAAAGTGGGGTGAGAATAGCATGATAGAGGCAGAAAGACGTTTACTAGCAAATTCATTACTTGATTTCTCAAACCAACGTTTTGTACTACTTTCAGAATCATGCATACCATTATTCAACTTCTCCACAATCTACAATTATCTAATGAACTCAAAGAAAACTTTCATTGAAGCCAATGATATAGAAGGTAATGTAGGACGTGGAAGATACAACTACAAAATGAAACCATTGATTAAACTTTCACAATGGAGAAAAGGATCACAATGGTTTCAAATTGATCGTAACTTAGCACTTCATATAATTTTTGACAAATTATATTTTTCAAAGTTCAAGAAATTTTGCAACCCACCTTGCTATAGTGATGAACATTATTTGCCAACATTGGTTAGTATCAAATTTTGGAAGAGGAATTCTAATAGGACATTGACTTGGGTTGATTGGTCAAAAAGTGGACCCCATCCTTCAAAGTTTATCTATAATCTTGACACAAAGAGAAGTGAAAAAGACTACTGTAGATTGCATTCACTGTATCCACATCAGCATAGTTTGATAAGGGCTTTTTCGTTATTTTGATGTCTTATGAGGCCCTTTAATTTGATTTGGATCCGGATCTTCTCTTTCCCCCACTCTCTCCTTTTCTCTCCTTCCCTCATTCTTGACTGTTGGATCAATCTCATTGTCCAAAACTTAAATTGAGAATAAAATTAAAAAACAAAGTATATTATTTGTTCACTAAATCCTTAAAATCTGAATGTGAACAGTATGTCTCTTCAACCCATTAGCTTCCCACGACACCACCAACAACAGCGACCGGTGATGCACCGACGAGATTCGCGGTGGTCGGCAACACGACGTCAGGTGACGTGGCGGTCAGCTACACAGCAAAAACACGACGGAAGGGATGAGGTGGTCGGCAAACGCAACGAAAATACGACGGTAGGTGAATGATGAAAACACCATCTCTGTAATGCACATTCTAAATGCAAGTTTATTGTGGAAGAGGAATTGGATTTATTCATGTTAGAAGTAATTTATATTTAAGGGTATTTTAGTATTTTACTATGCTGTCTTTATGACCTAGTTTTGTGTATAAATAGGAGTAGTTATGTCAGCATAGAAGTTAGTGCTTTTATTATTCTTTCTTGTAGCCGTCATTTCAAGTTCATTAAATACAATTCCTCTTCTATTCATTTATCACCTTTGTGCACCAACAATTGGTATCTAGAGCTCCGGTTCGAATCCACGGGAAACACGAGTGAAACGTGAGGCGTTGTGTGATTTATTAGAATCACATTTTCTGATTCTGCGGGATTGGGAAACACGAGTGTTAGTGAGATTTAAGTGAACGCACAAAGGTTGAAGATGAACGGAAACAGTGGTATGAGTACCAAGCTTCCAGTGTTTGATGGCAAAAACTGGAATCGCTGGATGAAACAAATGATTGTTCTGTTTGGTGCTCAAGATGTGCTTGAACTTGTTACTAAAGGTTACGTTCCAGTAGCAGCAGATGCAACAGATGCACAAAAGCTTGCTCAGAAGGATACAAAGAAGAAAGATCAGAGGGCGTTGTTCTACATCCATCAGTGTGTGGATGAAAACGTGTTTGAGAAGATTGCTGACTCAGAAACGGCAAAGGCCGCGTGGGACACACTGATCAGATGCTATGGTGGCGATGCATCAGTGAAGAAGGTGAAGCTTCAGTCCTTACGAAAGCAGTATGAGAATCTCAACATGAAGAACAATGAGAAGGTCCCTGAGTACATCTCAAGAATGATTCTGATCACTAATGAGATGAAGGCGTGTGGAGAAACACTCTCAGAACAAGTAATCATTGAGAAGGTATTGGTGGTGGTGAGTTTAATTCCAATGAGTTTAAAACTTTCTGTGAGGAGAATGGAATTGAGCATGAGGTTACTGCTCCTTACACTCCTCAACACAATGGTCTTGCTGAAAGAAGAAATCGTACTTTGCTTGATATGGTGAGAAGCATGCTGAAAGAGAAGAAGCTTCCTCATAATTTATGGGGTGAAGCTGTTGCAACTGCATGTTATGTGCTCAATAGATGTCCAACGAAGAAGCTGAAGGAAATAGTTCCTATTCAGAAGTGGACTGGAGATAAACAAAGTGTTAGTCATTTGAAGGTGTTTGGTTCTGTTTGTTACAAACATGTCCCAGAAGCCAGAAGACAGAAGCTGGATGATAGAAGCAAAGTAATGTTATTGGTGGGGTACCACAGTACAGGTGCGTACAAGCTCTATTGTCCAGAGACTAATAGAATTGAATTCAGCAGAGATGTCATTGTGAAGGAATTAGAAACTTGGGATTGGAACAAAACTCAATCCAATTCTGATGTGAGAATTCTTGAAAGAGACTCTGACGGGGATTCAGACTCTGATGAAGATTCAGGTTCTGAAGGAGACTCTGATTCAGAAGGAGACTCTGAAGATGGTCCTGAAGGTGGTCCTGAAGATGGCTCTGAAGGTCAAGCCTCTGAAGGAGAAACTTCAATAGACAGAAGCTCTGAAGATAGCACTTCTGAAATTCTAACTTCTGAAGGAAACTCTGTGGAACAAGGTCAAAGACCACAGAGAATCAGAAGCATTCCAAGAAGGTTTGCAGATTTTGAGATGCTGCAAGACACTGAAGTAGACTCTGAGGGGGAAGTTATTCAGTGTGCTATGTTAGTAGACTCTGAACCCGTGAGTACAGAAGAGGCTCTTAAGCAGCAAGTCTGGTTGCAGGCCATGAAAGAAGAACTTGATGCTATAAAGAGAAATAAGACTTGGAAGCTGTCAGAACTTCCAAAAGGAAAGAAAGCCATCAGTGTCAGATGGGTTTTCAAGCAGAAGCTAAAGCCAGATGGATCAATTGGCAAACACAAAGCGAGGTTAGTAGCAAGAGGATTTCTGCAGAAACCTGGGCTAGATTATTCTGAAGTGTTTGCACCTGTAGCAAGACATGAAACAATTAGACTGGTAATCGCAATAGCTGCTAACAGGAATTGGCCTCTGATGCATTTAGATGTGAAATCTGCATTTCTGAATGGTCCATTACAAGAGGAGGTATATGTGTCACAACCTCCTGGTTTTGAGAAAAAGAATCAGGAAGGGATGGTGTATAGATTACATAAAGCCTTGTATGGATTGAAACAGGCACCCAGAGCCTGGAATATGAAGATTGATTCTTTCTTCAAGAAGCATGGGTTTCAGAAATGTGAGTTGGAATATGTGGTTTATGTTCAGCACACTTCAGAAGGCAATATGATTCTGGTATGTTTGTATGTTGATGACATACTGCTGACAGGAAGCTCTGAACAAGAGATAGCTAAGTTCAAGAAGGTTCTGATGAATGAATTTGAGATGACAGACCTTGGTAAAATGAGTTACTTTCTAGGGATGGAATTTCTGTATTCTGAGAAAGGAATCATTTTACATCAGATGAAGTATGAACTTGAGCTTCTGAAGAGATTTAAGCTGGAAAATTGCAAAATTGCAATTACACCTTCTGATACGAATCAGAAGCTGGACTCTGATTCTGATGGAGAGGATGTGGATGCTACAACCTTCAAACAGTTGGTTGGTTCTCTGAGGTATTTGTGCAATACCAGACCTGATATTTGTTTTGCAGTTGGAATGGTTAGCAGATTTATGAGTAAACCAAAATGGTCCCATTACCAAGCTGCTGTTAGGATTCTGAGGTATATCAAGGGGACTCTGAAACATGGAGTGCTATTCCCTTTTGAAGGAAAGACTAAATCAGAACTTCTGAGCTATTCAGATTCTGATTGGTGTGGAGACAGAGTTGATAGAAGAAGTACCTCTGGGTACTTGTTTAAATTTCTGGGAGGTCCTATTTCTTGGTGTTCCAAGAAACAACCTGTTGTTGCTCTATCAACCTGTGAAGCTGAATATATTGCAGGCGCTCTGACTGCATGCCAAACTGTGTGGATTCTGAACTTGCTACAGGATCTGAAGATTAAGGTAAACAAGCCTCTGAAGCTGATGATTGATAACAAGTCTGCAATCAATCTTGCCAAGAACCCAGTGCTGCATGGAAGAAGCAAGCACATTGAGACCAAGTATCACTTCTTAAGGAATCAGGTTCAAAATGGAGTGTTAGAAGTTGTGCACTGTAGCACTCAGAAGCAGCTGGCAGATGTGATGACAAAGGCAATCAAGACTGACCAATTTCTTCGTTTGAGGGATGGAATTGGTGTTGTTAGTTTTGTGTAAATATAAATTAAGGGATGGTGTTAGAAGTAATTTATATTTAAGGGTATTTTAGTATTTTACTATGATGTCTTTATGATCTTGTTTTGTGTATAAATAGGAGTAGTTATGTCAGCATAGAAGTTGGTGCTTTTATTATTCTTTCTTGTAGCCGTCATTTCAAGTTCATTAAATACAATTCCTCTTCTATTCATTTATCACCTTTGTGCACCAACAATTCAACAAATCAAATTAATCTATAGATTCCCATCTAAATAATTTTAAATCATCACAATTCATAAAGCAAACAAGATTCTGCATATTGTCGTTGAGCAAATTGAGTTATGCACACTCCATAATCAGAGCATGTAAGAAAGAGGAAAGGTTGAGGTAGAGCCCTGTCGTTGCTCTGTTCATCGTTGTCTTCCTCTTGCGTTGCCACCGCTGTTTTTCCGGTCGTCCGCGTCATCACCGACTGGGTTGTTGTTGTTATTGTTCTTCTTCTTAGTTTCTTTGTTGTGTTATAATTTAATTCCTCATCTATTTCAATTTTATTTGGTTCTATTTCAGTTTTATATATGCCCACCATGTGTTTGATAAAAAAAAAATTGTGGATTCTCATCAATATGTTTGAATTAGAACTTTTTTTAACATGTTTGAATTATAATTTGAAATACTGAATCTTCAATTTTCATGTGTACATGTTATGTTGTAGAAAGCTACTGGTGCAGTTGCCAAGACATCAGAATTGTCGTCATCAGGGATGGAGATTGAGATAGCAGAGCTTCTTGTACGGTTTGATGACTTCCAAGAAAAAGAAGATCCAAAAGAAGATTAAGAACAAGGTACATAAATAGTGGTAACATTTCTTCTTCTGTTGTGAATTTTGTTGCAAATTCTTTAGTTTCAATTCTGTTTCTGAGGAAGAAAAAGAACAAGAAGTTGCTATGAGTGTGATTATGCTTAGTAGAGATGTTAGACCTTGGTGTGGTATCAATTCTATTGCTGAATTTTCTGATAATAATAATCATGATGATAACTCTTTGGAATTAGAATCTCCATTAACTCATTTAGTTTCTAAGATTGAAGTGAAAAAAAGGGTTATCTCAAATGAATCTGAATTTGTTAAAGTGACTAAAAAGCCAAAGAAGTTGGATTTTAGCAATATTGTTTCTTCCAAAGGGAAAAGTTTGGAAATTTTTGCTGATGAGAGTGAAGGAAATGATGGATTGAAGATGAAGAAAACTAGAGTTTCTTTTCATCCTTCTTAAACTTCACATGGTTCGCCTCTTCCTCCAAGTTCTTCTTGATCTCCTCCAATTGTTACTGCACCTTTTCAAGTTCGTAGTTGGCCAATTTTAGCTTATTTTGCGCAACATTTAGTTCTTCTGGTCATTTTAACTTTGTATTTCCAACTGCCCGGAATTGATCAGTTATCACCTTCCATTCTTTACTCCTAACTTTACTCATTAGAAGTTAGCACATGCACAAACCCTAACTGATTCTATTTTATTTTGTTCGGTACTGATTGTGATTCGATTTCCTTTTGATTGTTAACAAATTTGGTTTTTAACTTGGTTTCAGCTTCAATTTTGTGATTATGTTGTTGAATCGTTTATGTTGTTGAATGGTTTATGCACAATGGTTTATGTTCAATTGAAACTCTGGATATATATTGGCATTCCATTTTTTTGTTGCTCAATGTCATCCTAAACTTAGGCTGTGTGCACAATGTAAGCTACTTATAATTATTATATTCACACTTCAGTAGAAGGCTACCCATAGGAAGTTGGTTGTAGGTAAGACCTCCCTCTAATGATGATATTACTTGAAGGACTCAACCTAATCATGCTTATGCTATCTGCTAAAACCTAATCATGCTTATACTATGCAGGTTTTAATTATTTGTAGGTCTGACCAGCCTTTTAAGCATGCTTTGCAACTGAACAGTATATGCAAGTTTTGGGATTTGGATTCATAATGATCATTATTAATAGTTGAGTATGATGTTACTTATAAGGACTACAAATATAGCAGAAAAAATGCGATCCTATTGATAGGTTGTGTGCTCGAGATAACTTACTTATAATTTCTGGTGTGCTTTCCTGCAGTTGGGGTTTTTCTTTGTCCAAGACTGGACTGTCGAGGCCCTGTAGTTGTGGCCTGCAGCTTTGGCAGTTGCCTGGTGGCTGTTTGTGTAGTCTGGCAGTAGCTGCTACTACTTTGCGGATCATCTGTTTTCGGCCTCAGCTAATTTTCTGCGATGCCTGTTGCTGCTGGTGCAGTTGGCTGCAGTTGTTGCTTCCTGGTTCCTCCCTGTTTCGGCCTCAGTTTTGGCTTTTTTGGAGTGCTCCTCTTGGGCTGTGTTTTTTGTGATCGTAGGGGCAGAGCTTTGGGTCTGAAATCTGATGACTTTTATTGGATTGTAGGGTCAAAGCTTACGCGTTTTTGATTGTTTTGTGGTTTTTTTTCCGATGTTACGCCTATATGCGGCATCTTTGTGTTTTTTCACCGCCTCTTAGCATCTTGCTAGAGTTTCGGTCTTAATAATATTTGTTGATTCAAAAAAAAAAGTTGGTCATATGTCGTTAGCTGTAAGTTTGTTAGGTTGATGAAGTGATGATATTACTTGAAGAACCCAATGTATGCATGCTTATACTAAATGATAAGCAAAATATTCGTCCAGATATTTTTCACTTCCAATGTAATCTAAAAATTGTGATACAAGCTTCTTCTACATTGTCCACATATTTGGCTGCAACGTACTGCACTGTTACTTAACTTGCACGCTTATCAAACCTTGGTATAACCAATGGTGTGCTCTTATGCATGCATAATAGACATACTTCATTAACTAATTTGATTAAAGAAAGAAGCCATGATCACACTTCATTGTTTGAGTTTAATTCAAAGTTGTACTGAATTAATTAAGTTGCAAATTGTGACATTCCAATATAAGTGATCAAACATAATTCCTGCTACTATAATTCCTTCTACTAAATCCATAATCTTGACACAGCAGAGACGCAAAAATGCCACTGTTAATTATTACCATTGCTATTTTGGTGTTGTAGCATTTTTATTATTATTTTAAAGGTATTTGTGTTATAATTATTGTAGTTTTGTTGCTGGGCAATTCATTTTTTGGATGTGCCATTCAAATTTACTTTCCGTGAACCTTTTGTGGCCGGCCATGTAGTGGTCAACAACATATTGATTGGTAGGTTTCAGTTCATCAGTTAGTGAGTGTTGCCCATGTGATCAATATGTTTGATTAATTAATTATTGTATACATTCTATTTGGGATTAAAATTAAATTAATAGTTTGAAAAATTAGAAGAAAAAAAAAGTGAACCGTGCGTACGCACGGGTTAAAAAACTAGTTAGAACACATGTGACTTTTGATTTTTTGGAGAGGTTAAGATTTGGAAGCACTTGTGAGTACAATGGAAAGACAACCAATGTTTGTCATTTGTTTGCAAGGAAATTCACTCCTCATGCTTTGGATAGATTGCTTAGATTTGCTCCAAAGTTGATGCAATTCAATTGACTTTACATTGTACATGATATGTACTTTGATTTTTCATTGATTATATTCATTTGTGCTACTTTATCCATCCTAGATATGAACCATCATATATTCATTGATGTCTGTAATAAATTTAGAAGAACTTAGAATTTAGCCATTTCTTTTATTCCAATTGGTTAGAGTTTTTTTTTTCTTCATGGTGTGAATATATTATTCTTTGCAAAAATTGTCTATTTAGTTTTCCTTTGTGACCATAATCATTTAATTATGCTAAAACGACCAAACTTTATAACCGATTAATACAAAATAGCATGTGATAAATATTTGTCACTGATACATAAAAAATATAGAATAGATATTTATCACTGATAAATACAAAAATGAAAACACTACCAAAAAAAAACTTGAATCACTACCAAAAAAAAAAAAATACAAAAATGAAAAGAAAAATGAAACATATACTTAACATTGATACATAAAAAATACAGAACAATTATTTGTCATTAATTAATATGAAAAACAAAACACACAAGACACAATTTGTGTCACCAATTTTTTTTCTTTCAATAAGAACACAATTTGTCAATGAAAAAGCTACAAAATATTGGGCACCGATGTATAAAAAAGCACATATGTTTGTATTTGATAAATATTTAAAAATATAAGAAAAATATTTTTTTATAAATACATAAAATAACACAAGATAAATATTTTTTTATGCCTCGTGTACTTCTCGCACACCATTTTAGTTTTCTATTTTATCCTTCCGCTATTTAAGAAGAAAAAAAAAAGAGAAATTTGAAAGAAAAAAAACATTCCATAACATGAAATTTTTAACATTTTACACATTGTCTGCAACTTAACTATCGAATTCATTATCAAACTCTGACTTTGCTACTTAAATAGTAGGAGTACTTTTGCACTTTCAGAATGCGCGCAAGAAAATCGGGCGCCAAGAAAGCTCTCTCTACTATTAGTTCGTCACAGGGTTTCCGTTATATGAACTAATTAACTATTGATCCTATTCCTTCCCTCGTTTCTGCTTCTTTCCCCGCTCAAGGTATTTTATTTCTTATTCATACTTCATAATTTTATTAGTCCTTTGAATTCAATCTATCTTTACTCTCATGGTTGATTGGTTGCATATTTTTGTTTTTAGTTTCAGCCGGTTGGTTACTTTAGGCTTTCAATTAGGGCTTTTTTTAGTATGTTTTTCATGAACTTAAACCATCAATGTATCTGAATTTGTGTTCTCTTTATGAATTTGAAGTAGGAGTAACTCTTCAATTTTATCAACTCTCATTCTATGTTTCTTGGCTGTATCACTATAAACTAGATTTTTTATTTACATCAAATTATTCTCATCTTCTTGAATCCATCATTGTGGGTCTGCAATGCAACAGATATTATAAAATATCATGACAATCATATATTCATATTTGTTTCTTTCCTTCATATTTGTTTTAAATACAATGACTTGTGGCTGTTTATCTATAAATACAATTGGGGTATGTTCTCTCAAAATATGCAGTCTTCTATTAATGCCATGCATGTCAGAGGCCATCTGTAAGGTTATTTACTGAATTATATGTTAATGCATAAGTTTAATTTAATTGAGGACACACGAGAACATGTAATTAAGGTACTTCAGTTCGAGTGGATTGCAACAAAAACTCTAGAAATATGCAGTTTCATTAGGCCACATATCATATGGTTAATTAGTTCAATCTTTTTTAAAACTAGTTTTGAGACCCGTGGGGTCTATGGACTTTTATATATTATAAATTATTGTTAAATTATGAATGACGTCATTCTATTATTTTTTGTAAAATATATTAAATTAAGTTATTTTTTTATTAAAGTAATTGTCCCGTGTATGACTTTTGTGTATAAATTATAATTAATAATAAAAAATATCTACTATTCAATTTCTTTTTTTATTAAAGCAATTGTTCCATGTATGATTAAATTTTTTTTAAAAGCAATTGTCCCGTGTATGATTAAAAAAAATTTATTAAAGAAATTGTCCCGTGTATGATTAATTTTTTTTTATTAAAGAAATTGTCCCGTGTTGATTAAAAAAAAATTATTAAAGAAATTGTCCCGTGTATGATTAATTTTTTTTATTAAAGCAATTGTCCCGTGTATGATTAAATTTTTTTTATTAGAACAATTGTCCCGTGTATGATTTTTTATATATTAGTGGTCAACACTTTCTTTTTTTTGACAAAATTATTGATCAACACTTGTCCCGTGGTGTTTAAGTATAATAACAAATATTTACCCCGTAATTATTACTATAATATATATATTCATCAATAATGCATTTCTTCTATATTTTTTATATAAGAGTAAACAAAAATAGAGTAGATTTTTTTATAATAAAAATAGAGTAGAATTTAACTATTATATAATAATATATTAAATTAAAAAATACAATTTTTTTTACGAAATAGAAGATTTGAAATATTCTTAAGAATTGATGAGGACAAATTAGAATTTTTAGTAGTAATACCTTTTAATATATTGAGTCTGTTTGAATTTGGCTTATTTTTAAGCTTATGAAAACAGTTTATATTTAAAATTTTAAATAAACTTTTATGTTAATTCATAAGTTTTTTTTACGAATCTTAATTAATAAGTTTTCACTAACAAAAATTATATCTTTATAAATTGTTTTCATGAACTACCTTAAAAAACTTATAATAATACATAAAAACTTAGTTATTTGCATAAGTTATTTCGCATAAACTCATAAATAAGTCAATCCAAACGATTCGAGTATGCTTTGTTTCTATTTTTCTGTTCTTTTATTTTTAAGCTCATAAATAACTATCTTCTTTTATTAGGTTATTCTATTTTTATTTTTTATATATAAGTTTTTATATGTTAGATTGAGTTACTATTTTTTCATTAAAAAAAAAAGTTACTATTTTTGAAACGTATCTTTTAGGGTCTGTTTGGTTCAATTGAGAAGGAGGGGAGGGGAGGGGAGGTGAGGGGAGAGATTTATTATGTTGACAAAATTACCCTCATTTTTTTATTAAAATTCAAAATTATCCTTGTTGGAATATTAAAATTCTAGGTTTTATTTTTTTTTACAACAAAAAAAATTTAGGTTTTCTACTCATTAGATTTTTTTTTTGTTATATATCCATTAAATTTTTTTTTTTGACGTAATATATCCATTATAATTTAATCCTTATTTTGAGTTTATAAGGTTAAGAGTAAAAAAGTAAATTACTTCTCCAAAATTTAAAATATTCCCTCACCTCCCCTCCCCTCCCCTCCAAAAACTTCGAACCAAACGGACCCTATAGTGATTTTTGTTCATATTTTTTTTTTTGGTAAGGGATTTTTTTTTTGTTCGTATTTTTATGTGTAAATTTATTTTAATTAAATTTTTATGGGAAGTTTTATTTCATGCTTATCTTCTTTTTTTTCCTATTTTTGTTTTGTGATTTTTTTTTTTGAGATGTGGTTTCTGATGCTATTTTTATGGGAAGATTTTTTTATGCTTATCTTTCCTATTTTTTTTATTAGTTTAGAGTTAAAATTACTTTTAAGGGCATAAAACTTGGAACACCGTTAAAAGTAATAAGGACAAACTTGAATTTTTAATATTAGTTTCTTTTAATATATTGTAAGTAGATACCCCTTTTATGGCCACATATCATATGGTTCGGTTTTAAGCATAAAAGCTATCAAATTCATGAGACAAAAATGTATGCGGTTCGATTTGGTTTGGTTGATTTTTAAAAAGCTATTCAAACTAAACCATACTAAACCAATGCGATTATGGTTGATTCGGCTTCTGCGGTTATCGTGATATAAAAAATATGACAATATTACCAACTTGTTGCAAAATAATCATAGAAAATTTTAATTTATTTTATGATTTACATGATATAATATTCGTATACAAAAATTACATATACATAAAAATTTATTTTAATACCAACAATATAGTTATAGATCGCGTGAAATGTTATGTTTTGACGGCCTACTGTTTTATGTACTCAATTTGGGCTGAGCTTGCTAAGTTGGACTATGTAATAGGTTGATTTCTACTAGTTTATAGAGTTAACTTAAGTATCACGGTTTGATTCGGTTTTCTAAAATGAAACCGCAAACCAAACCAAACCGTGCGGTTTAGAAGAAAAGTGATCCGTGCGGTTTAAACTAAATGCGGTTGTTTTTGCAGTTTTCAGTTTGGATTAGTTCAGTTTACGGTTTTACTTTTGGATTGATTCAGATATGAACACCCCTTACACAATCTATATAGTTGATTTTTTTAAAATGATGTAACATGTAGTGAGACCAAAAGGGGTGTACTTTAAGTTACATGCATTGTTTTAGATTAAAAAACCGTTTTCCTTTACTTTTTCAAATTTAAAAAACTCACAAAACTACATCTTTGTGAGTGGAACAACAAAAACTGCACTTAAAACAATGCATGTAAGTTTTGGCTATACTTTTAAAAGAAAAGAAAAAAAGAGTATTTTTTGCTAGGGAGGGCCACGGTTCGATCCCCGCAACTACGATCGGGAGGAGGCACTACGATCGGTTCCATATTTTAAAAAGAAAAGAAAAAAAAAAAAGAAGGTATTTTTTTGATAGGGAGGACCACAGTTCGACCCTCCGCAACTGCAATCGGGAGGGACTGAAACAATTTGATGACAAAACTGAGCCCCGAACCAGATTAAATCGGTGGTGAAAGAAGAAAAAAACTTAAATGGGTAATTTGTTAGCTTAATTAACTAACTAATTAAAGGAAAAAGGAGTATTTTGTCTTTTTATAATTTAGCCACATTGGATTTTTGTTCTTGTTCCCAGCATCTTGGAGTTGGAGATCTGAAGAAACCGACTGCTTCATCAATGGTATTAATAATGCCCAACATTATTTATTATAATTAATTAATTAATAGTACTATTTAACAATCTTCTCATCAGTTTGGTGTTTAGATTTATTCACCGTAACCGCTCAAGTTTGCATCTTCAACATCATTCAATTTCTGCAATCCATCGTAAGTTTTGGAATGTCAAAAATCTTGATAATGTTTTGTTCTTGATGCATTTTTGTTTTTGTTTTATTTGCTGCATCGAAAGGTTTGTTTGTTGTGTTGATCATAGGTATTAATTATCATTTGATTTGTTATTATTTAAAACAAATGAATTATATTGTTAACTTACTAATTTAAATTTAGTCCAATAAAATTATTTGCCAATTTTAATCATAAACTTACATGATTTTTTCATTATAATACATGATGGATGTTTATCCGCAACTGCAAGAGGAACACAATGGTCCCTTTTGTTATTAGGACTCAGGAGGGACCACTATAGTATTTTCATCCTTGCATGATGTAGTAGAAATTTTGAACCGATTGATATTTTATTTGTTATCAATCGAGAAATAATAAATGTCAATAAACTGATATATCAAATATCAAGAGAATTTACATTTTTTGATTTCTATTCCTTTATTACTCATAATGATTAATGTATGCTTATTTATATTTCTTTTTCTGTTCAAACAAATGACATGATTACTCCTTGTGATCTTTTTCAGAGAGTTTTTTTTTTAGATATTTCAGTATCTTCTGAAAAATGAACCAACAGAATCAAGGATTGGGCGTTCCATCAAATTCTCCAATGAAAAGAAAACGTGGCAGACCACGAAAAGAAGAGAATAATATAGTTCATGGAGTGCATAAGCCCGAGAATGTGTTCAGCTTCAATCAACCTGCTGGCATTGCGACTAATTCCGATAGTGGTATGTTGGGGAAGACGGTCACCGGTGTCATTGAAGCATCTTTTAAAGATGGATTTCTTGTTAATGTTAAGGCGACAGATTCTGATTCTTTTTTGAGAGGAGTTGTGTTTCTTCCTGGTCAAGTTAATCCAGTTACTGCAGAAACTGACGTCGCTCCTCATGTCCAAATGATCAACAGGAAAGAGTTTCCAATTCCAATTCCAATGCCAAACCCTCAAACTAATGAGGTACATGGTTCTCTTCCCTCATTACATACTATGGAGCCAATACCTGTGCCTTTTTCCGGAGAGCATGTGCTACCGACTGAGGTCCATACCGCAAGTATCTCAGTTCCACCACGAATATCAGAGGCTGAACATGTGAATCAATCTTCCTGTCTCAATGTAGAGACGGACTGCGACAAAACTGTTAACCAAAGTGATAAATTGCATGAACTTGGTGTCTCTACACAGGTACAAGAATCCAATGCTGATGCAAAGCCTGCATCTGAAACCATGAACCTGTTACCGACAATTGAAAACACTGATAAGGATCTCACAAATGAACATCATGTATTTTCTTCTGAGAATCAATTGAATGAGTTTGTTCATAATGAGCCAAATAGTTCAAATGTGGAACTCAATTTGGTTTCAGTATCTGCTGAACCTGAATCCATGTCATCTGAACCACAGACTATAAAATCTGTTGAAAATTTTGTCGAGAAGCAGACCTTACCAGAAACCGATGAACAAGAAAATGCAAACACAAAGCTTGTTATTTCTATTGAGACTTTGAGCAAAGTTGATGATACATCGAGCTCGAACGGAAAACCAAGTACTGATATTGCTAATACTACTCTCGAAGCGGTACCAAGTCAGGCAGTTGAGACCAACCAGCCTGAACAGATTGGTCAATCTGATCCTGCTGACTCCAAGCTTTCATCTGAAAGATGTGAATTCACCGAAAAGAGCGATCCTCAAAACTGTAGCTCTTTTGGTGATGTTAATAAGGTGGATTTTAATCGTCCTACGGAATCTTTAGTTGACGCAGTGCCTTCTGAAAACCAGATTGGAGGAGACACTTGAAATTTTTGATTGAAGTTATTGGATGAATTAAGATTGGATATAATTTTCGTTTCAACCACATCACGGACTTGGAATCTGATCTTTATCTATGGTGACTGCACTTATTTTACTGCAGCAAATTCATGTCCAAAATAAACCAGTTTTGTAGTAATTTAATATGACATGTTATTAGAATTGAGTATACATCTTAAGTTATAGTTTCTGTGTCCTTTTATTTTTTCTTTTAATAGCATTGTTCTTTGTTCTACCTTTTGTTGTTCTCAATTAGTGAATAAAAGAGTTTTCTTTTCATTTGGATAAAAGCTCTATACTGTACTATTGCATCTTTCAACATTACATATATGCATAGGATATTCTTTATGCTGAATTATCATTGCTTAATACTAATTTAAGCCTATTAATTACTCAGCTCAGGATATAATAGTACATAGTATAGTTTAGTTTTTCGCTTGTTGGTCTAATTTGTTGCAATAGAGTAAAAATTGATTTCAGCTTTTTCTATAAGATTTGACTATGACATTAGTGTGGAAATAGGCATTTTTTTTAAGGTATGACCTCACCTATTTAAAAATCATACCAGATATTTCTTTAAAAAACTATTTTGAAATAAGTCATGTCAAACAAACTTGTCATTTTTGGGGGATTAATCTATTTTCGTCAAGAAAATAATTTTTTTAGATTTTTAATCTGCCTACCTATTTTGACAACCTTAATTTGTTCAGTGATACAAAGTTTGAGACGAAAAGAATACTTGAAATTATTTTTATTTTAATGTTGCCTTCTCATTCTTACATTACATCCTACATGACCACGTTCAACCTAATGAGAGTATGTGGCAATTAAAAAAAATATAAAAAATGAATATTGTTTCCTCTCCTTTGAGGGAGAACCCAATAAATCATTAAACAATGTATACTTAGGACTATATATATATATATATATACTTTTATAAGATAATATAATATATAAAAAAATATTGAATTAAGAATAATGGAAAGTAAGGCTTCTGGAAATTAAGGACTATATGTTGTAGGGTCCCATGTTGTAGTCATGGTCCATGAATATTTGTAGAGTACACGAAACATCTTTGATTTGAAGTTAGTATTTTCTTTTACGGATATGCTCAGTAATTAGTATTACCATCTTTTTTCTATAACAATATACTGTTGCATTTTTCAAAAAATTATTTTAAAAAATGTTATTTTAAATTTTCAATTATGAATCCTTTGTTCGTGGAATTACTAACACAAGATGCATATTTTGGGTTCAAAATCCTCCACAAATCACTACTTATGGATATGGCAAAAATTAGGTTAGGTGTTGATGTAAATAGCCGGTCACAAATATAATTGTCACAATACATTCGTGATCATATGGCATTTTCCATTTTCAATAGAACATCAATAATTGATTTTTTCAAGGACGGAATTCAGGTACATTTTTCTCGGTGATTTTTGTATGGTTCTTAATATGCAATGTCAAACTCATACACAAATTTGGATAGGATTTATGAAGCTGCCCCAAGAATACTGGCGCCAACGTACGTTGTTTGAAATAGCTAGCGCTATCAATACTCAGTTGTCGTTAGATGAAGCTACTAAAACTCGTGCTTTCGGCTGTATTTTGGTCAATATGGATCTTTCCCGTCACATTTTTTATGATATTCGGGTGGAACGTGAGGGTTACTCTTTCAAACTAGCAGTGGTATATGAACGTGTGCCTGATTTTTGTATGCACTGTGGGATTATAGGCCATAGTGTTCAAGCTTGTAACTGGCTGAAACCGTCTGATTTTTGTATGCAGTGGTATATGACCGTGACAAAAAGATTATCACAACTTTGATGGCTAACAAGCTGATGCGGTAGAAGTTGAAAAATCTTTCACTCCGGTAGATATAGCAGTCTCGGTGGCTAACAACTTTGATGCCTCCGCTCGTGCTATACCCGATACAAGCACAAAATATTGTGATATTGCCGGATGACGAGTTTGATGAGGTGGTCCAACCATACCTTCGTGTGATTAAACAAGCTTGGGCCGCAATGGAAAAATGAGAGAAGCCTTTCGCCACAATTATTTCTAAAAGTCAAAAGAAGAAGATAAAATAATTGGCTCGAAATGTTGGACAACCATATAACACTCGTTCTAGGGGTGACACATCTCACAAGTCCCTATGAACTGAGAAGGGTTTGGTAAATCGGAAGCTCGAGTTCTTTGTGAATTCTCTTTGTAGGGATGGTTATTTTGTACTACTTTATTTTGCTTACTTTTGGGGTAAGGTCTTGTCCCTCCTATGTACATTTTTTTTCTATTTTTATTTATATTAATATGAGATATATGTATACGATAGGAGTGTTTAGGTGTGCTAACTCAGTTGGAATGTCTATTCAATCCTTGATGCCTAGATGCTTTAAATTTATCCGAACATAAGAAATTATTATTTCCTCAAATCCATTATTTTCTCAAAGTTTATTTTATCCATAAAAAAAAAGAATTTTATGTCAAGAATCATACGAAAAACAGCTAAAAATCACCACTGAACAATTGATATTTTCACTTATTTTTTGATTCTGAATAAAATGATGAAATGATGCGGATATTGTGGCGCAATGAAAAAGTAAATTATTTTATTTGGATGAACTTGATCAGTTTTAGAAAAGAAAAAATCATACACAATTACATGATCCCGTAACCAATCAACCAACCTCTACATATATCTAATTAATTACTATATGAAAAAGTTGAGGAAAAAAAATATATGTTCAATCAATCCTTCAGCTAGCTAGCACCGGTACTGGTATGATTCTCATCAACTAAACAACTAAGTATAGTAATTAACATTCAGGAATAGTGTCTAGAACAGGTTTCCAGTGACTACTAATAATTTGATGATCTCTGGTTTTCATTAATCGAATCAGAACTTCCTCTGCTGAAGCTAATTCCTTCTTCTTCTTCTTCTTCTTCTTCATCAGTGGCTGTTGTTGATCATTGTTATTCTGTTGTATTGCTCCCAATAATTCAGCCAATTCGCTTTTTGAAATCTTCAGTGTCACTTTTCCATTTGCATCACAAGAACCTCTAAGCTTTCCTAATAGATTATTATTATTCTCCTCCTTCTGAACATGAACATGAGAAGATTCATCAAACACCTTGCTTCTTGATGTTGATGATGATGGACATGGCTTTTTTGGCTTAGTCGATGACGACGACCTCAATGATTCCCAATCCTCTCCACCCCACTCCATTGATGATGATGATGCTGTACAACAGTTTCCCATTTTCTTGGTTAATAATTACACACTTAATTTCAAATATAATTCAACAACAGATTCTTTTCTATGAAAATTTTCTTTGACTGTAGTTTGTTAATGAGAGAGAAGTTTAGTTTGAATTGAAAGTTGGAGCTGCTTTCATATGTATTTATAGGGAGGAGGGTCCGGTGATGTGTCAAACACTAACTTGTTAATTAATTAATTTGAATTGGATTATTGTATTAATTAAATATGATTAGTTCAATAATACTCGTTCGTGTGCATGGCATTGGCAGCCGTAAAGGGTGTGAATGTTGGCCTAATTTGAATTTGTTGACCATGAATTATTAAGGTTTAAAGGATATATATAGTAGTATGTGTAAAATAGTTTTATACGGATATTCAATAAAAAATTATTACTCATTTAGTTCTAAAATATAAGTTATTTTGATTATATTACGCAAATTAAGAAATGTAATTAATATTGTATGAGAAAGAGAAATTATGAGTTAATTTACAAAATTGTCCTTTATTAATTGTATGAGAAAGATAAATTGAAGAATTGAAAGAAGAAATAAAAATAAATAGTTAAGGGTATAATGAGAAAAAAAGAGCAATAAATGCTTTATTGATAATATAAAATGATTTATATTGTGGTACAATTATTTTTTCCAAAACGACGGATATTTTGGAACGAAGGGAGTATTCTTTTATGCTATATAAGTAATTTCAAAATAACCATATAAGAATGGGATAAAGTGACAAATTATTGAATTTTCATTAAATATGTGTGTAAAACTGTTTTACGCTCACTGTGCATATTTAACTCCAAATTATTACTCCTTCATCAAACAAAAATACTTACTATTATAATAAATTCGTTAAAAATTACACTTACAAAAATGGAAGAGAAATATAATACTTGTTTTTAAATAATTAATATTTGTGTCTTGTATAATTTAATCGGTCGCAATTAAAAATATTAGGCTTGATTGCACTTTTATTTCCTTTATTTTCACCATTTTGCAGAATTAGTCCCCCTATTTTAAAATTTGACAGTTTTAGTCCATTTATCAAATATTTTGTCTAACTTATGGTGATATGACATGTTTTAAATTAAGTTTATAAATGAATTTTCTTACAATTTCATCAATATTAGTATTTTTTTCTTCATAAAATCATATACAACGTTGTTTAAAATATAACACATCTACAATTTTTAGACAAAATATTTTATGGAGGAACTAAAACTATCAAATTTTAAAATAAAGGAACCAATTTTACAAAATAATAAAAATAGCGGGACTAAAATTATAATTAAGTAACAAAAATATTATTGAAAGGATTTCGAACTCTCAATACAAATGAGTCTAACCACTATAGAGTGTATTATAAAGAGAAATGATTTGTACTTGTTTTTCATCAAATCTTTAAATATGAATATTAATATTTTTGTAAAAAAAATATTAATGATTGTTGAATATTGAAAGAGCTGTGCTATTCCTTGTGAAAATTATAGGTAAGGAAAGCAAGAGTTGTACCTATAAAAAGAAAACAAAAACCAAAAAAACAGGATGGAGCTAAAACCAATGGACAGTTGGAGATAAATTAAAAGTTAGGATTTATTCTTCTCTTTCTTCTCTAAGTTAATCATAATAATAAGCAATTTCCGTATCGAACATAACCTTATAAAAATAGACAAGAAAACAAACTTTTAGAGAGTTTTATAATAATTACTTAGTTGAAGAGAGTTTTATAATTACTTAACCGTGTACAAACTTGGTTTCGAGCGAAAGTGTAAAATGAAACAAGAGAGCAAATTAAGCTAAGCTGCCTAATACTACCAAGTACTACTATCTATAGTACACACCAGGTGAATAATGTGAATGCATATTATAATCACAATAGACATATTAATAATTAACAAGGTATTTTGGCGTGTCGATCGTTTGCCTTGAATTATTACCTCCAGCGAATGTGTTAGTTTCATTTTATAATCACAATATTATATATATATATATATATAATATATATATATATATATATATATATATATATATATATATATGTAATTAACATAGCCTCGGTGGCAATAACAATTTAAATCTTGTATTGAAAATTTGTATCATGCAGTACGTCATTAGCTAATTTTCATTACAAGATTAATGATCTGTTAAAAAAAGATTTGCAATTTAATGTAATGTTTTACCGTGCTTCTAATTACAAACTTTATAAAAAGTCTAATGATGGACTTACCATGCAATATCTTTTTCTTTATTTACAAATCAACTATTTCGCTAAAAAAAATTTGCTTCAAAGTTGGGTCATAACCTATGAAGCACAGACACTTTTAGGAGGTGGTGTGTCGCGGCGTCCGACACTTGTATGATACCCGTACGACACTTGTCGGAATAGTCAAACAAGTTTCACAAAAAAAAATAATTTTATTTCTTTGTTTTGACACTCTAAAAAAAGTTAAACATGTATTGAAACAATGTTATCAAGGAAGAATTAAAGATATTAATTTTGATTAGAATATTTTTAATTTTTTTAATAATAAATCAATAAATAAATCCAAATTTTATCATATATATAGCGGTGTCAGTGTCATATATTTTTTACATTATTGGTGTCGGAGTGTCCGTGTCAGAGTTTGTGCTTCTTAGGTCATAACGACCCATCAAGGTGTACATTTGAAACTATTTTTAGCTTTATATTAGAATAATAGTCGTAAATGTCCACGCTAGCATAACTTCGTTGGTAAGGGATATTGCATAAATATGTTGGGATCGAGGTTCGAATATTGATATTTCAAGTTATTCACTTTCAAAAGTGAATTTCTAAACACTAGGTGACTTGACAAAAAAAAAGAATAATAGTCATAAATCTTAGCTCAACTATCAAATACCGATATTGTTAGATTAAATGTCTTTCTTTGGGGTTGAATTAGGGACTTAAAAAAAAATTATCATTGAAAAGATATTATTTTTAAATAAGTGTTGGCTTACTTTTTTTAATTCACAGCTTTCAAGGTCGTACGGTATGACAATTGCTCATTTAAATCAGTACATTTGCTGTATTTTTATTAAATTACTATGATATTGATACGAAATTTTTATTACTGTTAGAGATAATTAATTTTTGTTAAAAAAATTATGGGACGGTCAAAGTGGTTTTCCCTATCCAACCGAATTTTTTCATACGCGTTAATCAATGTGATCATATGTTTAAGGAGATGGTTTCATTGTTTATCTTTAAAGAATACCTTGATTTGGAACACATGGTGCAATATATTTGGAGCTGCTAAAAGAGGAACACGTTATTTTTTGACCAATAAAAACATAAAATCTTAAGCAATCTATAAATCAATTACAAAATAATTACTAACGATCTTCACATGCATAGTCATAATTCATGTGAATGATCGATCACACGCCATTTCCATGAAAAAAGGACAAAAGACGAATTTGTTTATGTTTATGTCGGAGCAAAAGCAAAGCAATGCAGAAGGAAAGTGAAGATAACGACAACAACTAAATAAAGATGAGTCATGAGATTAGTACAACACTGATATGTATTTCATACTACACCTTAGTAAGTTTTAACGCTTTTTTGTTAGTTTAATTAAGAATTGATCCCTGAAAACGTTCTTCACACGTAGAATATTCTCTTTCTCAAACAAACCATATGGTAAACCACAAAAAAACTAGTTGAGACTATAGACAAAACCTAACTAACAAGACAAATGGAGGGTTCGACAACCCACTCACTCGTGGAAAGTATAATTAAACTTTGTAGATTTATTTAAAGAAAAATATTAAACAATGCCTTCAAAATATTTGTTAATTTTATTAATAAAAAAAATTCTTATAATTTATGCATTTAATACCTCAAAATTGTAGAAAGTTATTTTTTTAACATTAATTTTCTTTTTATTTTCCTGTTTTGATATGCTTAACAAGTGTCTCGGGGACACTGTTTAGCATGATAGGCGCCTTATCTAAACAACCCACCATCTAAAGAGATTTTGGAGGATAGGTGCCTTATCTAAAGTAATTATCTTTTTCGGAGTTAGCTCAGCTCTTCCAGATTTGAGAGAGGATCATCAACCGTTCTAAAGTAAGAATTTCTACCCTAAAAGATCTTGTCGACAAAACCTCATAAGCTGAATTAACCCGAAAATAGTAATTTTATAGTCGACAAAAGAAATTCCTACCCTAAGAGATCTAGTCGACATAATCTATAATTTTTTCAATCATTTTTTTTAGATAGATGAAATAACAAAATCATTATAAACTCACACACATACAAGTGAATGAGAGGGGTTCGAATCTCAGTCAAGACATTCAGCCTAATAATTTTTGCATTTTTATCGGTTGAACTAGAGTTTGTGTACGTAATTTTTATTTTTATAATAGCAAAGTCTGCTACGTGTACAAGACAAATTAATATACTAGTCAAATAACAATATCAACAAGAGAGAAAAGGCAAACCCCTGCCTGAATCAAACCAAAGTCTTAGATCGACCAGACCAGGCATTTCTTTTAATTTCTTTTTCTCTACCACTCTAGTCAAAACCTATTCACTTATATATAATATAAAAACGTGCCTATATACCAATATTCTTATCCAATCAGAAACAGTACATTTGAAATAATTTCTTTTCAAACGGTTAGTATCTTATTAATTTGTCGTTGGTGACTACAAGTAATTTCTAAATATTGGCTTTCAAATTTTATACAATATCGTTCCCTTTCTTGCAGTGGTCATCCATGATGAGCGCTAGAATTATAGTCCGATAACAACAATATGAAGATGGTGAGGATAAAATAAAAGTCCACATCAATATGTAAAAACGTCTAAGCTGGGCAAGATATATACTATTCCGTACCATAATATAAGGAAAAATTGATGTATTTTGTTAAAAAAAAAATGTATCAGATATATCAACTTTCTTTTGCTAATTTTTTCTTATATTTTGAGATGGAGGGAATATAGTTTAATTAATGAATGATGTTGCTGCACTATTGAGAATATAATTCAGCAGTAACAGTTGCAGGATCATATAAGTTTGGTGGTATATGCTAAGATACAAACTCAATGTGAGTTGTGTATCGATCTCAATTATATGCATAATTGGTTGAAAATTGTAAGGGAGTAGTATGGTTTAATATATATATATATATATATATAGAAATGTTTGCTGTTAGTAAATTTGGAGTTTGAGGAGAAATTGAAGGCAGAATCATGGTGCTTAGCTTATTGTCTCAAATATTTATTGTTAATCTCCAATTGGTATTCAACTTTTGTGACTATACATATGAATGTTGTAGAGAGTAGGGATTAAATTAATGAATATTTCATTTACTTTAGAGAATAAATTGAAGAAGGGGTAATAATTTAGAAATTAAATTGATAAATTTTGTTTTTTTAATTTCATTCACTACAATGTATCTTCACTTATGAAATTAAAGAGGAGATCACAAAGCACTAAAATAAAATGTACAAAGGGATAGGAAGCTAATTACAAAATGTGCATGGTCTTCCTAAGTTTTTCTCATAAACACACAAACCTTAGTTATTTAATTAACATTCAGGAATAGTGTCTAGCATCGGTTTCCAATGACTACCACAATGATGTTTTTCCGCAATCTCATGTTCTCTTGCTTTCATTAGCCGAAATAGAACTTGTTCTGCACAAGCCAATTCCTTCTTCTTCGTCTGATTCTGCGGCGTCTGTTGATTATTATTATGATTACTATTTTGTATAGCTCCCAATAATTCAGCCAACTCGCACTTTGAAATTTTCAAAGTCACTTTCCCATTTGCATCACAAGAACCTCTAAGCTTTCCTAATAGATCATTCTCTTTTTGATTGTTTCTTGATGATGATGAACATGTCTTTGGCTTCTCTGATTGATTAGATGATGATCTCAATGATTCCCAATCCTCTCCATCCCACTCCATTGATGAATATTCTGCCTTGCAACAATTTCCCATTTTCTTATATAATTTGATTGATGATTAATTAATAGATTAATTAATTTCTATGTAAATTCTTTGACTCACACTGATCTTAGATTCGATTATTAAACTAAACTCTTTGAAAGAAGAAGTATATGAATGATCAAAGTTTGTTAATGATGAGATGAGATTTTTGAAGTGGAAAGTTTAATTTGATGTGTGTGTATTTATAGGGGTGATGTAAGACAAATGGATATGAAGGGGGAACCTAATTTGACCTTAATTTAGCTATTGGATTAATTAATGAACTAATTAATAGTATGATTAGTTAATTATTACTCGCTTATCGCGATCGGGTCATTAAGTCATTTTCATTCGTGTGCATGGCAGCCGTAAAGAGTATTTGTGTGGGCTTAATTTGTTGACCATACAGATCTTAGGCATATGTACGATGAATCTTGGTTGCCAAGGTGTGAAATTATATACTTGCGCCTTTAATTACGACTGCCTAATACTACCAAGTACACTACTACTATTTAATTTCTACATCTTAGCCAGGTGATTGTGAATGCACATATAATCATATACTATATTAATTCATTCATTTTGCACAATATTGAACCATGGATTTTGGCTTCTCACTTGCCTTGAATTACCTCCACATGCATGTGTGCATTAATATAGGTGATTAGTTTTTGTTTTGGTTTTTATAGATTTGCTCGTAGTTGTATTTGAAGTTTGTCAGATACTAAATATAAATTTCGATTATAATTTGAATTTTGATCTGCCACTTGTAAGAATATAACTTTTTTCGTTAGACCATTCGTGTGCAATTTAAAATGGACATAATTTTTTATATATTCGCTACATTTGGTTAATCACATGCAAAAATATAACTAACTCAGTTAAATAAATATTTAATTCAATTAATATTGAAAATTGTGGTTAAATCATATTTTTGACCAATGAAACATAAAATCTTTAGCAATATAATCTATAAGAATTACAACAAAAAATAAATATTTAATGATCTTTTGAAGATTTATTATTAGAATCATGTGAATCACATGTGTTTTCAAGAAAAAGAAGACAAAAGACAAATTAACAACATTTTCTTTGTCATTGATCATATTTTATGTTTGTATAGGAGGAAAAGCAAAGCAATGCAGAATGGAAGAAAAGTGAAGATAACGACAACAGCTAAATACTGATTTAGTACAACATTGATATATAGTTTCATACTTCTTTTAACGCTTTTTTGTTGTTTAAGCTAATAATTAATTGATCCCCTCAACGTTAAGCACATGATCAGTTCTCTAATCAGCGCGCAATTTGAAGATAAATCCATCGGTGAAACACGTGGATTGATATCTTATATGGACCTTAAGAAAAATATAGTATTATGCTCATCAAGAAATTAAAGTTTCTGGATAGTTTGAATTTATTGCATACGAATAATATTGTTTCACAAACACAATTTACGGTATGAAACAACTTCATGCTCCTCAAATTTATGATAGTATGAAGAAGAAAAAAAATTAATGTAAATAAAATAAGTACCCAATTTTAATTTAAACACGACTTTCTGTTACTCAAGATATGATATATTTAGTGTGAAACAACTTACGTTTATTTTGAAACAAAGATTTCTACTCTTTTTTTTCTTTAGGGATTTTTGTTATTAGTATTTATTTTGAGTTAATATATATATATATATATACACACACAGCGTAATGTATAATAGTTTGGTTTGATTTGATATTTTGACAATCATTTTGAAGATAACTTATAAACAACCTTTTATATAAGGTTATTTTAATTTTTTTTTAATAATTTTTAGTTCACCTTAGTTTATGTGACACATAGCCTTCTAGTTCATGAGTAAAATGAGTCGAACTATATATAATTATGTTCAGCTCATTTAGTTTATGAATCAAGTTTACGAGTCAATATATTATCGAATCGAGCTTTAAACTATTCACGAGTTAACTCGAGTTATTGTCAACCCTAATTTGGACTAGGGAAATATAGTATTAATAAGTATATACGAATTGGTAGGATTGATTCGGCTCCTCTAAAATGAGTGATTCACTTAAGCGCGTAAAATGATTAATAGCAATAGTTGATTGATAAATCAAAGTTAGATATTATAGCTATCTCATAATAAATCATGAAATTATTACGATAACAATTATTGATTTTATCACTCTACTACATTTTATTCACTTAGAGAATCCAATTCCCTTCCTAATAATTGTATATCATTTCATTGTGGGCAACAATTATTTGTTAAATTATACATTTATACAATATTATTTTAGATTTTTTTTACAATGGAGCCCCTTTCCGGACTAAGGGTGCGTTTGTTTAAGCTTTAAAAAAAATAATTTTTTTTAAAAAAAATCTAGAGATTTTTTTGTAGAGATTTTGAAGAAAATTTAAAGCTACTTTTTGTTTGTTTACAATCATAAAAATCTACTTTTTTAAAAAAAGAAGTTCATACACTTAAATTCCTTAGTTTTAAAAAAATAGATTCTTGAAAAGCTATTTCTTCATTTTGGGGCTAAAAATAATTTTTTTCAGAAAATGATTTTTAAAAAAATCTATAACAAACACTATCACTACAAGAAAACTGCTTTTTAGCTTCAAAAAATTTAGCGTCAGACAATTTCTGATGCTATTAGCGTCTATTTAGCGTCCATAATTTCTTACACAAATGACTTTTTTGGAATTTAAATTTTTAAAAAACTTTGCATCAATAGGATGGACTCTATTTTGGACGCTAATATTTTTAAAATATAATTTTTGAAACAGCATCTACATTTGTGGACGCTAAATTTTTTAATTTTCAATTTTTTGCCACTTTTATTTCACATTACCCACACTTTTTTTTCACTATTGTTTTCACATTCCCCCACTTTTACCAAAAATTTCCCTCACAATACCTCAACCCTAATCATTTCCTCCTTTCACTCATCTTCTCATTTCCTAGCTGGATCAACAAAACACCTTCGATCCCATTTGCCAGCCCAAAGGAAATCCCTAATTCCGCCACTAAAAATCCCTAATTTCATTTATCGATGGTTTTCCCTCTCTCATTTTTACTGAAAATCGCACCATTGATTGTTCTCCTTCTTTCTCATTCACTGAAATCTGACCACCACAACCATCGACGATTCTCATTCATCTTCCACCATCGACGGTTCTGCAATTTAGCTTCTCTTCAATTTGGCTTCTGCAATTTCACGACTGAACGGTTCTCAAAACCCTTAAACTGGTCTCTCTCTCTTGCAAGGTCCTCTTCTACATTTTGATTTTGTGAGTATAATTTATTTTGTTTCCAAAGTTTGTAAAATTGATTTTTATTCTTGAATGTATTTCAACTTGAAGCTGTAAGTTGTTTCTCATTGATCTCACCGCAAAATCTTTCTCGCCGATTCTCACTAAGGTTAGTGTTTTATTATTCTCTATCACCTTGCTTAAGTACTTCGCTTTCATACTTATTAAAAATCTGGATATGTTTGTTTTAGAGTTTAACAAATTGCTGACATAGCTAGAAATATTTAAATATGGTAAAATGTAACCGTGGATCTTAATATTGTTACCTCAACTACAAATCTTTGGATCTTTTCTAGTTGATTTGTGAGTGTTGGATAGTGGATACCTCTAGGGTTGTAGTGCTTAACTAAAATGATATTAATGCGTGTGCAGGGTCTGGTTCTGATTGTGTTGCAGAATTTTCTGCATAAATTATGTTTATCGAATTTCTGTTGATTGTGCGAACTTGTGTTCTTGTTTCTGCGTTGCATAACTAGGTACAAGTTCTAGCTTTTTTTGTTTCTTCTAAACTACATGTTTTAGTGTTGTCAGTAGCCAAAATAGGATGCACATTTTCCTCTTTATCAATTTATGATAATTCTGAATATGGTTTAATTGGTTTTACTTTTCAGGACAAATAATTTATAAACATTGAAAGAGAAGCAAAGCAAGCAGGAAATTGGTAATGCAGGTGATGTCTTTGTTGGTGATATAAGACATAATGAAAGTCTTCTTCTGGACATTCAAGGTATAAATGCTGGCAATTCTCACAATTGCAGTACCATTGATGTAACTTAGATTTGATCTAACCCAAAGAATAATAGCTAAGAGATATGTACTCTATCTATGAACTATACTTAACGTCAAATTCTCATGTTAGTAAATAGAGTGTCTAGAGAGCTACTTACTCTTGTGATGTTTAATTGCTGATCTATTCTTTGAAATTTACTTCACATTCTATGATGGCACTAATTTGTTTTGTGATGTCAATGTTAGTTGACCTTATGGTCTGGAATTAGACAGATTTTATTATGTTTATGTATATAATAAAAGCATTGGTTGTTTTTGTATTTTATTTTCAACTTAGATAAGTGAAAAGAAAATGGATGGATATCGAATTTGAACATATCATTCCATTTGTCATGTATTCAATATAAACATATCATTCCACTTGTTATGTTGAGATGCTTTGCAATGTCTCAATAGATGAAGACATACTTTTCTTAGGCAGCATATGTGTGAAAGAGTATAAGGACAGACATACTTTTGTAGTTTGATTGCCCATTGCCTTCTCTATGTCTTCTGTTGCTAGCCCAAATACTTCTTGTTACTTGAATAGACTTTATTTCAATTTGTTTTTATACTATAACCTATTTGAGTAAACTAGAATTTGAAGTGTAGCACTTTACAATGTCCTTTATGTTATCATATATATGGAGTTTGAAATGTGGCACTTCTCTTCAATTTAAATGTCTAATTGTTTAGCTGAGTTTCTGAGTTGGGAGTGTGTAGTCCATGATTTATGCTCCTTGTAACTATTCAACCAGGTTACTAAAACATATAGACATGCTTGTAGTTTTTTAGTGTTCTCTGTTACTATCATTGACAGGTTATTTGTATCTTTTGCTCCCCACTTGGGTACATGTTTTGGACTTCAACATTATGTTTTAATTAATTTTTTTCATGCAGAAAATCATGATCTCAATTTGGTAAATACTAAGTGTCATAACACTTACAAGATTGGAATGATTTTTAGGCCTTTTCTTGTTAAGGAGACTGACTATTCGATCCGAGGTAACTATGAGAATCACTTTTCTGATTTTGTTGAGTGTTCTTTTAGTTTTTAGTGGTAATAAAACATCTAGATTAGATTGACTTGTGTGGATGTATGAATGATTTTTTAGTTCAATATTTGTGAAATATGAACTCTTTGTATTTTGATTACTATGTGGTTTCCAAAGCCTTACCCATATTGTGTTAAACTTATTTGATATATAATTTCGAATGAACCTTAAGGCATGTCATTGATTCTAAATTTCTAATACTACTAGTTAGGAAGTTATCACAAACAAAGAAAATGACAATATTCAATTTATTCACTTTCTTGACGATTTTAGGTTGGAAGAAAGGCCATTCATGAGAGGAGCATATAACATGTTTGAAGATGGTGGAGATCCTGAAAAAGTGTGCTCAATATTCAATTAATCGCTGAAAAGGTGTGCTCCATATTTAATTACCTGCTGTTTTGGTTTTCTCGTTATTGTCTGGGCTGTTTTAAACTTGTGTAGGGCCATTGTTGTGTGATGGGACATAAATTTTCTTTAGTATGACTCCAAATTGACAATTGATTTTATCATTCCTTAAATGGTTGTACTGCTGTAGCATTTAAAAAACCATGTACTGTCATAAATATGTGTAATATGTACCTTGATTTTTGAACTATTAGAGAATTACATCATGTTTATTTGGGGAGAGTTACATATAGACTATAAAGTAAGCAAAAGAGTATATGTTTACTTGTTGGATGCTTATGGCTTTAGCATATCTACTTGTTGCAGAATATCAAAATTATCTAAAAAAGCATTCATGGTTTTACTTTCATGTGGATTTGGATTTGCATTTGAATATCTTTTGGACTACTTTATTGTAGGTAAATTGCATTGTTTTGACAAGACTGAAACTCTCACTATTGGGAAGCTTGTGATAGTACATACAAAACTATTGATCAACTTTCAAGTCTTCTTATGGGTAAAGGTTTGATTTTGAATATTATGTCCGCATTTCTTAAATGTATTATGTAATGTAGCTCTGTTGATTATATGGCTTTCCAAGGTTTAATGTCTTTGTCGAAATTAGATCATGTCAAGGTAGGAAAATGAAGATTATTCGTAATTTGTTCTATACACTATATAGTCTACATAGATAGTTAATAGTAGAATTTCTTATTTTTAGGGTCTAAATGAATATTAGTTTACTGTACTAATATATTTATTAAGATGTTCTTCATTTAAACTATGATAGCCATTGAGATTTTTTTTAACCTCCACTCTATCTTCAATTGTAGAAATAACTTGTACATTAATTTTTTTATATGATTAATGCTTATTGAGCAGGTGTTTAATTAATTATATCATTATCCAAGCTTTGGTTATTAAGCGAGTTTGTATGAAATTATGGTCACATACAAAATTATATATGGTTATGAGGGAAAGAAAAACAGATTTTTTTTTTTTAAAAAAAAAAGGACTTTTTACATCAGTTGACGTTTTAACCGATTTGATATTTAATATTTTAACATTATTTTAGCATCCACAATTGCTAATGCTAATTAGCGTCCGTATCTGGATGGGCATTTAGCTTCAGTTTTAGCGTCCATAATAGTAAACACAAATTAGTGTCCACATGGACGCTACTGTTTAACATCAAAGCTTTTATTGTCCTCAAATTTTTGGACGCTAAATTGACGCTAAAATGCTTTTAGCGTCCATTTTTTGCCCATTAGCGTCCATTTTCTGTTGACTCTATAACACAATTTTCTTGTAGTATCAACATTACAAAATGGATTTTTTTAAGAAAAAAATATATTTTTTCTTAAAAAAATCCCAAACAAACGCACCCTAAATCTAGTGGCTTAGTTGTTCTTTTTAGAGCATGTTTGGCCTCACTTATTTTCTACTTTACTACTTCTTTTAAGTGGAAGTAGGGCCAAACATAATTCTCATAAAGTTCTAAAATTAAAAAGTGTCTTTTTTATAATGAAGAAAAAACAATATAAGTGACTTGAAAAAAAAGAAGTGAAAACCAACTTTATTTTAACTTATACGGAGGTTTCACTCTACATGTCCTGCCATCGATTCCCGTGTGTGGCAATTTATATTTTATTTTATTTTGCTAGCACAGTTCCCGCTTTATTTTTATTTTACGTAGCAGTTCCCGCTAAAATTGATTACCCTATTTAGAGTGTTTTCATTGCTATATATATATATATTATTATAATAATTCATTCCTTACACCACATGCCAAAACCCTCACGCCGCCTGACATTCTTGCAGAGTTAACAGGTATGAATTTTTCTTTTCATTTGTTTGATTAAAATCACTTTTTTTTTTGTCCTTTGTGGTTTAGTATTATTTTTTTTTACTTTATGCCATTTATATATACATGCATTTTTTCTCTATATACTCCCTCCGTCCCAAAATGTAAGCAAAAGTTGGTCAACAAAAATGAATGTATTTGTCCAAATTTTTAACCAAATACACAACTCATTTTTGCTTACATTTTGGGACGGAGGAAGTATGTTCATTACAACTTTGTCTATATGTTCATTATCATCATGTATTGCTTTCATACCACTTTTTTATCTATATGTTCATTATAACTTTGTAAAATATTTATATACATGCATTTTTTTGGAAATGCAAAGAGATATGAATAAATTAAAAATAGTTATAAAATATGCCTAGATCAGCAACAGCAAGTAAACAAATACCAATAGCCTTATTCGAATATGTGGTGTTGAAGATGAGGAATTTAACAAGTGTGATCGTATCTCTGGGTATATACCCGAGTGCGAAGAAGAAATGAATATTAATGAAGACATGAGTTCATACAATCTTAGAAGAGTACAAGATGGAAGCTATATGGATAGAGCCAGAAATCAAATAGCCATTATGTTGATGGAAAATCGAATTGTTTAAGTTTGTGGTGATTTTATATTTTTATGTATGGACTATTTCCTAAACTCTTTGAATTTAATTTATGCTAATGTTTTATATAATAATTTGTGAAATTGAATTCACATTATAAAAAAAATCATGGCTTTACATAATATAATATTTTTTATTGAAAATAGATGAATTTCATATTATTTATGATAAATTTGTAACTTTTGTAAAAAAAAATTACCAAACAGATTTTAACTTAAAAGTACTAATTAAGTTGATAAAAATAATAAATACCAAACAACTTCTACTTTAACTTTAAATTTCTTATTTTCAACTTTAAGCTTAAAGTGACTTTTAAGCCTTAAAAAAGAAGGGCCAAACGCAACCTTAATTATTATGGGATTTGCACGCAAGAAATGAAAGAGATGGGATGGTCACTACAAGAAAAAGAGCGTATAGCGACAGACACAAAGAGGCGGTATAGTGTGAACCGCCAGCGCTCTTGAATATGCCGACAGTTATTGCGGCGATTTCAACCGCCGCCGCTTATAAGCAAGTACCGACAGGCATCCTCGGCGGTTTCACTGTGGTCCGCGGCGGATTAGGAAGGATGGAAATTAAAATTTCATCCATCGCATCACTTCATCCATTCTCCCTCTTTCTTATTCTCTGTCACGAGATGCATCACTTCATCACCAACACACGAGTACACGACACTTCTCTTCTCTTATTCTCTGCTTCACATCACTTCATCACCACCACACGACACTTCTCTTCTCTTCTCTGATTCTCTTCTTCGACCCCTAGTTTTCAATCTCAGGTTGTGGTTTTCAATTTCAGGTGATGAAACTTGACCAACCCCTTGTTTTCAATTTCAGGTGATGAAACTTGATCAACCTCTTGTTTTCAATTTCAGGTGATGAAATTTTGATATGAACTGAGACAAATTTCTATAATTTTCTAGGTTTTAGGTTTTTGGAAATTTTTTATTTGTTTCTTTGATTGATTGAATAAATATAGACAATAGGGCTGAAAGCCAAACATTTCAGGTTAAAGTTTGGTTTTTTATGATGCTTGATATTTTAATTCTTCACAAAGAGTATGAAATTGAGTATTTATAATTTGGGGGTTGTTTATAGTTTGATTCAAATTGGTTTTCTTGTTGTGTTGTAAGTTGTTGTTCTTCTTTTAGGATGGAGTAATGGATTAATAGATAGAGTATAGAACTATATAGATATATACTTACAGCTTTTGTAGTATTTTGTTGAATGGATCTTAGATTGTTGTTCACTTTACTACATTAAGTTATATTATTGTTGTTGTTATTACTATTTTGTTGAATGGATCATAGTTATTATCAATTCAGTCACACAAAAAAGAGCATGGACATAATACAAAGCATAAATGATACTCTAAAGGAGGATTGAATTACACTTGAGGTGTATTGAGTAATGAAGAGTGTGTTGGACTCTTATTATAATCCAAAGGATTAAGGGATTGGACTAGTATCGCATTTATGGCATTATTAGCTGTGAATTTGTAATTATTAGGTTATATTTGTTTCTTTTCTATTAGCTTTAAATTATATCAGAGAATTATTCCAGAGATCTCAGTTTTTAGTTTCTACAATGTTTAGATGTATATTTGTATTTGTTTACCATGAATTTGAGTAATTAAATATAGAAAAAAGCAAGGCGTTGATTTTTTTTTTTTTGGTAGGTGTCCTTTTGCTAGCTGTAAAACATGATTTGCAAGTATCTAGTGTTTAATTTTGCAATAATGTTCAGTTTTTTTGGCCCATATTTTCTTACCGCTGTTCTTTTGGAATTCTCTTTGCATTTTGCGATAGCGATAATTGTTGCAGTGTTGATTGTGTAGCCAAGATAGATTGTTTTAGAAGAGATCCACTTAGTCAACTTTTTGCAGAAAAATAATTGAAAGGTGGGAGAGACTACCTTTGCAATCCACTACTTCTGATATTTTGAATATTTTTTAAGAGTCTTGGTTTCTCTTCATCTTCAGCTCCAAGACAAACTGTATACATCATGGTAATGCATGGTTTTACTGCTGGTTGAATAAGATAAGGGTGATGGTAGAGCTTGGTTATTGATTATGGACAGTTTGATTGTGGTGATGGGGGGACGTTACAACAACTATGAAAGGGAGTCTGAGCATTTGAAAATATCTTTGCCAATTGTTGGTTTATATTCTGATAATGCCGAAGAAGTCGGAAGTTGTTCATCGCCTGTGGGAGCTTGCTGATAGGACTCTGATATGCACGAGTCTTACCCGTAAGTAATTTTCCTTTCTCTGCCTCTTATGTTTTTGGTATGCTATATCGAATATTTGAGACGTGATTAGTTTGTTAGTGATCTTGAAAATGTGTTATTGCTGTCATAATTTGGTAAACTTACTTACACGGCTTAAAATATTGTTAGGAACTACTTCTTAAACGGAAAGATAGTATACATTTGAAGTTTGGCATTTGTTTGAGGTGTAGGTTCATTGTCATTACATTAGATGGTTCACTTCAACAAATTGAGATCAGTTATGGACAAGGTATCACCACCTTTCCTAAGTACATTTGTAATAACATGAGTCATCTCCGCAACAATGTTTTCTGCTTTGACCACCACCATGAACTTAATCTTTTTGTGGCTATTCACACGAAGTCTGGTATGTATAGTTAATATAATAATGAGTGTTATTACTGTTACTGATCACTAAAATATCTGCCAAAAAGGAGGGGGAGAGAAAAGCTTTCATTTTATGATAAAATTCATTTATACCTGTTATTTCACCCCCTCTTTCTCTCCCTCCCTCTTTGTGTGTATGTACTAGTAAGTTGCAGGAAACGCTTTCGTTCTTAGGTAGAAACAAGGTTTTTGCAGTTCTAATTAATAAGAAAATGTCATGTAAAGTGTGAAAGTCTTTGTATATCTATGTTAAATTTGTTTACATTTCCCTCAGATTGCAAATTCTCTATAAAAATCTATTTAATTTATGATTGATACCTTACTCCATGTTGAGAGTTGCTTAATCTACCCAGCCACAGCCCCGCAGCCGTGTAGTGATTGGTTGTGCATAATCATTTTGTGTCGTGTTCCCTATATCCGCCGCGTGTTTATATTTCATCTCTAGTTAATGTGTCCTATCCTTAATAGTTGAGAGGATAATCCATTTACATTCCAAATTTTCCCTTAAATAAAACCTTTAAAGTATTATTTATGCTGTTTCTTCATTCCTAATTAAGTTTTTCTTTTTTGGAAACTATTTGTGTTTGTCTTTGCAGTAGCAGGAATACTTTTTTGGCTTTGTAGCAGGAATAATATTTTTGTCTTTGTTGAATTTATATCAATAAATTCGGTGAATAATTCAATTCAGGTATGGTCCTTATTAGCGGTTACTTAAGATTCAGAGCATTTAAGCATTAAATCGGGCAAGTTAACTTAGTTTTTCATGTTGGCATTTGATCTACTTATGCTAGTAGTGTAGTTGAATTGTTTTAGCATTTGAGTTACACTGAATCATAATGAACTAGGTCTTTGATGTTTGGGTGATTAGGTTATAGTGGAAGCAGCTGGTCCTGAATTCATCATACTTGGCCAGCTAACTAATTCAATTACTTGGCCTTATGGTGTACTTATTTCTTGTTTCAATTTTTGTATAATAAACCAGATCAAATTATGTGAAATTTATCTGTTTAATCCTTTTTGGATTCATGTGATATTCAATGTTTCTTTTTCATTTTCATGATATTCTTATATATTACAGAACTGCCAAGAATCTTCCAAATGTAGTTAATTGTTCAACTCAGTACGAGTGTTATAGAGTGGTTGCCTTGTGTCCTTATGCACACTTACATGAAAATTGTTTATTATTAAGCCTTCATTTGCAATATCCAATAACTACTTCCTCTTTGGTTTTTCCTTTGTTTCTTCTTACTGCAGATTAGTATTTAAATTAGATAGTCTTGGTCGCGAAATATTGTCAATTGCAGTAAGGATTAAACACTACTAGAAATAAGACTTTTGGTTAAGGGATTCCTATAAGGTAAGTTGTTTACAAAATCTTATTTTTAGATTTTAATGCTTGGAGTGTGTTTTTATGTGATTATTAATTGGTTTTGAATCAATGCAGTTCTGCGAATGATTTTTATCTTGAATCTGCCATGAAATCAAAGGTTAGTGATGTCTTGTTCCAAATCAATATCCATCTAACATTTGTCATGGTTTGGACAGCCTTAAATATACTTTTGCAGGGTATTTCCCCCTCTTTTTGCAACCATGGTTGATCCTTATTTTGATAGTTTGAAGAATGCAGATGCAGCTGAACCTAGATTTAAAGCTTGGAATGAACTTGACCCTGCCGGAGCACCAATTGCACAGCACGAGTCAATTATGGTTTTGGTTATTATAATTTGTTCATACATAGATAGATTTGGTTTTCCTTTTTTTATTGCTTTGAAATATACATTGTTGATTGACCTCTTGATTAATTGTATCTTTAGAGTGCCTTGAAGGCATTAAAGTGCTGAATCAATATCATTGATGCTAATGGAAGAGGTTTTAAGTCATTACAGGTTCATGTTGATGTGATTTAGTGAGCTACAAGAAAAGGTAATGAGTCTACTGTTTTGCCTCTTTGAAAATATTAATTACTATTGTCCTTATATCAAAACTTTCATATTTATTAAACTTTTGGCAAGTTTTAGTGAGCATTTACATCAGCATTCTTGCCAGGCTGCTTACCTTTTTACATCAGCATTACATTTAACTACATTCAGTTTGAAATAGCTACTAAGCAAAGGAGTATCCTATTTAGAATACTTTTTTTTTGTACCTCCTATTCAGAATACTTTATTTTATCCTTTTATGACACTACCTCAAACTTGTTAACTATATTGCAGTCTGCTACCACTGCAGGAGAGGCTGAAATATCTCCCACCCATCCCATTCGATTGGGTCTGGCTTTGAATTTCTCAGTTTTCTATTATGAGATCTTGAACTCACCATAAAGGTTTGTCTATTTAATTTTTAACTAGAATTTTAATTGAAATTGAGAATATGTTTTCCTTTTTCCAGAGACTCTTGCAAAGCAGGGTTTTGATGAAGAAATTTCAGAGTGTGACACCTTAATGAGGAGTTCTTCAAAGATAGTACGTTGATCATTCAACTTCTGAGGGACAATCTGACTTTCTAGACTTCTGACATCACATAAGATGGAGGTAATTATCAATAAATGTGTTACAAATATATTTCTTTTGAGATGTTTAACAAGAATTATGGATAGTTCCAGAGGATGTGACAAGGTCAATCGGTCATATGTGTACATGTACAAATAGATGATAACTATTGGGTTTGAAGCTTGATTATTTCCTAGCCACAGTCTATCATAAACCCCTGGATTGTCCAACATGTTCAATGGATTGAAGCACAAAATATAAATGCACCTTTCTCTAGATTATGTCTAGCTAAAAAAATTTCATGAAACTGGTACTATAGGATGCTTAACTATGTATGAAGGCACCTAGATAGTGAGGTTTAATGATGAACATTAATTGTGGTAGTTATGCATTTTTTGTGGTCCTTTTCTATCAATGTTTACTGAATTTTTCTTACCTCCGCCACAGAAGAGTCCCAGAAAGCAACCAGCACTGCTAAGCTTGGTGGAGGTGATGATGTAGAGGTGAGTAATTCTTCAAATATGACAGCTACAATTTATTTTCCTTTGACGACTTCAATTTATTCATTTCATTATTTTTGTAATGGCTGTGACTGTGAAGCTTCAAAATGGGATGACAGTTAGCATCGTTACTGCAGATGGTAGTTTGAAGGTGCATTTGATCCAATCACTTGCAGTACTCACGGTGTATGGAGGTGAGGGTTTTCTAATCTCTGGAGATGGTACTCATATTAAAACTTAGAGCTGTTTTTTAAAGTGGATAAAATGGATATATTTCTCTATCTTGCTAGTTTGCAATCTTCCATTCCACTAAACTTGGACTTCCATATCTTACTTGAATTCAAGATCTGAGTGTAAGTAATGTCCCATTGAAGGAGTTACAAAATGAACCCTTCACCTGAGCTTTGGAGCATCTGGCTATCTTTGACTGCAATGAGCTTTGTCTTTTCAAGAGTGAATTTGGGAACCATTGCTTTAAAGGATTGAGAGGCTTGCCAGAAAGTATGTGACACCTCACTTCACTTGAGGTTCTGGATATTCATCATTGCACTACATTTTGTATTGACACATAACTTGGATCGATCTACTTTGATTGGATTGATCTACTTGCATAATAGTTTACATTCTTTCAAATGTACGGTTAGATAGTAATTAAATGATTACATTATGAAAAGTGACTTTTAATTGAGGTATTAAAAATGGTTAACAGAATAAAAAGTTAATGAAATAAATATAAAAAAGAAAAAAAAATTGACTAAATACCCAATTTATTATTGGGATTTTTTTTTAAAACATTTTAAAGGTTTGCGGCGGTTTCAAACCGCCACTATTATCTCAATATTTTTTTAAAATTTTTTTACAAAAACCGCCGCAAAGCATACAAAACCGCCGCAAATTACCGTAGCGACGGTTGTTCCAGCAGTTCCCAAAACCGCCGCTAAATTACCTAGCGACGCCGAAAACTGGGACGCTTGAAAAACCGCCGCAAACGCAATAGCGGCATTTCCAAACCGCCGCCGCTTGTCAAAACCAACTGCCGCTGTTTACTCTTTTCCTTGTAGTGGGTGTATATACTTAACATACTAATCTTCACCAATGCTAGTCACAAACTTTTCACCATCGAATGAGGGTTTTAAGGATGAGTGGATATGATATTTAAAATGCTAAATTAATGAATTTGAGTTTTTCGCATATATTTTATTTAGATTTAGATATTTACTGATATATTTGTTGAGGTGTATAATTTTAATAAATTTATAAATAATATTTATTACTTTTTATATTAAATACTATTTATGAATCTATCAAAATTGTCGATCTTAAAAGTGCATTGATAAATATCCAAATAAGATCATATTAAAGCCAGGGACGGACCTGCTTGAGGCATGGTGTGGCTATAGCCACACCAGCCCAGCACAATTGTTTTTTAAAAATAATAATAATAATTTTTAATACTTTTATATTATTTTGTACATATATTTATCCAAATATTAATTTAAATATTAGTTTAGAGTTTATTATTGATAACTATAAGTCTCTCAGTACACATATTGGTTTAAGTATTAGTGCAAATAATAGTTTGTAGTCGATTATTTGTGATTTCAAATCTTTCGCTATATGTAGAGTATTATTTTAAGTAATATAGTTTAATTTGAGAATAATAATCTTTAACTTTGTTTGTCAAAAAATAGTGGATAACTAATTGAATTTGTAATATTTGATAAAAATGTAAAATTAGCAATTGAACTGTCATATAAATATGAAATTATATAAAAAAAATATTTAAATTTTTAAGTAAGATAATATAGATAAAATTGAAATAAAAATTAATAACTTATAAGCTAATTGAATTAGCTTGTCAAAATAAACTACAATAAGCTGATATAATTTTGGGTCCTATATATATTTATCCAAGATAGAATCTTGTAAAACATCAAACAATAGTCATATTCATGATTTAGAAGATATTCAATAAGTTGTAATTCTTTCTTTTTTTTCCGAATAGATATTTTATAGTTTTTTTTATATAGTTTGATGGTTTCTTTTTTTAATACAAAGTTTATAATACGCTGGTTTATTATAGTTCTTAATATACATGTTTTATTAATAATAATCTCATATATGGTTTATTTTAATTTGTCAAAAAAAATTCTCATATATAATTTATTCAATTAAGTTGAAGATTTTTTTTCCAGTAATGCATAAACTTTTTAGCCCCACTAGTAATCTACGTCCAGGTCCGCCCCTGATTAAAGCATTCAACTCCAATGAATTTTTCTATAATTTTAGTCTAGTTTTAATACCAAAGTCTGCTACAAGACAAATTAATATATACTAGTCAAATGAGCAGAAAATATACAACGAGAAAAGGTAAACATTGCCTGAAACCAAAGGTCTTGTTCATTTCCTACCACTCTAGTCAAAACAATATTCGCCTACGTGCTACTATCAATCTTCTTATCCAAATAGAAAGGATGGGAGTATTTGAAATTTTGTGGTAAAATTTATTGTAAAAACATAGGTATATATATATATATATATATATATATATATATATATATATATATATATATATATATATATATATATGACATTTAGTATGGTCAAATATAAAACTTTTCGGATCCATTTGTATATACAGTGTTGTTTTCCAATTTCCTGAAATGGTCATTAATGATGAGCGCAATATTAAGTAGAATTAGTTCCATATACCACAACATGGAAGAGGAGGATAAAATAAGGTTGACATATAAATTCAGCACGTTTTTCACATGTTTTGCATATATTAATCCAAATAATTTTTTTTGAGATATGCCTTTCAATTTTATTTTTTTAACATTTGTCTTCTTTTTGATATTAAACAAAACATCTTATGAAAATTTCACATTTTTATAACATCTGCTACTTAAGTAACAAATGTTTATTTTTGAAAGGAAAAAAACACTCTCCTAACATGAAATTTGTAGATTTTAAATGTAAAATCGGACAGAGATGTTTTGATAATTTTGTAGAGCGTATGAGAAATGAAGTAGGATGGCAGAAGTAAGTGTCATGAAAAGAATATAAAAGGTCCAATATATATATATTCTTTAGGACTCAGCCCACTAATAATGATAATTATAAAATTGTATATAGTGTCACCATTCTCCATTCTCTCCATGTGTTTGACTGTTTTGTTTTTTATTTTTTGTGTTGGATTAATTTTTATTGGAAAATTTATGGGGCGCATAAAGGTAAATTATTTTTTTTCAACTGAATTTTACTTCTATACAAAGATTAGAGATCAAATCTAAACTACTTGTTTAAATGGTCTAAGTCACGTATCACTTCAATTAATTCATTTTTTTTAACAAACACAAATATATTGTACAAAGCTAGATTACACCCATATGTTTTTGGACATTGTTCTTGTTACAATGAGGTAGATTAGAGGTCTACTCTTTTTTTTTTCTTTTGTAAATTAGAGGTCTACTCTTTATTGGGCTAAAAAGCGAACCATTTTACTAACTCGTGAGCCACTTAATTTGCAACTCTTCTGACCTAGTTGATTGATGACCCAGGGTTTTTCTCAAGGAAAATGCACACGGTTTAGCAATTTAAACCCCGTTGTCAGTGGTTTTGGCGTCCATCTCGAACACCACATTCCTTATATGCACCTTTTCCACAAAATCCAAAGCTTCAGCCAAACCATATTCTCCAAACCCTTCGAACCAACACAACTCTCATCCCTCCTTCCCAAGAACAAACCTAGACCCAATTCATTGTTAGTGTCGACTATCTAGCGTGGATTTTATTTCTTATATAAATTTTAATCTCACCTAAATAGTAAAATGTTTTGATCATATAATTTATTACATGATTATGTATCATCGTAAAAAAAGTGTTATGATATTTTCTTATGATTTAGCATCAACGACTAAAATGGCTAAACACAAATAGTGACGGTTTCTGGCTGTGTAACCTGTGTTTGTATTGTTCATAAAGTCCACATAGTTAGTAGGACAAGTTATTGAAATTGTCGTGCTTATAAATCATCCCACTTGTAAAAAACTTATGTCTTTTGGCTAAAAAACGTAGATGATTTTCTAAGGCTATGTTTGAATTGATGAAATATAATGGAAGAGAGTGGAGTGAAGTAGAATGAAGCGGAATGAAATATATATATATATATATATATATATATATATATATATATATATATATATATATATATCATTCTATTTTTGGATAATTTATGATGGGGTGGCAAAAAATTTACATTTCATCATTTACCTCACAAATTGGATGAAGCAAAATTGAGGGTAAAATGGTGGTATGAGATGAAATTCATTCTATCTTATTCCATTCAATTCCATTCCATTGTTATGTTTATAATCCAAATAATTGAACATTAATTTATTTCATTCCTTCATATTTCATTTCATTCCATCAATTCAAATATAGCCTAAGATGTAGAATTATTTTCACATAGTGGGCCATTTCATTATGAGCCGCCAGGGTCCAATGATCCAATTTTAACCAGACTCGCAGGCTGACCCAGTTACCCACTAGATTTATTCCAGGAAAACACCAAAAAATGCAAAGTAAAGTCCTTTATGATTTAATTTTAAAAGAAAAATCGTTTGTAATTTAGTTCAACAAAGTACAAAGTGAATTGAATTTGATGGGACTGTGTGTAGCTAGAAAATAAAGAATTGGAGGAGGTTGGGAATAAAAGCATAACATATAGGATGCTTGGATGTTGTGACGGGTCTCAGAGTTGGGCCCAGGCACTACAACAAATATGAGTATTAGTAACATTTAAAAAATGTTATTAAATCCAAAAAAATGTTACTAAAAGCTTTTAGTAACATTTGAACAAGTGTCGCATAAAGCCTATGTTACTAAAGGCTTTTAGTAACATCTTAGAATATTATTAGTAACATTGGAAAAATGTTACCTATGTAGTAGCTAATTCGTAGCTAATTCCCAGCAAATAAGCTAAGATACAAGTTATGCATGGATTGAGCTACAAATTGGCAATTGGCTATGAAATATTTTCCTAGCTAATTCATAGTTAACTAACCTTGAATTAACAACGCAAGGATGTGTTGCATGATGTGTCACAAGCTAGGAAATAGTAATTAGTAACACTAGTAATTAGAACTGAAAGCATAAAAGGCATGAAACTTGATCAAATATCTAGGAATTAGTAACACTAGTAATTAGTAACACTTGCATCCAAGGCTCACAAATAGCTAGCTATCCACATAAATATACAGGCGAAAATTAATCTTGGCTACCAACCATGAAATATCGCCCCTCACACAGCAACTCAGTAGCCAAACCATCAAATGCACACAAATCATTGGCACAATAACCTTAGAAACTTTACCAGGACACCTATAATGAAAATACCCCTGCAACACAACCCTATCAACTCCTATAATTTTGGGTGAGCACCGCAACGCACAAGAGAACATTACAGATTCCACCTTCGATGATGAGAATGTATTTGATTATGGTTCCAAAATCCTATCTATTCATGTATTCAGCAAAATCCTATCTAAAACTCCAAACTGTATTTTACCAAAACCAATCCATCTACAATTACTATTTTACTACCCTATTTTACTACCCTATTTTACTACCCTAATTTTACTACCCTAATTTTGATGCACGAGATTACAACAATGCTTGATTGCAAATTTGAAGGAAAACTAAACAGCTAAGGAATTTTGATGCACGAGATTCCAATTACAAATCTACAAATTATACAATTCATATGCAGCAAAATTAGCAAATTTAGATATAAATTAGTACAAGAAATCCTAATCAATGTCAAAATCTAGGACCATGTATACATAACTCCCATGGAGATGAAGTTTGACTATCCTTTTATATTCCTCATCTTTGAGTATTCTAAACAGAAACACTAAAGCTTATATCAATCTTTAAAAATTGTTACTCTTAAAGTGAGCCACATGTGAAACCAGTTACTCGAGCTTCATAGTTGTTTCTTAACTCTTCAGAATAAAGAAATTAACTAATCTAATGATCTAAATAGATGCTTAAATTAAAGATTTAACAATGCTAACCTGAACTTCAAGCTTGGCGTTGTCACCTTCACCTAAATTTTCTTGTCCAATGCCTACAATACATAACTCATTTCTGATTAATACAAAGTTCCATTTCGTGTATAAAAATCAAAATTCAACAATTATTCAATTCAAAAACAAGAATAAGCTTACATCAGAAGCATTTGAAATAAGTTCCCTAAGAAAAATATCTCTGCTACCATAGAGTGAATTGATAATAATATCCATAAGTCTTAACACTTCCGTTTGAAACTCGAACTTCTTCGAGATTGATTCCGATTCCCTTCATTCACACAAATTTACGCGCCAAAAATCACAAATCAATACTTAAAAACAGAGATCGAATAAGAGAATTCATAGCTACCTCTTAACCACGTCTGAATCTGTTGAAAGTCCATGCGGAACAGCGCAGATCTTATCCTCCATCTTCGGTGGATCTACAAGCTAATCAGAATTACCTTCTGCATTCGCTTGAAACTTTTGACCTAACGAACAAAAATGTTATGCAGTATATTCTTAAGAACTAAGAAGCAATTATGAAATTTAACACATGTTAATTGCTTTAAAAAAAAAGCAACTATGAAGCTCGGTACCATCGAGTAACCACATGTTCAGTCATGAAATTTAACACAACTTTTCAGGGAAAAGCTATCTATTTCCATTTGGATTTAGCTAATCAAACATGCTCTTTTTCTTCAGTTCCAGCAATAATATTAGTATATTACAAAGGAGTAGATTACCTTCCATAATATAGAACTTCCATTATGGCAGACATTGAAAGAGGTAATTGGTCCAATTACAGAAAATCAAGTGCTCTTTGTTAGAAGTAATTTATATTTAAGGGTATTTTAGTATTTTACTATGTTGTTTTTATGACCTAGTCCTTGTGTATAAATAGGAGTAGTGATATCATCATAGAAGTTAGTGCCTTTATTATTCTTCTTGTAGCCGTCATTTTTCAAGTTCATTAATACATTCTCTTTTCTATTCATTTATCATCTTTGTGCACCAACAATTGGTATCTAGAGCTCCGGTTCGAATCCACGGGAAACACGAGTGAAACGTGAGGCGTTGTGTGATTGATTTCGTTTCTTGAATTCGAGTTGAATCTTGAACGAAATTGTAACAGAATCACATTTTCTGATTCTGCGGGATTGGGAAACACGAGTGTTAGTGAGATTTAAGTGAACGCACAAAGTTTGAAGATGAACGGAAACAGTGGTATGAGTACCAAGCTTCCAGTGTTTGATGGCAAAAACTGGAATCGTTGGATGAAACAGATGATTGTTCTGTTTGGTGCTCAAGATGTGCTTGAACTTGTTACTGAAGGTTATGTTCCAGTAGCAGCTGATGCAACAGATGCACAAAAGCTTGCTCAGAAGGATACGAAGAAGAAAGATCAGAGGGCGTTGTTCTACATCCATCAGTGTGTGGATGAAAACGTGTTTGAGAAGATTTCTGACTCAGAAACGGCAAAGGCCGCGTGGGACACACTGATCAGATGCTATGGTGGTGATGCATCAGTGAAGAAGGTGAAGCTTCAGTCCTTACGAAAGCAGTATGAGAATCTCAACATGAAGAACAATGAGAAGGTCTCTGAGTACATCTCAAGAATGATTTTGATCACTAATGAGATGAAGGCGTGTGGAGAAACACTCTCAGAACAAGTAATCATTGAGAAGGTATTGAGATCACTTACCCCTCAGTTTGATTACATTGTGGTAGCTATTGAACATTCCAAGGACTTGAGTTCCATGAGAATTGAAGAGCTACAAAGCAGTCTAGAAGCACAAGAGTTGCGTTTGACTGAGAGAAACTCTGAAAGAGAAGTAGAGCAGCATGCTCTGAAAGCAGACTCTGGTAAGAACTATCAGAAGAAGTCTTGGTCAAAAGCCAAGAGAAGATCTGATGGAGTTCAGAAGCCTGAAACTTCAAACTCTGATAAGCAAAAGTATCAGAAGGGAAAAGAGAAGTTTGACAAGAAGAAGATTCAATGCTACTGTTGTCAGAAGTTTGGTCATTTTGCTTCTGAGTGTCGGTCAAACAAAGAAAGGAAGTCAGAAGAAGCAAATATAGCCAGAAGCTCTGATGACTCTGATGGTGAATCTGTGTTGCTAATGGCTTCTGAGACTGATGATATGAATTCATCAGAGTGGTGGTATATGGACACAGGGTGTTCAAATCATCTTACTGGAAACAAGAAGTGGTTGGTTGACTTTGACTCGAGGAAGAGTACAAGGATCAGATGTGCTGATGATAAATACCTTAATGCTGAAGGTATGGGAAATGTCAGAGTCACTCTGAACAATGGCAAATCAGCATTGATTCAGAATGTATGGTATGTACCTGGCATGAAAAGCAATCTGATGAGTGTAGGGCAACTGATTGAGAAAGGTTTTTCAGTTACCATGAAGGACAATCTTCTGAAGCTGTATGATCGTAATCAGAAGCTGATTATGGAGTCAGAACAGGGAAGGAACAGGACATTCAAGGTGAATGTTAAAACTGCAGACTCTGAATGCCTTAGTGCAACAAGTGTTGAGAAGGATAGTGAGCTGTGGCATAGAAGATTTGGTCATTTGAACTTTAGAAGCCTGGGGCATCTAAAATCAAAGAATCTGGTACATGGAATTCCTACAATCAAGAAACCTGAGAAGTCATGCAAGGTGTGCATGGAAGGAAAGCAACCAAGACTGTCTTTTGCATCAGGAGTAGCTCCAAGAGCAAAATATGCATTGGGAGTAGTACATTCTGATGTGTGTGGTCCATTTCAGGTAGCATCAATTGGAGGGAATAAATACTTTGTGTCATTTGTAGATGAATTTACTAGAATGACATGGGTATCCCTGATAAAGTACAAACATGAGGTGTTTGCTGAGTTTAAGAAGTTCAAAGTAAAAGCTGAGAAGCAGAGTGGTCAGAAGCTGAAGATTCTCAGAACGGATGGTGGTGGTGAGTTTAATTCCAATGAGTTTAAAACTTTCTATGAGGAGAATGGAATTGAGCACGAGGTTACTGCTCCTTACACTCCTCAACACAATGGTCTTGCTGAAAGAAGAAATCGTACTTTGCTTGATATGGTGAGAAGCATGCTGAAAGAGAAGAAGCTTCCTCATAATTTATGGGGTGAAGCTGTTGCAACAGCATGTTATGTGCTCAACCGATGTCCAACGAAGAAGTTGAAGGAAATAGTTCCTATTCAAAAGTGGACTGGAGATAAGCAAAGTGTTAGTCATTTGAAGGTGTTTGGTTCTGTTTGTTACAAACATGTTCCAGAAGCTAGAAGACAGAAGCTGGATGATAGAAGCAAAGTTATGTTATTGGTGGGGTACCACAGTACAGGTGCGTACAAGCTCTATTGTCCAGAGACTAATAGAATTGAATTCAGCAGAGATGTCATTGTGAAGGAATTAGAAATTTGGGATTGGAACAAAACTCAATCCAACTCTGATGTGATATTCCTTGAAGGAGACTCTGAACGAGATTCAGACTCTGAAGGTGATTCAGGCTCTGACGGTGATTCAGGCTCTGACGGTGATTCAGGCTCTGAAGGTGATTCAGACTCTGAAGGTGGTCCTGAAGGAGACTCTGAAGGTGGTCCTGAAGGAGACTCTGAAGGTAGTCCTCAAGGAGAGTCTGAAGGTCAAGGCTCTGACGATGAAACCTCTGAAGGAAATCATGTGGAACAAGATCAAAGACCACAGAGAATCAGAAGCATTCCAAGAAGGTTTGCAGGGTTTGATATGCTGCAAGACACTGAAGTAGACTCTGAGGGAGAAGTTATTCAGTGTGCTATGTTAGTAGACTCTGAACCCGTGAGTATAGAAGAGGCTCTTAAGCAACAAGTCTGGTTGCAGGCCATGAATGAAGAACTTGATGCTATCAAGAGAAACAAAACTTGGAAGCTATCAGAACTTCCAAAAGGCAAGAAAGCCATCAGTGTCAGATGGGTTTTCAAGCAGAAGCTAAAGCCAGATGGATCAATTGGCAAATACAAAGCAAGGTTAGTAGCAAGAGGATTCCTGCAGAAACCTGGGCTAGATTATTTTGAAGTGTTTGCACCTGTAGCACGACATGAAACAATTAGACTGGTAATTGCAATAGCTGCTAACAGGAATTAGCCTCTGATGCATTTAGATGTGAAATCTGCATTTCTGAATGGTCCATTACAAGAGGAGGTATATGTGTCACAACCTCCTGGTTTTGAGAAAAAGAATCAGGAAGGGATGGTGTATAGATTACATAAAGCCTTGTATGGATTGAAACAGGCACCCAGAGCCTGGAATATGAAGATTGATTCTTTCTTCAAGAAGCATGGGTTTCAGAAATGTGAATTGGAGTATGGTGTTTATGTTCAACACACTTCAGAAGGCAATATGATTCTGGTATGTTTATATGTTGATGACATATTGCTGACAGGAAGCTCTGAACAAGAGATAGCTAAGTTCAAGAAGGCTCTGATGAATGAATTTGAGATAACAGACCTTGGTAAAATGAGTTACTTTCTAGGGATGGAATTTATGTACTCTGAGAAAGGAATCATTTTACATCAAATGAAGTATGAACTTGAGCTTCTGAAGAGATTTAAGCTGGAAAATTGCAAAATTGCAATTACACCTTCTGATACCAATCAGAAGCTGGACTCAGATTCTGATGGAGAGGATGTGGATGCTACAACCTTCAAACAGTTGGTTGGTTCTCTAAGGTATTTGTGCAATACCAGACCTGATATTTGCTATGCAGTTGGAATGGTTAGCAGATTTATGAGCAAACCAAAATGGTCCCAATACCAAGCTGCTGTCAGGATTTTGAGGTATATAAAGGGAACTCTGAAGCATGGTGTGCTATTCCCTTCTGAAGGAAAGACTGAATCAGAGCTTCTGAGCTACTCAGACTCTGATTGGTGCGGAGATAGGGTTGATAGAAGAAGTACTTCTGGGTACTTGTTTAAATTCCTGGGAGGTCCTATTTCTTGGTGCTCCAAGAAGCAACCTGTTGTGGCTCTATCAACCTGTGAAGCTGAATATATTGCAGGCGCTCTGACTGCATGCCAAGCTGTGTGGATTCTGAACTTGCTACAGGATATGAAGATTAAGGTAAACAAGCCTCTGAAGCTGATGATTGATAACAAGTCTGCAATCAATCTTGCCAAGAACCCAGTGCTGCATGGGAGAAGCAAGCACATTGAGACCAAGTATCACTTCTTAAGGAATCAGGTTCAGAATGGAGTGTTAGAAGTTGTGCATTGTAGCACTCAGAAGCAGCTGGCAGACGTGATGACAAAGGCAATCAAGACTGACCAATTTCTTCGTTTGAGGGATGGAATTGATGTTGTTAGCTTTGTGTAAATATAAATTAAGGGATGGTGTTAGAAGTAATTTATATTTAAGGGTATTTTAGTATTTTACTATGTTGTTTTTATGACCTAGTCCTTGTGTATAAATAGGAGTAGTGATATCATCATAGAAGTTAGTGCCTTTATTATTCTTCTTGTAGCCGTCATTTTTCAAGTTCATTAATACATTCTCTTTTCTATTCATTTATCATCTTTGTGCACCAACACTCTTACTTTCAGACAAAACAGTGGACTTAACTTGATCAATCGACTACCTTCCAATCTCAAATCCCAGACATGCACTCCACAACATATTTGACACAAACATAATGAAATAACATGTTCACTTCATAAACTGATAACAAGTAAGAAAATGATTAATCCTGCACATAGAATTTAAATTAAAAAGTTATAATTATATGATGATAAGAAGATGCGGAGAAGAGAAAAAAAACTAGCATACATCTTCTCACATTCTTCATTTAACAACTGCCATTGCTCCAAAAAAGAAATATTCATTTAACAACTATAAGCATGATTTTTGTGTGTGTGGAGGTAATATAAGAAATTGACCTATAAAAAAGAAATATAATATTAGAAGAAATTTACCTATGACATAGAATATTTCAAATTTAAATACAACCACTCAAAAAACTTACCTTTCAAACATATTCTTCATGATAACAAATCATATTGATTGTATAGAGAAAATGTGGATCTGGTAGCTTGGCTTTAATTATAATTACATGCTATGTCTCTTTAATTTGTTCATCTTTACCAGCTTCTGCTTCAATGTACTTGAAGTGAGTATCGGGATTCTCTCTAAAAAAAATACAAAATACAAAGAAAAAACTATAAAAGTGAAAAAGAAATAGAAAGGTTAAACCAACCATTCATTTCCATTTGCTATGTAGTGATTTAAATTCAAGTCTTGGCTAACTAACAAATAAGCAATACAATTTCCTAAAATTGATCAAAACGGCATATATCTTTGAGTTAGTCAAGATATCCACTTCAAGCACTTCTAATAATGATCGAGTTAGACAAGATACCATTGATTTTTAGAACAAGACTACATGTCTATCATACTTAGCAGCACAAATCAAAACAACAAAATTTAACTAATCAGTTAAACTATGTTCATGCGTGTCCCTCAAGGCTCAACATTTGATATTTTCAAACCATATCAGTTTATTCAAATTTCTCTAAATAAATATAAGACTTATGAAACACAATTGATTAAGAAGTATAGCTATGAAGTAGTTTGCAATGAAGACTTGACTTAAGAAGTATTATTTTGAACGCTGAAAATTATACATTGGATAGCTATATATATGCTGTCATAAGTCAAAACTACACAAGTATAATCATACTAAGGCGTGCATACCTCTAAGCTATGTAAGACTTTTGTCTAACTTTCAATTCATTTTTTATCGGAAGACATAGCTGCTAAGGTTTATATGAATCATCTAGGAGAAAAAGCTGCATTTGTTAACTTACTAAACCATATCACAAATCACCTACACAAAGTGAGTGGCAATCATTATGAACACATATAAAGATTGTGGCAATCAATATACAGGGATTATTGTCTGAACACAAAGTTTTTCCTATAAGAATAAGAACTATGTATCATCTAAATACATGCCACTAGAAATGTGAATTATAGAATCAATCCAATAAGTATAATCTAATTCTACCGCATACAGTAAAGGGAATTTGGTGAACAAATTCAGTAACCAGAATTCAATTTTTGCAAAACCTAATGAATTCAATTTGTGCAAAACCTAAACACGAAATTCATAGCGTTCAAATCAAATCCAAAGCATAATTAGTGAAAAGGAACTAAATTAGAGCGTTGAAGTTTAACTTACACTGCAATCGGAGAAGAAACAGAGGACAACATCAAATTCCAACAAAGAATAACAACCGCGAGAGGATCAAGTCCATGTTGGAGCGAAATGTATCGAGGAGAGTAAGATTGCAGCGAGATCGTGAACGGAGCAAGAGCAGAGCGAGATCGTGAACGGAGAGAGAGATTGTGAACGGAGGGAGATCGAGAGCGATTTCACCATATAGATCGTGAATGGTGTTCTTAGCTGATTCGTTTTTTCTGAATGGGAAGTAGATTTGGGATTTTTTTACTCTTTGCGCAAGTTTTGGGGGTTTAGGAAGTGAGAAAAAATTTCACTAATGAAATTGAAAATCTAGTGGTCTTCATTAATTTGAGTTATTTTTAATTGGTTTCAGTGAAAATGGGTAACACTTTTAGCAAATGTTACCTGAAAAATGTTACTAAAAGCTAAATATGTAGTAGTGAGGACCCATGACCCACTACTGTGTACTGCCAAATCCAAATGTAATATATGAGAATTACTTCTCCCTTCCCTCTCACACGAGCCCTCCAGCCTTCCAATACCAATGTACCACCCCTTGCAACGTAAGATGCAAGTGTGTAAATAGTAAAAATTGTATAAAAAAATAGTTTGCACTCTCGCATTCTAAGATGTGAACTATTTTTTTCAAATTTGACACCCTTAAATTTGCTACTTAAATAGCTAGAATGTATTTTTAAAATTTTCGGTGGCGGACGAGGACTTCCAAAAGAAAGTAATTTACGTAATATATTGTTTTACTGTGACCCACTTACTACTGGCCACTCCACGATACAAGGCCCAAAAAAAAAACTAGTGAGTATAAATCATTGACATTAAATAAAAAAATTCACACATACATACAGAAACTATATAGACATAGTACCCTTACTCTCACCTCATACATGAGAGAGGAAATCAATTCCACAATGGCAGAGTTTGTCATTTGGGTAAATTTGTACTAGGATTCGGCCTCTGGGCAGCGACGGATTTGGGTTTCCTGCAGTTTACCATACAGTTTAATGTTGTATTGAATCTGGACCACATATTTTATATCGGACGGTTTAAATTATATATACTCTAAAATAATCCTGACCATTCAATCAGATTGGACGGTCCACACTATAACTGTGTTAACACACTTATAATCTTTTTTCGGTCAGTGACCGAACGTCTTCATAATGAAATACTCATAATTTTGTTTTGAGGAAATTACACTCATGCTTGAATTATACAATGCTCCTTTAAGAATTAAACTTATATTTCTTCAAAAGAATTAAACTTGCATTATACTTTGAACTGTTTTAACATATAGAAATATGTCTACAATAATAATCTTCGTGAGCATAGTTTTTATCGGTAAACTAAAGGTATTCTTTACTCCATGTATAACTGTAAAGATTAATCCCTTAAGATAATTGTGATTTATTTAAAAAGTTGACTTCTCTTAATAAATATTTTTTCATACGCATCTGTCTGGAATCAAACTCATGACCAAATGGATAAGAGACTCAAATAAAAGAAAATCTTAGTCTATCTATGAGCATAGTTCAATTGGCCGTAGAAATATTACAATATAAATGAGTTAAATTTAAAAGTATCTACTTATTTATCTTATATGGTCAAATTTTAATCACTAAACTATTTAGAAAAAAAATTATATTATTACAATTAACAGTTTCTTTTGATTATTGAAGAGATGAAGTTTATTTCTGTTTAACAATAATTAATCTCTGTTAATAATCTATTGGTCGCACAGGTGTGGATTATATCCTTCTAATCAAATTTCTTCTTCGATCTCTTAAAAGTTACTTAAGAGGTATATAATTTACATTAATATTTTCATAATAGTATTTTTGATTATTTTATTCCGCTTCATCAGGATACGACAGTCCTCACACTACTGTGTAAATAAAAAAATTCACACATACATACATACATAAACTATATAGACATAGTACCCTTACTCTCACCTCATACATCTACTACTAATCATAGACAAAAATATGTTGAGTCAATTACTTTATTGTCCTTGATAGAATTTTTTTCCTGTTTTTTTTACTATGTAAAATGAGGGATAGAATTGTCTTAAATGAGCATATCTTCCCATATTCAACCTCACACAAATTTTGCACCGGTTTCCCATTTTACCCTGCTTCAATTAAACTAATTCGTATTATTACCAAAAAGATGGAAAGGTCAAATCAGGTTTTTTCCATAAAGTCATGCATGCCAACTCATAGCAAATTGGTTTCTTGGAGGGAGATAAAGCAGTACTTCCTACAGTAGGCTATGTTGATTGGACTATTGCTTTAATTCAAATTCAAAAAATTCACTCTATTCATAAATTTATACATTATCTTTCATTTCAACTTTCAAATTCAATTCCATCTTCTTTTTCTCTGCTAGCTTTTTTCATCTCCTCATATTTTCTAATCTCTATATTTTTTTTCTTCATTTTGCAGCAACAAAGATCAAGTAAAATGGTTTAATGGCAAAGGTTAGAAAATGCAAACAAGAAAAAATAAAGAAACATAAGAGTAAGTAAACATTCTCATATATTTGATTTTTTATTTCCCTTGCAGTTATGCATTCTTATTTTGAGTTCATCTACAATATATTTTACATCATGATTTCTAAAAACTTTTAACTTTAAAAGTTGATCGTGTCTTGATTTAAACAACTTCTAAATAAATAAATAACTGAAGAACTAATTTGTCCAGATCTTCACAAAATTATTCTTTTTACTAAATAATATAATCAAATTCTAAATTGTACTTTGTATGTTAACTAATATTTTTAAATCTTCAAAAAAAAAAATATGGTTTTTATTTTGACTATTGAAATTTTTTATCTAAAATAAAAGACCAGAAAAAATAAAAAAAAAATACTAGAAAAATCCCAGCAAAAAATTATAGAAAGCCAAAAAAGAAAAAAATAAATAAATTGAGGACAAAATAAATGAATCCAAATCAACTATATTTACTGTCCTTCATCACTTCATTATCTTTTATAATAATATTTTCTATTATTTTCCTTTATTTTAACATATCTCAAAGAAGAAAAGAAGAGAGATTTTGTTGGGATAACAAAAATTTGCAGCTTTCTTTTATTCTTGTGGTTCATGACATCCAAAGTACAGGTTATTTTTCAAATCTAGAGCTCAACAAAAGAACCATAAGTTAAAAAGTAACTACATTAAGAATAAAAATAAACAGATACAAGAACTCTAAAGAAGCTTTCTTCATCAAACTTATTTTTCATAAAAATAGAAGTATGTCATTATTTCACCATAAAAATACAAAAGAAAAATTACAGTTTTTGAAATATAAAATGTTGAGATTCAAAGACTAAATCACCATTTATTGTTGTTTTTGTTGTTGCATATATGATAGAAAGTAGAGAAGAACAAGGTGGTTACAAACAAGTCCAAAAAATAGCTTACATGATATAAAAATTACGGTACAACTCCATGGATGAAATAAGAAAGAAAGAAAGCATGAGATGTACTAACAGAAGGAATTAAATTAATTTCTGATATGGTGATGACGATTTCCGGCATGGTGGCTATAGTTTTTGGCGCGGTTGTTACAATTTTTGGCAAATCTTGTCTGGATCTTAATTTTTCTTTGTGTTTTGTAGATGAGAAGGAGGACACATGCTGTTATGGTGATGATTTCTTAAAAGGTGTGTGTGGTGATCAAAATCTAGATCTAAAACTTTTGGAACTTTCACTCTAACAACACCAAAAAAGGAAAATAGAAGAGAAAGATGAAGAAGAAGGTTCAATAGGAAGATAGAGTATGGGATTTGATGGTAGGAAAATCAAGTTGTAGGCATTGGATTTGGTGGCCGGCGGATAGGGTTTGTTTTTGGGAGAAAGCTTCTCAAAATCTTTGTTGTAGAGAAAGAAAGAAATTGACCAATGTGGACTTAAAAAAGATATACGTAAAAGAAAAAGAGAATGAAGGATATGGACTTAAAATAAAATTCAATCTAATCTATGGACTTCAAAATAAAATTTAATTGAGTTAATTTTCAGTTTTTAATACAATTAAATTAAGATGGGAATTGGAGAAAGACTTCTCAACAAAAAATAATTTTATTTTATTTTTTTACAGAAAAAAGTTAGAATGCATCAAAACTCAAAAGAAATAAAAAGCTTAATTACATATTTCATCTCATATATCTATTTTAGATTTTAATTTGATCTTTTATATTTTAAAAATTTAAAATTAATCTTTTTAGTAAAAATTTTGATCTGCATTAGATGTCAGTTTTGGAATCAAGTGGTTTCAGTAGTCTCCCGACCATTCTCTCATTTTAGATAGTACTAACTAATGATTTTTTAAAAAAATAATAGTAGTCTTTTTTTTAATGGTATTTAAGATATGTATTTCATTTGATTTAATATTTTTAACAGTGTCATGTTTCTTTTCAAAAACTAAAAAAAAAAATAATGTCAATGTTTATTTTACTATCAATTTTAGTTAAGTTTACATATTTTTTTATTTATATATATTTCATTTTATAGTCAAGAATTTTGGCCGTATCGTATCTTAAATTTTAAATGTGTATTGTCGTATCTTTATCATATTAAGTACATTGGTTTCTTAAGAATCCGACTAGAGCGGTTCATTTTAGTATATAAAGTAAAGTGACTATTATAATCTTTTGGTTAATTAATAACAAAATTGTCGGAACGGACCAACTTATGCAAACGTTGGAAATGAAAGGATCAAATTGAAACTTTTTAAACGTAAGGTACAAAATTAAAACCTAAAATAAACATAAAGAAGCTAATGTGTAGTTTTGTCTTATTTAAAATTATTTGAAGTAATATGATTAAACTAACCCTCGAACCCGATTAAATTGGTGGTGAAAGTCAGTAAAAATAAAAATAATTTGAAGTAACAATATAATACTATCAAATTTAATTTATGACATAAGTATTAATCAACTTACTCAATAATCTATATGTCTTCACGTGCTTCTTAACGTAGATAGAGTGCACTTTCAATTTGCAGAGAATCTTCTAACATATCCTGTGGTTTTAGGCTTACTAACACCAATGTGAAGTGGCAATAAATATTCCTTTTGATCTAAAAAAAGTTATTTTTTAGATTCATTCAAAAAATTATGTATCTAGACTATAATATAAACTAAATACATTAATCTTTGAATGAATTTAAAAAGTAATTTTCTTCTTATATTATAGACTAGAGGGAGTAAATTAGTAATGTAGTTGTCTTTTATGGTGCGTTTGGTTTGAGGGAAAGAAATAGAGATGAAAGAGAATTGCAGGAATTTGAACATACATCAGTCCAAGTTCATACATTAGTTTCCGCAAATATGGTGATAAATAAATTAATGTACCTTATAGCGGATAACGTTATAGCAAATAACCTAACTAATTTAATTATTTCACTTTCAAAATATAGTATTTTAAATTTATCTGCTATAAGTTGCACTAATTTTTCTGGAAATATTATAGCGATTTCGTAAAACTATAAACATGCTTTTACTTTGATTTTTATTAGAGACAAATATAGGATTATTTATACTAAGTAAGGGTGATCGTATTCAAACCAATCCAAAAGTAAACCACAAACCGAACTAATCTAAACCGAAAACCGCAATTGGTTTGGATGGCATTTCAATTCTCATGCGCTAACTTCACACATTTTTATAATTTTTTTTTGGCTAAACTACATATTTGGTCCCTTACGTTTATTTTAGGTTTTAATTTGGTCCCTTACGTTTAAAAAGTTTCAATTTGGTCCCTTACGTTATCAACGTTTGCATTAGTTGGTCCCTTCCGTCAGATTCCACTGTTCCACTGTTTCAATTGGACACGTGTCAACGTGTCCCGGTGTCCACGTGCCAATCCACGTGTGCAAACCGTCTGCCACGTAAGCAAACCGTCTGCCACATGTGCAAAAACTGACGGAAGGGACCAAATTGAAACCTAAAATAAACGTAAGGGACCAAATTGAAACTTTTTAAACGTAAGGGACCAAATTGAAACCTAAAATAAACGTAAGGAACCAAATATGTAGTTTAGCCTTTTTTTTTATAAAACATTATTTCATCCGTTCTAAAATATAAGTCGTTTTGACCATATTACACTGTTCTTGGTGAACATTTATAGGGGTTACAAAGTACTTTACAGTATAATGAAATTTGTCTAAGAATGATAGAAAATTATTGGTCCCTTTTCTTCTCAGTCCAGGTCCTATTTATAGACATAATGTTAAGATATTTTGATCAAATAACTACCCTGCACATAGTGGGATACATGAGTGGTGGGCGGTTACTTTAATATTTAGTGGGGAACATGGGATGATGTGTGGAGATGATGGGAACATTTTTCCCGCACGTTTGTGTTGATCATATTTGGGCCGTTTCATTTCTTTATTTGGGCTTTTAGTAATGCTGAAATCCATGACTGGTTCACTATCCAAACAGTTATTCCTTCCGGCGAGGTTGCCGCCTTTCGGACGTGGCGCCTTGATGTTGTCTTTCCCGCCTAGTTTCCAATTTTGAATTATATGGGTTGGAAAGTTGGGCTATCTTGCTATTGGGCCTATGCTATTTATTTTTCGGCCCTAGTCCAGTCCACAGCCCCCCAAGCACGAGGCTCAAAGAGGCGAAGTGGTGATAATGGTAGGACGTGAGGAAATAATCGTCCCCTACTTCGTCTTTATTGCATAATAACTTCTATAAATTTTCTTTGTAGTTGAGTCATGGATTCTTCTGCTCCTTGCTTAGAAATCTCGTCTCGCCTCGCCTTGGGCGTGCTTGCCTCTTTTGGCGTCATCTCTTCGGTGATCATTGGCGATGTGGCGTTGCTCTGCATCGCCCCCTCTTTTGTTGGCTTGTACTTCTGTCTTTTTGCTGCATATTAATTTTTTGTTTCCCTTCGGTGTTTTTGACAATCTTGAAGGATTATTCAATTCATATAGTAGTGAGAATCAAGGTAAAACATAAACAATGGAAGAGTGACCGGATTCATATGTAATAACACAGATTCATCCATGGTGGCTTTAATATACTTCGATTATAGAAAGAAATAGATAAATTGATAAATTTTATCAAGGCGAGCTAGAATGATATCACCTGAGTTATGCTAAAATACTGGTGCCATAGAGAAGATGGTGGGCCGACTCGCCCTAGAGAAAATAATGTGGCGACGTGGTGGTGTTTTCTTTTCTTTTTCAGAGTGATCATAGGCGACTTAACATTGTTGGACCACTTTCTTTTTTCTTTGCATTTTGTATCTTGACTTCAATAAATAAATTCCATGATTTTGAATGAGTCCTTTTTGCATCTATCGCCCTTGGGCGACTTCGCCGCGAATCTCTTTTGTTTATGGCGTTTTGGACGATAATCTGTTTATTCAAGATAATAATCTGTTTATAATAAAAGTAATGTGTTTGAATTACCTTTATTCGCTTTTTGTGGCGGTTGAGTTTTTTGGGCGTCTTCTATTTGTGAGGTTGCGCCATGATCTCTTTGACCTGCATTTTTCTTTCTCTTTTTTGGACGCCCCCCACTCAAAGGTTTAAAGGGTAACGCCTCAGAATTTCAACCTTATTTTAATTTTTTGGACGCCCCCCACTCAAAGGTTTAAAGGGTAACGCCTACGCCCCCCACTCAAAGGTTTAAAGGGTAACGCCTCGGAATTTCAACCTTATTTTAATTTTTTGGACGCCCCCCACTCAAAGGTTTAAAGGGTAACGCCTCGGAATTTCAACCTTATTTTAATTTTTTGGACGCCCCCCACTCAAAGGTTTAAAGGGTAACGCCTCGGAATTTCAACCTTATTTCAATTTTTTGGACGCCCCCCACTCAAAGGTTTAAAGGGTAACACCTCGGAATTTCAACCTTATTTTAATTTTTTGGACGCCCCTCACTCAAAGGTTTAAAGGGTAACGCCTCGGAATTTCAACCTTATTTTAATTTTTTGGACGCCCCCCACTCAAAGGTTTAAAGGGTAACGCCTCGGAATTTCAACCTTATTTCAATTTTTTGGACGCCCCCCACTCAAAGGTTTAAAGGGTAACGCCTCGGAATTTCAACCTTATTTTAATTTTTTGGACGCCCCTCACTCAAAGGTTTAAAGGGTAACGCCTCGGAATTTCAACCTTATTTTAATTTTTTGGACGCCCCCCACTCAAAGGTTTAAAGGGTAACGCCTCGGAATTTCAACCTTATTTTAATTTTTTGGACGCCCCCCACTCAAAGGTTTAAAGGGTAACGCCTTGGTATTTCAACCCATTTCCGTCGCATCCAACCCGTAAGATTTAAGGATAGCGCCGTTTCTTTTTCTGATGTTTCCTACTCGTAAGATTTACGGATAACGCCATGGTGTTTCAACTCGTTTCCGTCGTATCCAACTCGTAAGATTTAAGGATAGCGCCATTTCTATTTCTGACGTTTCAACTCATAAGATTTACGGATAACGCCATGGTGTTTCAACTCGTTTCCGTCGTATCCAACTCGTAAGATTTAAGGATAGCGCCGTTTCTATTTCTGACGTTTCCAACTCGTAAGATTTACGGATAACGCCATGGTGCTTCAACCTCATTTTTTTTTCTTCTGATTGTAAATATATGCATCCGTTCCTCATAAACCCAAATTTGGAATAGTGGGCCTCACTAAAAATTGTTCAGATTTACCGCCTTTGCCTTTTGCTCTGCACTATGATCAACTTGGTACTTTTATTAGTTACAATAATCATTATATTCATCACTATTTTGTGCACCCGTGATAGTAATTTGCAAATTACCATTACCATTACCATTATGATGATTGACTAGTTTTAAATACAAGTATATGTCTGCATCCATATAACGCAAATATAATATATGATAGATATTTGAATGAAACATGTGCTGCCATCCAAAAAGCATATAGTTAACAAGGACAGGGTAACAAATTGAGAATCTATCACATGAACATTATTTAAACAAAAATTTTATCATTCAAAAAACAATGATAACTCATTAAAGACAATGATAACTCATTAGCTCACTGCATTCATGTTACTGAACCTCTACAACATAACAACGGAACTTATTAAACTTATAGCGACATGATTAGTTATTTACTTGAGCAATGGTATTTACGCGATATGAAGTTACCACATAGCATGAGTTTAACCACGCATTACATCATTTATGGAAACAAGTTTCAATTGATATGCACAATGGTTTAGGTAAAGAAAATGCTAAAGATAGAACCTGGTTCAAGTCTCAGCTTGTGTGCTCTGTTTTCACAAAACAATTACATGATTTTGACGGTGATGATGTCCATGTTCGAAACACGATAAGCGAAGTTGCATCAACAACAGTTGGTAGCGAGACGACGATGTTGGACGGCGACAATGGTTCGGCGAGATGGGGAGTTTAGATCCACGTCATTGATTAAACATAATCAAGCCTCAAACCTTTATCACTGGAGTACACTGATTGCTTTGCAAACTAATTTTCTTGATGCGCTACAACCCCATGGATTCACAACTTTAATTCGATTGCGTCATAGCCGCAGCTTCTCAATAGTAACAAACTTTTGTTGGCGACGACATCCATGTTTGAGCCAGCGCTCTTATGCTTGGACGAGGTTGCAGCGGCAATGAATGGCGGCGACGTCGGACAGCGAGTCGACGATACCAATGCAGACATCATTGTTCAATTGTGGAAGCGACGATAAAGGAGAAAAACTTCTCTATCGGGATTAACTTCCTTTGTCATCTTTGTGTTCTGTGATCGCCTCTTGGAAGAGTGTTGTGCTCAAAGTGTTTTGCCCATGTAAGAACACACAAACAAATGTTATAAAAAGTAGAGGTAGAGTCTTGGAAGAGTGTTGTGGCAAACTAAAATTAGTGAAGTATGCTTTACTATTTTTGTAAAGGAAAGATTTGCCGTAAAAATATATTTTGTTAACAGCTAGTTTATATCCTAAAGTCCTTCACTGATAATGGAGTACATTATTAATCATCATAAAATAATAACACTATATGAGGAGAACTGTAAAGAATAATGGTGCTGATAAAAGGTAGCAGCACACATTATAATTAGTTGCTAAAATTATGAGAACTAGATGATGATAATGATAGTGCATATGAATTGAGAATGTATCCTGTTAAATAGGAATTAAGTTGCTACATAGTACACATTGGTTGTTCCTCAAACATTAAAAACATGATGAATGATAACTAGATAACGTCAGGAATCACTATAATTGTGAAATATCAGTATGAGAGTCCGAAAACTAATTTATTCAATATCTAAAGATGACTTCATGTTGGTATGCAATATTGGTGACAGGATACATCATGTATATAGCAAATCCGAGCATTCTAATTGGATGTATATAGCAAATCCAAGCATACTGATTTTAACCTTCTAATCTATATTATAAAACAAACATAGCAAATCCAAGCATGTATATAGCAAATCTATATTATAAAACTTGGACATTATAATTGGATGTAAAAACCCAAGCAAACATAGTGATTTGGCATCTTTAAAAGTCTAATAGAAAAAATATATGAATCACCGAGGGAGAATTGAATTTATAAGAATTGGAATTATAGCACAATTTACTATACCCTTTGCTTGTTAATGTTATTTGATTCACGTTGTGCATCCCTTTCCTTCTTTTTCCACCGTTTCAAGCGTATTGGGCTGGCGACCATGATGTATCACCATAATTCTCCAAATTTGTTGCTTAGATGTGATTCAGGTGTGATCGTCATAAAAAACTTGAGGCCAGGAAACGTTTTACCGGGCCCCACGGTGGGCGCCAAAATGTTCCGGTGAACATATATAGGGGGTTACAACGTACTTTACAGTATAATGAAATTTGTCTAAGAATGATAGAAAATTATTGGTTCCTTTTCTTCTCAGTCCAGGTCCTATTTATAGACATAATGTTAAGATATTTTGATCAAATAACTACCCTGCACATAGTGGGATACATGAGTGGTGGGCGGTTACTTTAATATTTAGTGGGGAACATGGGATGATGTGTGGAGATGATGGGAACATTTTTCCCGCCCGTTTGTGTTGATCATATTTGGGCCGTTTCATTTCTTTATTTGGGCTTTTAGTAATGCTGAAATCCATGACTGGTTCACTATCCAAACGGTTATTCCTTCCGGCGAGGTTGCCGCCTTTCGGACGTGGCGCCTTGATGTTGTCTTTCCCGCCAAGTTTCCAATTTTGAATTATATGGGTTGGAAAGTTGGGTTATCTTGCTACTGGGCCTATGCTATTTATTTTTGGGCCCTAGTTCAGTCCATACACAAATTAAGAAATGTAGTCAATGTTGCATGGAAAAAAGAAATTATGAGTTGGTTTACAAAAATGTCCTTCATTAATGATATGAAAAGGATAAATTAAAGAATTGAAAGAAGAGAGAGTAATAAATAGTTAATGGTATATAGAAAAAATAGCATTAAATGTTTCATTGGTATCGTAAACCGACTTATAATTTGGAACAAATCTTTTTCCAAAACGACTTATATTTTAGAACAGAAAGGGTACTATTTAAAGGCTTAAAGAGTACCCATATAACACCATTTAGCATTTGTCTTTTTTTATATATAATTTTGGAAAGATATCTGGTAGTTGCATTTCATTTATCACTGCATTGAACATTGAAATTGCCTGCAAAAAAGAAAGTCTATGTGCATAGTAGTTAGGCTGATTGATAAGTACAATATACGCTACAATGTATAGCTACTAACTATACTCCTATGCAATGTAGATGTGCATTGAACTATGAGATTGTCTCAAAAAAATAAAATTATACTGATAAAGTATAGTAATTTCTCTTTCTTTTTTTTTTTTTTTTCCAAACGCCACTTGCTGTGGATTAAACATACTGATTATGGACAATGCTAATAAAATATTAAGAGATTACTCCATCCGCGTAAACAAAAAATACTGCATTCAATTTTATTCATCTTTACACAAAATAATTATTTATCTCAAATGAATGAGTTAAAATATTATCATCACAAGCAAATTAGTTTTTGTTTGGAACTAACACGAAATTAATTTAAACATAGAGTTAATGTTTCTCATTGATACATAAAATGAGAATTTAATTGTTTCAATAAAAATTTGTATTTGTAAATGAGAAGTAAGAATAATCCTAAAGTTATAGAAAAAAGTTCAACTGAATTTTTTTTTCATTATTATACAAAATAAATAATTGTCCCAAATGACTTAGATAAAATATCGCCATCCCAATTAAATTAGTTTTTGTTTGGAACTAATACGAGACTAATCCAAACATAGAGCTAATGTTTCCCATTGATGCATAAAATGATAATTTAATTGTTTTGATAAAAATTCGTAAGTAAAATGAGAAGTAAGAATAATCCTAAAGTTATTGAAAAAATTCATCGGAAACAAGTATTCATTATTATACAAAATAAATAATTGTCCCAAATGAATTAGTTAAAATATCGCCATCACAAGTAAATTAGTTTTTCATTGATGCATAAAATGGAAACTTAATTGTTTTGATAGAAATTCGTATGTGTAAATGAGAACTAAGCATAATCTCAAAGTTATTGAAAAAGCCCAACAGAAACAAGTATTCATTAATATAAGAAATAAATAATTTTCTCAAATGAATAAGTTAAAATATCATCATCAAAAGTAAATTATTTTATGTTTGGAACCAATAAGAGACTAATCCAAACGTTGAGCTAATGTTTCTCATTGATGCATAAAATAATAACTTATTCTGCCAGTTTAGTCACATGTGACAGACGATTTGCATATGTTGACAAACACGTTGACATTTCGACACATGTCAAATTGAAACGGTGTTAATAACAAAACTGACTGAACAGACCAACTTATGCAAACGGTGGAAATGTAAGGACCAAATTGAAATTTTTTAAACGTAAAAGACAAAATTAAAACCTAAAATAAACATAAAGAAACAAATGTGTAGTTCAGTCTTATTTACAATTATTTGAAGTAATCAGATTAAATTGACTCCTGAATCAGATTAAACTGGTGGTGAAAGCCAATAAAAATAAAAATAATTTGAAGTAACAATATAATACTATCAAATTTTTTGACATAAGTGCTATTCATCTTATTCTTACTCAATAATCTATTCCTTCGCGTGCTTTTGAACATAAATAGAGTACACTTTCAATTGGCAGAGAATCTTTAACATATATCATGTGCTCATAAAAAATTCTAAAATATCCACGGCACAAGTTGTCGCTGATAAGAATTTTAAAATAATTTTTATATATGGGACATTTATTCAAATAATTTGTTAATGCATCTTTAAAAATCAGGGACACAATTATACGAGTCTATAGAACAGATCCTGTTAATATATAAAATACGGGACACCTACGCATGGAAGATCTTGTTCATAAATATTCATCTTTACCCAAAATAAACATTTGTCCCAAATAAATTAGTTTTTTTTACACAACCAAAATAAATTAGTTAAAATATTGTCATCACGAGTAAATTAGTTTTTGTTTGGAATCAACACGTGACTAATCCAAACAAAGAGCTAATGTTTTCTCATTGATGCATAAAACTGAGAAGTAATTATTTTCATAAAAATCGTATGTGTAAATGAAACGTAAGAATAGTCCTAAAGTTATTGGAAAAAATAAATTCTCCCCAAGTATTTATTTTTCCGTGAAATAAATATTTCTACCAAATCACTTGGTTAAAAGATCATCATGTGTAAATTAGGTTTTGTTTGGTACCAACACGAGACAAATCCAAACATTGAATTAATGTTTCTCATTGATGCATAAATTTAGGAGTAATTAGTTTTTTCTTCTTTTCTAAAAATATGTATGTGTAAATGAAATGTAATTAGAATAGTCCCAAAGTCATTGAAAGAAGTCACGGGAAACAAATATTCATCTTTACACAAAATAAATATTTGTTCCAAATGAATTAGTTAAAATACTGTCATCACAAGTAAATTTATTTTTGTTTGGAACCAACACTAGACTAATGCAACTATTGAACTAATGTTTTTTATTGATGAATAAAATGAGAAGTATTTGCTTTATAAAAATCCGTATGTGTATTTGAAAAGTAAGAAAAGTCATAAAGTTATTTAAAAAATTCACGGGGAATAAGTATTCATCTTTACACAATAGATATTTGGCCAAATACTTTTTTATCTGTATCACAGCACCTCTCCAATGCAACACCCCCACGAACCAACGACCCCGACGAAATCAAACGCGCGTCCGTGCGTAAGCACCCCCACATTAAGAACAAAATTTAATTATATTTACACGGGAGACCAAGTTGTTGGTGTTTGAAAAGTTAAATAATTATTATACACGTGGAATAAGTTATTGTTGATTAAAAGTTTAAATTAATTGTTTTACACGGGCCTAAATCCTTGAAATTGAAACTTTTAAATTAACTATTATACATGTGGAATAAGTTGTTGTTGATGAAATTTTTTAATTAACAATTATATATGAAGAACAAATCGTTGTTGATGAAAAAAATTTATTAACTATATTATATACGGGGAACAAGTTGCTGCTGAGAAAATTTAATTAACTATAATACATTAAGAACAAAATATAATTATATTTATACGGGAGACCAAGTTGTTGGTGTTTGAAAAGTTAAATAACTACAATAAAAGTGGAATAAGTTATTGTTGATTAAAAGTTTAAATTAATTGTTTTACACGGGCCTAAATCCTTGAATTGAAACTTTTAAATTAACTATTATACATGTGGAATAAGTTGTTGCTGATGAAATTTTTTAATTAACAATTATTTATGAAGAACAAATCATTGTTGATGAATTTTTTTTATTAACTATATTATATACGGAGAACAAATTGTTGTCGAAATAATTTAATTAACTATAATACATTAAGAACAAAATTTAATTATATATTAATTTTTTTTTCTCACCAAACATTTTTTTTCGGTATCACACGAACAATTTCGACCCAACACACACACACACACACAAACCAACGACCCCACGAAATAGAACACGCAGAACGCGCGTCCCGTGCATATGCCACCAAAATTATTGATTACGACAATCCTCTACGTGTTATGTTTGGAGAAGGTTGGAAAATATTTTGTCAACTTAATCAAATTGTCAACGGAAATCAACTCAGCTTCAAGGTTCATCGTGACATGACCTATTCCAACATACTTCTTGTCCGAATTGTCTAAAATTGTCATTCCTTCAGTCCAATTTTTGCATTTAAATTTACTTACTATGTATTGTTTTTAAAATTATGTCTTTATATTTTTCGTGTTTATTTAATTGTGTATTTAATTCTGCTTTGTTCTTATCTGTTTTTCAAATTTCGTATAATGTTATTCTGTGGAATCTTAATATATGTTTTGTACTGTAAACCATGTACTTTCCATTTATCTTTCTTTTTTTTTTTCCGAACAAATTTTGCATGCTGGAAGCTAATTTAGTATAAAACGATATTGGAAGATTGGTGTACCTCAAATCTTTTAAAAAAAATATATTAACTGTAAACGGAATACTTTCAACACAACATGAACTATTTATATAGATTTTTTCAAACCATACAACACATTTATCACAATTTTTTTAAATAAAATAAAAAATTATTATTTCATTCATTACACTTATAATAATAATATTACTTTCTTATTCAACTGCATAGACTAACTTACTTAAAATAAAAACCATATTTCAAAACAATTGCACTTTCGTATGCCAAATAAGTTTAATATAACGCGCCGAAGGCGCGTCACGCATACGCTACCAAACAAAATAACGCGCCGAAGGCGCGAAGGCAATAAGGCGCCGAAGGCACCGTCCCGTGCGTATGCACGGGTATATATCTAGTGAGAGAGGAAAGCAACTCCACAATGGTAGAGTTTGTCATTTGGGTAAATTTGTACTAGGATTCAGCCTCTGGGCAGCGACAGATCTGAGTTTCATGCAGTTTAAAAACCACACAGTTTAACGCTGTATTGAATATGGACCACAGATTTTACATCGGACGGTTTAAATTATATATACTCTAAAATAATCATGACCATTCAATCAGATCGGACGGTCCACACTGTAACTGCGTTACAGCAGGGAATCTTTTTCCGGCCAATGACCGAACGTCTTCATAATGAAATACTCATAATTTTATTTTGAGGAAATTACACTGATGCTTGAATTATACAATGCTCCTTTAAGAATTAAACTTGCATTTGCTCAAAAGAATTAAACTTGTATTATACTTTCAACTGTTTTAACATATAAATATGTCTATAATAATAATCTCTGTGAGCATAGTTTTTATCGGTCAACTAAAGGTATTCCCTGCTCCATGTATAACTGTAAAGATTAATCCTCTTAAAGTAATTGTGATCTATTTAAAGAGTTGACTTCTCTTAATAAATATTTTTTCATATGCATCTGTCAGAAATCAAACCCATGACCAAATGGATAAAAGGCCTAAGTAAAAAAAATCTTAGTCTATCGGTGAGCATAGTTCAATTGGCCGTAGAAATATTACAATATAAATGAATTAAATTTAAAATTATCTACTTATTTATCTTAAATGATCACATTTTAATCACTAAACTATTTAGAAAAAAAATATATTATTGCAATTAACAGTTTCTTTTGATTGTTGAAGATATGAAGTTTATTTCTGCTTAACAATAATTAATCTCTGTTAATAATTAATCTATTGGTCGCACAGGTGGATTATATCCTTCTAATCAAATTTCTTCTTCGATCTCTTAAAAGTTACTTAAGAGGTATATAATTTACATTAATATTTTCATAATAGTATTTTTTATTTTTTTTTCCGCTTCATCAGGATACGACAGTCCTCACACTTGTTGTACATGGATCCCACACGGACCCCAAACGTAATTTTGAACCGCTCAATGTGCCCCTCACTCTAACAAACCCATTGGTGAAGGAGAATGAATGAATGTGAGGATTTATTTTGAAGATGCTTTTTCTAAACTATTAACGTCAAAATGAAAGTGGGATTAGTTTAGCTATATAATCATCACTGCAACCTTCTCAAACCATCAATTACATGCCCATATTGTTGGCTTAATTCGGTGTCTTAATCATCATTATCATTCAACCTTTTTCCCACATATCTACATTCTACACAACCTTGTTTTAAGCAAAAAATCACAACCTGTCATTGTGTGCTTACGTGGCACCGGAGCATCAAAGGGCCCACGTTATTCAAGAATCTTACACGTGGTGGGTCGTAAGAGGAGAGTTAACATGCCACACTGACCCACATGGACCGTGTGGGGATGGATAATTCATTTGACATGGGCATATATATACGACAATTTCCTACTGTGATTGCATGCTTAGTAAGAAAAAACGAACTATATAGGATGTGCATGTATTGTCTCTACTTTGTACTATTCGTTGGTTAATATATTCCATTTTATTTTTCATTTTGGTTTGCAATCATCAAATATTGTTTCATAGTATATAATAACTGCACAAAATTCAGGTATAAAAAATGTCATTTATGCACCAAGAAAAAAAAAATGTCATTTTTCTCCCCTTTGCTCGTGTATTTCATTTCCCTGTGTGGCAAAGGAAATATGCTATCAACTATTAAGTATCAACCAAATGTAAATTTGTCTAAGTGTTAATGAACTTGAGCTTATTAAATCTGTGTTAAGAGTTTAATCCTTGAATATTGCGTAAGGAAAAAATTCGATTGAAAAAAAAAACTGATTTTTGCATATATTTCACTAATTTTACGATAGAAATTAGTCATTGCTAAATATGATAGAAACTTTTACATAACATATACTTTTTTCTATACAATTTTTTAATTTAAGATAACTACGCATGAATGAAAGATAAATGGACAATAAACTGCGCCGCTAAAAGCTTTCTATATAGCAAAATCTTTAAAGAAGAAAAATGAGATATATATACTATCAAAATGCGAAGAGGTTAAATAGTCATCATGTATGAATTTTTAAATACAATTTACACATTAACTTGAGAGCATCTGATGTGGAGGGAGTCCACTCTAAGGAGGAAGCTCAACTTCTAGCTAACGTCTAAAAATAAATTTATCATTATGGCACTTATATAGACCAACAAGGAAAATGCAAAATTAACAGAAATTTATAAAGCAGCATCAGTTAGAAAATTGACATTATTGCATTCGCCTCTATTCCATCTTCCTCTGTACATGATGGTCCATCTAATGAAATTGGCTCAAAATAGCCCCACACATCATCAAGTCGATCGGGTGCTATTTAAAATTTTATCCAATCAATTCTTAGTTTATCAATTTTTATTATTTTTACTATAGCAAAACTTAGGAAAGTCATTGAAAATTATGTGCAAAGAGAAAATAGACAAAATATATCGCAATTTGATACATCATCCAAACTTGAATTTAGAACTTTTTACTTCTTAACTCTTTACTTTTAGCTTAAATCAGTTGAGCTACCCACACATCCAAAATATTTGTAATTGAAAACAGATAAATACTATAAAGACAATTAAATCTCACTAACCGTAGAGCTGGATATACGAGCCAAGGTCCGCGGGTCGACCCGTTTAACCCGCAGCCCGCACGGGCTTAAGACCAAAATTTATTGGTCCGTTTATATTTTTGCCCGTGTGGGTTAGACCGTTAAAACAGTGGGTTATGTGGGTTAATTCCACGGGTTTGTGGGTTTGTCCCGTGACCCGTTTATATTAGATTTCTTGTTGTACTTTTAATATTGGTTTGGACTATTAAAGTTCTTTTTAATTTTTTGAACAAGACTAATTGAAGTTCTTATTAAATATCACTTGTGTTTATTTTATGGATTTGATGTGTGTGGAGAAATAATGGCGATGAGAACTAGTTGAATTTGATTTTGGTTGCATTACTTGCATAGAGAAGATAAATAAACTCAAAAATGTCTCACACTTTATTTTATTTAATTGTTACTTACAATTTATATGTTATAACATAAAATTATTAACAATATAGTTTTTTTAGCTTTTATTATTTCAATATTCTAGTTATTTTTTGAATAAAAAGCGAATTTTTAAATTTTTTGTAATAGTACGTGGGTTAGCCATTTTACCCCGGGGCTACGCGGACCGAACTCGGGCCTACGTAACATAACTCGTTTATATTTGCTGACGGGCTTGCTCGCCCCGTTTAATATGCGGGCTTATGGTGGCAAGTTAAATGGAGCGGATCAGCCCGCATACCCAACTCTAACTAACCGCATAGTCAAAGTTCAAGAGCCAACAACCTAAACTAGAGTCTTAAGCCTGACCAAAAAAATAAAATAATTACTAGAGTTTTAAGCATCAAAATCTTAGACAAAAAAAAGGTTTAAATTTTTTAATTACATGTATTTTTCTAATTGAGTTCAATAAAATTTAAGTAGATATTTTTATTTATTTTTCATGGCCTTGTGCAATATATTTTTTAGATATTTTAATCTAAAAAATCTCATATATATCCTCTTTGAATCAGGTTCAACCATTGGGCTCAATAAAATTTTATTAGATATAATTTTATTTATGTTTCATAATTTTTTATTTTAAAAGTATAATATAAGTTGTTTTAAGTATCTAAATATATTTAAGCTTGCACTAATTAACCACCTAAACACCTAGAACAATCATATGATATGGAAAATAACTATATGTGTAGTCATCTAAGAATATATAACATGAGAATGGATCCCCTCAATTTTATTTTCCTCAATTTTCTTCAATTTTCACATCTCAACCATCAATCAACTTTTTTCTATTTCTTTTATATTTAAATATTGTCTTACATTTGTAATCTAATGGTCCATTTGTCACATTATTTCCTCAATTTATTTTTGAACTTGAGAGAATCCACTCTCTATATAACATATACTAAAGTGTGACCACTTTATGAGTTCTTCTTAAGAATTTCTGCTGTAAGGTTGTGAAAGTGATGAAATACAATACTTCAATTACGTTTAAAATAGTAGGCTCATATTTATATTGCACCTTTTTTTAAGTTTTGAAAGAGATTCAGGTTAGAGGGAGTGGTGCGATAAAAAAAGAGGTACAGTAAAAATTTGAGGTGTTTAATAGTGATGAAAATTAGAGATATCTAAATATCGTACCGTCCAAATATAAATTGTGTAAAATTAGTCGTTACATTTTTAGATTTAAATCATTTGAAATGAGTAAAATGTAAAGTGAAAAAATTTAAAGAAATATAATTGATCGTACTTGATCAGAATCGACCTTTATCCGATGTTCAGCAGTTATGCTCCGTCTCGTTCTGGTGGATGGGAAGGGGATTTGGTACCTGCAGGCGACGTTAAATTCGGTTAAGTGTGCGACAAATGTTTGTAGAGAGTAAGAATGTTGTACCTGACTCATCTGAATGAAGAGTGTATATATAACCCTCAATGTTGGGCTAAGGTCCTTAATGACTATTAATGCCATCAAGTGACTGCCGAAAAACAGCTGGAGAGCCATGATGAGCAGTAAATGCTCTTCATTTCAGTTGTCGAGCGTTACAAATCCAATGAGATTTGACGCGATGACTATTTGCGAATGCATTTGGGCTTTGCCTTATTGGGCTTTGCTCGGCATCGGGGAAGTGGATTTCCCTTAGGGTCCGTTTAGTTCGAAGTTTTTGGAGGGGAGGGGAGGGGAGGTGAGGGAATATTTTAAATTTTGGAGAAGTAATTTACTTTTTTACTCTTAACCTTATAAACTCAAAATAAGGATTAAATTATAATGAATATGTTACGTAAAAAAAAATTTTTAATGGATATATAACAAAAAAAAAAAATCTAATGAGTAGAAAACCTAAATATTTTTTGTTGTAAAAAAAAAATAAAACCTAGAATTTTAATATTTCAACAAGGATAATTTTGAATTTTAATAAAAAAATTAGGGTAATTTTGTCAACCTAATAAATCCCTCCCCTCACCTCCCCTCCCCTCAATTGAACCAAACAGACCCTTAGCATTGGGCTTCTAAGCCCAATCCAAAAAAAATAATTATAACAATATTATGTTTGTTACGATGTATCTACAATATTTATATTTGATTTATTAATTAACGATTAATATGATCCACTTTACATTTTAAAATAAATCACTCACGGGTTGAATCCTACAAATTTTGACTTAAAAAACTAATCATTACATGAAAAATGAGATAATGTTATTTATTTGATTAAAAAACTTCTTGAAAGTTAATGCTTATTAGTCTTCCTTTACATATTTTAAATATATAAAAATGTGAAAATTGAAGAATACTATATTATATTGTAAAGAATGGTGGTGGATTTTTTGTATTTATTTTGAATAATATTTGAGAAGTGTCATTGGGACAAAAAAAAAAGATATTATATTATAATATTATGATGAAGACAAAATGAAGTGGAAACTCAAATTCAAATGAAATTGAAGATGAAATTAATTACACGAGAAAGAAAAAGGCTATAAATACACATTTAGCAACACACACACAGCTTATGCCAAACCCAAACCAGGTTCTACCTTCTAAGGGGTAAGTAATAATTCAAAAACGCAATGGAATTTTACTTGCTCATCTCATTATTATTATTACTATAATCTTCGCTTAATTAATTTCTTTAATAAGGCATCACTTTGCTATCACCGTCGCTAAATACAATGGCGAAGGGTCGTAAATTCTCCGCCAACCGAAACGAGCGTTTGCTGGGAACAATCTATTCCCAGAGCTCCACCGCCACTCACGAAGTAACCGATTTCAGGGAACAGGAAGTGTGGTCCATGGTGGAAGATCGCGATCGTGACCGTGACGTGAATTTCTCTCCCGGCGAGTGGGATTCACGCACAATTTCTAGACGTCGGAACAGAGAACAGGATCACCGTAATCTTGGCGGTTTGTCTCAGGCGTTTGAGAATCCAGGGAGTAATGTCGCGACAACGTCGTCAAGGATCGTGCACAACCAGTACCGTGCGTCGCATAGAGCCGGACAGCACGTTGCCACGTCAGCACCGGTGAACGTGCCTGATTGGAGCAAGATACTCCGTGTCGATTCGGTAGAATCGTTGCATGATATGGATGACGGTTACGAGGACAACGACTCGGAGATGGTTCCGCCGCACGAGTATTTGGCGCGTGGCCGGAAAATGGCGGCAAATTCTGTTTTCGAAGGGGTGGGTCGGACCTTAAAGGGACGTGATTTGAGACGGGTTCGGGATGCTGTTTGGAACCAAACCGGGTTCGATGGCTGAGTTGGACCGGTTTTTTTTATATAATTCAATTCATCCGTATTGATTTAAAGAGTGGATGGTAAATTTTAAAATTTTGGGGGTAAACAAATAGTTTCAATTTTTTGGGTTGTTAAAATTGGATTGGACTGGTGGGTTTTCAGTGAGCCTAATTAAGTAAGCTAAGCATAATTGTTGAACTTATAAGATGTTAGAATTTGGATCAAGTTGGTCTTAGATTATGAACAATGAAATCCTGTTTTTGGACAATTCTGTATCCCAGTTACTTCATCAAGAAGGAAATAGAATATCATTTGATGAAAACTAAAAAATGGCAAAAAAATAATTTGGATGTCACTCTGTTTACGAGATTTTTGGTTAATTAAAATATCACTAAAATTTGATTATTACAATTAAAGATATAATCTATCAACGGTTAAGTCTAATCAATTATGTTATCATTTTATTTATATATCAAGAAACATTGAATGGTAATGTGTAAGAGTTATGTAGTTAGTGAGAAATAAAGAGTGAAGAATCCAAAGCAAAATTATAGTACACTAAACCCGATTATAAAAAAGCGTTTAATGAGTTGCTGTTTAAGTCAAATAAATTATACAATGATCTTATTTATATGTGAACAATCAAATTCAATATCTTATAATTTAATAGAATGTGTTAGTGCTATTGAGTGTGATGTGAAAAAACAGTCAATAGTTAAAAGTAAAGTTGCTTGACACTTCATTTTGTATTAGATTAGATAAGACATAGTCTTCTTCTTTTTTTATAGATTAGACATAGTTAATAATTTTAATAGTTTGAATATGTTTTTTAGTTTATGAGTAGGTTTTAGAACGTATACGTGATTTAAACTAAGCAACTGTCCATTACATGATCAGTAGCCACATTCGTGTGGTCAGTTTATGAAGACTAGTAATTTTCAATGTTAATATGTTGAAGATAAGTTAACAACCGTTGGTGTACGTTAGTTTAATGACTTTATTCACATTGTATCATTGTCGATTTTTTTTTAATCGCATTGTACCATTATCGATTATCTCTTATAGAGTGTATTTATTTTATGTTGACTATATTTTCTTTGAATTATATTAGTGATGACATGTCGACCATTTCCTCCTTTCCTCTTTGTGTTGATTTTTCTCAAATTTATCTTCCAAATACAATTGTCAATTGTGATGTTACTATGAAGTATCGACCTATAGTATATATATACATTAACTTTCCTCAACATTGTTCCTTAATCATGTGTGGAACAGGATTTAAAATTCTACCTCTACAACACCTATATTTTATATATTTGTATCGTTATTATATTAATTAGATTGTGTAAGGTACCCTTGAACCAAGCTTTCGTTTTACTGTGGTAAAGATTTTTCATGTCAGGTACCTTTACAAATTGTGGGATTTGAGTTATCTCTATTTGGATTGGATCAATACATGTGAGGTATCTTTGAATATTTTTTCTTTGACAAAAGGTATCTTTGATTTAATTGGTGGTTTTATGACTCTCAAATAATATTCGAAGCTATGGATAGGAACCAAACAACCATGAAGCAAGAAATATCGTTTGACTTGAAAAACAAAAGTGTCCTGACTCCTAAGGGAACTTCAGTTTGGTTGGTTCTTATGCAAATAAATGAGAATCACATATATTCCTATTCCTATGTTACTTCCTTTTTGAAACAATGACCTAATTTTTCCCTTTTCTTAATTAATTATATAAGTTGTGGGTGTTATATATTAGTTAAACTGCAAAGTAAATACAATAAAAATAATGAAATTATATATGGACTTTCAATATTAGCATATATAAATCAATTTTACACTATAATGAGACTCTTTTATTTTGCCACTTCATCATACCATTTATTTTAAGATTAATTAAGTTAACAAGAGTGAGCTTACATGTCAAAATGGTTAATTTTCAATGGACACATATGTGTAAAATTGATTTAAACTTACAGATAGTGCACCATACCCTTGTTAAACTCAAAAAAGTGATAGAATATAGAACTATGTTGTTTTGTAATGATATTAAATATCTTTGGGATAAGTATTGTTAACATTATGCAGTTTCCTCGAATTTCAAAAGTATTTACAGCATCAAGCCAAGCTTTTATCTGTTTTATCCTTAATAATAAAATGTGCATAATTCAAAATGAAAATTCAAATAAATAGTTGTGGTTAACACAAACGTTTAGATATATCCTCACACTGATTTGGGCACAAATTAATAATTTCTACAATTTATAGATTATATATAAATTTTATCATTTTTTTTCTATTATGTAGACTCTCTGTTTTTTATTAGCTATCATTTTGGATAGTTGTTTCACTAAATCTCTAATTATAAAAAAAAATAATCATAAATCTCTAAAAGATATGATCTCTGAACTTATATTACATGTATTATGTATAGTACGTCGCATAGGATATGTCGCTTCTTATATAAATTTTTATTTAATAACAAATATATGGACTATTTTCTTTCAAAAAAAAAAACAAATATATGGACTATTTGAATGTGAAATTTGAAAGAATAAAACTCACCAAAATTTTGACAAAAAACAAGAAGCTCGCACTAAAATTAAATTAATGTATTAATTAATAAGTAAACACTATATATAAGATTTGGTCAAAGAAAGTATATAAAAGAATAAATTCCATAATATTTAATATTATTAGACCAAGATGTGGTATATCACTGCTTTACAATTAGGATATATCCTCTCATGTTAAAACCAATATGAAGAAATAATGTGAAACACCTTGATATTTGAAATATAAAAAGGTTAGTTTTTTTTTTGGTGAAGTATAAAGAGGGTACGAGAGTTTGATTTATTTATTTTTTGTTTAAAAGGGATAAACATTAGTTAAGAGTGGAGATTTAAAATAAGAAGAAAAAAATATATTTTTTTAGAGGATCATTTTCTCTCCACTTAAGAGCTTAAACCTCTTTTTATAATAAGCTTAAAAAATTTAACATGTCAAATCGAGTAACCTACCCATAACATGGAATCCAAAATTATTTTAATTTATATACAAAAATTTGTGGACAAAAACATGTAGAGTCACACAAGAGGAGAGGGACACCAAATGCTTTAAATGGAAAAGTGATGGATGTTGCCACGAGATTGCTACAGGTTCACAATGGTCCAAGAGCATGAATGAGCCCTTTCTTTTTTGCATGAATATGACACAACTATAACCTCTTGGGCTCACAATTCATGAACGTTTACGACCACCGATTTGCACTAAAGTTTGATAGAGGAATTGTATAGATATAATATATTTTGTGTCAAATTAATATAAAAATATATGTCACAACCATCGATCATCCTAATCAATATGCACTCAAGAAGGCTTGAATGGAATACAAGACAAGATTGGCACCTACTGAATGCCTTCTTTCTTTATAAGTTGGGACCTGCTTTCAACTAATTAACGGTTTATTATGCATCCAACAAAATAACGGAAAGTGAACCGTGATTGATACTCTCTATAGAGTCTTTGTACATATCCAACATTATATGTTTAATGTTATATAATATCTTATATGAAAAATGCTAAATAGTGCAATCAGTGCATTAGTTAAGCACATAAATAAGAAAATTATATCTTAAAGCTCTTGCATTTAATACATTGAAAATGTAAAAAATTGTATTTATCAAAATTAACTTTATGTTTTTTTCTTCTTATTTTTGGTATATTTAATAAGTACACCGAATGCACTATTTAGCATGACTCATTTTATATTTAATGGTAAGGGTTAAGTTTCTTTTGAAGAATTATATGGATAATTTATCTAATTGACACTAATGAAAACAAGTAAAGAGAAACCTCAAAGGGGCCTAGTAAAGAGATGCAAGTCATCCCACCTCATCATAAGAAGAAGAGTTCGAAAAATATAAAAGTTAATTTAAAGAAGGGCAAATCTCCACTAATTTAAATTCTCTAGAGAGCTCTACAATGACTTTTAAGAAGTAAGAAAAACTTTGGAGCTTGGTAAACAATTGAGCTTGTAAGCAAATATGGAGGTTAAAGCTATTTAAAAGGTAACTAAATTTGGAAGAAGTTTGAGAAAAATATATACTCCAAGGCAATTTTTAGCCTTTTAGACTTTAGTGCTTCTTTGGTGTCTCTCTTTATAGGCATGGTTGCATGTGTTTTTGTTTGTTGGAGTTTTTCTTGGTCTTTTTGCCGTAGGGTGATTTTTATTAAGGAGTCTATCACTTTTTTATTCCCTTTGTGGCTTTGTGTAATAGGTGTATTTTCTTAGTAGGTATTTTGTAGGTTTGTTTCCTATCATTGTAGACCTTTTGTTCTTCTTATTGATTATTCTTTTGGATAGTTGTCTTAATAAATCTCTAGTTATTGAAAAAAATACTAATAAAAATTAATTAAATGAGTAAATTTGCAAGTAGTACTAACATATTAATTTTATTTTGTAAATTTATTTATGTGGCTAATTTCATTGAATGTTGAGTAAATTACCTATAATTTTACAAAAGTAATACAAAAAAATCTTAATCATAAATTATTTTTTCTCTAAGACTCTAGCAACTATAAGAAAGTACTTAAACAACAAAAACTTTTAAATTGACTTGAAGGACTAATCCGTCCCACACTCCCACCACTCTGCTTTTTAGCTGTTTAAGGGGGGGGGGGGGGGGTGCTAATAACTAGAGTTGTAGGATCAAACACTTCAACTCACACTCTAAAAAAGGTGGGTTTATCCGTCCGTCGAACTCAATCCATTACTAAAACGGTTGAATTTGCACCTATTTCATTGAAAATTTATAGTTTAAAATATAGAAATCTATAAATGCGCCAACTTATAAAACATTATGTGAAGGGCCAACATTCGCCTTTTAATTCACTAATCACTATAGATAGATACTAGTATGAGAATTGTGACGTCTTAAAAAATTCACTATAGACTATATGGAGCGGTTTGTATTATAAGGAAGCTCTTAGATAATGGTAGATGCTCTATATAAATGAAGGTGAAGCTATTGTAATTCTCGAAGTTATGAAGGAGTTGTATCAAAGAGGCTATATAAATGTGATTTTTGAAACAACTTGTAAAATGTAGTGGATTCAAGTGTTTGAATTTAGTTCTATTGTTTGCAAGATTAGATGGCAATTGTCACTATGTTATGACTTTAAGGTGTAGTCTATATAACAACAAGTGAATATAGTTGTTCACACAGTTGCTAAAACGGTCATTTATTGATTTAGTCGCTATATTTTTGAGTTGATACCTCTATATATTGATCGTTTATTTTATGATGAAATAATTTTTGTTTGTCAAAAAAAATAAAATTAGATCCGTCCTAGTGTCACTATTTGGAGTGTTTGTTCTCTAGGTTGATATTTTTACCCAGAAATAATAGTCCCCGAAAATAATAATGTGAATATTTTTTCCTGGATATTTTAAAAAAAGTCATGTTTGATTTATATTAAGGCTTAATTGCAGTTTTGATACCTCTATTTTCAAAAAAATTGGATTTTGATACCCCTATTTCTAAATCAGCAATTTTGGTACCCCTATTTTGTCAAATTTTAAAATTGTACTCATCCTTATTCTCTTTTGATGATGTGACGCTTTTTAATATTACGTGACATTTGTTTATTTAAAAAATCATTGTCACGTTAGATTATATTAAAATATATATAAAAAATTTAAATTTTTAAATTTAAAAAATCCGAAAAATAAAATAGAAAACAAAATAAAGTACAACAAAAATGTTTAAAAAAATAATAAAGTATCAAAAAATTGTAAAAAATAAATAAAATCAGAAAAACTAAATAAAATACAATAAAATAGTATAAAAATCTGAAAATAAATAGAAAAAAAGCCAAATAAAGTATCATAAAATTGTTTAAAAATCTAAAAAAACAATTATTAGATATTAACTTGAGTCAAAAACAATAATAATGATATGGCAATGATTTTTTAATTTAACAAATGTCACATAATATTAAAAAGCGCCACATCATCAAAAGAGAATATAGATGAGTGCAATTTCAAAATTTGAGAAAATAGGGGTACCAAAATTGCTGATTTAGAAATAGGGGTACCAAAATCCAAAATTTTCGAAAATAGGGGTACCAAAACTGCCATTAAGCCTTATATTAACTACATTCCTAAAAATTATTGATAAAGATGGATATAGAAAAATTATTAGAAGTTATTTAAAATTCACACCCATCATCATAGCAACTTTTCTTTGGGACTTATATCTTTGGGAATATAATCATGAAAATAAGAGAAATTATTAGAGATTATTTTATTCTAAAGAACTTTCATATCAAGAAATAATTTTATATCAACCTTATAACAAATATGGATATATTATTTTTCTCTTATATTCTAAGGAATATTATTCCTAGAAATAAATACCCCTTTATATTTTAGTGTTCACTTCAAAAATATTATTATTGGTCAAATATAAAATTATATTATCACACACTTTCATCCCATCATGTTAATTAAGTATTACTTTAGTAAGAGGAACCACTTTAGAATTTGATGCCCACTTTGGCTAAATGCACGTACATTTTCTTCTTAAGATTGTACATTTGTACTTCTTTAGTTTGTACTTTAAGTAAAAATTTCATTTTTTTAACAGTATACATGCAAAAGTTTTTATAATTCTTCACGCATATAAGACCTTTTGTTCTTTTATATTTCTATGGAAAAAGATTTTCTCTCATCTTATATAATATTCAAATTCGATTTAACTATGATACTTTTCATGGATATTCACGATTCGATCAGATTAAATATAAGTCTTTGTTTAGATTTTAGTTGTTGTTTATCTTTCTTTTCTATTTTGTTGGATAGTGTTCACTAAAAATAAAGACCATATAGTTGCTCACACCTTAACAGGAGTAAGAAGTACATTTTAAATTTGTGATTATGTTTCAATTTTTATTTTGATTTACATATTAATGAGTGGATTTTTCTCTATTAAAAAAAGTATGTTCATTTTACCAAAAAAAAGTATGGTTGACCTAACTTTGTTATGACTTGCTTTCAAATCATGCTAAAGTGAATATTTGATTCCACAAAGATTAGAAAGTTTACTTATAAGTATTTTCGGAAGAAAAAAGAATAAAAAAAAAATAAGGTGATGAGATTTTGTAGCAATGAAGGGTGTGTAAAAATAAATAAGCTAAGGGGGCGTGCATTGTAGTTAAATATTTGGACAAAAGGCAGAGCCCAGGCCTTAGAAAAAAGCCCAACTTCACTACCTAGCCCCACAGCCTACTTTCAAGTAACTGATCACCCGTGCATGAAAGCCCAGTGCTATTAACACCGATCGTAAACAGTTTTTTTTTTGACAGTATCGATAGTAAACAGTTGTTGACAGAATTTATCGTATTTTATTTTTCTAACTATTTAAACTTTCGTACTCAAATTATTTCTTCTATATCACGATTTTGTCTAATATATACAAATGAAACAAGTCTTTTTACATTCATAAATAAATTTGTTTTTACTATTGGATCAATAAATTACACCTTAAATTTGATTTAATAGTGAGACTTATTAACTTAATAATTAAAATAAAAATTTGTCTCATTTATACATCATTATCATGTGGACATTTTTTTTCACAAATCATGTGAAGATGTTTTAGGAAAAGCGATAAAGTAAAGGTTTATGACATTATCAACAAAAAAAAAATTATAAAAAAAAGTAAAGGTTTATGAATTTTTATTTCTATTAAACAATCTGTGTGTGAAGAGGTACCAATAAAGTAATAATATGTGATTGAAGAGACACCAATAAAATCACTTAGTTCAATTTAAACTAGGATAAATTCAAGTGATGCTCTTCTAAAAAAATAAATAAATAAAAAACTTCAAGTCATGCTACCTTCTATTATATATAGTAGAACCCTAATTTGGTTCTTGAATATGTGTTTGTCCAGTTAGTTATTGGATTAAGAGAAATTCAAAACATAACTATAATTTTTTTTAAAAATAAAATACAGTAAATACTAATATTTTGGAATATTTTTGTAGTGCTTATTTTAATTTATGTTACTATAGTAAGAATTTGTGTAGATATATAAAAATTAATTAAAGTAACTTATGATATGACAAAAGTATTTTCTACTTATTTTTACAAACCGGTTTAGACACCTTAAGACAGCAAGGATGCGGTTGTAATGATTGTTCTACAACTTTGACTTGCAAAAATAAGTGGTAAATATAGTATCATTGGCTATAAGTTAAGTTTAGTATGAGTCGTAAGAGTGAAGATTGAATAACATATAAGTAAAGGGATCCATGAAAATAACACTAGAGAAAGAAAAAAAAAGAATACAATAAGAATACAATAATATAATATGAAAACTCCAAACCAGAAAAAATTAACAATCATTGTCAATCGACAGTGGCAGAATAACATTATATAAAAATTATTACAATGCGTATATTACTTTCAACCATCACACTACATCTTTGAACACTCTAACACAAGACAAGAGTATACGAGAAAGAAAATAGTCAAATATAAAATTAAAGTGTTTCCGACCAGTATATTTTCTAATGGAGAATTAAAGTTTCTCTATATATAAATACAAGCCTTCAAGTATGTTTAAAAATAAAAATATAATGTCATTTTGCTTTTAAATATATCCAGTTTAAAAACAAATAGAATCTTACAAAAAATATAAACTGTTGTTTTGAAACATATTTAGGTCCCGTTTGAATTAGCTTATTTTTGAGCTTACGCAAAACAACTTATACAAATAAATCAATTTTTATGTATTATTATTGTTTGTCAACATAGTTTATGATGAAATAGTTGATGAAGGTAAAATTTTCGTTAGTGAGAACTTATAAATTAACATAAAAATTTATTTATTTGCATAAATTGTTATGCATAAACTCAAAAATAAGCTATTCCAAACGAGCATTTAGTTTACAAACAAATAAAATTTTGTTTTCTTCCCAAAGCTTGTATCATTTTTCAATAGGTATATTTTCAACCAACACACATATAATAGCACAAAAGATCAAAGTTTAAACTCGAAATTCTTTATTTATTAATTTTAAGAGATCAATTTCTAGCCACAAATTACTTGGAAAAAAAATATCACAAGACAAAATAATAAGATTGGTGAATAAAATGTTATTTTAGTATTTTAAATAATTTATACTTAAAACAAAAAATTATTTTGTAACTTAGTGAAACACAATAATTTTAATTTTTATCCGATCATTATCCTCCAAAATTTTATTTATAATTATTTACTTTTTCGCAAATCAAACACATTTTATTGTTTTTTTTATCTAATAATTTAACGTTAAACTCCTTCAATAATGTCCCTCACTAATTTCCAAGTAAGTTAGATTTACTCGATGTTTATCTTTTGACACGGATTACTGAGTGTGATTTACCAAACATGCAATATTTCTGAGTTTCTAACCTTTTACACGCTTGCGCCATAATCGATCTGTATTCAACCAAATTATTTTGAGCTAATCCGTCTTTTCTTTCTACACGCTTTTCATCTTCTTTCTTTCTTTCTTTCTTTCTTCTACCTTTTATCATCGATCCATAGATATACCCTTCTTTTCTTCAATCCAATCCTAAATCAACAAAATGGGTTGTCACGGTAGTAAGGAAGAGAAGAAATCCGCCACTGAAGACTATAGCCGCCACCGCCATCGATCATCATCTTCAGTACACCCACACTCTCCAAAGTAAATATTTGAACTACATCTCAAATACTCTAAAACAAGAGCATAAGAGAAAAAGAAACAAACACAAATATAAACTTAAAGTGTTTACAAGTGCTACTGCTTGGTGTGTTGAAACAAGGAAATTAAGGTCTCTATATATAGCATTGAGCTCATCCACTCTTCACTTCTCTAAGCGATGTGAGACTTCTCCACTATAATTTTCTTGACCTTTTTTTCTTTCCTTAGCAATGTGGGACTTACATTGCAATCAACCCCAACAATCTCCACCTTGATTGTAATGGTCCTCAATCTTCATTGTCTACACCGACAATCATAATTCTCATTGTCTATACCGACAAATTAAATTATCATACTCCACCATAAAAAGTATATTACACTTGGAAACCCTCCCAAGAATTTTCATCATTTGAAACTAAATCATTCCAAGAATTTCCTTCACTTGGAACCAAGCCATCCCAAGAATTCATCTCGAAACCTTACTGAAAATTTATGGTGCAACTTCCATGTTGGCTTTCCCGGAAGTTCATCAGCCATCGAGATAACCGCGTACCTTGCATCAATGCCAACCAATGCCTGCACGCTATAATCACACATCTTGCATCCATGTCAACCGATGCCCATGTGCCACTTGAACAACTTCAAACTGCTCTGAAACCACCTTCAAGTCATTGTTAGGCTCCAACAATTACAGTTTAGTTACATCACCTAGTAAACCTTGTTTCACTAGTCCAACTAAACTCATGTCACTAACAAATATCAACCGAAGTCTCACAACTCAACCACATGAGAATCACCACTAGTAACAAATGCATAACCAATAGTAGAATCAACTATTTTTGCATTAAAGTTCAGGAACATACCTCACATCATGTAAAAGAAACACACGATTGTCAAATATCGAAAGACAAATCGAAAACCATACCTCAAACCTTTCAAGCTTTCCCGTCTTCAAGATGAATAACTCCACCTTCAACTAGCTCTAGGATTTTCACGGTATTCCTTCTTCAAACACATGTAATCGGAGCTTCCAAAGTCCATGACTCAAAACTCCACCGGTTCCTAACTTCCACTAGCGCCTGCATCTTCATAACAAAGTTGTCGTTTCAAAACGTAACCCCGAGTATTCTTAGTACCGCCTCTCCAGACTGATGTCGAGTATTCTTACCACCGCCTCTTCAGGCTGACCTTGTGTAACCCTGATTGCACACATTCTCTAGCCTAAACTTCACAGCGGAACTCCCTCCTCCTGAATCAAACCAGAAGGCTCTGATACCAGTTGTTGGGAAAAAACCGACATAGAGAAAATAAAAGAACGCAATCAACAACACAAGAATATAACGTGGAAACTCCAAAACTGGAAAAAAAATCACGGTCGTTGTCTAAACCGACAACCAGAGAATAAACACTATATGAAAATTGTTACAACATATAGACTTCACTCTCAACCACCCCATAACCCCAGTACACCCACACTCTCCAAAGTAAATATTTGAACTACATCTCAAATACTCTAAAACAAAAGCATAAGAGAAAAAGAAACAAACACAAATATAAACTTAAAGTGTTTACAAGTGCTACTGCTTGGTGTGTTGAAACAAGGAAATTAAGGTCTCTATATATAGCATTGAGCTCATCCACTCTTCACTTCTCTAAGCGATATGAGACTTCTCCACTATAATTTTCTTGACCTTTTTTTCCTTCCTTAGCAATGTGGGACTTACATTGCAATCAACCCCAACAGTTTGGCAAATTTAAATTACATACTTTATAATCTATTGTCATTTATTTTATCCAATTTAGTGCTATACCTAAACTTATGCATGAAGTAATGTCACTTTTATGATTATTATTTTTTTGGTGAAAAGGAGGGAACACCACTTCAGGAAATCAAAGTTCAGCCCCCTCCAACTCCAATCACAACGCTTCAGATGATGTGGATGCTGGTGAGGATTCAATGCTTTTATCTTGCTCTTCCCATTAAAGTTTAGCCTGTCATTATCATCATTCTTCAATTACTTCATTGCATAAACAGATTAACCCATCCATCTCTTTGCAGTTTTTTTAATTTAATTTTTTTTATGTTCCTTTTCTGATGCTCGAGGTTTGATAGAAATACTTCATTTACTAATATTATTATTCAGTGATGAATTTTTCTTTTAAAAATGATTATGAATGAAGGTTTCTTCTTCTTGCTGGTAGGCAGTGATGGTAAATGTTTGATTGGCTATAGATACCATGCTGTTATAGGGATGTATATTAAGTTTTGTTCCTTCATGTATTATATGCTTTTGATGAAAGATACTATTTGTTGGAAGGAGCAAATTTTTTAATCTGATGCTTTTGTGATATAGACATGGAATCTCCTCCTGCCCCCCTAGATAGTGGTATAAACTTCTAATAAACGGGAGAGAAGAGTGTTAAAATGGCTGAGTAGAAAACAGACAGTGAACCCTTAGAGTACCCAAACACAGATTTTTCCATCATGACCTGCTAATTCGTTATTGAAGCACTTAGACACCAGAATACACTATATTTCCTTCCTTCCTGCATTTACTTTTCAATTGTTTTCTTAGGATACTGTTGGAATGGGGACAGAATACGGGTAACCACCAAATACAGATCTTTCCACCACCAGAATACACTTTATTTTTAATGACAAAAAAAATCACATTTTCCTTATAAATTGGACATGCAATCGGGCCAGCTCATTACTGAAAGATTAGTTTTCATCGTGGCCTTGCACTGTAGCTTAACATCTTGCAATCGATCAATAAACTTGATTGCCCTGTTTATGACATTGCCAAATTTTGTAATCCATCAATAAACTTATTTGGTCTCAGAAAATGAGGAAGAGCAGCCCAGCAGCCCATCAGTGAAGAAATCAGAAGAGAAAGGTGTAGTAGTTGTGCATGAAGTGAAGTGCAAGCTTTATGTGAAGGTTTGTTTCTTAATTTTCAGGGCAGCATATTTATTTTTCTGCTCTTTTTTCAATTCAACTTGATTTTGTTCCCTTGGTATGTTCAGTCAACTGACCCAACAGATAAGGATGTATGGAAAGATAAATGCAAAGAGGGGGTCGCCAAGGCTACGAAAGAGTCCAAACCTACAATTATTGTTCGAATAGAGGTTTGTCTGTTTTATACGTTCTTAGTTCTTATATACTGGTATCTCTTCAGGGAATTGACTTAACTGGAATTTCTCTTATTGTTTCTGTTACCTCTAACAATGGCAGGTAGGAAAAATTCTTCTCAATGCCTTGTTGTATCATGGAATCAAGACAAATCCACAGAAGATTTCTCTTGTTGCCAGTGGCGGAGCTAGCCACAAATAGTGGGGGGGGCCGTAAAAAAAACTTAACTAGTAAATTAAAAATGCAAATCATATTATATATCAAAAAATTAAGTTGTATTAAGCATTACGCGTTACGCGTTGATCATTTACACACTTGATCATCTACAAAATTACGCGTTGATCATTTACATACTTGATCATCTACAAAATTACGCGTTGATCATTTACACACTTGATCATCTACAAAATTACGCGTTGATCATTTAAAATACTCTAAAATGATGCATTGCGCGTTGCGAGGGCCTTGAATTCATCAATAATAGTATCCGAATTAATAGTTGCAGCAATTTCCCTTTCAATATAAACTGACATGCTATCCGCTAGAAATCCGGCTTTCATCTTGTTTCTCAACTTATTCTTGATAATTTTCATAGCTGAAAAAGATCTCTCGGTTGTGGCCGTAGAAACCGGAAGTGTCAAAATAAGGCGGAGTAATCTATCAATCAAGTAGTAAATTTTTGCCTTTTCAGTTTCAACCAAACATGAGCATAATTCTTGAATTGTTGATAAGTTCTTCAAATTTGAAGTTTCACGAGCATCAACAATGAAATGTTGAAGTTGTGAGCGCAAAAGAATCTGATCTTGTTCATTGAAATCCATGGGATAATATTTTTCAACTAAAGTGCAAATAGTTTCAACCTTAAAAGCTTTGTAATTGTTCTTAGGAGTCAAAGCACAACTTAGAGTTAATAATTCCATTGATTGCTCACAAAATCTACTATTCAACTCTTGCAATTGTTTGTCAATGGCACTAAAAAATATTTCAACTCTAAAATAATGCTCTATTGTTACCTGATTTTCTTCCAAACGGGAGCGACCAAATCTTGTTGTTGAATGAACATCATCGAGATCGGGAATCTCAATATCATGTCTTTGACAAAAAGAAGTCACATTAGAAAACAACTCATCCCAACCATCATCTCTTAAGTCTTGAATAAGTTGACCAACCTTTACTCTCTTTTCGAATTTTTTTTAAAACATGACAAGTTGCTTCATACATTTTTATCACACTACAAATAGACTTGAAATGTGATCCCCAACGAGTATCCCCAGCTCGGTTCAAAGTTCCGATTTGATTTGCCCCTTTACCAGTCATAATCTCTTCAATATCCGTCATATACCGAACTTCTGTTACTTGGGCAGCTTGTAACTCATCATGGCGCTTAGTAGAAGAACAAACAACATTGACAATCATAGTCAGCTTATCAAAGAATCTATGAATTGGTGTGAGTTCTCTTGATGCAGAAACCAAAGCAAGTTGCAATCGATGGGCAAAACAATGGACATAATATGCGGAAGGACAATCCTTCATAATGAGTGCTTGTAAACCGTTCCATTGTCCTCTCATGTTGCTAGCACCATCATACCCTTGACCACGAATGTTAGAAACATCAAGATTATGCATAGAAAGTATCTCACATAACAAAATAAGGAAGGAAAGGAAGAACAAGCAACAAACAACAATCAACGATTCAACATCAAACTTCAATTCAGAAAACCAAACACATTATTTATATCAATTTAGCATGAGAAAAATTGATTAAGTTTTGCAATTTGGTACCTTAGAAAAAATTAGAACAGAACATCAATAAGTGAGAACAGAGGAAGGAAGAAGAAGGTGCTGCGATGGTGGAGGAGGAGGACGGGCCGTGCGGTGCGGTGGTGGTTGCTGGGGTGGTCGATCGGTGTGGAGGAGGTGGTGTGGTTGGTGCTTCGTTTCGTTTCTTTGCGTGTTACGGAAGTTCAACTTCCTCTCTTCTGTGCGTGCGTGTCTTGCAATGAGAGGGAAAGGAAATATTTTTTGTAAGCAAGGGTATAATAGTCTTTTCCTACTATAAATTATTTTTTTTTTTTTCTGGGGCGGGCCATGGCCCTGTTCAGCCCAACAGTGGCTCCGCCCCTGCTTGTTGCGATATTTCATACTTCGGTAAGGCAGTGAAAACTTGCACATATAACTTGATACCTTCTTGCAGATACTGAAGGAAAGTTCCTTATAGCGAAACATAGGAAATCCACTGTAGAGAAAATTAATGCTTGAATCGCTTAGAGAGTTAAAAAGAAACTTGACATGTTGAGAATATGTTATAGTGCTTGCGGACTGCAATTTGCAGTCCTACAACATATGTTTTGGATTCGCTGTAGTTGCAAAATCCTGAAAACTTTCCATTCACGCATCTCAGACCATCTAATCAAAGATCACCCGACAACTCACTTTTCAACTACGTATTTGGATTCCAATTTAACAAGTTGAAAGGCGAGCTGTTCAATCATTGATCAAATGGCCCAAGATGCATGATTGTGGCTTATTCAAGATCTTTCAACCCTAGGGAATGTGGATCCTCTTATGTCAACATATCAGTCCTATCACATCGAGTTTCTATTTGGATTTCTTGCTGTTGCAAAATCAGGATCAAATCAGGATCTTTTTTGTTTCAATTTTCTGTTTTCACTTTTAATTACAAAAATATACTATATTGTTTTTATTATATTTCAAAGTTTTGCATAGGAAACAATGAAAAAGTTTGCAATAATTATTATCCTTTTTTTTGCTTTTAGTAGTTTGACCGCGTTAACTGACTTTAATTAGTGAGATAAGACTTTGTTGTTGTTGTTTAGTTTTACCAAATGTTATGTGGTTGGATAGTTGATAGAAAACATATGTGAAAATTGAGATTTTTTGTAGGGTAATGCTGATGGCAGTGGTGGAGATAATGATAGTGTTGTTGCACTTACATTTTTGATTCGGATGAAAAAACTGGCTTCAACTATTCAAGATTATGCGCCGGCATCCTGAGAGTACGAGTATGTGAACGAGAGTTGTGATTATTGTGCCACCTTGGGCCATCAAAAGGAGTACTACATCCCCCTTCAATTTTCCCTCTCACATTTTGAAATTTTCTTTAAAAGTGTCCATTTTTGCGATTTTGTGTTGCACCCTTCGTTTAGTGGGTGCCGCTTATGTACCATCTAAAATCCCTTAGATCAATGCAATTGTTGGTTAGGTGTGAATGTGATACCCGAAAACGAATTCTCTCTGATGGGGTTTACATCGGAGAGTGTCGAGTTGATATTTTCACCTTTCATTTCTTCCTTGACTTTATGTGGTAGTCACAAATTAGTAGTCACAAATCCATTGAAAAAGATTTACAGGGGAGAGAATCTGCACCCGTGATACATACATTGTTTTGGACCCACAGTTCTACTTTTTCCATGCTAGGCAAGGAAAATCTTGGGTGAGGATCCTCTCCGGTGAAATTTTGACTGGATCAGGGCCTCAAGTGTACATCCACACCTTTAATAAAGTTTTAATAATACAAAATTAAATATGGTAAAGAAAAATGGATGGATGAGATGTCACATGAGAGAAATCTCATGGGAGAGAATCCTTTCCCAAAAATCTTGTGTGAATTCAATAATTTGTGTTCTGTTAGGAACTGTGGCAGCAAAATCCAGACACCCGGTGGATTTGAAGCCGATAGTTCTGGTTTTTACTCGGTTTCCAAGTAAACTTGGTCTGCAGCCATAGTTTTATGGAAAATGCTAATACTCTGGGACATTACTTAATAGGCTCTTTTTGGTAATAAAACAAGAAGGGTCTTGCTAAATATTGCATCCGGTGAAATGGTTAAGGATTTCAAAAGTAGTAAATTTTATATTGGAAAAAATATAACTTACACTTTCAAAAAGTTTGTTACACAAGTTCCAAAACAATTTTACTACTTTTGGTTCCTTTACTAGTGCAAGGGGTGCATCGTTTAGCATTTGCCAAAAAAGAAAAGTGCTAACTAATGCCCCGGGCATTAGTTAAAGAAACTAAATATATAAATATTTTCTTGGAAATTGTGCTGTGAATGTGTATAAAATATAAAAAATGGTGTTTTCAATGCAAAAATTACTTTTATTGTTTCCTTAACTTGTGTGCCTAGGGACACTGGTTAGCATAACCCATAAAAAGAATAACTTATAGTTTATGTCTTATAGCTTCTAAGTTAAAACATCTATTTGGTAACAGACTAACAGTTTTTTAGAAATAGCTTATAGCTTATTTTAATGACATAGTATTTTTTCAGACGTTATTTGAAGGAGCTTAGAAGTTTATAGTTTATCATTTATTTTTCCACTTTTATCGTTATTATTTTACTAAAATCCAATTTTACCCTTTCTAATTTATTTTAATTTAAAATATAATAATTGTTTTCGTAAAATAATAACTCTTTATACATAATTCTCACCACCATAGAAGTAATTCGTTGAACTACATTTTTGTTTGAACCAACTTGAATATTTTTACCCTTTGAAATACATACATTTGAAAGATGAAGAGAGATATATTGACTTCGCATGAAGTTTCCCTCAACTGATTCGTCCCCATGCCATGAGAGAAAAAAAAAGGTTTCCACTCTCAAAAAAGAGAAAACAAAATTATTGAAATCTGAGTCTTTAGATTAAAATCGATAAATGCATCTTAATTTCCCGTTGAAATCGATACACTTTGCAAGATTTAATTGAAATTTCAATCTTTAGATTAAACCACTTAAAATTCAAAATCTAAAAGGTGAATTGGCTAAAGAATACATGTAAAATGTGAGACGGTTGCTATGGATGCACAAATCCACGACTCCAAAGCTTGCTATGAAAAATTGAATCTGCGTTAAGCGGCCACTGTTGTTTCTTTGACAATTGGGGGAATTAATTAGAGGGAGGAAGACTAAAAGTGGATCACGAGTGTTAATTAGAACTAGCATTACCGTTAGATTAAAATTAAATGGAGGGTTTATTAGTGCTGAATTTAATTGGTGTGTACTAACCACGGAAAGGTTTAGGTTGGAGATCCTCTCCATTTCTCAAATAAATGGAAAGTTTCATTACTAATGTTTTGGGAGTATAAAAATTAAATTATGCTAAATATATGTCACATTCAAAGAATATATACATTTATTTATGCATAAAAACTATAGTAATTGTGTTCTATGAAGAGGATCGTAACCCAAAGGTTAATCATATTGTCGTGCTCAATTATAATCATCAAATAATTAGAAATGTACTTTAATTGTAATTATCTTAAGAGTAACTTCACATATATATATATATATATATACACACAAAAACAAAACAAAAAATATATTCCATAAACAAAATAAACTTAATTAATATTTCATATTCATCTTTCCAATTGTTCATAACAACCAAGTATCAAGAGGTTGTAAAATAACTCAAGGCCTAGGCATCATTCACAAAAGATAGACCTCTCACAGAGTCTTGAAAAGAAAACAACAGAAGAACATTTAGGTTTTTTTAACGTTGGAGGCCCAATCAAGTGCAAGGGTGCGTTTATCCCAGCCACGAGGGCCGGAGCCATTGAGTGTGTTCATAGCCTGAACAGCATCTTCCTTGGTGACAAAGGTAACAAAGCCAAATCCCCCACGAAGGGTATCATCTGGAGCAATAGGGGCAAGCGTGGCACTTCTTACCTCACCAAATGGCTGGAAAAGCTTGAGGAAATCAGTTTCATTATTGATTTCCCGGGTGATATGGGTTACCACAAGAGTTTTATCATCGGACTTAGCTTTCATCTCCTCCACAAAAGGCCACATGGTGGAAGGTACCATCCACTTGCCAGTAATAAAATGAAAAGGTTTATCATCAACCGAACGCTTCCGTTTTTTTATATCACCACAGGAAGGACCACAAGCACAAGTTATACAACCATAAGTAGGAGTAGCATTGCAGGGATCTGCAGATACATACATATTTTTGTTACTGATATTGAAACTTATTTAAGAATTCAACAAGAATTAGGGTTTAATAAAACACATCATCATCATCAGATTGAATCTGAAATATAACATTAAGTAGAGATAATATAAATTTCACGAATACAACAACAAAAATTAGGGTTTAATAAAACACATCATCATCATCAGATTGAAAATTGAATCTGAAATAATATAACATTAAATTTCACGAATTCAACAACAAAAATTAGGGTTTAATAAAACACATCATCATCATCATCATCATCAAATTGAAGATTGAATATGAAATATAACAATAGGTAGAGATAATAGAAAAAACATAATGTGAGATCACACTAACCGTATACTAGGATTTTATTAGGATCATTGGGAAACTGCCAGCGTTGAGTATTGCCGACTGTGTAATGAGCAATACTATCACCGACGGGTCTGCCTTCAACCATATCGAAGATCTTTATAGGTACGGGTATGGATTCGGGAACCCAACGAACGTCCTGGAAGCGTTTCTTATAAGATAGGCGCGGACTCAACGACCGACTTCTTGCTGGACGCGTTGGAACCCAACCACCGATGTATCCTTGGACGCGTTTGCCTTCAACTTTCTCGATGCTACGTCCGCGGTGACTCGACGACGACGACATCTTTGGAAGCTCCGATTGGGTTATATCTTTCTTTGTGGAATGAACGAATGAATGAATGAACCACCGTGTTTGTTTTGGTACTTACTTATAAGGAAGGAAGGAGGATTGGGTATTTGGGCTTAACATTTGGCTGGCCCATATTTACCTTCTCATACTCAAAACTTTCAGAATTACTTTTAGCGTCCCCCAACTTGCGCGCACTCCCTTGGCTTTCAATTTTACCCCTCTCGGCTCTCGCTATTTAGAGAGCGAATGTGTTACATGCAAAAGGTTTTATAATTCTTCACCCATATAACACCTTTTGTTCTTTTTTATTTCTATAGAAAAAGATTTTCTCTCATCTTATATAATATTCAAATTAAAACTCGATTTAACAATAATACTCTTCGTGAATATTCACGATAGGAAAAAGGATAAAGTAAAGGTTTATGACATTATAAAAAAAACATTATCATACAAAGTAAGGTTTATGAATTTTTATTTCTATTAAACAAACCGTGTGTGAAGAGGTACCAATAAAGTAAACAATATGTGATTGAAGAGACACCAATAAAATCACTTAGTTCAATTTAAAATAGGATAAATTCAAGTGATGCTCATCTAAATAAAAAAATAAAAAAAATTCAAGTTCTATTATATAGTAGAACCCTAATTTGGTTCTTGAATATGTGTGTGTGTCCAGTTAGTTATTGGATTAAGAGAAATTCAAAACATAACTATAATTTTTTAACATTATTATTTTTGGACAATATTTTCTGTCTTACATGTTACGTGATTATAACGTTGACATACATTGGCTTCTCAAAAGATTACTTTTGCCTAGTCTCTGCTAGGGTTTGCTTTCTTCTCTTTTGAGAAGCTTGGTCAAAATTTTACTTTTGCCGAATTGGTTCTTAGCTTACACACAATTAATCTACACAACATGGCTAGCATTAATCTGGAAGACCTATCCTTGAACGCAGAGGAAGAGGAGGGGTTTACTTTCAACATGGAGGATGAGGAAGACAATCAAGTTAACTTTCGTTGGTGCCTCGTGGGTCGTTTCTTGAGTGACCGCCCTTTTCATGTTAACTCTATGAAGGCAACAATGGCGGATGTGTGGAGACCTGTGAAGGGAGTGAAAATTAAAGAAGCGGGGAATGGTCTTTTCTTATTCCAATTCGCTCACGAGTTGGATATGGAAGGAGTCCTGCAAGGTGGTCCTTGGTCTTTTGATAATCGTATGCTTATTGTGGGAAGAGTTCAAATAGGAGTGCAAATTGAAAATATCCCGCTCTACCATGTCGATTTCTGGGTGCAGGTGCATAACCTTCCGGCGGGACTTATGGCGGAGAAAGTTGGAAGAGCTTTGGCCAACTATATTGGTTCTTTTGTGGAGTATGATAAGAACAACAATAGCAGTTTCTGGAGGAAATATATGCGGATACGTGTTCGCGTTGATGTTCGCCACCCGCTTAAGCGAGAAAAGAAAGTTAAAAGTCAGGGAGGAGATTGGTGTATTGTCAATTTCAAATATGAAAAATTGGGAATATTTTGTTTTGTCTGTGGAATTATGGGACATGCCGAAAACAAATGTGAAGTACGCTTTGCTATGGAGAGAGATGATGGAGTCCGTGCTTGGTCCAATGAGTTGAGAGCGGACTATCGCAGACGCGGCGGCAGGCCTGCATCACGGTGGTTAACGGAGGAAGGAGGAAGCAGTGGAGTCACAGATGAGAGAAACAATCCTGGTTCAGAGTCTACTGCAAGTGGACCAAGAGTGATCCCTACCTACCCAAACGAACAGCCAGTCCAATCCCAGAATTCAACGCACGTGGCATTTGATTCAGCCATTGTTATTGCGCCGGCGGTCAATCCCGTTAACATCCCACCCAATTCCGTCAATCATCAACCATTAGCCCAGCTGTCACCTCAATTCAATCTTCTGGACCCACAAACATCAATTCCCGCAGCAACACAATTATTACCCCATTATCACATTGCCCAGCCATCAATTAGCACTAACCAACCAAAGAATAACGTCACATCAGCAGACAACCATTTAAGTGACCAATTATTTCCTAATTATGACCAAGACAAAACATTCAGTACCAAATTATCACCTAATAATAATCCCGCCGCCACATTAATTACCATGTCGCCTACCATAACTGAAAACATTAACCAGCAATCACTATTTTCTTTCCAATCACCAAAGTTGACCCACCTTGACATCATCAATAACCCATTAAACCGACCCAATAAATCTAACCCGACCCATAAACTGAACCGAGCCTTGCCGTACCCGAACCGCATTAACCCAAAAATTAATCAGAATGACCCAAAAAAAAACCCTGTCATCCTTGAACCAGTTTTGACCCGGAATCCTTCAGAGGACATGGAAGTACAGACTGAAAAGAAAAGAAGAAGGGAGGATGTTAAGAAGGAGACTGATGGTAACTCTGAATCAAGCAAGCATTTTTTATCGGCAGGTCCTGGCAGCCAGGCCTGCCGGGACCAATGATTATTCTCAGTTGGAATTGCCGGGGGTTGAGCGTCCCGAGTGCAATTCCAAACCTGCGTAACATAGCTCAAGGGAATAAACCAGACATATTATTTTTATCTGAAACTCTGTCTAAATCTCATAAAATGGAAAGCATTCGCATTTTGTTGAAATATGATTCTTGTCTGTCGATTGATGTGGAGGGGAGGAGCGGAGGACTTGCAATAATGTGGAAGAATAGTGTGAACTGTAGAGTGATGAACTACTCTAGAAATTTTATCAATATCATAGTGGAGGACCGTGACAAAGGGGAATGGCGGCTGACGTGCTATTATGGGTATCCTGAAAGAAACCGAAGAAGATTGGCGTGGGATTTACTTCGACAATTAAGAGATATGTCAGACTTACCCTGGTGTGTGATAGGTGATTTCAATGATCTCTTATCACAGGATGATAAGAAAGGCAGGCTCCCGCATCCTAACTGGTTATGCTCAGGTTTCCGAAGTGCAGTGAATGATTGTGCATTAACAGATATCCACCTTGAAGGGTATCCGTTCACATGGATAAAAAGTGAAGGTACTGATCGGGTAATTGAAGAAAGACTGGACAGAGCGCTAGTGTCAACCAACTGGCTCTCTTTTTTCCCAAATGCCAAGCTCATCAACCTGCTCTCATCTCACTCTGACCATAGTCCAATCCTTCTACAATGTAATCCGACGATCCAACAACACTATAAGAAAGAATTCAAGTTTGAAAATAGTTGGTTGAAGGAGGAGGACGTTGGGGATGTGGTGAATGAAGGATGGAACCATGGAGAAGGTCTTGAAATAGTTCATAGACTTACACATTGCGCTGATGAATTGCAAAGATGGGGAAGAAGGAAAAAAAGACGATTCAAAGAAGAGGTTAAAGAATATGTGGAAGAAATGGAACGCACTAGAGACAAAGGGGATGCTGCTCACATTTCACGGTTCCTAGAAGCACAAAGGAAGCATGCGAAAGTTCTCATTCAAGAAGAAACATTTTGGCGACAAAGGGCAAAGATGCACTGGCTAAAAGAGGGTGATCTCAATACCAAGTTCTTTCATATGTCCGCAACTGCTAGATCAAAGGTGAAAAGGATTGAGAAGTTGATGACTGATGAGAATGAGTTTGTGACTGATCAAGAGAAAATTGGGGAAGTAGCAAAAAAATATTTTCACGAATTGTTCAAACCAAAAGGAGGGAGTCAAGAACCCGTTCTTTCTCTCATTTTACCCAGGATTTCAGCAGAGGATAATGCTCTACTTGTGGCACCGATAACAAAAGAGGAACTTCGAACAGCCCTTTTTCAGATGCACCCAGACAAATCCCCAGGTCCAGACGGCTTTAATCCAGCTTTCTTTCAGAATTTCTGGCACCTTTGTGGTGATGATGTATTTTTGGCCGCTAAAGATTGGTTACAGAGAGGGTACTTTCCATCCTCTTTGAATGAGACCAACATATGTCTTATCCCGAAGTGTGATAATCCGAAGTCTATGAAGGAGTTCCGGCCAATATCATTATGTAATGTGTTATATAAGATGGTGTCTAAGTTACTTGCTAACCGCTTGAAGCAAGTCATAGACAAGTGCATTTCTGAGGAGCAATCAGCTTTTGTTGAAGGAAGGTCTATTACAGATAATGCTCTCATAGCTATTGAAATAATTCATGCTCTGAAGAGTCGAACTAGAGGAGCAAAAGGGGAGTTGGCGTTGAAGATAGATATTAGTAAGGCCTACGATAAAGTAGATTGGAGTTTTTTGAAAGGTGTTCTCATCAGGATGGGTTTTTCAGACACTTGGGTGCAATGGATGATGTTGTGTGTAAGCTCGGTTAACTATTCGGCTTTGGTAAATTTTGAAAAAGTTGGCCCTATTTATCCAGGCAGAGGACTTAGGCAAGGAGACCCACTGTCTCCTTATCTATTCATTATGGTTACTGAAGGTCTTACATCGCTCATCAATAAAGCGGTGGCCAGCGGAGATTTACACGGCATTAAAATTTGTAGAGGGGCACCAATGGTGTCCCATCTACTGTTTGCTGACGATTGTTTTATTTTCTGCAGGTCTAATTTGTCTGAAACCAGGAAACTTATGGAGATACTTAAAATCTATGAGAATGCGTCCGGTCAAGAAATCAATCTTTCAAAGTCCGAAATTTTCTTTAGCTGAAACATCAGTCAAGCAGCTAAGGAGGATCTTTCTAATTTGATGGGTGTGAGGCATGTTATGGGTACAGGAACTTATCTTGGAGTCCCTTCCATGGTGGGCAGAAGCAAGAAAGCAACTTTCGCTTATATCAAAGACCGGATATGGAGGAGAATTAATTCATGGAGGGGGCGGTCACTATCTAAAGCCGGTAAGGAGGTGATGATAAAATCTGTCCTTCAAGCAATACCATCTTATGTTATGAGCATTTATATTATACCGGATGCGACGGTGAATGATATTGAAAAGATGCTAAATTCATTTTGGTGGGGCGGTGGTACTAATAATAAAGGTATTCGATGGTTGTCATGGGAGAGATTAGCAACTTCTAAGGGTGATGGAGGTCTAGGCTTTCGCGATTTTAAAGCATTCAATATAGCTATGGTTGCGAAACAAGGGTGGAAGATAATGACAAAGCCGGATACGTTGGTAGCAAGGATATTCAAAGCGAGGTATTTCCCAAACTCGTCTTTCTTTGAGGCAAGTCTTGGTTATAATCCTAGTTATGTGTGGAGAGGTTTATGGAAATCTAGCTATGTGCTCAAACTTGGTTGTAGGTGGAGTATAGGTGATGGAAGCAAAATTAAAGTGATGTCGGACCCTTGGTTGAGGGGACAAGGTCGTGGGTGGATGAGTGCACCGCAGCCCCAAGGTATGTATAATCTAACTGTGAATAATTTGATGGTGGAGGGGAGGAAACAATGGGACTGTGGAAAAATCACTAATTTATTTTCACACGATGTAGCTAAAGAGGTTCTTGCTGTTCCATTAATTGGAGAGGTGTTAGAGGATACGATTGTGTGGAAAGAGGAGCAGCATGGAGAGTATACAGTGAGGTCTGGCTATAGGGCAGTAATGAGAGCAAAAGAAGATGAACGACGGAGAGCAGTGGTTGGTAATTGGAAGAATTTATGGCAAATCCTTGCACCACCTAAAGCGAAACATTTACTTTGGAGGATTTGTCGAAATTGTCTCCCAACAAGAGTTCAATTGCGACAACATTACGTGCAGTGTCCCGAGGTTTGTGAATTATGCAGTGAGGAAGAGGAGGATTCTTGGCATGTGTTTTTCGGCTGCAATATGGTTCGAAATTGTTGGAGCGCTGCAGGTTTACAAGCTGTTGTTGAACAGCGGCTGCATGTTTTTGATTGTGTGCAGGATATTATCTTTGATATTTGCATCAAGGAGCCAAAGGAAGTAGCAGGTAGAGTAGCAACATTGTTATGGCTGTTGTGGCATAATAGAAATCAATGGATTTGGAACCAAGAGAAGAAAGATGGAGCTCAATTGGGAGCTCAAGCTTTCCACATGTGGGATGATTGGTATAAAGTACAACAGGTTGATAATAATATACCAGACATTGAGCAAGTGCAGCAACTTCATAATTGGATACCACCTAGACATGGTTGGTTCAAATGCAACGTAGACGCCGCTTTCCACAATGGAGGGAGAATCACTAGTGGTGGTTGGTGCTTTCGCGATGAGCGTGGCCAGTTTATCCGTGCGGGAACGAATTGGATGGATGGAGAATTATCTATTATTGAAGCAGAAGCTCTAGCCTTACTGGAAGCTATGCGCATGGCCTGCAACATGAACATGCATAAGGTTATGTTTGAAACTGATGCACAAATAGTTGTAGGAGCTGCCAACTCAAATCATGTAGGTGTTTCTTTGTTTAGTACCATTATATGTAATATTAAGAATTTGTTGCTTTTAAATCCAAACTTTGAGGTCAAGTTTGTAAAGCGGCAAGCGAATTCGGTTGCTCATAAGCTAGCTAGAGCGGCCAATTCTTGGTCTAGTCGCTGTGTTTTTTATTCAGTTCCTCCTTGTATTGAACACCAATTGTTAAATGAAATGAGTTAAGTTTGTTTTGGTCAAAAAAAAAAACTATAATTTTTTAAAATCAAATAAATACTAGTATATTGGAATATTTATGTAGTGTTTATTATAGTTTATATTACTATATAAGATTTGTGTGGATATTTAAATTTAATTAATGTAACTTATGATATGACAAAAGTATTTTCTACTTATTTTTATAAACCAGTTTAGACACCTTAAGATAGTAAGGATGCGGTTGTCAGTTGACTTAAAGTGGTAAATATAAAATTATTGAGTATGAGTTGAGTTTCGTATTAGTCATAAAAGTGGAGATTGTTCTATATCTTCAATCATCACACGATCACCTGTATATCCATACTCTTTAAAGAGAATATATAACTACATCTCTGAACATTCTAACACAATACAAGAGTATATGAGAAAGAAAATAGTTAAATATAAACTTAAAGTGTTTCTGACGAGTATAAGGATCAAAGTTTAGACTCAAAATTCTTTATTTATTAATTTTAAGAGATAAATTTTTAGACAAAACATAGTGCAAGACAAAACAATACAAGAGATTGATGAATAAAATGTTATTTTAGTATTTTGTATTAATTTGAAATGAAAAATAATTTTATAATTTAGTGAGACACAATAATTTTAGTTTTTATCCAATCATTGTCCTCCAATTTGTGCATTCGTAAGAGCATTGTTAAAATCAAACGCATTGAAGAAGAATAACAAAAATAAAATAAAAAAATAAAACGCATTTTTTTTTTTCCGTAACTAGTAATTTAACGTTAAAGTCCTTCAATAATGTCCCTCATACTAATTTCCAAGTAAGTTAGATTTACTCGATGTTTATCTTTTGACACGGATTACTGAGTGTGATTTACCAAACATGCAATATTTCTGAGTTTCTAACCTTTTACACGCTTGCGCCATAATCGATCTGTATTCAACCAAATTATTTTGAGCTAATCCGTCTTTTCTTTCTACACGCTTTTCATCTTCTTTCTTTCTTTCTTTCTTCTACCTTTTATCATCGATCCATAGATATACCCTTCTTTTCTTCAATCCAATCCTAAATCAACAAAATGGGTTGTCACGGTAGTAAGGAAGAGAAGAAATCCGCTACAGAAGAGTATAGCCGCCACCGCCATCGATCATCATCCTCCACACCTGCTGCCGCTACTAATTTCCAGTATCAAATTGTTCAACCTTCTTCCTCTCACGTTCAAACTTCACCACCAAAACCAAAACCAGAATCACACTCAAACTCACATTCACAGCCTTCAACGGTGACTACAACAACAACATCAAATCCAAAACCCTCTTCCTCTTCCACTGCCACGTCACAGAATGTGAGAACAGTGCAGCAGAAGACAGACACAACCATATTAGGAAAACCCTTTGAAGATATTAAAAAATTCTATACTTTAGGTAAAGAACTAGGTAGAGGACAATTTGGGATTACTTATTTTTGCACTGAGAATTCAACTGGCTTAAATTATGCTTGTAAATCTATATTAAAGAGGAAGCTTGTTTCTAAAGCTGATAGAGAAGATATTAAGAGAGAGATTCAGATTTTGCAGCATTTATCTGGCCAACCAAATATTGTTGAATTCAAAGGTGCTTTTGTTGATATTAAAGATGAAGAGAGATATAGTGTGCGTTTGTTTGGGATTTTTTTAAGAAAAAAATCTATTTTTTTCTTAAAAAAATCCATTTTGTAATGTTGATAGTGTTTGTTATAGATTTTTCTAAAAATCATTTTCTTAAAAAAATCATTTTTAGCCCCAAAATGAAAATCTATTTCTAATAGCTTTTCAAGAATCTATTTTTTTAAAACTAAAGAATCTAAGTGTATGAACTTCTTTTTTTAAAAAAATAGATTTTTATGATTGTAAACAAACACAAAATAACTTTAGATTTTCTTCAAAATCTCTACAAAAAAATCTCTAGATTTTTTTTAAAAAAAATCATTTTTTTCAAAGCTTAAACAAACGCACCCATATTGACTTCGCATGAAGTTTCCCTCAACTGATTCGTCCCCATGCCATGAGAGAAAAAAAAAGGTTTCCACTCTCAAAAAAGAGAAAACAAAATTATTGAAATCTGAGTCTTTAGATTAAAATCGATAAATGCATCTTAATTTCCCGTTGAAATCGATACACTTTGCAAGATTTAATTGAAATTTCAATCTTTAGATTAAACCACTTAAAATTCAAAATCTAAAAAGTGAATTGGCTAAAGAATACATGTAAAATGTGAGACGGTTGCTATGGATGCACAAATCCACGACTCCAAAGCTTGCTATGAAAAATTGAATCTGCGTTAAGCGGCCACTGTTGTTTCTTTGACAATTGGGGGAATTAATTAGAGGGAGGAAGACTAAAAGTGGATCACGAGTGTTAATTAGAACTAGCATTACCGTTAGATTAAAATTAAATGGAGGGTTTATTAGTGCTGAATTTAATTGGTGTGTACTAACCACGGAAAGGTTTAGGTTGGAGATCCTCTCCATTTCTCAAATAAATGGAAAGTTTCATTACTAATGTTTTGGGAGTATAAAAATTAAATTATGCTAAATATATGTCACATTCAAAGAATATATACATTTATGCATAAAAACTATAGTAATTGTGTTCTGTGAAGAGGATCGTAACCCAAAGGTTAATCATATTGTCGTGCTCAATTATAATCATCAAATAATTAGAAATGTACTTTAATTGTAATTATCTTAAGAGTAACTTCACACATATATATATATATATATATATATACACACAAAAACAAAACAAAAAATATATTCCATAAACAAAATAAACTTAATTAATATTTCATATTCATCTTTCCAATTGTTCATAACAACCAAGTATCAAGAGGTTGTAAAATAACTCAAGGCCTAGGCATCATTCACAAAAGATAGACCTCTCACAGAGTCTTGAAAAGAAAACAACAGAAGAACATTTAGGTTTTTTTAACGTTGGAGGCCCAATCAAGTGCAAGGGTGCGTTTATCCCAGCCACGAGGGCCGGAGCCATTGAGTGTGTTCATAGCCTGAACAGCATCTTCCTTGGTGACAAAGGTAACAAAGCCAAATCCCCCACGAAGGGTATCATCTGGAGCAATAGGGGCAAGCGTGGCACTTCTTACCTCACCAAATGGCTGGAAAAGCTTGAGGAAATCAGTTTCATTATTGATTTCCCGGGTGATATGGGTTACCACAAGAGTTTTATCATCGGACTTAGCTTTCATCTCCTCCACAAAAGGCCACATGGTGGAAGGTACCATCCACTTGCCAGTAATAAAATGAAAAGGTTTATCATCAACCGAACGCTTCCGTTTTTTTATATCACCACAGGAAGGACCACGAGCACAAGTTATACAACCATAAGTAGGAGTAGCATTGCAGGGATCTGCAGATACATACATATTTTTGTTACTGATATTGAAACTTATTTAAGAATTCAACAAGAATTAGGGTTTAATAAAACACATCATCATCATCAGATTGAATCTGAAATATAACATTAAGTAGAGATAATATAAATTTCACGAATACAACAACAAAAATTAGGGTTTAATAAAACACATCATCATCATCAGATTGAAAATTGAATCTGAAATAATATAACATTAAATTTCACGAATTCAACAACAAAAATTAGGGTTTAATAAAACACATCATCATCATCATCATCATCATCATCAAATTGAAGATTGAATATGAAATATAACAATAGGTAGAGATAATAGAAAAAACATAATGTGAGATCACACTAACCGTATACTAGGATTTTATTAGGATCATTGGGAAACTGCCAGCGTTGAGTATTGCCGACTGTGTAATGAGCAATACTATCACCGACGGGTCTGCCTTCAACCATATCGAAGATCTTTATAGGTACGGGTATGGATTCGGGAACCCAACGAACGTCCTGGAAGCGTTTCTTATAAGATAGGCGCGGACTCAACGACCGACTTCTTGCTGGACGCGTTGGAACCCAACCACCGATGTATCCTTGGACGCGTTTGCCTTCAACCTTCTCGATGCTACGTCCGCGGTGACTCGACGACGACGACATCTTTGGAAGCTCCGATTGGGTTATATCTTTCTTTGTGGAATGAACGAATGAATGAATGAACCACCGTGTTTGTTTTGGTACTTACTTATAAGGAAGGAAGGAGGATTGGGTATTTGGGCTTAACATTTGGCTGGCCCATATTTACCTTCTCATACTCAAAACTTTCAGAATTACTTTTAGCGTCCCCCAACTTGCGCGCACTCCCTTGGCTTTCAATTTTACCCCTCTCGGCTCTCGCTATTTAGAGAGCGAATGTGTTACATGCAAAAGGTTTTATAATTCTTCACCCATATAACACCTTTTGTTCTTTTTTATTTCTATAGAAAAAGATTTTCTCTCATCTTATATAATATTCAAATTAAAACTCGATTTAACCATAATACTCTTCGTGAATATTCACGATAGGAAAAAGGATAAAGTAAAGGTTTATGACATTATAAAAAAAACATTATCATACAAAGTAAGGTTTATGAATTTTTATTTCTATTAAACAAACCGTGTGTGAAGAGGTACCAATAAAGTAAACAATATGTGATTGAAGAGACACCAATAAAATCACTTAGTTCAATTTAAAATAGGATAAATTCAAGTGATGCTCATCTAAATAAAAAAATAAAAAAAATTCAAGTTCTATTATATAGTAGAACCCTAATTTGGTTCTTGAATATGTGTGTGTCCAGTTAGTTATTGGATTAAGAGAAATTCAAAACATAACTATAATTTTTTAAAATCAAATAAATACTAGTATATTGGAATATTTATGTAGTGTTTATTATAGTTTATATTACTATATAAGATTTGTGTGGATATTTAAATTTAATTAATGTAACTTATGATATGACAAAAGTATTTTCTACTTATTTTTATAAACCAGTTTAGACACCTTAAGATAGTAAGGATGCGGTTGTCAGTTGACTTAAAGTGGTAAATATAAAATTATTGAGTATGAGTTGAGTTTCGTATTAGTCATAAAAGTGGAGATTGTTCTATATCTTCAATCATCACACGATCACCTGTATATCCATACTCTTTAAAGAGAATATATAACTACATCTCTGAACATTCTAACACAATACAAGAGTATATGAGAAAGAAAATAGTTAAATATAAACTTAAAGTGTTTCTGACGAGTATAAGGATCAAAGTTTAGACTCAAAATTCTTTATTTATTAATTTTAAGAGATAAATTTTTAGACAAAACATAGTGCAAGACAAAACAATACAAGAGATTGATGAATAAAATGTTATTTTAGTATTTTGTATTAATTTGAAATGAAAAATAATTTTATAATTTAGTGAGACACAATAATTTTAGTTTTTATCCAATCATTGTCCTCCAATTTGTGCATTCGTAAGAGCATTGTTAAAATCAAACGCATTGAAGAAGAATAACAAAAATAAAATAAAAAAATAAAACGCATTTTTTTTTTTCCGTAACTAGTAATTTAACGTTAAAGTCCTTCAATAATGTCCCTCATACTAATTTCCAAGTAAGTTAGATTTACTCGATGTTTATCTTTTGACACGGATTACTGAGTGTGATTTACCAAACATGCAATATTTCTGAGTTTCTAACCTTTTACACGCTTGCGCCATAATCGATCTGTATTCAACCAAATTATTTTGAGCTAATCCGTCTTTTCTTTCTACACGCTTTTCATCTTCTTTCTTTCTTTCTTTCTTCTACCTTTTATCATCGATCCATAGATATACCCTTCTTTTCTTCAATCCAATCCTAAATCAACAAAATGGGTTGTCACGGTAGTAAGGAAGAGAAGAAATCCGCTACAGAAGAGTATAGCCGCCACCGCCATCGATCATCATCCTCCACACCTGCTGCCGCTACTAATTTCCAGTATCAAATTGTTCAACCTTCTTCCTCTCACGTTCAAACTTCACCACCAAAACCAAAACCAGAATCACACTCAAACTCACATTCACAGCCTTCAACGGTGACTACAACAACAACATCAAATCCAAAACCCTCTTCCTCTTCCACTGCCACGTCACAGAATGTGAGAACAGTGCAGCAGAAGACAGACACAACCATATTAGGAAAACCCTTTGAAGATATTAAAAAATTCTATACTTTAGGTAAAGAACTAGGTAGAGGACAATTTGGGATTACTTATTTTTGCACTGAGAATTCAACTGGCTTAAATTATGCTTGTAAATCTATATTAAAGAGGAAGCTTGTTTCTAAAGCTGATAGAGAAGATATTAAGAGAGAGATTCAGATTTTGCAGCATTTATCTGGCCAACCAAATATTGTTGAATTCAAAGGTGCTTTTGAGGATAGGTTTTCTGTTCATCTTGTTATGGAACTTTGTGCTGGTGGAGAGTTATTTGATAAAATCATTGCTCAGGGTCATTATTCTGAGAGAGCTGCTGCTTCTATTTGTAGAGATGTTGTTAATGTTGTGCATATTTGTCATTTCATGGGTGTATTGCATCGCGATTTAAAGCCCGAGAATTTCTTGCTTTCTAGTAAGGATGCAGGAGCTGCACTCAAAGCTACTGATTTTGGACTTTCTGTCTTCATTGAAGAGGGTACTAATTCAACTTTTGCATTGTTTCTATATGTGCAATTTTATCAGCTTTTACTTTTGCCAATGTTGTATATGTGGTTCTTGATTGCTCTCAAAACTTTCTAATTTTAGATATTGAGGATGCAGTGAGTGACCGAGCATGCAGAAATGGAATGTGTGTTATGCACTTATGCTATCAGTTGTAGTACTGCATTTTCATGTATCTTTATTTCCATTGGTGGTGAACCCTTAGGATAGGGAGACATTAAGTTTGAGTTATAACTCATTAGAACATTATTAGGCTAGGCCACATTTTCAGTGTTGTATCATTAAGTCTAAAATGATGTTTAACACGAGCTGCTAGCTTTGACAACTTCAAATGCTACCACACTCTGCCTATCACAAGTTGCTAGTTTTTATTTATCCATACTACCTTGCAATGACTATCAAATATGACCCTAAAAAACAGATGATTAGATATGGAACAAACCGTTCCTTGCTTAAAACTTGTTGTAAGATTGCTTTTTGACCTAGATATTTGATTTGTCCATCAAACAGTATGATACTTGACTTCCTAATGATAGTTATATCTTGTTTTCTTTTGAGCATATTTTAAACCCGATAAGTTGGTTTCTGATTCATTTTCAGTAGGTCAAATTGAAGTGTATTGTCAAGGCAATTCTCATCACAGCTTTCTTAAATTTCAATCGTGTTTGACTGTTGTGGTAGTTTCAAAGGAATTACATGTTACTTCCTGATATGGCCTTTGATTTCATGGTTGATAATTCACTTCATACAGTGTTTTCTATAACTTATTTCAGGAAAGGTTTACCGTGATATGGTAGGAAGTGCTTACTATGTTGCTCCTGAGGTACTACGTCGTAGTTATGGAAAGGAAATAGACATTTGGAGTGCAGGCATCATATTGTATATTCTCCTTAGTGGTGTACCACCTTTTTGGGCTGGTAAGATCAACTTGTAATTTCAAAATGCTGTTTATTTACAGTTCTTGGTTCAATTACTGATTGAAAAATTAACACTTCTATGGCGGGGTTAATTTTTTTTCCGCAGAAACTGAAAAGGGAATATTTAATGCCATATTGGAAGGTGAACTTGACTTTGTTAGTGAACCATGGCCATCAATATCAGACAGTGCTAAAGATCTAGTCAGAAAGATGCTGACACAGGATCCAAAGAAGAGGATTACTTCTACCCAAGTCCTTGGTACTAAATTACTATTTCTATTTTGGCTCAATCCTCAAATAACTTCAATCGCAGTAGTTCTTCTTTTACTAAATTTAACGCACCATTGTTATTTACTCCCTACATGCCTTATTATAATACCCTCCAACAAAGTTCATGGATATTAAGAAAAGTAGTTGTAGTAATAAATTTGTCACAAAAAGAATTTCCATACGAGAGAATTTGTTATTCACCCGTAGAATTATTGATATCATACGAGAGAAAAAGAATTTCCATTTTCCGTTGATAGATTAAATAGGGGAACTTTTCTAAAAAAATCATCACGCATATGGAATTTTAAAAATGGTCTTATATTAAGAGACAAAGAATAAGTAGAAAAAAGTCTTATAATCAGGAATAGAGGAGGGAGTATTCATTCATTTATTTATTTTTGCAGTATTAGTTTAGCACCTAAGTTGCCCTCTGAGTTTTCGTTTCCAATGTTGCAAGATTGTAATGCATACTTTCAGATTGTCATCAACTAAATAAATACTCTTCATTCATTTGCATTTTCACTTTGTTGTCTAACTTTTCAATAACATATGGCCTGACTATGATTAATGATTTGTTTGGTAAGAACACCCATGGATGAGAGAAGGTGGAGAGGCTTCTGATAAACCAATTGATAGTGCAGTTCTATCTAGAATGAAACAATTCAGGGCAATGAATAAGTTCAAGAAACTTGCATTAAAGGTATGTCATCAAACTTGATTCAGAATCAACTATGTTGAGTGTCCTTTCTTGTTGGTCCTGACTCCTTGATAATTGCACATTTCTCTTTAGGACTTTGGTTGCTGCATATTTGTTTTACTCATTCTGAAATATGTCTGCAGAAATAGTATTATGGATTTGCTTTTGTTTGTTCTGTATGGAATATGAGCCTCTTTTGCTTTCACTCAAGTCATATCTCACTAGGAGGTTTTAACTACATAAAAATCAATAAATTCATTTGTGTTGGTTTCTCAGTTTTCTTTGGTATAAACCTGCACCTAAGATTAACACTTTCAGACTAGTCTATAGTGTTGATATAAAACAGAAAAACTGGAATATTGAATGCTAAGGGTCCTTTTACTTCGTGAAAACGTTTTCAATTTTCATTTCCTTAAATTTGTGTTAGTTTTACTTGTTAACAAGTAGAAACAAGACACTTGAAGTGAACAATTGTGTTGCATTTTTGGAAACAATGACAATGTCAAAAAAGTTATTTTCATTATTTTCTGAAATACATCATCCTTTGCTAGCATTTTATCTTCTCTCCATCACAATGACTCACCTCAAAAGTTTTTCATCAAGTTAAAATGGACACAATTTTGAAAATAAAAACAGAAAATGTTTTCACAAAGTAAACGGACCCTACACTTTACGGATACTGCTGTCATTCTGGAAGCTTAGATGGTTGTGTGGATGAGTACTCTGGACATTCTATGAGTTACATATTCCAGCTTATCTTTTCTGGATATTTCTCTAGTACCAACTTAGTAGAAATTTTGGTAGGTTATGGCTGAAAGTCTATCAGAAGAAGAGATTAAAGGTCTCAAGGCAATGTTTGCAAATATGGACACTGATGGTAGTGGCACCATCACCTATGAAGAACTGAAGTCAGGCCTAGCACGAATTGGATCACGATTGTCTGAGCCTGAAGTGAAGCAACTTATGGAAGCTGTAAGTAGTTACAAATCCATATAGAAAACAAAACTAGTTGAATGCATGACTTGAATCTTAAACTCAACAGTGATCTTGTTCTCGTGTATAATGTTTCTCAGGCTGATGTTGATGGAAATGGCTCAATCGACTATCTTGAATTCATATCGGCTACAATGCATAGGCACAGACTTGAACGAGATGAACATCTTTACAAAGCATTCCAGTATTTTGATAAAGACAATAGCGGGTGAGTATTGCAAGATTGGCACTATATTGTTACCAATATTTCATAAAAAAATCTAACCATTTGTGTTTAAATAACTAAATAATGGCTTTTTTCTTTAAAATTGCACATCTTGATAAGGAGTGAATTACTCAATCAACTCTTAAAAGTTAAACAGTAGCTTAACTTGTTGAAATTATAAAATTTATGGCTGTTAATGACTATTTGCTTCTCTAATTTCATGGACAGGCATATCACTAGAGAAGAATTGGAGACTGCCATGACAAAGCATGGAATGGGTGATGAAGCAACAATAAAGGAAATTATTTCTGAGGTGGATACAGATAATGTAAGTTTATTCCAATTTAATCAGGGCAACTCTGTTACGACGGATTATCGATGTTGTCGCTAATGATTCTTAAACTAACAGGATGGGAGAATAAACTATGAGGAATTCTGTGCAATGATGAGAAGCGGAATGCCACACCAGGCACAACTATTTTAAATCTACGGAATGGAGTCAATTTCACATGTTCATGTGATTCATCGTGAAAGCCTATTGATAGAGCGACTTAACGTTGTTGGCAAGTAATGTTATCTCCCAGAACATGTAAGACACTTCACGGATTGGTGATTACTTTGAGGTTCTTTGCAATCCTAATTTTCGTAGCAAGGTTGTTTTCGTGTGTGTGGTGCTAAAAATAGATTGATTAAAGTATTGCTATGCATTTCTTTGTACATTTAATTTCCGGCTGTCACGTTTTACAAGTGTCTTGAGCCTGGATTATTTATATGTTAAAATGTTGACGATGATATCAAAGAGTTATCATTTTAGTTTTGGCAGAGGAAAGAATAAGCACGGGAGGAATCTGATTTCCTTAACCTGTATGAGGATGTATGTGTAAACTTAAATCTTCGGTTCCCATAATGTATTGATAATCTATTGTACTTTTGCTGGATTAGAAGAAGTTTTCCTTCTTTCCTTTTCTTCCTCTTCCTATTGACAAGAGTTTTTCTTTGCAAGTCATGCTTTGATGCACTATAGCTGTTACGACTGCGATTATGATTCGACATCATCACCAAATTCCACACATGATATGTAAACCTTGCTTGAAAAATCAGGGCTTACATATTATCACTTTATGGATATTCAAACTAGATCAAAAATACCACTTTTTATCAGTGAACTTTTATAATGTGCCTTGTTATTATTCCGAAATTAATCGGCTTTGATTAAAACGTGAAATCATATTTAGTCTCAGCACACTACAATTAATAGATGATTTTAATAATAATATATTTTCTTTGCACATAAATAAACTGCTATCAATTTGACAAACACCGTGATTCTGATATATTCACTGTGATGCCAAACATAGGTGTAGATCACTACTTCAAAACCCTCATTGTGATTTTCTTTTTAGTATCCCTTAAACAAGCTCATTTCTTGAGGTAACCTCATGCACCTCAGTAATTAAACTGGTTACACTTCCTAAGAATGATTAGTTTAATGCCTGACACTAATGAAGTTAGTTTAATGTTAATAAGATGGTATCCAAGGTTTTAGCTTTGTATTCCCCTGATAATACTTATATTAAGAGACAACCATTTAAGTTACTGATCCACGTGAGCTTGTTTTGCTTTCTTTAATACTGTGCATTATGCATCTCAATGAATATATTATATATATGCACGTGTGCACACACTTTTCCTTTTATGCATAACACTTTACTCAAGACAGAATGCTTATTCTATTTTTATGACTTCAGAGCTTTTCTACCAAATATATATTCCTCTAGAAAACACTAAAAACTTGGTAGCTAGGTAAGGATATTTTGTTTCTCTTGCTATTTGGTGCTAATTCACTTGAAGTAGTTTTTGAACACAGTCTAAACTTTAAATACTAATCAAACTTTTTGTAATATGAATATTTTGCAACCAATATGTCTGTTTTATGATAAATTAACCAAAACAAAACAACAAAAGGGTCTAGTGGAAATGTAACCATTGTCACTCTAAGTTTCATACAGTATAATGAAGTGGACTAAGTACAGACAGTTAATTAAATATAGAATAATATATGTTAATCATGCCTCGGATGCTCCTATAATATGCTGTTAATTAAGGTAACAACCACACTAAGACTTTCATAACAAGACAATGCAACTGTTAATAAAACACCAATGTGAGTTGTCATTAACAGTAGCAGAGCTAGCTGTGGTTAATGCTTTGCCAAAAGAAGAAAAAAAATGAAGACAGCAAGCAATGGTTGGTTATTTTAATATGAAATTTGTCTAGTGCACTTGAATTTTGAAACAAGATTTATATATGCAAAACAAATTAAAACCTGGTATAGTTTGTTAAACTTCATACACATAAAAAAGCCACAACCTATTGGAAATTTTGCTATTCTAAAATCTCAAGTTAATGCAAAAGGTTTGGCTCGGAATACAATGAATGAGAGAGAGAAGTGCACGTGCAGATGCTAATGCATGTTTTCTATTTTTCCTACCAATGTATTACTAGTACTTAAGCAATCCATGTATTGCTTTACTTTAATTGATATTTGTATGTAGTTCTGCTTTGAAAGTACATTAGTTTTGATCCAGAAAATATGGCATCAGCGGTCTTTTATTAACATTTTGAAGGGTTAAAAGGTATATTGCATTTGACTTAATTTCGAGTCCAAAATCAGAGATTTTCAGATAAAATCATTTACTTAATTCCCGATGGTTATGGTAGAACATCAATCTTGTGCTACCTGCGTCAGTGCCTCGGCATTGTGTGCTATGGAAGAAGAAATGAAGGAAGACGATGTCAATGCTGTTGCTGAAATTTCAGCTGAGCTAGAAAGGGAAAGGCAGAAGAATGCGGAGCTCGAGGAAAAAATATCGATGCTCGAAGCTCAGATAAGAGAAAGAAACACTGAAACTCAAGTAACAATATTTTTTTGTGTACATTCTTTAAATAAGTGTTGACTTGTTTGTAATTATGTCATCTATAATATATGCTTATAGACATGCTCCTAATTGTTGTAGCTTTCATCTGTTTTATTATTTAAAGTTAAAACTTCAAACATTATATCAGGAAAATAATCAGCATGCAGCTGCAAGAAGGTTCAAGAATTTCAAAAGGAAAAAGATTGAAACGGTAGATGATGAAACGGAGAATATGAATATTGTCAAAAGGGAGTACAAGCTTGATTATACTGAAGCCAATTTTCTTAAGGAGATTATTAATTCAGAAAACCCTTTGATAAATTGGATGAGCATGGATGATAGCCAAATTTTGCATTTTGAAAAATTTAAGAACTGCGATTCTCTTGCAGTTTTCAATGAAACAGACATTGATGCTGCGTGCAATGATAATTGTTTTGATGATATGGACAACAATCAAATACAACGAGGAATTTATGACACAGCTGAAACCGTTAGCACGCAAAAAGGTTACATTGTTGATCATATTAATGATGAATCATATGTAACATGCATGAAAAAAAATTCTGTTCATGTGAATGATCCATGTCCAACAGGTAACATGAGACTGGAAGTACAAGAAAATCAAAAGACAAGTGACATGTTACTTGCACGACAATCCGAGAAGGTTGAATTCAAAACGAGACTAGGGAATGAAATTAAAGAGGCTGCAGCATTTGAGGTACCTTCTTTAGGATCTGCATGCATATCGCAGAATAAAAAGCCACAGAAAGTGGCTTTCTGTCCTAAAGAAGTTAAAAGGATAATTGAATCTGAAGCCCTTGAGCAAAAAAATGCCGAGACACACACTATAAGGAAAATTATAGTTTTTGCATCACTTGGAATAAGACATGGGTGTGAAGATATGCATGAATTGGACTTCAACCATTTTAGCATTTTGAAGAAAGGAGAACCGTATGTATCTCCAAAGAATCCAGGAGTAAGGGAATTCATTCAGCTAACATTGAAAGCTCAATTTTGAAGCTTGACATTTGGCTCAAATATTACTATTATACTATATAAATGCAGTGATTATTTTTTGTTTATCTATGCAGGAGCATGTTTTATACGAGAATCCTGGTGTTAGGAGGAAAATATTTTATCCGAATCAACATAACTGTGCATTATGTCCTGTCCAGATACTTGAAGAAGAAAGAGCTATGCGTCCATCTGATGCTGCTTCTTGTCCATCGTGCTTATTCTTGTGTATTAAATACGGTGGGAGGACAAGAAATCTTCCTCAAAATGAGTAAGCTTTTGAACTGATAATAGTAGAATTTTTTTAACTTCATTTATATATTATAAATGGTATTGAACCTTGTTATTATTGTTGCAATTCAAAAAAAAATTATGTGTAGTCTAATACTTGGTGACTTATGGATTGAGTAATCTTGCAGATATGTGAGGCAAAGGATGGGAAGAAACAAATTGAAGTCTTTTGGGCCACTTATGTGCCGAATGGCGATGTTGGTTCATGTTCGCAGCGGAAGCTTTTTCTTCAAGGCACTGGGCATTACACTTTTGTTTATGGCAGGATTTCCCGACGATCTAGTTCAGAAAGAAACCAAATACCAGAATTTAGACTTGCTTCAGAAATATTACAGGTTTATCAAATTATATATAGCAAACAATTATGGTATCATAAATACCGAATGGCGATGTTGGTTCATGTTCTAATTCATAGTCATCACAGAAAACATATGGAAATATGACTCTAATAGGCAATCTTTGTTCATTTGGCAGGACTGATGGAGATGCTGAAGGAGAGGATTTATTTCTTCAACATGTAATTGCATACAATAATGTAAGATCACAAATCCCAAATTATGCCAACTAGTTCTTTATTTATGCTACCTGTCAATTATTTTTCTTCCAAAATACTTGCAACAATTTCTCATTTATTGCATGTAATATATTCAATCACACTTTTGTTTTGATTTACTTGTTTGAGCTTATCTACTGGCATAAGCACTTGTGAGTCTGTTTGAGAGAGCTTATGGAAATAACTAATGGTGTGCCTTATGCTGTTTTCAGCTTATTTCCATAAGCTCTTCAGGATAGATTATGAAAACAACTTATACCCTATAAGAAAGTAATTTGACTTTATTTATTTATTGTTATAGGTACAGCGTATACATAAATACTTTTAAGATAAGCACTTTTGCTATAAGTGCTTAATTAAGTTGTCTATTTTAACTATCTCTAAATACGAAATAGCACTTCTTTTTAGTCACTCCAGCCATACTTTTGTAATATTGCTCATTGCTCCTAAGCTTCTACTTTATCTTGTTCAAGCAGGGTAATCGTGAACCCCAAAATTCAACTAAAAAGGTCCTTCCTGCAAAATCCAAAAAGAGAATGAACTCTAATGTCGTCATCAAGTCGAATGATTTGCAAAAGAACCCACCTCAACAGCCAACGCCAATGAAAATGAGTTCAGCAGCTACTCAATTTGGTTTAACTGGTTATTCTTCTACTCCAAGTCCAACATATGCAATGCCAATGACACCATTTCATTCTATGCCATCTCAAATTTCCCAAAATTCTTCTCATATGCCAAATCCAGCTCTTGTTCCTTATAGTACTAATCATAGTTCATATCAAATGCTGCCACCACAACCAACAGCAGCAAGTACTTTTCTGCCAGTGATGTATTGGCCACCACCTCCACCAACTGCATTTTTCCCTGGACCATATCCTTCTACATTTGGATACCACTCTTTGCCTTCTACTGCAAGTTACATGTCATTCCAAACACGACCTTATTATTACAATCACCCTACATGTAACTTCTCCTTAGAAAAGCTATTAGATGGAAGAGGAAAAAATGAGTCAGCCTCAGATGAAACTGAGAGTGACACTGATAGTTCAGGTGGCTGCACTGAGCATAAGCAGGGAGCATAGTTCCAAAAATAAATAGACTTATGCTAAAATGGTGACATATATACCATAGATGATGATATAAACTTGGAATACAATCATGGTTAGGTGATTTAAGACTTGAAGTGGCATGATTGTAAAAGAAATTTTTTGAACTCATGACAATTCCAACATTCATGCTTGTTTTTTTTTTCATTGCTATCAGGCAGGAAAATATGAAAGAGCAACCTCTATTGATATTTAATTTTTATGATATAATTTTTGTTCTATAACGATTAGACTAATAATCCCTTTGTGCTTAAACTGTCGTTTTAAAGAAAACTAAAAACAGTTAAATTGATTGTCATTTTGTAAAATATAATTAATTTTTATCTTTAAACTTATATGGTATACAATTTTTTTTGTACAAAAAGAGGGCAAAGCCTAGAAATTGAACCCTCCTAGGCATGCAAGCCTTAGAGAAATTTTGATAACATGAACATTTAAAGAATTCATGGTTAGACTAAAGTTAGCCAACCAATCACCACGTCTGTGATAAAGCTTTTATTTAAACTTGTCAATTCAAGTTCATAAATCACAAACAAAATGTCGGTTGATGTTGCAGGTCTCTGTTAAGTTAAGTTCAATATTTGTTCATCAATGTCTCAAAATAGCTAGATTAATCACCAATACATGAATGAACAATTAGAAACAAACTCAAAGCTATAAGGCATGAAAACAAAACACCCCAACAAGGCCAAATCAAAGAAGGCCAAATAGTAATTATTTACTAACACTTATTAGCATGAGGCTTATTTAACTATATACATGTGAATTCATATTAAAGTGAAAGTTTCTTCCTTGTGCAAATTAAAAAATGTACTCTTATTCTACCAAATATAGTGTACTTGACACCGTCCCAGTGAACTATGCTCATAATCCCTAGAAAGCATGCCTATTAATCAACATTATCCACTACTACTTCAACAAAATTTAAGAACCTCCCAAATTAATCAACATAACCCAAATACATTATGAATGTTAGGCTCATCATTATTAATGCTAAACAACCAATAATCCTACTAACTCACGTGTCATATTTTTTTATAAGTTCAATTTGTAATTAAAAACTCAAACCTATTAAGCACCAAACGTACGTATGTTACTTCAACGACAGTTAGGCACAAAAACAAGTCAATTTTTCCATCACAATTGTGAAAAGTTACCAACTACGGATTCAGAAAACTTCAGTACACTCCTTTCCCTACTCCAAATTCTTGAAGGTGTCCGGTTGATCTGCGTCCTTCTTCTTCATGTAGTTCAGGGTGGTGTAACCCTCAATCTGCTTCTTGAATGCTTTGATATCAAGCTATAAATCAAATACCAAAAATTGCAATTAAAATGTTATGGAAATCATTTAGCTAATTAATTAAATTTAAAGAATATTAAAATACTTACCATTGTTGCACATGTTCTAGCCGGGGGCTTGGGCTTAGGCTCAGCCTTAAGTTTGTAGCCATTGGCAGTATCGTCAAACAGTTCTATGTCACCCATACCGATCTCAACAAATATATCAATAACATTCTTTAACAACAATTTGTCAATCTGTTCACCAGCGCGATCTTTTTGAATCTGTAACATGAAAAAATAACTATTTTCATATCTCAATCATGAGCAGCACGGTATATATATGATCAGAATGTGAAGTGATGAATGAACTTACTAGATCAATCACAGCCTTTGTAGCATTAGCTTGTACCTCCATAAAAACCTGTAAGTAACTCTTGAAATTAAGTTATTATTATAAAAAAAATATAAACAATACATTAAGTAATGCTAAGAGAGATCAATAACTAACTAACTAACTAACCACATCACGGAATGAAGAAAGACCAAGTTTATCTAGCGGAGGCAGGGAGCGTACTACAATGTAGATTTCAAGACCAGCGGAGGCAGGGAGCGTACTACAATGTACTACAATGTAACAAAGGCCTTATGGATTAACATTCTCTGGACAAGCTCTCTAAGCAACAATTCATCAAGCTTTCCACTTAAAAAAGGGAAAACCTAACAATAAAATGTTTTGAAAAAATAGAGTATCAGACACAATAAGTCATATATGACAGCAGAAATTCAAACAACAATGAAATGAGAAAAACATGAAAATTGGGGATTTCCCTACATTAGATCGATTGAACTCATCAATAGTCTCCTTGCATTTGTCATAAAGCATTTGTGAGAAGTCATGTGATCGTGATCGTGGCTTGCACATGTTAAAAATGGTTCTATAATAATAGTTGAAAGAAAAGACAGTCAAGAAAATCCAACACTAATGGTTTAAAATTGCGATTGTGATCGTGGATAGGTCAATGCGGTACAATAACTTAATTGCGATCCGCAATTTAGAACCATCGGTGATAAAAAAATAGATATACAACAGAGTAAAGAGACGAAATGAACAATTAATTAACTAAATTCTATAATAAAAGGATACGTATACAGCATCATGTATTCCTCTGAACTGAACTTATTGTTTGGGGATCCTTCCACAATACTAATCAATTTTGTAATACCAATTTGAATACGCTCCCAACCTTCATCAAAATCAATGATTCTTCTTTGGTCCATTGTTGCTGTAGACTATGCAACATTCAGTTAATTAAACAATTATGATTGACAATAGTTTTGCTCTCTCACCGATCATCCCCAAATCCTAAAAGCTACGTCGTTTATGATTCAATTTCATATAACAACAATATGCTGTAATATTGTATTTATAATTTATAATTCCTTCAATTGGTATTTATGGCCATTGTTGATTGGATCGCATACTCAGTTCTTTTATGTTATTGTGTCACTATTTTTGTTTGTGTATATATATATATATATACACACACACATACACATTATCTAATTTATTTATTTTTTTGACAAATACACATTATCTAATTAATAGGTCTGTATTCAATATTTTTTTGTTAAGAAGCTAAATATGATATATGCTGTCACATCTGCTTAATGGATGCGCCTGCCGCCTGGGGCGCAGGAGGCTGCGTTGGAGGCGCAGCAGATTAGATTTCCAGCTATATAAAAGGGGATATGTGCATTTGGAGAAGGGTTCTGAACTTTGGTGATTGATATTGAAGATTGCTCATACTTGGAAGCTTGAAGAGTGGATTTATACCCTTTCATATTTTGATCACATATGAATTGATTTCAAGCATTACTTCACTAAGACATTAGGAATTAATGCTCCATATCTAGGATAATTCGAATGAGTTGTCACAAGTTGTAAATTTTTCTTGCCATCTTTAGAATCCACTCGAGAGTCGGTTCTTCAAAGAGTGATTTGTTCCTCCGAGTCCACAAGTGCCAACACGCGGCCCTTAAATGAAATAATTTTGCACACAAAAATGGAGTAAATTTGTCAAAAAAGATAAAAGAAAAAGAAATGAAGTAAATATTTTGGAGGCCCTACATGGATTTTTTTTTAGAGGCTGTCCATGAAATGTGTGAATATATATAAAACCAAATTTATACAGATTAATAATGGCAGACATGAAAGTAACTGAACTGCAGTTTTGTTTAATGGTTTCAAGAGCATTTAATGGATTTCTATATGTAGCTCTGCACATGATGCAATCAATTTTCCTTGTCTAGGAAGATTTTCTAATGATATAGATAGGATGCAAGTCTCGACTAAACCCTGAATTAATCAAAAGTATATTTTCTCCAAAAACAATTTGAATGGTTAAGAGAGCCTAAACCAAATGTTAGCAAGTAACTTTCATTTCAAAGTTGATATACATTCACAACAAACATGGATTATTCTTTTGAACAATAAAATATATTGTCGTTAAAATTTTAAATATTTTTGAAGTACTCACTTACGATGAACTACTTATAAAAGTAATCAATATTAGAATTTACTTGAAAATAAGTATGGTTTACTTTTAAATTGTGGATATCTTTTAAATGTGACAATTTTTGCAGATATCTCTTAAGTTTTTTTGTTAAAAATTGAACATGCTTTTGAATTATGAGTTCTATTAAAATTTATGGTCTGTTATAAAATTTTAACTAATAATTAACTAATAAAAGGGAATCTTTATAATAATATCTTTAAAAGAAGGGAAATGCTTTATCCAGCGAAAAATATTTCACGACAATTTCACGAATCACATAATTGTGCGTTTTGTCAGAAGGCAATGCCTTTTGATTTAGTATTCATGGCAACACATGTGGTATACCATTATATCATATAATAATATATTATATTGCAGCAAACGTATATATTACGCATAATTTTCTTTTTCTTTTAATGAAAAATAATATTTATTTATATTATAAAGTGTAAATTAACAATGCGTACATTTTTTAATTGAAAGAAAAATTCTTAATATTTAGTTATTTTACAATACAAAATTGAAAGTTAATTAGTTTGATAAATTTTATTAAATAATATGCACATAAACTTGAAAAAAATAAATTAAAAACATAGTTAGTACCAATTGGAAAAGGTTAGTATGTTTTCTGTTTTAACATTAATTAACTTAATTTTATAAAATTACCCTTTATCTACAATTAATTTAAAATAGTTAAAGAAATATTTTAGTCCGATGCACATTGCTAATTTACACCTTAATTAGTATTTATAAGTGAGTGTAAATTAGCAACTCAATACCAATAATGAATTGGTCCAAATGGTAAGGGACTTAGTCCCTTGGAAAAATTCGGTTGGGAGGGGAAACCCACCTTGGTCTCTTATCTAGTTTAATAAATTTCATATTGGTCCTAAAGTTAACTTTTTTGCCAAAAACTAACGGAATAAATTAAAATGACAAACAAAAATATCTTTAAGAAACCAAATCGGAACTTTTTTTCTTTATGGAATCAATATAAAATAAAAAATATGTTTAATAGACCAACAAACTAATTAAACCTTTGTAATTTAAGAGATCAAAATGGAAAAATAAAATAAAAATAGACCTAATTAGTCTACAGGTCCCTTAAAAACTTTTTTGGTTTCACTTTGGTCCCTTAAAGAAAATAAGTTTCACTTTGGTCCTTATTGATATTTTCCTCGGTCAATATGATCATTTTTTTCCATTTTTTTCCAGAAACCGTTAACTTCTGTCCAGGTGCCACGTAACAACATATTTTGCCACTTGTACAGAAGTTAACGATGTCTGAAAAAAAAAAAATGGACGGAAATGACCATATTGACTGACAATGATATCACTAAGGGACCAAAGTGGAATTTATTTCCTTTAAGGGACCAAAGTGAAACCAAAAAAATCTTTTAGGAACCTACAGACTAATTAAGGGATAAAAATACTATCCTCTTATTTGTGTACCGTAATTTCTTTACATGAATATACCCATCCTAAAGTCAAGTGGCCATGTAGAAGCTAAATAAGTAACTAATGCTCACTTCAAATAGAAAAGGAAATTAATTGGCGAGCATTAATTTATTCGTGATGCTTTCGTGATGATTCCTTCGCTGGATATAGCATTGCTCTTAAAAGAATACAGTATAGAATCTATAGATCCAAACAAGTGCATGTGCTATAATAGGAGGCCAGCAAAACAAATATGGTTTCATTTTGGCATTTGTCACTGAAAATGGTCATTTTGGATCTTATCCATTTCAAAGTTCCACGTGTCCTCAGATTCTTTATCATCTCATCTCTCAAAGTTAAAGGAAGAAGGATCTTTATCATCTCATCTCTCAAAAAGAGAAAAAGAAAAAATAAGTAAAGAGAAAAAAAAAAACAGATGATTGATGCAAGTAAGAAGATAGGAAAAAAACAAAAAAATACTAAGAAGTTTAAGTTTGGTGATATACTACACTACCAAGAAATTATAATAAAAATTAAACTATTTTTAGGATACAATTACAATGAAGAGTTTAATGGAGATGTACTGATAGTGTAAAATAGTATCATCCAATAAAAAACCATCAATTTTCCATGTTATATTAAGAAAGTAGGGCGAAGTGTGAGGAGATATAACGAAAATCATAATTGTAATTGGTTGACGGTATAAATACTCTCTGTACTTTTTCTTTTTTCTCAAAGACTTATTCTTTCTCACGAAACTCATTTGGCCCACATACTCTATTAATTGACCACTTGTTCAGTGAGACCCGTTGGCCTTTGTTTATTTCTTTACTTAGCATGGATTATTAGTACATCTTACCTACCTCAATTATTATGTATTTTATTTTGATACTATACCACCACCTATATTATTTTAATCCGCAAATGTTTGCTTAACCTGCTAACCAACCTTCAAATATAATTTGCCATCTTTAGTCTTCATCATAAATATGGTAATGCACATTAATTCCTTTAACCATTTAACTATTCCTCAAGTCTTTATCCTTAGTGCTAGCTAGCTATCATATAATGTTAGTGTTTGCACTTAATTTGCATTATAGTATACTATGCGCATGATGTGTATTACTATTATTAGTGCATAAAAAGAAAAAGCTTGATGAGCACAAATATCATAAACATTATCACTATGCCATCCAAATCCATGGACTACATCACATGAAATGAAATATTACAATATCACATCATCAACATGCCCAACATTGAGCTACATACTAAATTTAAATAAAGAGATAAAAGACAAAGTTACATCTCAAAGAAGATTAAAAATTAAAAGCATCTAAAGTTCTCCAATCCACATGAGCACCACCATCAGCCAAGGCTCAAACAGTGAGCTTACCCTAGAAGTGTTCTAGGCTCCTTGACCAAACCAACCCTTCTAAAGGAAAACACTTTTATTTCTGCATAATATATTACAGAACATTTCTTCCACCATGAAATTCATTCAAGGCTCTTCATGGTGCTGCTTGTTGGCAACACTGCATTGCTTTCTAATCTCACCCTTTGTGCCAGTAAGAGGATTGTTTTCAGAAAGCAATTGAATTGCTTTTGTAAATTCCTTGAAGAAATAATCTTGACTCTTGGCCATTTTCTTCACATAAGGCTTAGTCCTCTTGTCATGTGCTAATTGATGATCCACTATCAATAGACCCTTGTTGTCCAAAATATTTCTGTAGTAGTTGTTATCAAGAATCATCGGCGTGCCACGGTCGTTTCTAACGTACTGCACGGCCTTGGGGTCAGGAATTGAATCAGGGCACTTCTTTAGCATGTGTGGAATGTGTTCTGGGTTCAAAGCTGGATCAACTTCTGGGTATAACCGGTGCACCAATTTTGTACAATGTGTTCTACCAACACTGTGTGCTCCTGTATGTTCAATAGGATAGTTGTTAGAAGTCGCACATCAGATACAATATTATGATATGAACGGTCATTATTCTACAAGTCAATTTTATAGGATTCAATTCAATTCAATTCAATTTTTTTTTAAAAAAAATCATATAATTGCATGTCTCAATTATATGAGGGTATCAGCAATTCAAATCGTCTGATGGATATGGATTCCTTTGCACGGTGCAGCATATTTGGATCTGAATGCAGTATATATGAAGATTCAGATCCAATGGTCTACATGTGCCGTGCAATGGATCCAAACTACAAGTTCGCTTTTATCTATTTAAATTTGATGACTCATAAAGACTGAGGACCCCACAATTTGGATTTATCTAGCTGATGATGACTCATGAGGATCACACATTATCTTTATTAGATATGATGCAAAATGAAGATTTCCATTTTAATTGAATGATAGCATATAATCATGTTTATGAATTAATTAATGTAGAAGGTGTTTAGTATGTGATTATACCAAGCAAAGCAACAACACCAGGAGTGTCAATTCCCATGGCACCAAATTTGTCAAGAACAGCAGAAATGGACTCATTGTGGTCAGGAAGGTAAGCCTCCAACAGATCCACTCTGCTCTTTCTACCATCCCTTCTTCCTGTTTTCAAAGGAATATAAGGACCTCCTAGCTGCAATCAACAAAGTAATTCAACACTAATTAATCTTAGACCCTTGCATAATTAAATTAGTATATATATATATATATATATCAATTATAACTTCTTCTCATTTGCTCACTAAATAATGGATAAATTAAACTATTATTATTATTATTTAAAAATAAGTTCAGTCCTTAAACACAAGTCAAAGCAAATCTGGACTAGATCTCAACCTCCAACTACTCTCTTCAAATTAATAGTATGCAAAAAATAAAAAATCAAATTAATTGTTTTGTGTGTAACAATATCAAGGATTAATTATAGTTATGTGCAAGAATTAGTCCTTGAATAACCCAATTTGATATTTATGGACATAATTAGTAACTACATAACCTTGTCCTTAAAAAAACATGTTTTTTTCTTTAAAAGGAAAAAAAAAAATCTTTAAAAAGAAAAAACAGGTAACATCTCAAATCAAGATGAACAAAGACAAAAAACAGAACAAAAAGAGAAAGAAGAGGAAATTATACCGAAACAATGCCTTCTCTAGCAGAAAGAACAAGGATATCAGAACAAGAAACAACTCCAGGACATTCTCTTTCAACAGCTTCTTTGATTGTATCAATGTACCTAAAATTCCTCAAACCAAAGCTTCTGTCATGTTCTTGCTCAGACAAGCTTCTTCTTGTTGATGTCAGCAACAAAGAAGCATCACAACTCTAACCAAATTGACAAATAAAAAAAAAACAATTTTAGAAGTCATTAAAATAAGCTAAAAAGAAAGTAAAGTAATAATGGATTGAAAAGATTAATAATTTACCTGAACAGCACAGTCATGGAAAATGTTTCTGAGCCATGAGAAAGCGGTGTTCTTGTGACGTTTGTAGAGAAGTTTGACTTGTTCTTTGATGATTTCTTCAGCTTGAGGACATGATTCTTTGTAGTAGTTCATGAGAAGGCCATTATCTTCTTCAGCAGAAGTGAAACTGAGGAAGAGTTGTGGTGAAAAGGACAAGAGAGCCAAGAAGATGAAAGCTTTGTTTGGAGACATTGCTTTCGGTAGTGAAATGTGGAGAGTGTGAAGTTCACTGAACTACTTGCTCTACTTATATAAAGCAACCTAACTATATGTACTAATATTAATTAAACTATTACATAATAATACAGTTAGTAAATTTAATGACTTGTGATTTTTATTTTTTTTCAATTAGTCAGTAATCAAATTTAATTAAATTTTTATTTAAACATCTTTTACATTAAAAATTTAATTAAATTGTTCAATGAGCATAATTTAATTATTTGAAACATTGCATGTAATATACAGTGATCGAAGATTCAAACTTTAATATTCTCACTTATTTATCTTAAAAGGTAAAATTATAAATTCCAAATGGGCCACTCTAGTTTTGGCCATTGAAGATACTATTCTGAATAGGAGGACATTTTTACAATCTTTTTGAGAATGTCTTATTTAACATGTCCAAACTTAGATATTTTTGCTATAAAAAGTAAATCTAAAACAAAACTAGAATTGTTTGTAATTTAATGTAATAGAATACTTCCTCCGTCCCAAAATATAAGTAAAAATGAATCGAATAAATTTGATGTATTTGATTAAAAATTTGAACCAAATATATTTGTTTTTGTTGACCAACTTACTTATATTTTGAGACGGATGAAATAATATTATTTAAGATGAAATAAGTAAGATAGTTACACTTAAATAGAAAGCAAAAGGACAACAAGCTTTGCTAAATCTAAACCGCATTTATAAACTCGTTTAGTTTTGTAAATTTGACGTCCGAAATGTGAAATAAACTACGGGAAATAAGGGTGAAAAGTCAAACGGTTGTTTTGCTTGTTTTTTTGAACATTTTGATGATGAAATGAAATGAGAGATATTGGATGGATTCTAATAATAGTAGTAAATGGTTGAAGTTGCGTGGCGAAGGCAGAGAGCAACACGGCTGAAAGAGTCAGTCAGCTAGTATTTATTTCAACCGGCTCGCTTGGCAATGGAAGCTGCCCTAGTGAAAGCCACTTTTGTTTTCAGTGCCCGCCATAATGACCAATAAATTATGGTACTGTCCTACATATTAAAGTAAGGTTTTTTTTTTTCTATAGCTTTCACCGTTTGTTTAGGGGATCAGTTTTAACGTCAAGTGATTTTAGCTCATTCCAATCATAGTTGTGGAGATTGAACCGTGGTCCTCCTGATTGTAGTTATGGGAATTGAATTGTGGTTTTTCCTACTAAATTCAGTGTCAATCACCACTAAACCAACTAACGATTGATATATTAAAATGCAGGTTTTGAATGTACCATTTTCAAAAACAAAATAAAATTATTTAATACAAGACTTTTACGATAAATCTCACCCGTTAATATATACTTCTAAGTATAAGATTTTTTGTGTTTGTGATCCAACACCGAGAATCCCCTAATTGATAACATTTTTTGGACTATGAAGGAAAGTTTCATGGAGTTAAATTAATATATTTAACAAGGAGCAACCATGCAAATGAAATTGGACACAACATTCAATCTAACTATTTTATCTAATGAGAAATTTTAACTCACTTAATATATCTCTAATACCATCAACGTAATGGTAGAGTTTCTACCTTTGAAACACAACATATGAAGTCCTTCATACTCCACATAGAAGGTTTTATCTTTCAATTCAAGCCTAGCCAAAAGAGGTTTGTCAAACTCTACTCTCCTCTCTATTGGTAAAGGGTGTTCTTATCCACTTTAATGGTTTTCAATTAGGGCACCATTCTCCTTACTCTGATGTAGTGATCATAGATAAAAAATGATCCATCCTTCAACGTTCTCATGTAGATGTAGCCCTCTTTGTGTGAAAAATAAATCAAAGAAATTATCCCTTCCTAAATCTATTATATATTGATCACCACTTCCTTTTTCACACACATTTGCTTGAGTCTAGTCTCTAAGTTTGTAACCAATTCACCTTCCTATAATAGCCTTGACATTGACATCCTGTCTATATTCCTCCTCAAGTTTGTGTATATGAAACAGTTAAAAATAAGTTACAATTTCTATTTTTAACTTATTATTAATTAAAAAATTAAATCAAATGCGTGTCATCACTTGAGACAGCACTTGCAAATTATAGTATCCAAATTTATATGAACATTCTCCGATACACATCTTATTTGCACATGTACCGGTTTACGACTAATGCGGCAATTTTTTTTTGAAAGAAGGTGCTTATATCATTTCATTAATAATAATTTGTTCAATACAATGGGGTACATCAATATAAATGGTGGGACTAGCAGAAAAAAGGGCAACCCGCGCGAGCACGTGAGCTACCTCATTAGCTTGTCGCCTATTAAACTCAACCCGAGAGTTTGTGAAAGATGATGAGAAGAGACTTCGAGCAGTCGACAAAACGTGACCAAACTCCATAACATCCGGCAGCTGTTTATGAAAGGCATCCGTCACAATCTTTGGGTCTAAAGCAATGTCTACATGATCTAGGGCCATGTCACTAAGCCATTGGATAGCAAATAACAACCCCATAGCCTCACCAAGGGGGACCGCACATCTAGGAGAGAAATTGAAAGTTTTGTCCAAAACAAAAGTACCTTCAGCATCCCGAATACACATATCTATGCCCGTTCTATTAAGGGAATTAGAGAAGGAAACATCGACATTGCACTTCAATCTGCCCTGTAACGGACATTGCCAAGCCGTAGCTAACGAAGAAGACGATGCCATGCCAGGATGGGTGTGCTGAGCCCCACGTACAGGAGCTCTGAGGGGCGCCTGGCTCTGTATAGTGGCGTTGGCTGTACTCCAGTCTTCAATCAGATGAAACGCTCTATCAATCACTTGACCGTCTGTTTCGTTAACATCTTCCCAAAGTTTAAGATTGCGATGTTTCCAGAGGCTCCACATAATGACAAGCGTTGAGAGTTGTCATTGTTATAGTGCTGGAGAAGGGAGAATAAGCAGTCAGCAACTGACCCCGTGTTGGCGCGGGTCTGTCGAATAACATTCCAGAAACCAGTACGCTACCACACCTGTACAGAAAAAGGACAATTAAAACAAATATGATCAAGATTCTCCTCTGGCCCGCTGCAACTAACGCAAGTCAGAGGACATTGGACACCCTTATCCTGTAATCTCCGTCATGTCGGCACAACATTCCTACACATACGCCACATCAAGTTTTTGACCTTGGGGGGACTTTTAAGCGCCAAATGCTAACGGGGTGTTCAGGATCGCAGAGGCATGTGCTGGGCTAAAAATCTGTTGGACAATATTCCGGTTCCAAGTCTTGGTAGTGCTGTTAATGAGACTTTGGACCGAGTGACCCCCACTGAGCTGCTGGAAGTCGTAGGTTCACAAATATTAATAGGTTCACAAATAAAAAAAATTAATAAATGTTATGTTATTTGTGAACTTATCACAATTATCCACATCAACAAATGTATCAAGAGTAATCGGTAGAATTGGTCCCTCAAATTAGTCGATTCTTAAACGGGATACCGAGTTTTTTTTATAAAAAAAGTATCAAGAGTCACCCCAAATTAAAGACATGATTCACAAGAGTCACAACTCCCATCCATAATTTAATTGTTTAATGCCGTGGCAGCACCGCTACATCAAAGACAAAATCATAAATAAATTGCATATCTCAAATTGAAATCGTAAGTTAGAATATACTCCAAGCAGTTGTGTCACTTGTGTGTGACTCACTTATTTATGTATTTATTTGTTTATTTATTCTATAGTTCATCAAGAAAATGAGTCATTATAATTTAGAATTTATCTGTGAGATAAATAAAATCTCACTAAAAATAATTTTTATTAGAAATGGAACTTGAATTTTTTCGGATAATTCATTTTAAGAGAGGAGCTAGTTACCGTATATAAAAAATATGGGCAACTCTCCAGAGCTCATATCACAATATATAACCTCACTTTTTATTGTAAAAGTAGAGGTGAAATTTAAACAAAATATTTATATTACTTTCCCTGTATTTTCTAAGAACCATACTGCTCCATGGTTAGAAAATTATCTGTCCATATAATTTTGGAGACATTGAAGTACTTATTGAATTCAATAATTGAGCTTCAACGGGACAAAAGAGCATGTGCACATTTCACTTTCCAAGCGGAGTAATCCTTTTCAATTTAACTTATCGAAAGGTACGAGTCTAGATCCTCTCCATTTGGAGAGAAAATGGCAATCTCAATTTCCTTTTATATCTATCTGACACGTGGAAACAAGCTTATCAATGGCCCAAATAGAGAGGATCTGGACTCTGAAAGGTACTACACTTATAGTAGATTGATTAATTTTCTTTCAATTGCCATTATCAATGACATTATTTAATTAAGAGACTGTTCATCAATAAATTAAGAGACTGACTCAAGCAATAAGCGGATTTGAAATCACAACCAAAAAGTTAACACAACAAAGTCAGCTTATAGTAATATATAGTCATCTAAAAATAATTTTATTATTAGCATTAATGTTTGCTCCATAATTCAGAGAATCCTCACAAAAACAAGAATAGGTGGGTGAAGCTGAAGCCTAGCTTGGTGGCTTATAATGGCCATCTAAGCCGTTGTAGCCACCGACAGTTGGGGTATGAGTCATCACTCATAATCAGCATATACGCCAAAGTGCACCTAATGACATAACATTTCAACATAGTATATAATTATATTCTCTGTCACATATATCTAAAATTGTTATTTTATTTACTCCTTTTTTTTTTTACTAAAATAATAACAAAATTCCTTCTTAAATATAACACAAATTTAACATCACTAATAACAAAAAAAAAAGAATATCATCTCAGTTAATAGCAAATAATATGATAAAATTAACGTAACTGAAATATTCATATCTCCCAAATATTCAATATGAGTTGAACAAATATCAAGACAATGAATCAAACAAAGTCATTGAGATAAAAAAATGAAAAAACACGAAAAGTACTGCTCGATGTGAATGTCATTTATTTACTTCTTATTTACAAACTAATTCTTTAAAAAGTTATGTACTTTTTGTACAAAAAAAATAGAGAAAAATAAAGTATGAAGTATGTACTTTATTCTTTCTTTAGACGGGGTGACATACTCCATTAAAATCTCGGATTTGAACTTGAAAAAAATATTCAACATAATATCAACATAGTTAGTCCAAAATTATGGACTATCGTTTTTTTTTACCAAGCTATGTACTCTACTTAAAATTAATATTAACTGAAAACATTAATAAAGGTTGGTGAACATTAATATGGTTAATGAACATTAAACGTAAGTTTTGGTGAAGACAATAATGGGTGCGTTTGTTTTAGATTTAAAAAAATAGATTTTTTCTTTGTATTTTTGAAAATGAATTTTGTAAAACCATTTTTCAAAATATTATAAGTTTTTTTATATTCATTTTTTCTAAATTAAAACACTAATTTTGACATCATATAACATAAACATACATTATTGAAGAACAAAACATAGTCAAAATCACAATTTTTTGAAAAAGTTGCATTTCAAAAATGATTTTGATGAAAATCTATTTGAAATAGCTTCAAATTAAATGATTTTTTTGAAATTTTGATATCCAAAAAAATTTCAATAAAATGATGAAATGCCTAAAATCACATTTTAAGAATAAATATTCAAACCAAATTTTCATTTGAAACTTTTATAAAAAAATTCTTTGTAAATTTTTTTTTACACAAAATTGTATAACACTATAAAATCTATTTTCAAAAAAATCCAAAACAAACGGGCCCAATAAAGGCTGTTTTATTATATAGTAGTAATAAATTAAAGGGGGGCAAAGCGTATGGTTTAAAGACCAATTTCATATTACCAATCGTTAGTTGGTTCAGTGGTGATTGGCGCTGAACTTGGTAGGGAGGACCACGGTTCGATCCCCCGCAACTGCGATCGGGAGGGGGCTGGAACCACTTGATGCCAGAACTGACCCCCGAACCAGATTCAACTGGTGATGCAAACCAAAAAAAAAAAAAAAAAAAGACCAATTTCATATTTAAATAAGCTTACCATTCATATATACACTTACCAGCTTTCTAATTAGAATTTAGACTCTATTTGGTAAAAAATAGCGGATAGCTAATAAGCTAGCTTATAGCGGATAACTTATAAGTTAGCTTTTAGCTTATAGCGAATAAGCTAGCTGATTGAATTTATAATGTTTGGTAAAATTAGCGGTTGGACTATCTTATAAGTATGAAATGACATAAAAATAATATGTTTATTTAATATTTAATTCTTTTCAAGTAAGATGATAGGGGTAAAATTGGAAGAAAAGATAATAAGCTATAAGCTCATAAGCTACTTGAAATAGCATATGGAAAATAAGCTATAAGCTAGTAAAATAAGCTATAAGCTCTTTTTTAAAAACTGTTACCAAACAGAACTTTTAGCTTATAAGCTAAAAGCTATAAGCTAGCTTATTTGGTTTACCAAACAGAGCCTTAGCACCAAATGATACCAATGGAAGGTATTATTATTCGAAAAGAAGTAAAAGTTGTCAATCCACTCAACTCAGTTAGACAGGGAATAAGCCAAAAACGAACTACTGATTCTACGATAAGATGGAATTTCAATTCATGGAAAAAGTGCAATACCACAAAGGAAGGCTGAGCAAATAGAACAACCCAAACTAGAAAACTTGTCAGTTCCTTCAGATGCATTATAGGCTCACTTTCCAAATGTATTCCATAGACCTTAATTGGATGCTAACCATACTCACGGATAAAACAATCACCACAGTCCCGCTTGATATATGATAACGACAATTAGACATGTAAATTATGAGTTCAGGAAAATTCTTTAAAGCATCAGACAGACAAAGACAGCTATCAAAGTAGTGTAGTATCGACTATGGGCTCACCAGAACTGTAAGCACCGTTAAACGGGCTTCATTCATTGTTATCCCAAACTATGTCACGTAGCGTGAACAACTTGACCAGTTTCATGTTGTAAAAGTTCCCGGTGCCTTAAGTTTTTGATCCACAAATTTTGGATGAACAAGATTATAAATTCTAAAAGGTTACACAGCAAAACTGTGTTGCGACACCACAATGTCAGTACCAATGCAATAATATGCACCGCTTAATGTAGTAACTATCTTCTGGTACGCATCCTCTCCCATCTTCAATATTTACCTGTCCCGCCCAAAGGTTGAATAGGATTTTTAACATCTAGACTCGGCATTTCAAAGGTTGACCCGTTAGAATCTTTGAATTGCATATTACTAACATTCCAAATGACATTCACATCAACCACGTGCTGAACCCAACTCTTAACCTCAAATGTCAGCCCATTTGTTATCTCTGGATTTGTCTGCATCTTACATCTGCAACAACGTGGCGAATGTGCGGAGCATACCATTTAACCCTTTCAACATGCTCTATAGAAACCTCCCAACAATATCCTGAAGAAATCACATTGGTGTTGACTAATTAATAATTACTTTAGAAATTAGATCTTCATATTGCAGTAGGACATGATCAAAGATGTGTAATTTTAAAAGCACAAAAGAAAAGACGCTACCTTCAGATTTAGCAATTTCATATATTGACTTTGATAAATGATCAGTCCACTGACACTCCTCAGAGTCCTTTGTATTCCCATGAACATGTAATATTCCACCTTCTCTCCTGCAATATTGATTCCATTAACATGAATGAGTTCAAAATCTTAGCAAAAATAAGCTAGTAGCCTAGTACTAATATCAACACAGAAATTTCTAAACTGTCCCATCTGGAACACATGCTTTGTAAATCAGTTCAGATTGGAAGATTTCATTACCATCCACAGAAGTAAAACATTCATAAAGTCGGCATTCAATTAGTGATATACATAGGTAGGTTTTAAACAGGCGATTTACAAGATGAGATGTGAGTGAACCATAACTTGCAGGGGGTAAAGACCTATTTACCGTTAAATTTATATATATACTCTTATAACATAAGACCTGGCACCAAATGTGACAGTTTGTCTCCAATTTTATTCTCAAAGCAGCAATAAGTTTAGAGATGAAATGAAATAAGTTCAAGAACTTAGTGTCGCAGTTATTTCAATGTCAATCATAAGGGATACTCAGCTATTGAGAACATAAACGAAGAATAATTTTTCTGAAAAAATGTTGCAAACAATAACATTATTATCATTCATGAGAAGTTCAGCTAAAATTTAATATAAATAGTGCTAAATCTTAAATCTGCCGTAACTTTAACTTAATATGGGTGTAGAAACGAGATGTTGCCAATGCCATCAAACAGAATTTAATCAATTTATAGATTCTCATGATGGCCAAATGCTGACAGCAAAGTAACACCAGTTAAGTATGATGAAAGGTATTACCTTAAGGCCCTCACAGCTGTGACCCAGCTACATTCACTAGATGGAAGGAGACCAAGACAGACTCTATCCGCCACACCCTGTAAATGGAAAGAAGAAAAAAAATCAACATACTTGGTGAAGCTATTTTCTACTGGATATATCAATGGGTGCTAAGAATTGATAGACTTGTTTACGCTAGGTATCATGACCATTTATAGTCAGTTTGCAAAGTAACTCGATGAAAATGGTAAACAACAGATAAATAGTTCACCGGCCACATGTTTCTTTCCCTTTATTTATTTTTTAACCAAAAACCGGGGGGGTAAAATAATTCATTTTCACTTAATCCTATGTTCCTCCAAACAAGATAAATAATATAGTCTTCTGTCAAATTCCTCTGCACAATTTGTCTCACTTTATTCCTACCTTTCATTTTCATACTAATGTTGCAGGAAAAGTATCTATAATATTGTAAAAAAAATCCATTATTCATAAATCGGCCAGGTTAAACTTAACACTGATGGGAATGGGATGTCTAAGAGCAACCGAGTCATCACTGACACTGGATGTGATGATAAATGAATCTTTGGCTCCAACAAGAAACAAGAGAGCTGCAGTGAGTTTACTGCTGCGAATTGGGGATTGTGATAAAGTTTATCTACACCATACAAATATAAGACGGTCTCGAGATGGACAGTGAAACCGACTCACAAATAGTGATTCAAACGTTTTTTCTCCCAAAGCACTTCAAAATAACAGGGAGATGCCAGCTGGTTTATTAAAACAAATTTTCCTTGTTAAGGACTGGATGGTTGACAATAACCACAAATAAAAGGAAGCAAACAAGTAAGCACAAACGATAGTTTGTAGGTGTATAAATACACAATATACCAGTATACCTTGGGAGCTGTATTTCGATTATCTCCTTCAAGTAGGATACAACGGTCAGCCACAGAATTTGATTGTAGATTATGTCGTAGTGCTTCTATAGCATGGGGATTCCACTCACACGCATATACAAGTTTTGCCTGGGCCCTGCTTAAGGTCATGTAAAAACAATATGAATAAATAGAGAATTATATCGATAATATATTAAAAACGACCTAAAAAGAAAGCATGCCTGAAAGTTTTGATGCTAGAAAAAAATTCCAATTCTTAATCACAGTTTAGTAATTTCAGGAATGAAGTCCCATCCCCATCAACAAATGTTGATATTCAGATACAGAATGTATGTTTAAAAATATTAAATCACAATAGTTTTGGCAAATGTGTCCAAAGAAAATAAGCCAGATATTCCCCCACAGCACGCCATAATCTTGTCTCGGTAATAGTCAAAATTTTAAGACAGTATAATATAATTGGAGATTAGGCATAAAGCACACCCTGCGTGTTCAAACTGACAAAATACCTGACAAGAAAAGGTAGCACAAAGTAGCCAATGCCCGCAAACAAATCTACTATAACCTCATCTTTGCAATCCAACTTGGCCATCCGGAGTTTCTCAGAAAGATTACCCCATGAGAACATGCATTTTGTAACATCAAAAGAATAGAGTATTCCATTTTCTCGATGGTTGACCCAACCATCATCTCCAACAAGAATCTCCAATGTACTATCTCTTGTACCAGTTGCAGCAACTGGGCCCTATAATAAACCAGCTTACTCGTGTCATAAATTAATGTATTCACCGCAAAGCTATTGCAAGCATAATTAAAACAACATTTTGTTTAATAAACTGAAGCTCCAAGACAATGGTATCAGTAATGAAGTATTACTAGTAAGTACGGGATTTTTTCTTTCTGAAATCAACACATTGCATTCCTAGTTTGCATATTAAAAGAACTGACCATCAAGTCCTCTTCTAATTTTAGCCTTCATAGTTTATCTAACACCGATTACTATTATCTGGGAAATATATTTTAAAACTAGATCCTGACTTAGATGAATTTATAGATGTGAGAAATATATCTTTTAGCGTTTTCAATTCATTCATAATTGGTAACTTAAGTATTGCATATATTTATCAAATGTCATCATTAGATATTCTCTTACCTTTTATATAAATTTTATATATAATGCATCTTCAATAAGAAAAATTAAAAAATATAGTTTGTATTGAGGAAAGAAAGTGAATCAGTATGATGAAATCGTGGAAGGTAAAGCACAAAAGCAAATTTATGTTTTATTTATCTACATATGATTACCTGGCGAGCAAGACGGTGAGCCTTAAGCGATTTGGCAACAATTAGCCAGAGCTCTTCCGCAATAGAGTCCCACAAAATATTCTTGAATGAAGTAGCTGGAAGTATAACAATATCATCGATCCTATCCCACCTGGAAAACAATAAAGATTACTTACTACAAAACACACCACTAAAGGGAAGGGATTTCATAAAAGAACATAAATCCTAAATGAATGGAAAACAAGCACGAAGTTGAAAAGCAGGCACCATAGAAGCAGTCTTAATAAAGAATACCTTGTCGGCAGTTCCTCTAGAAGCTCAGCCGGTAGGCTCTTTTTCTCAATCAAAGATGTTATTGCTTCAGTCATTACTTTCAACGGAGACATTGCAGTTTTTTTTGTTTCAACAACCTTATCTTCCAGAAGAATAGCACCATATTCATGGAGCAGAGTCAATGCTTCAGAACAGGATAACTTATTTAACAAGTATCCATCTTGTGCAGGTGGTTTCAAAAGTGGAATTTCATTTTCCTCATCAGCTGCATCTCGTGAATGACGACTCCTTTCATGAAATACAGCAAAAAGCTCTTGACAGACAGGAAAACAGATATGTACTCCACCCTCTTCAGAGTATGCCTTCCTCCTTAAGTCTAACCATCCAAATTTCTTCAATATATCCTTACCCTGTTTTGCATATTTCTTCTCTAGTTGCAGAACACAATGCAATGGAATCATCTGACTTTGACCATTGATGTGAGGCACGTTATCATTAAAACATAAACTTTCATTTTCAGATATATTCTGTAAATGTTCAAGTTGGTGTCCTTGAGAATTTTCAACCTTATACCCTTTCATCCCTCCATTTTGGCCAATCATATACTGTCTTTGGTTTTTGAAAGGCATAAAATCATCATGTGAATGCATTGAATGGTGCAAGCTAACTTTTGCTGGCTCACTGAACTTGGTTCCAAATGCATAGCATGATGCACCACCCCCAACTATAACAAGATCGTCACCGACGATGTTGGCTGTACTACGCACAAATAAATCTTTACCTACAGAATTAAGGGTAACATGTTTCCATATATGAAGCTTCAAATCAAGTAAAGCCAACTCTTGACAATGCTGTGTTATTGGACAACCACCAAGAACTCCAAGATAATTCCTATAGACAAAAATTGAGTGCGAGAACCTGGCATGTGGATTCTTTCCAGCTGTTATTTCCTTCTTCCACTGACCCATCTGAACATCAAAGCTATACAAATCCCCAAGTGCTTTCCCACCATCATATCCACCAAACATAAAAATCTGAGAATCGGATGCTACCATTGCATGAGAGTGACGTGCATTTGGCCAGTCCCCAGAAACTGGAATTTCTTTCCAGTATAAATTAACTGTGTCAAGAACATAAAAGGAGGAAAAGATAATATCATTATCAAGTCCTCCAAATACATAAATGTTTGACCCCATTACAGCTGCAGCATGTCGATGCCTATCCAACATTAAAATATTAAACTTAACTGTGAACAAAATATTGCCGAATCAAGCACAGAAAATAATATTAGCACACCTTATCAAGGAGTTACAATATACAGTTCAATAAGTTGTACGCACGCGAATTAACATACTGTTAACCTAACTAGTCGAATACGTAAAGTGTCTTACAAATATATATGCACAACAGATCAATACACACACACACACAAACTATAAAAGAAATTTTCTCCTACTGTATAACAATTGCTTGATTTTCTCCTACTGTATAGTAATTGCTTGATACGTGGCTTTCATTGAACCGGTGCATGCTACAACAAAAGAGTGTTACAAAGTATTACCTGGGAGGAAAGACACTGCCACCACATTGCAGTAGCTTCCAACAATTCTTAGTTGTATCGAGGCTCCATACGTCACTCAGAATTTTATCAGGACCGGTCCGACCTCCAATCACAAACATCAAATCTCCAACCAAGGAAGCTGTATGCCCTAACCGCGGAGATGGACAGGCACACCCAAAAGTGCTGATTGTTTCAAGATTGCCAGAATAGGGATCAAGCAGCAACAAATCATTTCTTCTAGCATGCCTCCCCAGCCCTCCAAAGCCACCACATACGATGACTTTCTTGTGGTCGGCATTATCCAGAGCACAGGCAGAATGACCCCAGAGGAAAAGTTTTTCCACCGGTTCACCAACAATTTCAATATGGGCAATTGGCAGATTAGAACCAGGAGAACCCACAAACCCTGCCAACCATTCAAAGATTCAGACTTTTTTGATTGATATTAAAAGGAAAGTTGTCCTGCAATCAGATGCATATGGATATATATCAGTACTGGTTTAACTTTAGATGACTTGGGCATATCATTCTGACAGTAACACTTACATATACATTTACAAACACGATCCTATATATTATAACCAGCCAATATCATGTGCAACACAACACTTTTAATTTCATAGTTTATATACTAATGTAGCGCATGTATACAATTAGAGCAATGCTATTTGTTACTAAGGAGTAAGGATTTGTAAGTATTAGATGATTCTTGTGTTTCTTGTCAAACTTCTTTCGTAACAATAATCTTTTTCCATACAATTAAAGGGCATAACAACACTAATGCACGATATTCCATTCGTAAATTAAGTGTGTGTGGGGGAGGACTTCGTCAAAAACTCTCGTGCTGCCTCTCTTCCACCATTTTGTACTCAATCATTTTTTTAAATAATAATTAATGTTTCAAAATTATTTTTTAATTTGTTTATTTAATAGTCTATATGCTAATGCAATGATTTTTTTTATGGAATATACTTATGTATGAAATGAATGACCCAAAGGGGATAATTTGATCATATAGTTCAAAATTAAATAAATTTTACAGTTGAAAAAATGTTGACTTAAGAAAGATACCTGACTGGTTTTCAGGGGCATTCCCATTTGTTAATTGAGATTGATCATCAAGTTGAAGATGATCGCAAACAAGTTCTACACCATTCGTCGGCGATAAACGGTTACTGCTATCCTCAATCATTGATTCATTAGACTGCAACAATCGGAGAAACCTCTCAGTTCTATTCCTATTCGCTTCCATTTTTTCATTTGCAACTTGAACAAGGTAACGAACATACTCAGGCGTAACCATAATCTTATGTGAATCACCCAACGGAACTTCCATGCGTATTGAGCAACGAATAGCAATGATAACTCGTTTATTAGCATTTGTAATCCCTGATTCCCTGAAACCAGAAGAAATCGCGAGAGAAACGAGTGAATGAGCTGAAGAAAGATCTTTACATTCGATAGCGATGATTAAAGGTTCGAATCTGAAAACGAGTTCGGATTTAGGGGAGTGAGTTGACTCAGAGGAAAAGAGTAGTGAAATGAGCGAGTCAGGATTTGCGGGATCGTGGGAAACGAAAATCCAAGTGCCACCTTTAGCTTTTTTCTTTGTTTGGAGTGATGGAATTGGAGAGAGAGGTTGAGAGAGGATGGAAATTCTACCGGAGCAAGAACTTGTGGTGAAGTAATTAGGGTTTTTGTTAAGAGTGTTGATTAGAGGGATAATTGGCGTGTCTAATGAACCTTTTGGTGATTTGTCTGATTCTGTTGAGTTCAATGAAGCTAATGTCGCTGATTTTCGCTTTTCGAACTCCATAGTTTTTGAAAACCCAGCAAAAACCCTCTGAACTAGTAGCAAATAGTTGCAAAGAAAGAAGAGAAGACGAAGACGATGGTAGTGCTTGGATTATCGGAATCGGGTCGCGGGTTATTTTTAATCCCATGGGCTAAATGTTATATGAGGTCCGGAAAATAAGCTAATTAGGCCCAACGCATTATGAGCACATTTTTTAAGAAAAAAAAATAAACTTAGTATCCAGCTTAAAAACCGACTAATCTGAGTGGATCAACTCCACCACCCACTTGTGGAGACCCCATTTAAAGTAAGAGATTTTTTGCACAGTATGGACTAACCCGCCAAAATTGGCATCAAAGGAAATTGAATTTTAGACCTTAAAGGAAGCACATTTAAGGTCCAACCACTAGGAAATTGATCCAAGTGGGTTGTTTTTTAATAAATGAGGAGTGTTATTTTTGTATCTTAGCAACCTATTCGTCTTCAAAAAAATTCGGTTAGAAAGTGAATAAAAGTTGATCAATAATTACTTTAGTCGGTACTTTTTTTTCCATCAAACCATCTATATCATTTATATTAATATATAATAATTACACATGAGTAAAACTAATCCTTTTAAAAACTACATCTATAGACCTAGAAGAGACGACATTGTTATGCATGATTTTTTGAACTTTTAGCAAAAGATCAGCAGCGTTGGTATTTAAACTCAAGTTTTCTCAAGCATTTTGTTTTTTTAACTGAAATCTATAGTAATCTATTGAAATTAACAAGTTTTCTTTTTCTTTTTCTTTTTATTTTTTTAAAATTAGACTAGAGTGAATTATTATATCGACTTTAAACTAAAAAAAAGGTTTTTTTTTTAAACTAAAAAAAGAGTGTAACCCTAAGAAATTGACGTGCACCAAATATAAAATTAAAATTAACTAGTATGATTAACTCTAACTTCTATTTTCTTACTCATTCATTCTCTCTAGCATGAAATTTGGTGCACACCAATCTCTTCTTCGAATGTTAGTGCGAGTCATGTGACAATATGACATACATTGTGCTTCACAACTTGCGGCCCCAATAGCTTTGAACTAACATGCCTCAAATTTTTATTTTTGTTTTTTGATGTACTATCTCTGAAAAGTTTAAAAGTTGTTTTATGAATACAAAATTTTAAAAATAAAATAAAATATTTAAAATATATTTTGTGAAAAAATGAATTCGAGTTTGTGCACCTCTTTTTCTTTCAAAAAAATCAATATGCTTGATAAAAATTCAAATTTTAGTTTATCAAATATTCTTTAAATTATTATACCGATACAAATACAACAATATTAAATTTCTTGAATCGTCACTAATTTTAATTTTATCTAACTTAAAATATTAGTCTATACACTCACATACAGAGATATCAACTTATATTTCAATTTCAAATATTTAAATGTTGTTGTTTAAAAAACCGATTTCTTTTGAAATTTTTTTGACTAAATATATTTTTAGAAGTTGTTAGAGGTAAGGGTGGACATCGGTCGGTTATGGGTGGGTTCGGGTCCAAAATGTCAAACCCGATTCAATCCGTGGGTGAGAAATCAAGGCCCAATTTCACCCAATTAAGCTAACGGTTTGATCGGATTTCGGTTATACGGTTTAATCGGATGAAGCGGTTGGGTTCGTTCGGTTTGAGCCAACATATAATTTTTTATACCCAACAAATTTTTTCAATTTTTTTTAGTAATAAAAAAATCTCGGCATAAAACTTCAAGTAATGAAATAAACAAATTAGAGATATTTACTTGTCAGAACATACAAGACTAAGTTGTTTAAAAAAGCCTAAATAAATAGATCGTTCATGATTCATAGACGTAATTAAGTTGGCTTATAATCTAATATAAATACATCATTTGATCACTTATGTAAGATTAGACATATATATTACATTTCCATGTCTTAATACGAAAGTAGAAAGTGTTGTGCTTCAAATTTTGAAAGTATACATATGACAATATGGTTATCTCTTATGCGAGAAAAATATACATGTGGGTAAAAAAAATAAAAATATAATAATAATGGAAATTAATATGGGTTGGGCTCGGTCGGTTTCGGATTTCGTTGGATCTAAAAAATGAATCCGAGCCCGACCATTTTTATCCATTAAAACCCGACATTTTTCATCCGATCAACCCGTAACCCGACCCACTACCACCCAACAATCAAATTAGTTTTCGGTTTCGTCGGATTCGGGTCGGTTCGGTAATTTCTGTCCACCCCTAGTTAGAGGTAAAATAAAGAAGTCTTTGCAACAAAAAAAAAATAATAATAATAAAGAAGTCTATTCCTTTGACCCCCTCTCAGTAAAGAAAAATACATAGTGGAATCTCCCTTTGGCCAACGGCTAGTTATCTCCGTGGAATAAAATAATCTAACGGCTCTATTTGGCTTACCATTTTAAAACCTCGACTGAAATTATAGCCGTTACACGAACACCATCTTTTCACTTGCTCAAATCTTTAAGAATCTCTCAAATCAATTCTTAGGGTTTCATTCTTGATACTTGTTTCTTACTTCCGTTTATATTCTATTTCCATTTTCGCTCATTCAACACTCTTTAACCCACACAGTTCAATTTTGATTCAATGCCTTTCAACAACACCAACACCAACACCAAATCTTCTTCACTTCCATCAAACCCTAGTCCAAGAAATTCAGAAATCAGTAACCCTATGAGAAGGAGTTTCACTGGAAATCCATTTCCCAAACCTTCCCTCATCGCAAACCCTAGATCTACTTTCTCTCACACCCCCGCCAATAGTCCTTCAGGTATGAATCACTTCAATTCGTGATGAATGCAATGCAAATCACATCAATTTGAAATTTCATGATGGATTTGATTTTTACATGTATATTGATATTGATTTTGGTATTATTCTGTGCAGATTTTTCAAGAAAAAGCTTTGTTGATGACAAAGAAAACGGAAACGATCATATTCTGAAACCGGCGAAAGTTCGATCGCCAGCTGCAACTTCAAAATCAACAAAGAATTTCATGTCTCCGACGATCTCGGCTTCCATAAAGATGGCTGAGTCTCCGAGAAAGAAAATCCTCACCGAGAGGAACGAGCCTGCTCCTTGTTCTGACCCTAAAATTCATGCTCGTAAGGTAACTTTTGCCGATCCGTTGGAACAGAAAAGATTAGATGCTTCTTTTGATGGTAATGGAATCCCCTACCCTTGTTATGAGTCTGAAAATTTGTCTGATTCCAATGTTGTTCCTTTGATTCCAATGGATGATTTGTCCTTTGATACTATGCATATGAATGTTCCTTTGATTCCACATGATGAAATTCACACCGAATCCTTATTTGAACATGTTCCCCAAGATCATGATTCTGTTAACCTTGACCCTACTTTTAAGCTTAGTCCAGCCGCGGCTACTCCACCAGTTTCATACACAGCTAATGTCATAGATCCTCTTGTTGATGCTGATCCCTCCATGCCACCTTATGATCCTAAAACTAACTACCTTTCCCCTAGGCCACAATTCCTTCATTACAAACCAAAACCGCGAATGGAATTGGAGGACAGCTTTATCATGTCTGGAAGCTTTTCAGATACAGAAGTTACCGAAGATACTCAGTCTGATGAATCGCAGAAGGAATCTGAGGATGTTTCTTCTGATGAAACTGTGAAGCAAGAAGAGGATCAAATTTCTGAACCAAGTCCTGTTAGGACTGTCATGCCAGAGAAAACTATTGAACCAAAAGAGTTGCGTAAATCACACTTCTCTTTGAGGTCAAAGGCTGCTGCTCTGATTTTGCTTCTGTCAGTTGCTTTTGTATCATTCTCAATCTCAAATTCTCCAGGGATTGATCTTGCTGTGTTTGAAGAGTTCTATGGGGCTTATAAGTCGAATGAATTTTCGGAGTTTGCAAGGGCTAACTTCGATCAATTCTCCCAGTTTGCAAAAGCAAATTATGACGGTTTATCCCAAAATTTGCATATTTGGTTTACCAAGTCGTTGTCTTCAATCTCTGAGTTCATTTCAGATGTTAGAGGAGCACGTAGTTTGTCCCAGTTGCAGTATTTTAACCTGTCTGGGCTGCATGACTATATTGAAGATAGTCAGTATCCTATCTTTGGAGGTGGTGAAAATGTAATAGGTGACACTCACCTTCCTGCTCAAGAAAAGCATGCTGCCCAAGAAGTTGATGTTGAAGATGCTCCAGAATCTGAGGAAGCATTCATGGGCCAATCTGTCACTTTCGTAGAACCACAGCAGGCTTTGCAACCAGTAGAATCAGCAAAGGAAGAAAACCAAACACCAAGAGACGATGATGGTGATAGTGAATATAAGCCAAGTTCAAATTCCGACGCCGCTGAAATCCATAATGAAGAAGTGTGTGGAGAAGGCAGTGTAGATACAAGGGTAGAAGCACAAGAAAATGATGCTAAATTAAATGGCAAAGAAAGTGATGCAGATCTCAAGCATTCACCAGTTTCAGATTCAGAAGCTGCTGAAACTCACACGGATGACAAAGCACCGGGAAAATCAGCAAGCACAGATGCTGCAATTAGAGGGGATGAACAGTCATTAGAAGGCAGTGTAGACACAAGGGTAGAAGCACAAGAAAATGATGCTAAATTAAAAGGCAAAGAAAGTGATGCAGATCTCAAGCATTCACCAGTTTCAGATTCAGAAGCTGTTGAAACTCACACAGGTGACAACGCACTGGGAAAATCAGAAAGCGCGGATGCTGCAATTAAAGGGAATGAACAGTCATTAGAAGCTGCTCACATTCCTCCAAATATGGTGCTATACCTGCTGCTTTGTGCTGGTACAATTTTTATTGCAGGTGCAACTTTTAACTGGTCAAGGAAAGTTAAGAGCAGAAGCAAAACAATTACCAGCTCTGTGAAGAAACCTGAGATTGAATCTGTGAACAAGCAAGTTCCCCTGGATAAGCCATCTCTGAGGAATGCACCTGTAGAAATGGACGTGGTTGGAGAATCATGCCCTTCAGAAATGAGCAGCTTTGATAAGAGCTCTTCCTATAGAGTGAATCAATCAAATGAGGCTATTAGTGTGGAGAAAAAGCGCAGGAATAACCACAGGAGAGAGTCTTTGGCCTCTTCGGACTACTCCACGGGTTCACCATCCTATGGAAGCCTAACAGTGTTTGAGAAAATTCAAAAGGTGAGGATTATTTGTCTTGTCTCCTATTGTTAATTGAATCATCATATTATCGTTAACTGTTATCACATGATGTGAATTGTTTCTCATACATGTTTCATCATATTGTTTTTATAGGGACGCGGCGAAGAGGAGATAGTTACTCCGGTTAGGCGTTCAAGTAGGATTAGGAGCCTTGCCACTTCTCCTGTATAAGCGGTTTTTGCTGGCTCTCCGTCATAACCTAACCTGCATAACTTTGCACGCCTGCAATGTGAATGTATCTGTTTCTATTTTTTTCTATTAACAGAAGTGTCTTGTCTTCTGAATTTTCTAGTTCTTCTATTGACTTTGTAGCTTTAGAATTATTTTTTTAATGAATGATGGTTGCTTATAAATTGTTGAATATCCATACTCCCCCAACAATTTTCTGGATTTTTATTTATTATTGTTACTTTGTTAGCTTTCGACTTTGTGAAATTTTGCTGGCCTCTAGGTTGATCTGTGGCTGATTTATGCTCTTTTTTGCATTGGATTTATGCTCTTTTTTGTCTAGCTACCATATATGCTCTATTTTGTCTAACAAATCGTTGGGAAGTTGTGTGAAGGATAATTTGAGAGCAGTATTGAGTTATGAGATAAATCATCAAAGCTTAATAATATAGCTGGGAATACAAACTCTGACTAAAAAAAAAGAACAAAAAGCTAACCGTGCAAAATAATTCTACCAACAAATAAGCATAATATATGACATAATGTGGCAATTTTGCATATATTGTAACATTTGGGCAGGGAATATGATGAAGTGTTTAAAGTTGCAGGAACATTTGTATTTTGGTAAATATTGTGATTTGGTGTTGGTTCTGTAGTGTGAGGGAAGTGCCATCAATATATTAAAGTTAGAAATCCAACTATGATAGATCATTTTGGTTGAGAAGTTTTTATTTGTCATTTGTCATTCAGAAGAGAAATAAGACTCCTGTTAACTACAAAATGACTCTTAAGGCCACAATTTATTTATGTAGAAATTTATGTAATCCAAACTTGATATCATTGCAAGTGATATTTGCAACTTACCATTTTCCTTAGAGGGGGCACAAAAAAATAAAAAGTTCGGAGAAAACATTAATTTACACACGACACTAGTATAGAAGAAAGTCAATGCCATAGAAGAAAGTCAACGCCAAATTGCAAAGAGAGAAAGGACATTGAAGAAAAATATGGTTTTATCAGGCCCATTATTCAATCGATTTGTTAAATACAGTATTACTGTAGTACCAAAATTTAAAAGTATGAAGTATTAATTGGTGTTTTTTCTTATAATTAAAAAATAAATTATAAGGATTTACTTGATATACTCGATCTTTACAATTCAAAGAGATCGCCATTAGATGCTATGAAGACAAACTAATGGATTCTTACACCCATTAGAAAAAATAAAAGAAGAATTCTTTCTTATTATTCCTATAACCAAAACCAAAAGATTAAAATAATCTGGTCAATTATAGATACATTAGTTACTTCACATATGAATACAATATTATTACGGACATTCCGTTAACTCCACGTAGTAGCTAACTAAAGAAGATGACGATCTTTAGCATATCTTTGGTACTTCACCAAAGCACCAAAGTCATTGAAATGACTCCAAATTTCATCAAAAAATATTGTATCTATTAATTGGTGTAGTTGTATCTTATGTTTATTAAGAGTTAAGTTTTTTTATAAATACAAAATCTATATCTTTGCATGTTAATTAAAAATATAATGAATCCATCAAAGATTTTACATATTTAATTATAATAATAAATTTTGTACGAAATCTAATAACAAAATTTATATCGTATTGGGCAAGTAGGTGACGATAGCTATAAATAAAGAACTCAACACCTTTCTTATATAATAATAAAATCTTCAAAGAGCACTTTCAAGTCAAGTCTCAAAAATCTCCAAATCACGTTTGTTTTCGTATTTCCTTACTTTCAAATTCAATTCAATGGCAAAGAACAAGATGGTCCAGATCGAAGATCTTGTGAGTCTCATTCATTCATTCACTCACTTTCACTTTGTTTTTTTCTTCTTACTCATTCATTCATTGATTGATTATTTTTGTGTGTGTTTATTATATCCATGCACAGTCAGATGAGGATTTAGCTTTGAAACAACAGCTAAATTTGTATGTTGAGAGGGTTCTGGATTCTGACCCCGAATTACAGATGCTTGCTCTTCAAAACATCAGGTACCTACCTACTACTAGCTACACTTTTAGTAATAGTGTTAATCTTGAATGAAGTGAACATAACTTCATAGTACCTTCTTTTTTGTTTGTTTTGTTTTGTTTTGTAGGCATGAAATTCGTAATTCAACTAGTTCCATGACTTCCGTTCCCAAGCCTTTAAAATTTCTACGCCCCCATTATGTCACTCTCAAGACATATTATGAACAAACAAACTATGGCTCAATCAAATGTTAAGGTATTCTTGTTTGTTTCTTTGTTTATTTCAAATCATATTAACAAACTATGAAGCACAGACACAGACACTGACACATCGACACCGATAATAATTTGAGAAAATAACATAATTAAGTATAATCATAAGTGTCGTGCTTTAACAAATTAGTTAACTGGTGATGATTTGTCTTTAACACATTGCAGGAGTATCTGGCAGACATTTTATCAGTTTTGGCCATGTCTGCTCATGGAGAAGAAGAAGAACAACAACTGGTGAGTTTTCTGTTTCTAAATTTTCTTGCCTTCATTGATTGTGTTAAATATTGATTGATCGATCTATTCACTCTCTGCTTATCACTACTCTCTCAGGAAAGCCTCCGCTACAGATTATTGGGTTCAAAGGGTGATATTAGTTCTTGGGGCCATGAGTATGTTAGGTGAGGACAATTATCATGTTTTTTAAGGTTTATTAACATCATCATCATCATCCTACTTAACTTATGCTTTCTTTCATTATTAGGAATTTGGCCGGACAAATTTCAAAAGAGTATGCAAAACGACAGGTTGATCAGAGATTCTGGCTATATTTTAAATGATATCGTTTTAAATTTAACTTGTTCTCATTTTCCATTCCTAATTAATACTAAGAATGCTTCCTACTCTTTTTTTTCTGGTGTTTCTACAGATCGCAGACACTCCAATAGACGATCTTTTGGAACTTGTACAACAAATAGTTGCTTTTCACATGAAGGTATGGTATAAAAATCTTATTTTTGCACTGTTTACCATATGTTAGATGAAAGCTAACTATTATTACTTTTGAACAATTCTAAATTTCTGCAGCACAATGCCGAGGCAGAAGCTGTAGATCTTTTAATGGAGGTACTATATATATGTCAAATCCTTCTTTACATTGTTGCCCGGCTACTTCAAACGGTCAACTGAACGTTGTTTTCATTTAAATATTTTTTAATGTTAGGTTGAGTACCTTGATATGTTGATCGAACATGTGGACAGAACAAATTTCAAGAGGACTTGCCTGTATCTCACCAGTTCAGCAAGGTAAGTGCAAACACACCTCAGTTTCTGCAGGTTTTAAGAGAAATCATTTGATCAGTTAAAAATATTATTTTGTTTTTGTAATTCTGCAGATACCTTCCTGGACCGGATGATATGTTAGTTTTGGAACTTGCATTTTCAATCTATCTAAAATTTGAAGAATATACAAATGCACTCCAACTTGCGTTGTTCCTGGATAAGCAGCAGGTGTGACACTAGAATTCTGTCTCTTTCTGTAAAGTCTTATATTAACAGTGATTTGCGTGTTTTTTTCTTTAATCTTGTAAAGATATACTTTCTATATTTTATTCCTTAAATGCTTTTGTGAACTGAAGCTAACTAGTTGCAATATTGTTGATAGTATGTGAGGCAGGTGTTCACTTCTTGTAATGATATGCTGCAAAAGAAGCAATGCTGTTACATACTTGCACGTCATGTGAGTCCTTGATTCTTTCCTAGCTAGTACTTTGTTAATATATCTCTGGAGTTTACTTCCTTGTGACTATAGCTATAATTTTTACACAATAATAGTTTATCTGTGAAGCTATGCTTTTAGCTTTGTGTTGGCAAATGACACAAATCTACAGGGAGCCAGATAGAATCAGAATCGGTTTTATTTTCAGACTCTCTTTTTTATGGTTTTTCTGATGCTTGCAGGGAGTTACCTTTGAATTAGACGAGGAACTGGCTGCAATTGAAGAGGACAGAGAAATTTTGCAGGATATCTTAAACAATTCTAAGTTGAGTGAAGGGTATCTGACTCTTGCTCGTGATATTGAAGTCATGGAGCCAAAATCTCCAGGGGATATATACAAGGTGTGTTTCTGATGATAAATTTACTCACGCCTTAATTAAAATTGGATTTTCTACGACGCCACATTCATTTATCATTTTTAAATCTAATTCCTTCATATTTAAACTTTCATTAATTAAGTTACTGTCCAGTTTCATGAAAGGATGGATAATGAATCATGTTTCTTTATTTTGTGTGCATGTGTGTTTGCTTGTCATTACTGTGAATTTTATGAGAATTGTGTGCTGTTAACTTCCAAGAAAAATGCTAAGATAACTTTTTTCAGGTTTCATTTTGAAAGTCTTACATAATTAATATAAACTCCTTCAACACAGCTTGAATTGAAAGTGTTTCTTCTTTTAGAAATAGCAAAACAAACTAGCCTTTAATGTCGTGTTTCTGTCTTTAATGGGACTTTTCATTGATTTGCTTTGAGCCTTATGTTCTACTCTGATTGGTTTTTCTAGGAACACTTGCTTGATGGCAACACATGTGGTGGAGCAAATGTTGATTCAGCTAGATATAACCTTGCCGCTACATTTGTCAATGCATTTGTAAATGCTGGCTTTGGTCAGGTACATTGAACCTCATATTCAAACTTTTTATGGTGTATTTGTTAAGATTTATGGTTACTGATCTATTCTGTTTCTTCTACTTTCTCATTCCTTTGCATTATTGTGTTGCAGGATAAATTGATGACTGATACATCAGATTCTTCAAGCAGTAATTCTTCAGAGAATTGGGTTTTCAAAAACAAGGAGCATGGGAAGACTAGTGCTGCAGCAAGTCTGGTCCGATTTTTCTAACTAAATCGTCCCTTCTCTTATTTAAGGACCATATAACTATCTGCTATACTTATACTAATATCACGTATTAACAGGGTATGGTTTTACTTTGGGATGTTGACTCTGGACTTGCTCAACTTGACAAATACTTTCATAGTAATGACAACCATGTCATTGCTGGTGCATTATTAGGAGTTGGAATCGCCAATTGTAGTATTGAAACGCACCGTTTTATTTAAATAAAATAAATGTAAACTACATAAAAAAAAATAAATAATAATAATAATATAGAAGGGTCTGGAAGTAAAACCCACCGAACCCCCCACCCCACTTATTTTTTTTTTCTCACTTTCCATTTCTCATTTCTCTTCTCTTGTTCCCCTGTATTCACGTTTTCCACCATTTCTTTTCATTTCATTTCTTTCATCAAAGTATCATATCTTATCTGCATCAAGCACTCATGTAGATAATTACTCCTTTAAAAACAAATCTTCCTCATACTTCCACAAATATTATTGGTTATGATTTGGGGGTTAGGGTTAGTGACCTAAGGAAGGAGAAGAGTAGTACCCATGTGATAAAGTTGCTTATTGAAACACCTTGAGGTAAATATATTATCTATAACTCAGCAATTTATCTTTAGGCATATGTGATTTGGTTTAGAAATTCTATTGTTAGAGACTAAAGTAGAAAACTAGAGGAATTATATGGTTAGATATGTTTAGTTAAACTCTAGAATAAGTTTCTAAATTTTGATAAACATTATGATATTCAGATTCGACAGTTGCTGCGTTTTCTGCTTCTCCGGAAATCGTTGGAGAGCAAGACTAGCCGGACTTCATAGTTGTGAGTTGATGATGATCATTATCACTTATCTTGAATACTACTATGAATTCCTATGTTATTTACTTTATGTTAAAATACTTATTATAAATGATTTTTGGGGAAACATGCCTTTTAAAATTTTTCATCATCCTCTTACACTATCTTAAAATCATCGATATTAATTTATACTCTAGTTTGATTTGTTTATGATTGATAAATTAGTTTATTTAAATTTGAGACTTGATTGTGTCTGTTTTATACAAATTTTGATACATTATGGATTTTGGGATTGGTTATTGTCCATAAAGAGTATTTATGGACCGTCCATAAACTTCAGCTGATTGCTATCCACACCATATTTTTTTTTCATACACCCCGTATAAGTGAGGAAAATTTCTCACGCACCCCCCAAATTTCTCGCGCACCCCCCCAAATTTCTAATGCACCCCCCCAAATTTTTCATACACCCCCCATATTTCTCGTGCACCCCCTAAATTTCTTGGGTACCCCCCCCTCAATTTCTAATGCACCCCCCCAAATTTCTCACGTACCCCCCGGATGACTTGTACCCCCAATTTTTGTTTTGTCCCCACACATTTCTAGCCTAAACCATTTTGTTGTGGGAATGGTTTCACATATATACACTCCAAAATCATTAAGTGCATAAGATGGTTTTGAAGCACAACCTATAATTAGAATCATTATTTTTTATTTTTTTTGGGTACAATTATAATCATTATTTAAAATCATTTAACAATAATTTTGGTTTCTTATATAAGACAATCTAAACCATTTAATCATAATTATTGTTTTTATTCTAATTATAAGGTTGTACTCCAAAACAATTATATGCACCTAATGATTTTTTATTACAACCATCTGAAATCATTCCCACAGCAAAATGGTTTAATGGTTTTTTATTATAATCATTATTTTTTACTTTTTTTGGTATAATTATAATCATTACAATATTTAAAACCATTTAACAATAATTTTGGTTTCTCATATAAGACAATCGAAACCATTAAATCACAATTATTGTTTCTATTTTAATTATAGGGTTGTAATCTAAAACAATTTTATGCACTTAATGATTTTTGAGTGCATATCTCTGAAACCATTCCCACAGCAAAATGGTGTAAGATAGAAATGTGGAGGGGACCAAAAAAAAAAATTGGGGGGCAAAAGTCATATGGGGGTGTGCGAGAAATTTGAGGGGTGCAAGAGAAATTCGGGGGGTGCATGAGAAATTTTTGGGATGCGTGAGAAATTTGGGGAGTGCATAAATAATTTGGGGGTGCATGAGAAATTTGGGGGGTGCTAGTCAGTTGGGGGGTGCGTGAGTAATATGGGGGGCGCACGAGTAAAATGAGAGGCGAATAAGTAAAGCTGTTGTGTTTTGATTGGTTTATGGACGGTCCATAAAGATTGTCTTTATGGACAATAACTTTGCCCATGGATTTTTATCAATATGTTTTGAGAATAACAATTGCGACTTTTTCGCCGTTATTGAGAATAAACGTCTAGGTGCACCTAGTTATAAAATGTCGATTAGGGAGGATTATCCGTTAGATGGAGCTACCCCTATGGGAGAGGCCACCATTAGGAGGAGAGGGCTATCAACGAGTGTAGGCTCCCTAATTGAATGTGATGACATGTTTTGAATCGTAGAGAAAAGGGCTATCCGTTAGATGGAGCCGCCACTAAGAGAAAGGCCACTCTTAGGAGGAAAGGGCTATCAACGAGATGGAGCCATCTCTCGATTCCCTCGTAACAAATTCTTTTATTTGATTGGATTTCTATACTTTCCTTGTCCTAATTTCAATTTCAAATGATTTGGACCGAGAACTGTTTTTATTATATAATTACTACTTTATAATAATTGTTATAAGTTTTCTAAAATCGTACACTCGTGCCTTTGTATGTTTCCCTTCTAGTTGGTGGTGGTTATTATCTCTCACTAAGTCCTTGTGACTTACCCTTCTTCTTATATTTTTTTTCAGATTCCCGGTCAGCTGAGTAGCCGGTTTCTGGTATATATAAAGCTTCATCCGTCTCACTCTTTTGGTAGGCCTCCTTGATGGAAGGCTATTTTGTATATGTATATGTTGAGTTGATCGAGTATCTGCAGCTATTTTGAGTCTAGGAATCTTTTGTTTTGGAATGTATAAAGTTAAACATGTATTATTGAAACTCTTGCTGATAATGTATGTTGAAAACAGGATGTATTTTGGATTTGGAAACGATGAAATTACAGGGGATACTCTGTCGAAATTTTATGTAAATATTATTTTGAAGTAAAAGTATCATTTTGCAAATTTTTCTTGCTTATTGTTTGTTAAGTTGGTCATTAGGCTTGCCGAACTATTATTAGTTCGTGCGCCGGTCACGGGGCCAGTTTGGGTCGTGACAAAGTTGGTAGGGGCGGTTTTAGTGGACAATCTTATGGTTCTGTGCAAAGTCGTAGGTCGGATCACATGACATCAACAGGGTCCACTTTTCCTCAGAGGCATTCTAGTGGTACGGCTGGAAATTATTTCAAAGATGGTAAAACATGCTTTCAGTGTGGCCAAGAAGGTCACATCAGGAAGAATTGTCCAGTAGTTATGACACAACCATCATCTAGTCATGCATCAGCCCCAACAGCTTTAGCGTCTTCCCAAGTTCCTTCTGCACCTACGCGGCAGATGGGAAATTCTTCTGTTCAGGGTGCGGGAACATCTCAACATGAGGGTAGAAGATCTGGTGGTAGAGGACAAATGCAAGCAGGAAGAGGCCAGGCTCGAGTTTTTGCTTTGACTCGTCAGGATGCTCAGGCATCCAATGCAGTGGTTACAGGTATACTTTCTATTTGTTCCCAAGATGCCCATGTTTTGTTTGACCCGGGAGCTACACATTCTTTTGTATCTATATGGTTTGCCCCACAACTTGGTAAAAATTCATCTTCTCTTGACGAGACTTTAGTTGTGACTACACCTGCTGGTGATAAATTGTTTACTGAGTTTGTTTATCGTTCCTGTGATGTATCAATTGCGGGCCAAACATTATTTGCAGACCTAATAGTTATGGATATGGTAGATTTTGATGTGATTTTGGGTATGGACTGGTTGTCTTCCCATCATGCCACCTTAGACTGTTATAATAAGATAGTGAAATTCAAAATACCTGGAAAATCACCCTTCTCATTTAAAGGCAAACACACATGGATGCCACATAATTTGATCTCTGCCTTGAGAGCTAACAAGTTACTAAGAAGCGGCTGTCAAAGGTATCTAGCTGTGATTAATGATTTACAACAAGACGATGGCAACTTAGAAAATGTCCCCATAGCGTGTAAGTTTCCTGATGTTTTTCCCAACGAACTTCCTGGATTACCACCTGATAGGGAAATTGAGTTCTCTATTGACTTGGTTCCCGACACTCAGCCTATATCTATACCCCCTTACCGAATGGCCCCAGCCGAGCTTAAAGAATTAAAAGAACAACTGCAAGATCTTCTTGACAAGGGCTTTATTCGTGCTAGCACTTCTCCATGGGGTGCACCGGTGTTGTTTGTGAAGAAGAAAGATGGATCCATGCGATTATGTATAGACTATAGACAATTGAACAAGGTGACGATAAAGAATAAATATCCTTTACCTCGCATTGACGAGTTATTTGATCAACTTCAAGGAGCTCAGTGTTTTTCCAAAATTGACTTGCGGTCTGGGTATCACCAGTTGAAGATTAAGCAGGATGATATACCAAAGACAGCTTTCCGCACTCGCTATGGCCATTATGAATTTCTTGTTATGTCTTTCGGGCTTACTAATGCTCCTGCAGCTTTTATGGATTTGATGAATCGGGTTTTTAAACCATTCTTGGATCAATTTGTGATTGTGTTCATAGATGACATTCTTATTTATTCCAAGAGTAAGGAAGAGCATGAGCAACATTTAAGAATTGTTTTGCAAACATTGAGGGAGAAACAATTATATGCCAAATTCTCGAAATGTGAATTTTGGTTAGACAGTGTGGCATTTCTAGGTCATGTCGTGTCTAAAAATGGAATAAGTGTTGACCCGAGCAAGGTTGAAGCAGTACAGAATTGGCCCAGACCCACCACAGTAAAGGAAATACGAAGTTTTCTTGGTTTAGCTGGATATTATCGGCGTTTTGTGAAGGACTTCTCCAAGCTTGCGTTTCCAATGACTAGATTGACCCAAAAGAAAGTTGAGTTTCAATGGACTGATGCGTGTGAAGAGAGCTTCCAGAAACTAAAAGAGTGTTTGACTTCAGCACCTGTTTTGGCATTACCAACGAGCGGTGGAGGTTATGCAGTTTATTGTGATGCTTCAAGAGTTGGTCTTGGTTGTGTTCTTATGCAACATGGTAAAGTTATCGCTTATGCATCGAGACAACTAAAAAGGCATGAACAAAACTACCCGACCCACGATTTGGAGATGGCTGCGGTAATTTTTGCCCTTAAGATTTGGAGGCATTATTTGTATGGTGAAACTTGTGAGATTTACACTGACCACAAGAGTCTTCAGTATATCTTTAAGCAGCGAGATTTAAATTTAAGACAAAGAAGATGGATGGAACTCTTGAAAGATTATGATTGCACGATTTTGTATCATCCAGGAAAGGCAAATGTTGTTGCAGATGCTTTGAGTAGAAAATCCATGGGTAGTCTTGCTCATTTAGCAGAAAAGAAGAGACCTATAGTTAAAGAATTTCAAGAACTTGTTGAAAGCGGAGTTCAATTGGAGATTGATACTTCAAAGGCATTGTTGGCCCATGTGCAAATTCGTTCCACCTTAGTTGATGATATCAAGGAGGCTCAAGTTCAAGATACAGACTTGGTGAGGTTGAGAGATGAGGTGCAAAATGGGAAAGCTTCCAACTTCTCAGTTGATTCTGATGGTGTTTTGTGGTTGAAGTCTCGATTATGTGTTCCAAATGTCGGTGAACTAAGGAGAAAAATATTGGAGGAGGCACATCATTCTTCTTATACTATTCATCCAGGTTCTAATAAGATGTATCAAGACTTGCGAGAATTTTATTGGTGGGAAGGAATGAAGAGAGATGTAGCCGATTTTGTCTCTAAATGTTTGGTGTGCCAGCAAGTAAAGGCTGAGCACCAAAAGCCTGCTGGTTTGCTTCAACCTGTTGAAATACCAGAGTGGAAGTGGGAAGGCATTGCTATGGATTTTGTCACAGGTTTACCGCGAACTCAGAAGGGTTATGACTCTGTGTGGGTAATTATAGACCGGTTGACCAAGTCTGCACATTTCTTGCCCGTGAAAACAACCTATACTGCATCTCAATATGCTAAATTGTATTTAGAGGAGATTGTCTCTTTACATGGTGTGCCTATGTCTATTATCTCAGATCGTGGAGCCCAGTTTACTGCTCAGTTCTGGAAATCTTTTCAAGCTGCATTGGGAACTCGTTTGAATCTTAGTACGGCTTTTCATCCTCAAACCGACGGTCAATCTGAGAGGACTATACAAATTCTAGAAGATATGCTCCGAGCTTGTGTTCTTGATTTTGGAGGAAGTTGGGATCGATATTTGCCAATGATGGAATTTGCGTATAACAATAGTTACCAATCTAGTATCCAAATGGCTCCTTTTGAGGCATTGTATGGCAGGCGGTGTAGGTCTCCTATAGGATGGTTTGAAGTTGGAGAAGCTAAACTAGTGGGTCCAGAGTTAATTCAAGATGCCATTGAAAAAGTTAAATTGATTCGGGATCGTTTAGTGACGGCTCAAAGTAGGCAAAAGTCTTATTCTGACAAGAGGCGTCGTCCTTTAGAATTCACAGTGGGAGATCATGTATTTTTACGTGTTTCGCCAATGAAAGGAGTTTTGCGGTTTGGCAAAAAGGGTAAGTTAAGTCCACGGTTCATTGGGCCGTTTGAGATTTTGGAGAGAGTCGGTCCTGTAGCTTATCGCTTAGCACTTCCACCGGATCTGTCAGGAGTTCACCCAGTCTTTCATATTTCAATGCTTCGAAAGTACCTTTATGATCCTTCACATGTTATTAGCCATGAAGATGTTCAATTAGATGAGAATTTGTCATACACCGAACATCCTGTTGCAATCATAGATAAGGAGGTTAGACGATTACGTTCAAAGGATATTGTTTCGGTGAAGGTTCTATGGAAAGGACCGTTTGGAGAAGAAGCAACATGGGAGTCCGAAGAAGTCATGCGTACAAAGTATCCACACTTATTTCAAAATCAAGGTTAGTAATATAAATTCGAGGATGAATTTCTTTTAAGGGGGGAGACTGAAACGCACCGTTTTATTTAAATAAAATAAATGTAAACTACACAAAAAAAAAAAATAATAATATAGAAGGGTCTGGAAGTAAAACCCACCGAACCCCCCACCCCACTTATTTTTTTTTTCTCACTTTCCATTTCTCATTTCTCTTCTCTTGTTCCCCTGTATTCACGTTTTCCACCATTTCTTTTCATTTCATTTCTTTCATCAAAGTATCATATCTTATCTACATCAAGCACTCATGTAGATAATTACTCCTTTAAAAGCAAATCTTCCTCATACTTCCACAAATATTATTGGTTATGATTTGGGGGTTAGGGTTAGTGACCTAAGGAAGGAGAAGAGTAGTACCCATGTCATAAAGTTGCTTATTGAAACACCTTGAGGTAAATATATTATCTATAACTCAGCAATTTATCTTTAGGCATATGTGATTTGGTTTAGAAATTCTATTGTTAGAGACTAAAGTAGAAAACTAGAGGAATTATATGGTTAGATATGTTTAGTTAAACTCTAGAATAAGTTTCTAAATTTTGATAAACATTATGATATTCAGATTCGACAGTTGCTGCGTTTTCTGCTTCTCCGGGAATCGTTGGAGAGCAAGACTAGCCGGACTTCATAGTTGTGAGTTGATGATGATCATTATCACTTATCTTGAATACTACTATGAATTTCTATGTTATTTACTTTATGTTAAAATACTTATTATAAATGATTTTTGGGGAAACATGCCTTTTAAAATTTTTCATCATCCTCTTACACTATCTTAAAATCATCGATATTAATTTATACTCTAGTTTGATTTGTTTATGATTGATAAATTAGTTTATTTAAATTTGAGACTTGATTGTGTCTGTTTTATACAAATTTTGATACATTATGGATTTTTATCAATATGTTTTGAGAATAACAATTGCGACTTTTTCGCCGTTATTGAGAATAAACGTCTAGGTGCACCTAGTTATAAAATGTCGATTAGGGAGGATTATCCGTTAGATGGAGCTACCCCTATGGGAGAGGCCACCATTAGGAGGAGAGGGCTATCAACGAGTGTAGGCTCCCTAATTGAATGTGATGACATGTTTTGAATCGTAGAGAAAAGGGCTATCCGTTAGATGGAGCCGCCACTAAGAGAAAGGCCACTCTTAGGAGGAAAAGGCTATCAACGAGATGGAGCCATCTCTCGATTCCCTCGTAACAAATTCTTTTATTTGATTGGATTTCTATACTTTCCTTGTCCTAATTTCAATTTCAAATGATTTGGACCGAGAACTGTTTTTATTATATAATTACTACTTTATAATAATTGTTATAAGTTTTCTAAAATCGTACACTCGTGCCTTTGTATGTTTCCCTTCTAGTTGGTGGTGGTTATTATCTCTCACTAAGTCCTTGTGACTTACCCTTCTTCTTATATTTTTTTTCAGATTCCCAGTCAGCTGAGTAGCCGGTTTCTGGTGTATATAAAGCTTCATCCGTCTCACTCTTTTGGTAGGCCTCCTTGATGGAAGGCTATTTTGTATATGTATATGTTGAGTTGATCGAGTATCTGCAGCTATTTTGAGTCTAGGAATCTTTTGTTTTGGAATGTATAAAGTTAAACATGTATTATTGAAACTCTTGCTGATAATGTATGTTGAAAACAGGATGTATTTTGGATTTGGAAACGATGAAATTACAGGGGATACTCTGTCGAAATTTTATGTAAATATTATTTTGAAGTAAAAGTATCATTTTGCAAATTTTTCTTGCTTATTGTTTGTTAAGTTGGTCATTAGGCTTGCCGAACTATTATTAGTTCGTGCGCCGGTCACGGGGCCAGTTTGGGTCGTGACAAGTATCAAGAATGACTGTGATCCGGTTAGTTTCGTTTATTCTTCTTCCCTTTGCTCAGTGTGACATGCATCTTTTAGTTTCTACATTAGAGCTTATAGTTATTTGGATCCTCTTTAGGCTATGGCTCTCTTAGGGGACTACACAGATAATGAAGACGCTTCAATAAGGATTGGTGCAATTATGGGATTGGGAATAGCATATGCAGGTTCCCAGAACGAGCAGGTAAGCTGTTTCTCCTTATATTTCTTGATTCTTGTTCCAGTTATACTGCTTGACTGCTTGTTGAGATGCATGTGGTGTTTTGTTTGGACATGTAAATATTTTGATTGATTCTTTGCTTCTTTCAGATACGATACAAGTTGGCACCTATTCTGAATGATGCTAAAGCTTCACTCGATGTGATTGCTTTTGCTGCGATTTCATTGGGCTTGGTTTATGTCGGTTCTTGTAATGAGGAAATTGCTCAAGCAATCATATTTGCACTGATGGACAGGAGTGAATCAGAGTTGGGAGAGCCCTTGACACGACTTTTACCTCTTGGCCTAGGTTTTCTTTATCTTGGGAAACAGGTATTTAGATGCATTCATTATCCTATTTATTTAATTTCTTTAAATATTATATGGCTGAGGAGTGATTTTGGTATCAGGTTAGGCCTAAATTACTCTAGCATTGTAATATTTACTTACTCTTCATATTGTGCTTTGTAACAACAGGAAAGTGTGGAGGCAACTGCTGAAGTTTCAAAGACTCTTGATGAAAAAATTAGAAAGTATTGCGAAATAACACTGCTATCATGTGCCTACGCTGGAACTGGGAATGTTCTCAAGGTACAATCTTGTACACCACTGACAGATTTTATATAAGAAATTTCTACTGCAATTTTATGCTTATAATTGCTGCTATACTTCTTTCATGCAGGCGCAAAATCTTTTGGGTCATTGTTCCCAACATCTTGACAAAGATGAAATGCACCAGGGTCCTGCGGTGCTTGGAGTTGCTATGGTAGCAATGGCTGAAGAATTAGGTCTTGATATGGCAATTCGATCACTCGAACATCTTCTAACGTATGGAGACCATAATGTACGCCGAGCAGTTCCCCTAGCACTTGGTCTACTTTGTATATCAAATCCAAAGGTAAAGTGGGTTTTCATCCCTGCATTTTATCACTTCTTTAATGATATTTTTTAACATAAGATCAAGGTAAACACTGTTGAAATAACATGGAATGTTTCATTTTGGTCACTTTGTCTAACTCTTCACTGGATCATCACAGGTCAATGTCATGGATACCTTAGGCAAACTTAGCCACGATACTGATTTGGAAGTGGCAATGGTAAGTTGGTAACGCCACTCTAATCGTTATGTTTTATTTATCTCCTGATTCTTGTTTTTAAGTTATAAAACATTTTGTGCGTACAGGCAGCAGTTATTGCATTCGGGCTAATAGGTGCTGGAACGAACAATGCTCGAATTGCTGGCATGCTTCGCAATCTTTCAACCTATTACTACAAGGAGACCAACCTTCTATTTTGTGTATGCTTCAGTTAGTTGTCGTCCTTATTTTTTTAGTTTTGGGGTGTTTCGATGGCCACTGATTTTTGTCTCTGCAGGTGCAGATTGCCCAAGGTCTTGTACATTTGGGAAAGGGCCTATTAACGCTTAATCCATATCATTCCGACCGCTTCATATTATCACCGTAAGTAAATACTTATTTCCAAAACCCTTTTGTCTAAATTAAGTTTTGTGTTGTAAGATTGCAAGCCAATTGAGTTGGTGTGTTCAAATGACACTTGCTGCTTAATTGTAATAATTTCTTATTGACGTGCACTTCCACATCTTACAGGACATCACTTGTTGGTCTAATTACAATGATGCATTCATGCCTTGATATGAAAGCTATGATGTTGGGAAAGTATCATTATATTCTCTACTTCCTTGTTTTGGCAATGCAGGTTAGTTTGAGTCTTATTTCTTCTTTCTAATGATTGATTCCTCCTCTTCCCTCTCCCATTTGAAACTAAGTCTTAGTTATGTTTTATTGCAACAGCTGAGGATGCTGTTGACTTTGGACGAGAATTTAAAACCTTTATCAGTGCCTGTTCGGGTTGGTCAAGCAGTAGATGTTGTTGGACAGGCTGGTCGTCCCAAGATATTAACCGGTTTTCAGACTCACTCCACACCTGTTCTTCTGGCTGCTGGGGATAGGGCAGAGCTAGCAACAGAAAAGTAATAATATGTGACTGCATTGAATTTTCTAATTAAATAAAAAATATACTTATGTTTTCTTTGCAATACTAACTACTTTTTTTTCGGTTTTTTGTAGATATATACCCCTTTCGTCAATTCTCGAAGGGTTTGTCATTTTGAAGGACAATCCTGATAATATGGATGAGTGAAAATGAAACGTTTGTTATTTTTGTTCCCAATGCAAATTTTTTATTATTTTCATTTATTACTGGCTTGCAATGTAAATGCAATTCATGCTATAAACTATAATAATATAAACTAGATATGTTACTTTTTTAATGAATTTAAAAAGTCAAATTTTGCTTATATATGAAACCGGAGTATCTTCATGAATCTGTTTCTATTTTCTATTAACAGAAGTATTGTCTTCTGAATCTTCTAGTTCTACTATTGCCTTTGTAGCTTTAGAAATCCAACTATGTTGATAGATCATTTTAGTTGAGAAGTTTTTAGTTGTCATTCAAGAGAGAAATAAGACTCCTGTTAACTACAAAATGACTTTTAAGGCCACAATTTATGTAGAAATTTTTTATGTAGAAATTTATGTAATGTTATGTTTGTTGTAAAGTTCTAAGGCCACAATTTTTTTTGGGTTACCTCTAAGGTCACACTTCATTATATTGTACTGTATATACGAATAAAGAATTGTTAAAAAGATCCAAACTTGATATTATTGCAAGTAATATTTGCAACTTACCATTTTCCTTAGAGAGGGCACAGAGTTTTTTTTTTTTTTGTGGAGAAAACATTAATTTACACACGACACTAGTCTTGCAACTGGAGCTAGTATGCAGATGATGAACAAATGTTCCATTCTATGAGGTTATTAGTCTTGCAATTTGGTATCTGGCAAAACATGCACCATTTTCAATGCTTGAATTTCTTCCAAAGCAACACATCTACTTAACAAATAGTAGTACATGACAATTAAAATTGCACTTTATATATTTACTGGAACTTGAATCCTTAAACTACACAACCATGACTTGACAAATAGCAAAAAATTACAGGTGTCACAATATGAAGCATACCATTTCAAATGTCTAGCTGGACATACTTCCAAAAATTTAGCTTCTTATAGCATTCATTTTAAAAACAGCCAATCATATTCATTCCTTTCATGAAATAGCCAATGAAATTCATTTGTTTGGTGACTGAGTGTTGACGGACCAAGTTGTATTCGGCCCAATCGTTTAAGCCCAACCCATTTTATTATCAGCTCTGAAGAGAGAAGGAAGAAGGCTGGTGTTATGTCGCTATCGGTGCTGCTATACTCTTTCCTTTTTCCTGTTAAGAAATTTGAAAAACTATTTTCAAATTCTGCTACAAACCACCAATCTATGCAAGTTCTCTCTTTTCCTCAGACTCACGGGTAAGAGAAAAAAACTTAACCCTTCCACCTCTTCCAATATTTTCTCTATTTTTTGATAAATTTTGCTTTGTCTTTCATGAACCATTCTCCAATTTTCAAAACTTACCATTTTAATGATATATATTGGGAGACTCAAATTTCTGAGGATTTTTTCACCAGGCTTCAAGTATTCCCTCCAACAAATTTGAATTTCAATTCAAAACCCTTAGGTCAAATTGTATTTCGTGTTCTCACTCCATTTTTCTTTTATATTCTCTCTTCAACTATTTTCCATCTTTCGGTTGCCTTCAATCTTTCTCACCTTTGCAGAGGCACTGATTTGTTTATAGGTGTAATGTTCTTTGCACACAAATTTTTGGATTCCTTTATTTCTCCCTCTCTTTTCACAACCCAGCGACGGGAAAGAACAAAGAAGCAGAGCACACGACTGCAGCGACGGTAAACACTTCAGATCCATTTTTGTTTTTGGATTCTAGATTCATTTTCGGATTCCAGATCTGTTCTCTTTTTGTTCCTTCAATTTATGGTGATGTTTGCTTCTTGCTCTACTCACAAGTGTTTTTTTTTTCATGTGTAATCAGAGATTGTTGATCATGTATTTGAGAAAAAACAGGTATGTTTTTCTTCTTTGAAATCCCTAATTTTCTTCATTCCTCATGTTATGATTAAAATTAATTTGTTGTTGTTTCTATCTTTTTAGCTAATAATCCCTACTTTTTAGGAGTTGTTAGTGGGATTTCGATGGTTTTCTCAACTGCAATATGATTTGTTTTTGTTAAATCTTCTCACGAATGTTCAAAATCAGTATGAATCTTCACCCAATTCCTAATTAATTTTAACTTCCTTATTTATTCTTTTTAAATTGAAATTAATCCTTGGAATGAAGAATTTAATTCTTAGAAAACTAATCATGATATATTCTAAAAAAAAATTGCTAGATAAATGTGGCTTAGTTGTCATATTTTGTAGGATTTGTTTCTTATAATAATCCCTACTGTTTAGGAGTTGATTGTGGGATTTAGATGGTTTTCTACCTCATCATGATTTCTTTTTGTTAAATTTCAGATTTTTTTTTAAGATTTGAATCAATTTTAGTTTGTTTTATTTGTTATTTGTAAAGGGATGATTTCAAATTCAAAATTGATTTCATATTCAAACAATTCCTGCGCATGAACAGAATCAGAACATTCAAAATTGATTTTGGTAAAGAAATTTGCAAGTTTTACTTTAATAAAAGTTGACTCATTACCATTTCATGTAACAGGCTCAACCATCCCTACGCAGGAACATAGTTTCAAAACATGCTTATGTCTTCCAGGTATTCAATGCTTTCCCCAACCACAACCTATTTTATGTTATAAATGTGTTGTATTTACATGAAACCTTCCCCAATGTACAAAAGCATGTGAATAAAATAGTTGAGAGGAACTGAATTTTTTAGATAGAATATGAGTAAGTTTTTCTAAAGATACTTATTTCTTTCATACTTTGCTTTTGCTACTCTCTATTTTCTTAATTTTTTTTTATAGATGTTGATTTTGATTTTTGTTTTTATAAGCTATTCTTAGATTTTTCTAAAGATAATTGTTTTCTTCTTAGATTTCAAATTAGCTATTCTTAGATGTGTTGAAAGTTGGTATTGATTTCTCATTTGATTGTGAATATTTATATGTACTACATGTTTCCGATTAGTCTTAAGGATAACTAACAAATATGTCATCTAAATTGAGGAGGAAAAACTAGAAACATTATTTTGTCATTTGATTAAATATAAATATTTGTACTACATGTTTCCGATAAGTTTTAAGGTTAACTAAGGAATATGTCATCTAAATTGAGAGGGGAGATTTAAGAAATATTAATTTCTCATTTGATTGAAAATAGTTATATGTACTACTGTACTGCATGCTTTTGATTTGGCTATATTGTTTTATTAGGGTACTGTTGCAAGATATCATAATTTCAAATTTGTTAATCCCTAATCACTGTGTCATGTCCCTTTTCGTTTTCAGGTCATATTGAAGTTGTCTAGCTCTCATGAATCTGCACCTTCATTTTCCTAGGTTTGATCTTATTTTGAATATAAATCTTCTGTGATAGAACTTTTTTTTCAGTGTTAGTTGTTTGAGAATCCACTTATAGTATTGGTACCATTGGTTTCAGATTACATTGGATCTTTATGCAATCAATATTCTTTTTCTTTTCTTCTATTTTTTGTAATAAATTTGTTAACATCAACTGTTTCTTTTGTTGTCAATCAACTAAAACTATAGATGTTCTTACTATCTATATTTTCTGTGTCATCGTGTGTGTATTCTTAAATTTGTAATATGAATTTGCTCACTTATTTTACTTGCTTTGGTTGATGCTCACTTATTGTACTACTATTTAAGGTAAGTCCTCTTAAATATGAGTTATCACTGGAGTTGAATTACTAACTTTACTATACCCTATAGTGATATTCTAATAGTGGTTGCCTCTTATTTTACTTACTACATCTTATTATAATGACAAATAATGAAAGTGAGATCAAATGAGTTTGTCTATCAATACAATAAAAATTTCTCAAATGTGGAAGTGAGATTGCTTAACTCAAATTTCTACTGAATTTATTATTATATTAAGTGAACTAATATTGATATTGACAAGAGTGGGACAATGTGCATTGGCCCAATAGATCTACTTTTTTGTTGATTATTTTAACAATGAATGGTAGGCTAAAATCCAAATTTTGATGTTTAGTTGATATTTTGATTCTTATGTTCATTCTGCTTTTTTGCTTATTGTGTTTATGTTTTCATTGCAGGAAAATGACATACCTATGATTCCTTTAGATGCTCAGAAAATATGAAGTTCTTCTATTTTGTTTACAAATTGAGGTAATGAAGATTTGTTTTTAGTCCTAATGAAAATGAAGGTTGCTTTAAAAGTTTTGTTATCTCAGTCTCACATGTTTTGTTATTTGTTTCATATCTTATTAGAATGACTCAAGTGTTTAAACTACATGTTTTGATTAGTTTTTGTTCAAGCATTCTCTAAATTTTAACTACATTTGTCTCTCATTAGAGTGTCTTCATAGTTTTTACTAGGAACTAAATGTTTCCCATAAGTCTTAAGGTAAAATAAGAAATATGTCATCGGGGGAAGATTTATGAAACATTGATTTCTCATTTAATTGAAAGTATTTATTTGTACTACATGTTTCAGGTCGGTCTTAAGGATAACTAACTAATATGTCATCTAAATTGATGAGGGAAAACTAGAAACATTATTTTGTCATTTGATTAGATATAAATATTTGCACTACATGTTTACGATAAGTGTTAATGTTAACTAAGAAATATGTCATCAAAATTGAAAAAAGAAAATAGTATGAATTTGATTTACATGAAACAGGAAATTTGGATTCCTCTTTATCTAGGAATTTAAGGTTATTTGTTAATAATTATTGCTATTGCCAACTAGATTGGTCTTTACTATTGAAGCATCATACTTTCTCTTATTATACCCTCTGTTTTTTTTCATAGATTCTCTTAGTCTAATAGTTCCATGTTCTTAAGCAAATCCAACAAAAATACTTTCTCTTCTAATATTTAATATTTTCAATTAATTGATCACCTCATGTAGAATACCTGCTCCCGATAATTTTTCTTGCTTTTTCAATTTATGTCGATAGTTATGTTGTACAAAAAGAAGTAATCTATGACTTTGATATGCATGGTTTTTTCAATTCACTGTCAATCAATACTATATGCGTAGTTTTTGCATGCTATTCTTTATGGATTCGTTTGAAACTAGAGAAATTGTTTTCAGATTGCTTAAACTACTTTTTTAGTTTTAAAGGGGTTGAAAGGAGGAATTAGAATCAACCTAGGGTAACAAAGAGACTTTGAGTCAACTTTAATTGAACTGGTTATTCTTACTTTAGGGATGTTGGCTTTAAGTTGTGACTATATCATAATACTTCTAAGTGTTATAAGCTTAATAGTTTTAGTAGAAGAAAGGATGATATAGTGTTTTGCACATATGTGTGAACAATGAACATAATGGAAAGAGTAGTCATTGTATCTCATTAATGGGGTTTGTTTTTGCTTCATTATAGTGGGTAATAAGGTATATTTTGTGTGTGTCATGCTGATTTTAGCAATTCTGATATGTTCTCCCCCCACCTTCCCAAAAATACCCATTTTGGTGAAAAACTATACTTTGATTCTTTGCAACCATGTATTTTGGTAACATACTACCTTGAGTTTCTTTCTGATAATCCCTAATTTTCTTCATTCATATTGTTTTGGAATTAGAGTTTGATTAAAAAATGTCTTGATTTTGAAAGAAGATATATGTGATTCCAACAAGGTAGTAGCTTCAAACTTTTACTTACCATGTTCAAGCATTTTCAAATCAATAGGTATTGAAGTATCAGATTTTGCAGTGAGCATCCAAAAGCCTTTCTATCCTTTTCAACTACATAATATGTTATTTGCTTTATTTATTTGAACTTGAAACTCTTTAGTTATGAACCATTTATGGTTGTTTTAGGATGGTAATGTTGGAACAAAGTGTTGATGTAATGTCTCTTATACTCTCCAATCCAATTCCATGATAAATTCTTATTCATTATTACTCTTTATGCAGGTCTATTAAGAAGAATCGACTTCTTTGCTAGAACGAACTTCTTTATAATTAGTCTTCTAGAATTTGAGAGTGGAAACATAAAGTTAAATCATTGCTAGATTATCGTTGATGCATATGACAAATCAAGAAAAACATGTATATACGAGTCTTATCTACTATTTTTTGTCAAATTGAGAGAAATGTTAATCAAGGTCTTCTTGAGTATCGATGATGATCAGAGAAACTAACATTTATGAGGAGCTCAAATAGGCTTCACTATTGCTAGAGTCACTTTTATTAGTGGACTATTTTTGTAACTAAAGAGTGGCAGTAAATTGACGAGAGAAAACTAAAAAACAATATTTTCTCATTTGATTGAATATAGTTATTTGTACTACACATGCTTATGATAAGTTTGAAGGATAGTTAAGAAATATGATATCTAAAGTGAGGAGGGAAAACTAAGAAATAATATTTTAGGATTTAATTGAATATATTTACTTTTGCTACATGCTTTCGGTAACTCTTAAGGATAACTAATAAATAAGTCATCTAAATGAGGGGCTTATAAAGAAACATTATTGGAAAATCAAAGGAAAAACACGTGCAGCGTTCCAGAAGAGTTATGCTTCTACTGATATATCAACTTTGTTAAAATTATGGAGGAATGATGTTACATAACTTTAGTAGTATCATATAATTGAGTTCATTAAGTTTTGAGTTAATATTTGAGTTCATTAAGTTTTATGAACTTTAATTGATTGTATTTGAGTAGTATTTATTGAAGTTGATGTTTGGGATTTGAGTAGTTAAATATTTTTTTTCTTTTTAGAATTTTATTTTATAAAAAAAATGTAGGTTTTGTACAAAGTAATGCTTTTGCTCACGGGGACAAACAGAATGAATATGAGAAAGACACGCAAACAACAACTAAAAGACATTACAAAGAGACCGTTATGAACCACCGACACATACATCAAACATTAAACTAACACTGACATGTACCATTTGTAATACTTTGAAAATTGTTGAATGTATTTGTTGTGTCGGTGTCAAACACCAAACACTCCTTTTATCTAAAGTGTCAATGCTACATATTTTGTGTATTTAGGGTTTTAAATAGAATTACAAAGGCTAAAAAGTGTGTAGAGACAATTTAGCACGGGGACAAACGGCATTTGTGTTGAGATTTTATAAAAGATCAATTGAATTTTAACCGACTGTTACTATTTTTATATATTTGAATAAAAAACACAAATCTAAATTGAGGGGGATCAGATATAACATGTTCTACATATGTTTATTGAGTGAGAGAGAGAGAGAGATGTTTTATTTTGTTTTCTATTATTCTGATTTTCAATCAAATATAAGTACATAAAGAATATTTAAAAAAATACTATTAATACAAATGTTACTACATTTTCTGCCACAGTATACAAATGTTGTTAGTACAGGTCCTGTCAAAATATCTTTTGTGCTTTTTTATTTATTTGATTTGAAATGGTAGACAATTTTAGAAAGAAAACTACCACATTTTGTAATAGGAACCTAAATTTTTTGTTCAATTGCTCTATTAATTTTTGTTCCATTATAAATGACAAAGTTCCATTAGCAACTACAAAATGGAAAATATTACAAAGTAGAATGTCATTATTGTTGCTTTCACAATTATTCTCTAATTACTCTTATTTTTGTACGGTGAAATATTAGCTCAATGGAGATTATTTTTGTGTATTGTTTAATAATGATATTTTTTGCACTGTGTTCTCAACTTCATCTCATAACACAAATTCTCACTAAAATGACATGTTATTATGCGAGAGATGGAGAAACCAAATTAATTTGGTTCTACACAACACAAACATTGCAGTCAATTGCAACATCAAAACAGACCCAAGGAATGGAGTTGAAAAGTTTATAACAATAAGATGGTTTCAATTTCTTTTGAATGCTAACATAGAAGCTGGCTCCAGAGTTAGGTTGATTCTTTCGGATCCGCCTAAAATCTTGATTATTGCCATAATAGATCCATAGCGATCAATCTATATTTCAAAATTGCTTTCATGTATCCTAAATTGTACTTTAAACTTTAATGTATTTTAAGTTATTGTTTCTAATTTATATCAGTAGTAATTGTATTGCTTTAATATTGGTTATCATATTATGTGTCTAATTTTATGACAATGTTCGCATTCAATTATTTTTGTATCTACTATTATTCATTATATAATTGTTTTCTTTTAATAATAATCTTGAAGCAATATTCCTATAATTTATGAGCATAAGCAATATTCCACCCATTGTTAGTATACTGTATACAGGTTTGCAGTTGCTACAAAATTTTGCTTCATAAAACCACCCATTATTAAACACATGCTTGAAACTAATTATTCTTATATTATTAAATGTTTACACTAATTATTATAACTATTATTATATGTAGCAATTATATATATCTATATATAATTAGCATTCAATTATTTCTTTAGATGAATTTCAATGTTGATGAAGATAATCAACCACAAAGGTTTTGGGAATTGCAAATTTTGGATCGTCATTTAGCAAACAATTCGGTTTTGGTAATTTTTACAAATGATATGTTTTATTTACACTTAATTTTAAAATTTATTTTCCATACCTTTTTTTCAAACATGTAATATATTTGTGAATTCTTCATGATGCAGTTTTTTCCCCATATAATAATAAGTAATTTTTTACAACATGGTCAAAACCAAATTAATTTGGTTCTACACAACACCAATATTGCAGTCAATTGCAACATCAAAACAGACCCAACAAATGGAGTTGAAAAGTTTATAACAATTGGATGGTTTCAATTTCTTATGAATGCTAACATAGAAGCTGGCTCCAGAGTTAGGTTGATTCTTTCGGATCCGCCTAAAAACTTGATTATTGCCATATTATTTGTCTAATTTTATGACATATTCCCATTCAATTAATTGTGTTCATATTGTTATTCATTATTTTATTTTTTTAAAATAATAATGTTCACCCAATATTACTATAAATTATGACCATACGCAAATTGTTCCCCGTGCATTGCACGGGTGTGAATACTAGTGAAATCACATATGTATATCTTTCTTAATCACAAAGTAACATAGTAATGTTCCTTAAGTGGAAGTCAAAGACCAATCTTGTCTGTTTATAACATGAAAAGATTGTTGCAGCAAATTCCATGGAAAAAATAAGGCCAACCATCACACCACGGATGCACAAGAAGAACCTTAGAGGTATGATTTAGATGTGCCAAACTGCCGATGTCATTTGATTGAGCCAATTTGTTCGTATTCTCTTTGGTGATCCCCCAAATATTACTTGTGACCAGCGTAGTCAGGGTCTCACTTCGGAGCTTAGGATCTTACGATCTTACCTGCTCGGGCAAGCTAAACGTGCTCCGTTTCTATTCCGTGCTCCGTTTTTGTAGCGTTTATGTCTATGCTTTGTCCTCTCTCACTTTCGTTCACCTCTCTGTCTCTCTGAACCCTGTATTTCATTGATTTTGAGCCCTATTTTTTCCGTTCAACTCATCTCCTTCACTTTCCTTACTATGTTTTCTCACTCACCATTGTAAACCATCGTGGGCGATGACAACTATTTGTCTGAAACGTTGTTTCGTTATACTTTTTTCTATAGATTACATCTTTTGTGAATGATAGGTCTTTCTTTTGAATGATGCATACATCTTTTATGAATAATAGGTATTTCTTTTGTGGAATGTTAATTAACTAAGTTTATTTTATTCATGTATTATGTTTTTTGTGTTTGTGTGCATGTGTATATATGTGGAGTAACAATTTTGTCATTGAATAGGATCTTATGAATCGACCCTCGTGCTTACGATCCTTCAGCAACCTATCGTTCCTATGCTGAAACTCGACCCTGAATACATTGCTTGTGACGACAGCTAAATTATATGCACAAATTTTAACATCAAAATGTATTTAAACATCATCCTTAAAACACTCATTAGCATTAAATTGTATTTATTGGAAAAATAATGAGGCTTACACTACCACTTGATAATTTGGGGTATTTGTTCAACAAATAATGAGAGTAAGCCACGTAAGTAGATATACATGTGGTATCCATATTTCACTTTTAACTAATTTTTATTTCACATGTATGTGGCTTATTTTCATTGGTTGTTGGATAAATATGTCCAAATTATCAAAAGATAATGTAGAAAAAAACCGAAAAAAAAACTACTCCCTCCGTTCCTTTTTACTTGTCCTTTTAGAATAGTAATATTAAATTAAGGAAGTGTATTTTTATCTTATCTTCCTATTATACCCTAATTTTAATCCACCAATAATTCCTATTTTTTCCCATATTTTCTCTTTCCAATAAATTTAATATAGGGTTAATAGGTCTTTACCCCCCTGCTAAGTGAGCGTGTTTTGCGTTACCCCCCTGCTAAAAATTTCTTGAAGATTGCCCCCTTGCAAAGTTTTTTTTTTTGGTTTGCCCCCTTGAGTGCACTTTTTACATCGGTTATTTTGTTCAACCGATTTAAAAAATTATGTTTTTTAAATCGGTTATTTTGTTCAACCGATTTAAAAAGTTAAAATTTCTTGCATCCAAGAGAGGAAAAGGGGGGAAACCAAAAAAAAAACTTTGCAAGGGGGCAATCTTCAAGAAATTTTTAGTAGGGGGTAACGCAAAACACGCCCACTTAGCAGGGGGGTAAAGACCTATTAACCCTTTAATATATTATGTACAAAAAAATATTTAATATGTTATGCACCAAAAAAAATATTTTTTTAAAAAAATTAGTTTTCCAAATATATATAGTATTAATTAGTTTTATTAAAAAATATAAGAGTAGTTGACAAAAGAAATAATTGATACTGAAATTCCTGGCACACTATGCACGATGCTCTACTCGATGCTCTAACAATCTATCCGGCCTCGCGCGTAACAGAATGAAAATAAACAAGTAAACAAATAAAGAACACAAGTTATTTGTTAACCCAGTTCGGCGCTTAAACAAGCCCTACGTCTGGGGGATACCAATCCAGGAAGGAATATCACTATAATAGTCCTAGTCCCAAGTCTACAGCAAATGCCCCGTTTACAACTTAAGAACCTAGGCCCTACCAATGACTCTTCTACCTAGGAACTCCTAGATATGAGATCCCATCTCACTCCCTAACAACCTTACGACCAGCAAGGATTTCAATACACTAGACAAAAACAGTTTTGGAGACACACTCCTAAAACTACACACTCGTACCTAAAGGCTTTGAGTGTTAAACACACCAAAAAATCCTAACTCCGTACTTCAAAGCTTAGGAGAAGGATCACACAATTACAACTCAAGAACACGTCCTAAGCTTGCATCAAGGTGATACAAGAAAGGCTCACAATCATAAAACACACGCAAAACCTAATACTGAATACTAGCACAAAGACAGCGTGAACAACTAACTAGGATTAGGGTTTTGCCACTCTTTAAATACTTCAGAAAGTAGCACATACATGGACTTTAATTCTTTGACCCAAGCATTAACTCCACATAAATAAAATGAGATTCTTTAGCAAATATATTCTTCAAAGAGATTCTTCTCAGAATTATTCTTGAACTGAATCTGAAGCATTAACAACCTTCCTTACATAAAAGCATATCAAACGCGCCATGCAAGATTCATGAAAGAGAAACGGAACATTCCATAAATAGCATTTGCCATGAGCGCTCCTCCTGAGCATTATTTAATGCTCTACACAATGCCAGAGCATCGGATCGCACATCTTGCACAAAGTTTATTTCCAAAAATGCAGCCAATTATCAAAGACCCAACAAACTCCCCCTTTGGCAAATTTTTGGCTAAAACAAATTATGACCATACAGATAGTACTTAATCAGATACATCAACTACATTTCTTTTTCTCAACATAAACACACAAGCATAAAGATCTGTAGAGGCTATTCTTCAAAACATTACCATACTACTCCTTCATGGAAAATAGTAGAAAAGAATAATTGTATCTTTTAAGAATATCAGAGAGGCATGCAACAGCGGAACACATAACAACTACTTCGCCTAAAAATGGTCAGGAAAATAAACTTGATGGGATGTGGGATAGAATGCTTCAGCATTGCCACAGTTCTACTCCCCCTGCACATATGCATGGGATGTTGGAGCCTTGCGTCCAACATCTCCCCCTACATCATACAATCACAACTCCCCCTCAACACCTGCATATCAGATCACATCACAAACATACATACCAGCTACATACTTCAATCAGGCTACACTACACTACACTACAGTCACATCATAACCAGAACCAGATATAACATCAATAACCAGAGTAGTGCAGATCAGAATTAATCAAACCAGAACAAGAACAAACCAAGTTTTTTACTCCCCCTTTTTGCCACAAATTTGACAAATGATAAAGGTGCAGAGAAGTTATGGCTACATAGCCTTAGTACAAACCAGCAGAAACAAAAGAACATGCCCATTACAGATTAATCAAATAATAACAGAGACAGGGCAACACATCATTACATCAAACTAAAAGGACCCACTGGAATCAGACACTTCCAGCTCCTCTGTGTCTCCTCCAGCATCACCATCAACATTATCAGCTGCATCACCATCAGCAGCATCATCAGCATTCACAGTTACATTACCAGCAGTAACATCAACACCATCACCTGCAGCATTCTCACCAGCATTCTCAGCTACTAACCCCTCTTCCTCAGCTTCCTCTTGCTTTAGGGCGAAAATGACCTTTTCAAGCTCAAGTTTTTGCGCATCCAATGCCTTAACAGTGGCTTCCATAGAGATGATCATTGCCTTCCTGTTCATGGAGGTTGAGGCAGCACTCTCCTGTGCCACAACTTTCTTTGGTGGTACAATGATATCTGCTGCATGTTTGCCATCAAACAACTTATAGGAGAGAGTCAGTGGTGACTCCCTTTTACAGGGAAGATCTTCAGGAAGCAAGATATTGGGATGTTGATTCAGAATGATTCCACATATGATAGTTGGGAAAGAAATAATCAGTTTCATAGCCCATGATTTTCCATGTTCAACAATTTGGTCAAAGATGAGTGAACCATAATCAACATTAGCACCAGTACCAATGGCATAGATAAACTTAGCTAAACTGGTTGCTATGGTAGATGAATGAGTAGTAGGAACCCAATTGCTAGCCCCTATCCTATTTAGGATTGCATATTTTACAGACAGCATGGCTGAGGGGACCTTACCTTTAAGAGGCCACACCTTGACCTGGTTGGCAGTGATAGTCTTGCAGATTTGGTTGTTGGTGGGTTCAAAACCAGGGTAGCCATCCTCCTTTCTTCCTAGATAACTATTGATCACAACAGGAGAGAAATTGATACACTTACCTCTGACAAAAACTTGATGGTACTCTTTGCTGAGTCTGTTAGCACAATCTTCTCCAATATTGACAGTAAATTCTTTCACCAGCTTCTCATAACACTTTCCAAGCCCACACACAGTTTTAAGTAACCCAGCTTGTTTAATCAGCTCCATTACTTCTATACACTCCAGAGTGTCTTCAGCAAGCTCTCTTTCAATGGCCAACCTCCTGTGGTAGACAAACTTCCACTTAGCAGCACTTGTAGGGAAATGGAAGGACACATTGTCCATAGGAACATCAGGGACATTCTGAGGAATGGATCTCCCTGCTTTCTTTTTCTGTGTAGATACTATGCCAGGAGCATTCACTTCGGCATCCTCAGCAGTAGTAGTAGAAGCAGTCTTTCTCTTCTTAGGAGTCTTCTGTTTGGATGCAGTAGAGATTGGTGGAGCATTCTCTTCAGCATCAGAGTCCGAGTCACTTAAATTGATCGTTTTTCTTTTAGAGCCCTGCTTCTTCTGCATGGAGGGTATCTCTACCCTGCTTGATCTCCTCAGAGGACCATACATCTTTTTCTTCTTTGTGGATGTAGTAGCCTCAGTTGCTACTTTCTTTTTCTTAGAAGGAGTTGTTGCCTCAACTGCAACATTCTTCTTCTTCTTTGTTGACTTAGGTTCTTCAGCCATAACCTCAGTCACTGTTTCTTTTCTTTCTCTTAGTCTCCTCCCAACGCCAGACTTGCCAGCCTTCTTTCTAGAGTCACCTACAATTTTCATGATAGTCACATCATCTTCAGTGCTATCACCTGCAATGTCATCTTCAGCATTCACATGAACCAAATTCTCTGACATAACATTGTCAGAGTGAATTTCCCCAGTTGCAGTTTCTATTTGATGTGGGTTGTCATCAGCAACCACATTATCTGGGTCATTACCACCATCATCAAGCACATGATCAGTCTTGTCCTTTTGCTGCACATTGAGGTCATCAACCACATCAGTATTAGTATCTTGTGGTTGATCATGTGCCAAGGATGCTGAAGCATCCGGCACAGCTTTAGCGCCAGAACTTGATTCCCCTAGTGAGTTTAGGGCATCTCGAGCAATTTGAATGTTCTGGACGTCAGCAGCATCTTCTTCTTCACTGGTAGTGTTGGGAACAACATTTTCATCAACAACAGTACTTTCCCCCTTTTTAGGACTTAGGGTTTGAGTACTTTCCTCATTCTTTTCTTCAATCGGAGGATCAGAGACAGGTGTTGCGACATCAGATGCAACATTGGGTTTAGTGTTACCAAGATCAGTAAGATACAGCTCCTGCATGTTGAAGTCCGATGAGTATCGAGACTTGAATTTTTGGGTTTTAGGTTTTCTGGTGGTCGTAGACTTTGTTTTCTTTTTGGTTTTTGGGTTCGGTGAAGATGGGGGGTTTGATGATGGTGGGTTTAGAATTGCGTTGAAGGAAGGGTGAATCATAGTGAGAGGTGTGGCATCGGTGATGATGTCAGAAGGTTGGGTCAAGGGAACAGTAGGATTTTCTGTGATAGTGGGAATGTTGGTGTTTGTTTTTGATGGTGAGATTTTCTGGGGTGAGGATTTGGTTGGAGAGGTTTGATGAGAAGATTGAGACATTATGGAAAAAAAATAGGATTGAGAGGATGATGAGTTTCTGGGTTTGTTTGAGAAGTATGGAGAAGAGGTTGAGAGATATTGTGAGTAGATGAATAGGTTAGGAAAGAAAATATATGGGAAAGATTTGAATTTAAAATAACCGGTATTAGTGAATGGCGTGTTTGTGGGTGGTTTTAGCCCATGATTACCTTGATCAACGCGCGCTACTGTGATAGGGGAAAAAACAATAACTGCTGCACGCCACGCCATTACCAACGGTAATTGCTATAACTCCTCATGGAGGCAAATTCCTAACTTGCCCCTTAAATTCTCAAACTGCACAGCATCAAGAGCCTTGGTAAAAATATCTGCAATTTGTTCCTTTGTGCCCACATGTTCTAGAACCACAATCTTGTTCTCAACCAAATCCCTTATATAATGATGACGAATGTCAATATGTTTTGTCTTGCTATGTTGAACTGGATTCTTTGAGATGTTTATTGCACTCATGTTGTCACAATACAATGTTAGAGCATCCTGTTCGACAACGTACTCCTTCAGCATTTGTTTCATCCACACCAACTGAGAACAACTACTACCAGCTGCCACATATTCAGCTTCAGCTGTGGATAGAGCCACACAATTCTGCTTTTTACTAAACCAAGATATTAGATTAGTGCCTAAGAAGAAACATCCTCCTGAAGTGCTTTTTCTATCATCTGCACTTCCAGCCCAATCAGCATCACAATAACCATATAGAGTGGAGTTTTCACAATGAGAGTACATTATCCCATAATCACTGGTTCCATTCACATACTTCAAGATCCTCTTGACTTGAGTTAAGTGACTTACTTTGGGATCTGCTTGGTATCTAGCACACACTCCCACAGCATAGGTGATATCTGGTCTACTTGCAGTTAAATACAACAAGCTCCCAATCATGCTCCTGTAGAGACTTTGATCTACACTTATTCCCTTCTCATCCTTGGTGAGTTTCAAATGAGTAGGTGCTGGTGTTCTTTTGTGTGTAGCATTATCCATTCCAAACTTCTTGATGATGTTTCTAGCATACTTGCTCTGTGATATAAAGATGGTGTCATCCATTTGTTTGATTTGAAGCCCAAGAAAGTAAGTCAGTTCTCCAACAAGACTCATCTCAAACTCTGACTGCATTTGCTGAACGAAATGCTGGACCATTGCGTCCGACATTCCACCAAACACAATGTCATCAACATAGATTTGAGCTATTATGAATTTCCCTTTTTCTTGCTTTACAAACAGTGTCTTGTCTGATCCTCCTTTTCTGTATCCCTGCTCTTCCAAGAATTGGGTCAACCTTTCATACCATGCCCTAGGAGCCTGTTTTAGACCATACAGGGCTTTCTTTAATTTGTAGACATAGTTGGGATGTTCTGGGTCCACAAACCCCTTTGGTTGCTCAACATAAACCTCTTCCTGTAGGTATCCATTCAAGAATGCACTCTTCACGTCCATTTGGTAAAGCTTGAACTTGAGTATGCATGCCACCCCTAGAAGTAATCTAATGGATTCTAATCTGGCCACAGGTGCAAAAGTTTCATCAAAGTCAAGTCCTTCAATTTGAGTATATCCTTGAGCCACAAGTCTTGCTTTATTTCTGGTAACTGTTCCATTCTCATCTGACTTGTTCTTATACACCCATTTGGTTCCAATAACATTCACATCTTCAGGTCTAGGTACCAAGTCCCATACTTCACTTCTTTCAAACTGGTTTAGTTCTTCTTGCATAGCCTCTATCCAGGCTTCATCAGTCAAAGCCTCTTTTACATTTTTTGGTTCAAACAGAGATACAAAGCACGAGTTAGCTACCACATCATTTGTTCTTCTGGTAGTTATACCCTGTTCAGGATTCCCTATTACCAAATCTAAAGGATGATTTTTCTGAACACGAACAGATGGCCCTTTACTTGCAGCTTGAGGCCTTGCACTTTCATCATTGTCTTCCTCAATAGTCCTTTCATCAGCTTCGTTCATAGATGCCGGTGTGGATGCTCCATCATCTGGTTCAGCATTCACACTGACAGGAGTACCTTGGTCTACTCCCTCATTTTCTTTGTCAGAACTGTCCTTTACTACAACATTGACAGATTCCATCACAACTTGAGTCTTTGTGTTATAGACCCTGTAGGCTCTGCTGTTTGTTGAATATCCCAGGAAGAATCCTTTTTCACTTTTTGGATCTAGTTTCCTTCTAGGCTCTCTATCAGCAAGAATGAAGCATTCACTTCCAAAGATGTGAAAGTGTTTGACTGTTGGTTTTCTGTCTTTCCACAGTTCATATAGGGTGGAGGTAGTTCCCTTTCTCAAGGTGACCCTGTTGTGTACATAGCAAGCAGTATTCATGGCTTCAGCCCAAAAGTGGTAGGGAACATTTTTGGCATGAAGCATGACTCTAGCTGACTCTTGAATCGTTCTATTTTTCCTTTCAACTATGCCATTCTGTTGAGGGGTTATTGGAGATGAATACTCATGTTTAATTCCTTCAGCAGCGCAGAAATCATCAAACTTGGAGTTCTCAAACTCTCTTCCATGATCACTTCTTATTCTAACCACATTGCTACCTTTTTCTCTTTGAATCTGTATGCACAGTTCTTTGAAAACATCAAAAGCATCTGATTTTTCTCTGATGAAATTCACCCAAGTGTATCTAGAGAAATCATCTACCACAACAAGAACATACCTTTTTCCTCCCAAGCTTTCAACCTGCATGGGTCCCATAAGATCCATGTGCAGCAGTTCCAGAACCTTAGAGGTTGTCTGATGCTCCAGCATTGGGTGTGACATTCTGACTTGCTTTCCAATCTGACATTCACCACACACTTTTCCTTCAACGATTCTGAGTTTTGGAATACCTCTAATTGCTTCAAGAGATATGACCTTCTTCATCCCCTTCAGATTGAGATGTCCCATCTTCTGGTGCCATAGTTGAACTTCATCTTCAGTGGTGACAAGACAGGTGGATGTGAGGGCTTCTTCTTGGGGCATCCATAGGTAACAATTGTCTTTAGATCTAGTACCTCTCAGCACCAGTTGTCCTTCTTCATTGTTGACCAGACATTCAGATTTTATGAAGTTAACCTTCATGCCTTGATCACATAGCTGACTAATGCTTATTAGATTTGCAGTAAGACCTTTGACCAAAAGCACATTCTCTAGATTCGGTTGTCCATGGTTGATTAAGTCCCCAATTCCTATTATTTCTCCTTTTGCACCATCTCCAAAAGTCACAAAACTGGCCTTGTAGGATCTAACATTCATGAGGTATTTCTCTTCACCAGTCATATGTCTAGAGCACCCACTATCAAAGTACCAATCTTCCCTTGAAGAAGCTCTTAGGGAAGTGTGAGCAATCAACCCAACATCTTCTTCCTTAGGTAATGCAGCACTTTCTTCTATAGGTCTCCATTCCTTCTTGACAATGGTCTTCTCATGTGTTACATTTTGATTAGGCTTCTGGTTGGGGTAACCGTGCAACTTGTAGCAAAAAGGTCTGATGTGTCCCCTTTTTCCACAGTGATGACATACCCATCTACGATATCTTCTTTGACTATTTGATCTTTGGTAAATACGTGGTCTTGGTCCTTGACTGGCTGAGGGTTTTGGGTCAAGAGCAAATTTTGGAACAGGAAAGGCTTTCGAATGTCGAGGCTGATGCTCCAGCATCACTTTTCCAGTACAGGGATCAATCATGTTTCCACCTGATGAGAACTTAGTTTCAGGATTTTGTTGATACTGATTCAAACTAGAATAATTGTATCCAACAGATCTAAGCTTCCCACTTGGAACATTTTCCAGTATCTCTTCAAGAAGATCTCCTCCTGAGTTCAACTGACTTACTCTTTTCCTTAAGTCATCCATTTGAGCATTAACTTGAGTCACCTTTTCTTCTGCTTGAGCAACCTTTTGAACCTGAGTATTGACTTCTGTTATGAGTTTGTTGATCGTCTTCTTTTGTTTTTCCAGAATCCTGCACATTTCTTCATATCTAGTCAACAGGTCTTTGTAGGTACTAGCTAGTTCCTCATAGGAAACATCTTCATCTTCATCAGAATCCCAATCTTCAACTTCAACACATGTTCCAGTGAGGGCAGTCACATGTCTTGCTGACTCACCTTCTTCATCAGTATCTTCATCTGACCATGAAACAGTTAACCCTTTCTTTTGTCTTTTCTGATAAGTTCCACATTCTGATCTGATGTGTCCATAGCCTTCACACTCATGACACTGAACTCCCTTGCCTTGAGTGCTCTTGTCTTCAGGTTTTGATTTCTTTAGACTGTTCTGTTGCTTGTTGATGTCGAACCGGATGCCTTGCCCATTCTGTCTGTTCCTGCGATCAACTCTTTTTAGAACTTTGTTGAATTGTCTGCCTAGCATGGCTATAGCATCAGCTATGCTATCTTCCTCACCATCTTCAGACTGATCATCTTCCTCCTCAGTGTTTGAAACAAAAGCAATGCTCTTGTTCCTCTTGTCTCCACGTTCGTCCAACACACTTTCAAAGGTTTGGAGTGATCCAACAAGTTCATCCATTTTCATTGAGGAAATATCATGAGCTTCCTCAATAGCCGTTACTTTCATATCAAACCTTTTGGGAAGAGATCTGAGCAGTTTTCTAGCTAGCTTTTCATCAGACATTTTTTCACCTAGAGCCTCAAAAGAGTTTCCAATGTCAAGTAATTTCAAGTGAAAGTCCTGGATGTTCTCATCATCCTTCATTTTTAGGGCTTCAAATCTTGAGGTAAGATGTTGAATTTTTGACTGTTTTACTTTAGTGGTACCCTCATAGCACTTTTGTAATACCTCCCATGCCTCTTTGGCTGACACACAGTTCTTGATCATTTTAAACACACTAGTGTCAACACCATTAAACAAGGCATAGATGGCCTTGTGATTCTGATTTGCTATAGCTTCCTCTTCTGTCGTCCATTCTACCTCAGGTTTCACTATCCCAGTTGAGGTGCCTTCCTTGCTTGCGTACATGGGTTGTTCCCATCCGGTTAGAACCACCTTCCACACCTTGCTATCAATGGATCTCAGAAAGGCCATCATCTTTGGTTTCCAAGCGTCATAGTTAGCAGATCCAGTAAGCAAGGGAGGCCTGTTCATATAACCTCCTTCCTTTTCCACAGTGCCAGACATTTTAGGTCCTGAATCTCACCCAAAACAAGCAGGGTGCCTGCTCTGATGCCAATTGAAATTCCTGGCACACTATGCACGATGCTCTACTCGATGCTCTAACAATCTATCCGGCCTCGCGCGTAACAGAATGAAAATAAACAAGTAAACAAATAAAGAACACAAGTTATTTGTTAACCCAGTTCGGCGCTTAAACAAGCCCTACGTCTGGGGGATACCAATCCAGGAAGGAATATCACTATAATAGTCCTAGTCCCAAGTCTACAGCAAACGCCCCGTTTACAACTTAAGAACCTAGGCCCTACCAATGACTCTTCTACCTAGGAACTCCTAGATATGAGATCCCATCTCACTCCCTAACAACCTTACGACCAGCAAGGATTTCAATACACTAGACAAAAACAGTTTTGGAGACACACTCCTAAAACTACACACTCGTACCTAAAGGCTTTGAGTGTTAAACACACCAAAAAATCCTAACTCCGTACTTCAAAGCTTAGGAGAAGGATCACACAATTACAACTCAAGAACACGTCCTAAGCTTGCATCAAGGTGATACAAGAAAGGCTCACAATCATAAAACACACGCAAAACCTAATACTGAATACTAGCACAAAGACAGCGTGAACAACTAACTAGGATTAGGGTTTTGCCACTCTTTAAATACTTCAGAAAGTAGCACATACATGGACTTTAATTCTTTGACCCAAGCATTAACTCCACATAAATAAAATGAGATTCTTTAGCAAATATATTCTTCAAAGAGATTCTTCTCAGAATTATTCTTGAACTGAATCTGAAGCATTAACAACCTTCCTTACATAAAAGCATATCAAACGCGCCATGCAAGATTCATGAAAGAGAAACGGAACATTCCATAAATAGCATTTGCCATGAGCGCTCCTCCTGAGCATTATTCAATGCTCTACACAATGCCAGAGCATCGGATCGCACATCTTGCACAAAGTTTATTTCCAAAAATGCAGCCAATTATCAAAGACTCAACAGATACATCACAGACAATTAAATATGAACGTTAAATCTGACGAAAAACGACAAAAGGAAGAGGGAGTAGTAAATTGTATCCATCCAAGATATAAATTTTGAAGGGTTTTGCTACGTTATATCATAAAGTCTTTTTTTTTTTTTTTTCATAAAGTCTCATGTTAAGAAATTCACAAATTTCATATTAAGAAAAACAACATTTTAATCCTTTAAACATTTGCAAGTTTTATTTTTTATTTTTGTAAAAAAAAATGCATTTGCGAATTTTAAAACAAAAATTGGATCCTTTCTTTCACTCATATCTCTTTCTATCCCTAACTCTCAGTCTCTCTAAGAACAATATTCTGTAGTTTTTTTTTTAAGAGGACAATAACTTATCTATGAAGTCCTGATACTCACAAAATGGCTAAGTATCATGTCTGATATCTATCTGATACCGATAATTACTGATACCTTTTGATACCCGTATTGCAGAAGTATCGAACAATTAATATTAGTTTTAAAAAAATAAATGACCGATACGTGTCAGATACTTCTCCGATACACGTATTATAGAAGTATCGGGCAATTAATATTAGTTTTTATCGTTGTATGCAAACATATTTTCCTAACATAAATTATTCAATTTGTGTAATAGAATTTGCTTTAAACTTCGACAATGAATTGATTCAAGTGGTAAGAGTCTTGATCCCTTTAATCATGTGGTTAGGCGTTCGATTTCTGACTTATGCGTATGGAGAAAATTCACTTGGGAGGAGAGAGCCCACTTTGTGTGCCCCACAAATTCATCGACGGAGATTAGTCATTGTTAACGACGGTGAAAACTTCGTACCAATATCATGGTAACCCAAAAAGATAAAATTACTTGAACTGATCAACAATAAATTGGTTTTAGTGCTAAGGGTTTCGATCTCCTTAAACATATAGTTAAAAGTTCGATTTCTAATTCACGCATACCGAGAAGATTCGGTTGAAAGGAAAGTACTCATCTTATGTACTCTTCGACGGAGATTAATCTTTATCAACAACGATAAAAACTATATATCAATATCATAATAACTAAAAAACCAAAAACAAATTTTTTTAATTGCACGCACGAGTCTCGACACTAGTACTAATATAAATAGTTACTTAAGAAACCGACACTATTAATTAACACAAATTAACATAACACCTCTCTCAAATAACGTAATTAACGCATAGCACAAAAAAAATGTTTTCACATTTTTAATGTAAGTACTGTTATTTATCAGAAACTATACATTGAGTTTCTTACAAAGATAAAAAAAAAAACAGACCATTTGGAGAAAGATAAAAACTTGTTGAAACTAAAAAACATTTAGCAGATTTTAAGGAGAGACAGAAAACTGAAGTGAAACGTGATCTTACAATTGAGTAACTGTTACCGTTATTTGTTATAAATAAATACTATTTTTCTCAATTTCCTTTGTGGCATTCTTAGTTAGGAGAGAGTGTTCTTCTCTACTCTTCTTGTTCCAAACCCAAAACGTACGAGAGGTTTCATAAAAGCTTTAAAGTTTGCTTTTTTAATTCACTTTTTTCTTTTCTCATTGTTGATTATTGTTTCTATTTTGTGGGTTTTGTTTGTAGTTAAGGGAACAAGAAGAAGAAGAGAAGAACAATGTCGGTGAAAATCAAGGTTGGTGGTTTTGAACTGGGTCCAAGGACTATGTTACACAAAAAATGGGTTTTTTTGCTTTGTTTCGCAAGTTTCTGTGCTGGAATGTTCTTCTCTGATAGGTACACTTTTGTTTCTGGGTTTCTCTATTTCATCATCAAGTTTTGATTTTTTCCTCTCAGTTATGATCTCAGTGAGTAATTGAGTTTCTATGTTGCATTGGGTTTGAACTTTGAACCTAACTGATTTTGAAGGATATTGTAGATATTGACAGCTAATTGTTATTATATTATTGATTTAGAGTAACTTAATCTGAATTAGCATTTTTTTTAATAGTATTATTTTAAATTTAAACCCAGGTGGGGGTTGTTTAAATATGAATTATTAGTGTTATTGGTTTTAAACTGCATTGCCATGAAATATATGGCTTGTGCATTGAACTTTTAGCAATTTTTTTTACTGTTTGTGTGTCACTTTGTTGTATAGTATTTAGATAATTATATTAGAATTTTTTTGTTTGAAATGAGTGAGAACATGACGGATTTTTTCTCGTCTCCAAATTCTTGAACAAAATAAGAGAGATTAGTAAAAAATAAAAATGCTGGTAATAATCATGAAGTGAATAAAGACAGTAATTTTGAGCTTAACTGAATGAAGTTTTTTTTTCCCTTTCATATAACAAGAATTTTTGTTCATTTCGCTTGATTTTTGTCCTACAAGTTTAGAAAATATTCGCTTGTAAAACTGAGTTTCTAAATCAAGTGTTGATCATATCACTGTCTGCTATTATAATCTGAAAACAAAGTTAGGTTTTCCCCTTAATTTATACTACTATTACATTGATATCTCAAGGGAGCTAAATTTACAATATCTTAATTCTAATCCTAAATTATGCATCAGGATGTGGTCGATGTCTGAGAATAAAGAAATTTCAACGACCTCTAAAGAGATCGAACGAATAAAACTAAACTCTGATGGTTGTAATCTTAATCTAGTAAGTCTATTAGTCAGATTTCTAGTCATATTTTTTGCTATGAATCTGTCATGCATTTCTCTCCCATGATGGACTCTTAAAAGTTATAACTGCATCTTTTGTTATTTACGAATGTGGTCGTGAAATTTTTTTCTCTCTCTATGTTTCTGTCTTTTGTCCTAAGGTTGTAAAGCCTAGCTCCAATTACAGCAAAGTGGAAGTTTCAAATACGCAGAACATTATCAAGTAAGCCAAACCAATGGTTTTTTGCACTTAATCTACTATTCTTATCAAATAACTTCAATTCTAAAACCATTATTATACATAAACTGCAGGAAATCAAGTAAGACTATCTTCATCGGAGCTGAATCTTAAATTTACTTTGCTAGCTCATTGCCTGTATTTCTGGTCATTGATTCTTCTGTATCAGGAAAACCAGAGAAAGTTGAATCAACTCCAAGGAAAAAATGTTTCATTGTTATAGGGATCAATACAGCTTTTAGTAGCAGGAAACGAAGAGATTCTGTTCGAGAAACTTGGATGCCACAAGGTGGTTTAATGATATTTCAGCGTTTTCTAGTTTATTTTCCATTCTTTGATACTATGTACCTACCTAATGCATCTGATCCATGGTTTCAAATAAAAACTCCATCAGCTGAGGATAGAAAGAGATTGGAGGAAGAAAAGGGCATAATCATACGTTTTGTTATAGGTCACAGGTCAGATTCAATGTCTCTTGATATTCACCGGTTTTTTCAGCGTATTACATATTTATGATAATTCTGTTGCAGTTAAGTTCTCATATGATTTGCTCAATGAGATTGCTTTGTATTTGTTGATTGGTAGTATACATACTTTTTCATGACATTCTTTCTATTTGGATAATCTTTAAATATTTATTGCCAATGTCAATGAGATAAAGTCATGAAAACCTTGGCGCTAACATCCAATGATGATTTCTTACTGGCCGGTTAAATTCATATTTCTTCGTGGTGTTAGAATTAATCGATTGCACATATTTAGTTTACCTTTTTGTCTATAGTTCAACATCAGGTGGAATTCTTGACAAAGCTATTGAAGCAGAGGAAAAGCTTCATAATGACTTTTTGAGGCTGGTGATCTTTCTCTCCTGTTATTTATCATTTAGATATATAATTCTATGTCCTATGTGTTCTGTACTCTTTTTTTTTATGAAACAAAATACATCCATGTTTGAACAGAACCACGTCGAGGGATACCTAGCACTATCAGCTAAAACAAAAACCTACTTTTCGACTGCTGTTGCCTTGTGGGATGCAGAATTTTATGTCAAAGTTGATGATGATGTTCATGTGAATTTAGGTAAATATGGCTTTGTCACAAGCAACCATAATTGTTGATCAATGTAAACATTCATCATTAACTCATTGTGCTGTTTTTTTATTCTAACTCTCAGCAACACTTGGATCGACTCTGACTATGCACCGTCTGAAACCTCGGGTGTATGTTGGCTGCATGAAATCTGGTCCTGTCCTTTTTCAGAAGTAAGAAAAGCTGAATTGCATTTTATCTTTCTTTTTCTTATCAGTAAGTTCAAATCTATTTCCTAGCGTAACTGTCTTGCCACAGGGGAGTGAAATATCACGAACCAGAATACTGGAAGTTTGGTGAGGTTGGGAACAAATACTTTCGTCATGCTACCGGACAATTATACGCCATTTCACAAGATTTGGCAACTTATATATCAACAAATCAGTAAGTTTTTGGATATTAGTTAAATTGAGTACTAACAATTCCGTGGACTTTGTGTGGCCGTCTTCGATAGATTGTTAACAGTTTGATATTACAATGTCAGGAATGTGCTGCATAAATATGCAAATGAAGATGTTTCATTGGGATCATGGTTCATAGGTTTAGATGTGGAACATGTTGATGATAGGAGAATGTGTTGTGGTACACCCCCTGGTATGTTGTTTTGATTCTCATCACAGTATATAAAAGAAAAACCGCGTGTCACCATTGATCTAGTATATATATGTGCAGATTGTGAATGGAAGGCTCTGGCGGGTAATATATGCGTTGCTTCATTTGATTGGAAATGCAGCGGGATTTGCAGGTCTGTTGAGAGGATGGTTGAAGTCCACCAGCGTTGTGGCGAGGATGAAAATGCATTGTGGAGTGCAACTTTCGGATACGTCGCAAGTCACAACTTATCTTCTAAGCTAAGCACAAGATTCAGAAACTTGAAAAAGTAATGAGTAGTAGTAGTAGAACTTAGGAGAATGAGATAACCGCGGAAGAAAAACGAACAAGTAGAAGAGTACAGTAGTAACCAACCCATTCTTTTGTTAAGTGGCGGAGGGCTTTATATTCTAGTTCTTTGCCACGATTAACGTTTCATAGTAATAAGTTCTCATTATATCCAATTTTCTGTGAACTTCTTTCTCTTTTCCTTAAAATTTTAATATAATTTTAGTTGTTTCTCATAATTGTGTTAAATATCAAATTTTGACAGAAGTTTGGAACTTTGAGAGAAATAATGAGTGATTAAATTTGAAGGAATATTGTTTATTTCATAAATAAGAATGCTTATTTACAGGCTTACAACCAATCTGAAATTTACCAAAAAAATCTCAACTACAAAGATTTTATTAGGATTATTATATTGGTCAACTAAAACAGTAAAATGAAACAACAGCTAAGATTTATTCAAATTTCTAAGGCAAATTCTGAGAGCTTTAACACACTTTCTTTAGCTATCTTGATTTAGGAAGTGCTTTAGTCAAAGTGTCAGCAAATTGCACCTCAGTTGAGCAATGATGCACTTCATGATACAAAGATCAGTCATCTTGAAGTTGGCCAGATACTAATCTACTTCCTGTCACAAGCATGTCATCAACATAAAGCAACACTAATATATGGTGCATATTGTTGTTAAAAATATTATTTTCATTCATAATTTTTTTAGATTTTCAAATGTAAGTTTTTCTGACATAGTTTTACTGTTTTATTTTTTAATCATTATACAAGATAAATAATTATTTTAATAAGTGAATTAAATTTTAAAATTCATCTAAGCTTTTTGTTTCGATATCATCAATTGCACTAATTTTAATTTTAGTTGATTTTTTATATTTTGAAGAAATAGTCGTCTTAAAATTTTGGATTAGGCCTAATTCAACTTTACAAAATCAGGTTGTAAAGTGAGGATTGTCTTTACTTATAAACTCATATTCATGCCATCTCACATCTAATGTGGGACTCTTAACAAGTTGCATTTAAAATTTCAAGAAAAAAAATAAATTTTATATCAAATCAAGAGTTATATATATGTTTAATCTCAATATTACATTTAAATATATTCATTTAAGTCAAAATGAAAAATATTTTGTGAAACCTAAATTAACCTGGAGATACCTAGGTATCAAAATTATAGGGAACATAAAATAAAAAATATTGGTAACATTACATTATAGCTAGCTATGGGTAACATAGCATCAAAAAATAAATTATCAAACATATTTTTTTGCAACAAAACACTTTTTCTAGTTTGAAATATTTCTAAAATTAAAATTAATGCATATATATTTGTCTGGAAAGTGCTTCAAAGTCTAAACATAAAAGCAAGAAAAAGATAGGACTTTTCAGCTAAGAACCTTTAAATAGAAGCAAAGAAAACATTATATGTTGCCTGTTGATCCACCCTCAAATGAATTAAGTCCCTACCACCTTCAAAAAGGAAAATAAAAAGGTACAATAAGTTAATGAATTAATTTCCTACCTACCATACCAATTCATTTCTTGTGTGATCCCAACACCTAGAGAGAAAAAAAAAGATCATCATGTCACAAAATAAATAGAAAAAATACTAAAAAAAATGGTTAGCTATCTTGCTTGCTGGATGAAGATCAAATCTGCAGAAGATATTGAAGAATAAAATTGATGGTAATCAATGATCACATTCATATATAATTATTAAATTATAGAACACATATAAATAACCTTAGCAATGTTGCAGATTACTAAAGAGGATAAAGAAACTATGATTGCCTTGTCCAAATTAACACGTGATATTGGCACGGCTCAATCAAATAACACGGAGCTTTTTTGAATTATAAAGCACAGCCTTCTGATTGAACCGCACCAATATCTCATCTCAAATATGAATAAAGCTTCATGTTCCTATCATCCACATTATGAAAAAACAATAACAACCCTTTGCTAATCAATGTGATTCTCTAATAGTACTATGTGACAAGAAAATAACCATCACATAAAAAAGAACCATGAAAAGTGTAACAAGTGCTGTGAAGGAGATGGCATATATGTTTTGTTGGAGTAAGTAAGTAACTAGGATGGAAATGGTGTGAGAATCTTAAAATTTAATGAGTAGGAAGAAGGAGACAGAGAGATGCAGAGTCTTAAATTTTGTGGTAACGCATTTAATTTAATATGCCAACGACCCTGCAAATAATAGGAGTACACATTAAATTTATACAATTGGAGAAAGGCATATATTTTGAAATTTGAATTATGATGAGAACAAAGAGAGAAAGAAAGTTGAGTCCATAACATATTTATTATGAGTTCAGATGGATGGTTAAGTTGGTTTCCTGCCACTGCCAACCTTACTTCAAATTCAAATAGGAAATGGCTTTTGTAAAGTAGTAGTAAGTCAGTGGTTGGTTGGTAAGTAATTGTGAATATGGTTATGATCGGATTCACTTTGTCTCATGTCATACCTTTTTATATTATCCTAATCCACCATAATTAGTCTTCAATTTTTAAAATTGGGTCGTTGTAAATTCGTCTTAAAATCACAGCAATAAATACTTGATGTGTGGAGCAAAAGAATGACAGTTAAATCAAGCGGATAGCAATACTAATAACAAGCGATAAAAAATGATAAAGGAGAAAAAGAAGGAATACATGTTTATTTACCAAGTTCGGTCTAACAATGACCTACCGTGAGGGAGAGAGTAACTCTCCGTTCCACTATATCAATGAGTTTGGTTACAACGAGATTCCAAAAGCTATTACAAAAATTAGCCTTCACTCTTAATTCTACCTTTTTTCTGAATCTCTTCTCGTGACCAAGAGACTCAGTGATTTACACTACCAAGATAAACCCAAGAATAATTTGCCCCTTAGCCTTCTGTGGTGGCAAATCCTAATTCTTGGTAAGTGGATGACCCGCCAGCAGAAACCTGATAGTAGGTGGTCCAACGAGTCTTGGAGAGAATATGATACCATCTTAGAATTAGGTATTAGGCTTAACTCAACTCTACAAAACCAACTTGTAAGATAAAGATTGTCTCTTACTTATAAACTCATATACAGGCCACTCCCATCCGATACGAGACTTCTTAACAATTAGTATACATAGACAGTTGGACATCATAAGATATTTCCACGATCGATCTATGTTTATTTAGTTCATTATGAGACTGATCGTTGAATCAGCGGTAATACAAAATTGAACTATCTCTCAAATGAACTAGTCTAGAAATCAAACTCGATTTCTTTTTTTAGAAGTTATATTACCAACTCTCGCAACTGTTGGTCATGTCATGTTTTATTTAATCTACCAGGGTCTCTAAATATATTGTGACGGCCCTGGTTGCAGCGGGTTCTACATGAGATTTTCCTTTGAGTGACATAATAATAATAATCTAATAATAATATAAGTAGAATAATAGGCGCATGCGTGCATGGGACCATGATATTCCGCGAGGAATGCCCATAACTAAGGGGCAGATTTGCATCCACACGTTTTCGATGGAATAAAGGTTTACTTTTAATCAACACAAAGAATTATGTAACTATGTTTAACAACTATGCTCTTTTTCTTTTATCCGGAATTTCACATATAAAGCTTCCTAATTAACTTTTCGACAACAACACCTAATTAGCCCCTAACAATCTTTTCCAACACAAATCAGCAGCTGAAGCCTTTAAGTGCAATATTGGAAGTTTTTCATAGTGAACCGAATTTCCGAGGATGCTTGGTCGTTCATTGAAGAGAGTGACACCACCGATGAAAACTGCATTTTCATAAACTACATTGACAACTAATTAATAATAATATAGAAAAATTTATTGATTTGCATAAACTGTTTTGCATAAATTAAAAAATATGTTATTCCAAACGAGCCCTTTTAAAGGATGTGATTAACTAAATTCTTTCGTTTTTGAAAATATCTAAACGAGCCCTCGTAAAGAATGTGATTATCTCTTAGAGTGTGTTTGGATGATTAAATTAAAAATCAAAAGAATTTTGAGATTTCATGCAATTCAAATGCTTTATTTGAATTCCCTTCATTCTTTTTTTTGACTAAGAATTCCCTTCATTCTTAAAATCAATTGTTTGGATAAAACAATTGAATTTCCAAACAAAGTAATGAATTTCAGTTGATTTATTAAATTTTTTCTCACATAACTTTTCTTTTATTTTTTATAAGTAATGAGTTTAATTTTTTTCTCCTAATTTCTTTTATTTTTCATGTAAATTATTATAGAAGAAATCTAATTAAATTATCATAATTTTTATTTTTTATAATATACTTTTTAATCTAGAGAAATCTAATTAAATTGTCATAATTTTTTCAAAATTGAATAGAGATCATGTAAATTTAAATTTTTTTTTTTTTTTGTGCATAGAGTACCTCACATTAATGTTCTAGAGAAATCTAATTAATTTTTCTACTCTAATATCGTCTTTTATTTTTTAAACTATACTTTTTTTATCTAGAGAAATCTAATTAAATTGTCATAAATTTTTAAAAATTGCATAGAGATCATGTAAAAATTTAAATTACAATTTTTTGTTAAAAAGTTTAAATTAATCAATAAAAAATGTGAATTACAACAATAGAAAATAATATTTAAATTAAACAAAAGAAATGTAGAAAAACTTTGTATTATAAAATGTGTAAAGTATACACAATTATATACCAAATGTCTAATATAATGTAATCACTCGGTATACAACACCAACACTTTACATTGAAGGTGTATGTCTGATATTTAACACATGTTAATATTCGACCTGGCTTAATACAACACATCGGCACATGTGATTACATTTTTAGAAGTGAATATCAAGTAGTTTGGCATGAATATACAAGCAAGGATCAAGTATACAAGCAAAACCACAAGAATCAAATATGTCTCAAAATCAAATATACAAAAAAACCCACAAGAATCAAGTATGTCCTGCAAAGAGTAAAGTGTCAACCAGTGGATCAATTAATACATGATGATGTAGTTAACACAGCAGCATATTCACAATTCTTGTCAACTTTGCCACCATCATCACAATTCATATGGCTATCCACATTTTAAAAGTAAAACATTTTTCTGATTCAATTGGAAAACGAAAGTAGCAATTTGTTTCATTAGTTATAAAAAATCCTCCAGAAAAATGAACAAGTCCATTAATACATTTCAATTATAAACCAAATGTGTCATCCATAAACAACACAACAGAGAGAAGAAGAATATCATAAAGCTAAGCTAATATCAGAAAGAAACATAGAGAAACAGAGGTAGGGTAAAGTTGGTATAAGAATCTTCTGATACTATTAATTTCAAAGACCAATAAAACAAAACTTCAAGCGTAAGAATCTTATATACTTGTATGCTCAGTTATATATCGGCGCTAGTTTAATTTATTCTTATTGTTTCTCTGCAATATGCCAGGGAATGACTTATTGTATCATGGTGAATTTATGCTCATGTATCGGATGAATCAATTGATAGCGTAAAACTTTTTTACACATACATATAATTAATTCACGTCGTATAATTTAAGAATTAATTTATAAAAATAGTACTATTATAGTGTGATTTGATTAGATAAGTATGTACAAAATTACAAATCAAATACCTCTAAATCCTTAATGATAGATAACTCACAAATGTCTTAAAATTACACTTACGGTCTTTTATTTTGCAGGGTTATTCTCTAATTAGTGGATTGTATTGTACAATACAATTCTCTCAGTGTTGCTGATAATAATTTGTAATCAATTATACAACTTGTTAGAAAAAGGTCAATTCAAAATACTAATGGACACCGTCTTTGTTAGAGATGTCAACGAAGCAGGAAATGTGCTGCTAGAATGTTTCTCAATTTTCTGTCTGGCCTCTATATTTGTTCCCTATTTTCATTTTCTGCCGAGAAAGAATATTATTCCTCATCTCCATCTTCACAAATCTCCACGGTATCTACAGAGATCCATGAACAATGAAAATTAACAAAATTTTTGTAATTTTTTTTATCTAAAGCATGACACTAGTAACTTGTTATTTATTCATTACTTTTAAAAAATACATATATTTTGCATCTTTTATTTTTTTTTATAAATAAAAACACTTTTTGCATAAAAAAAAAAAAGAAACTAAGAGGAGTAGATGGTGTGTAGATTGCATACGTAAAATAAGGTGATCACCGTGATAATAGCTCTTGATTAAAAAAACATGTAAAATTACATAATTATATATTATATATGGGAGCTTCTACGGTACACTTGAATAATTCAAGTGTACCGGTATGTGACATCGCAAATTAATAAATTAACGATTATTTTTATGGATTAAAAATACTATTAGTTAATTATTGTATTTTAGATATAATAATAACACAAGGAAAAATACAATTTTATTGTTTATAATGATTACACTAATATTTTAACATTTTTTCAATAAAAATTTGAATATTGACTATTATGAAGAATAAAAATTTAAAAAATATCAAAATTTATATTTTTGACAACTTTGGTTAATGATATTTGATTATTATAATGTTTTTAATGATAGAAAAATAATTTCTCTTAAAAAATATTCATTTTATTTATTAATTTGATAACCATGTACCGGTACATTAGAAATTGTCTAATGTACCATAGAACTTGCCATTATATATAACTTAAATAATATAGACGGGGTCGGGGAAGCCGGGTGGCGGGAGTACTTCTCCAATCTCCATCCCGAAATGTATTTGGAAAAACTTTTCCCTCATCCCTATTTTTGTGGAAAAAATGGTCCTCAACTTTGAGGATATTGAAATTTACTGTTGTGAAAATACACACAATTTTCATACTGTTTTAAATTACAGCCGTTAATTATAAATTGGACGGTTCAGATTAATATAATAATAAAATTGATATAAACAATCTCAGCCACACGTTTTAAATCAAACAGTTCTGATTTAAAACAGTGTGATAACTCTCTGGACTTAAATAGCATAAAATCTTGTTCCCAAATTTGAAGCTCCGAACAAATAATCCCCACAAAAAATTTCGTTGCATATTGACATCTCTAGTCTTTGTTAACACGTTTTACACGCTGACTTCAAAGTACTACCTACGTTTTACCCCCCTATGATGGAATAATGGTAGTATAATTTGTTGTACCTAAAGAACTGAAGTGATATACTACTAACTTTGGATTGTAAAAGTGTCACATTATTAGGCTTTTACATACAAATTAAAAAAAAAAAGTCACAAATATAATAACCATGTTATGAAATTATATTTGTTAAAAGCATTCTCATTCATAACACTCATTTAAGTTTTTTAAATGGACTCCATTTAATTTTTCATTATTTTATACTTCTCAATTATTTCAACAACTCAACTATACTATTTTCTAAATATTTATACAACTTGCGTCAAAAATAAATTCATACGGCTCATCAAAAACTCTAAAATAAGTCTCATCAAACCTCAGAATATTCTCACATTTTATGTTTCAAACTAATATTTAGAAAGCTATGCAAAATGAAATATCAGTTGCAGACAGACACATTATTATTGATTATAGTGAAGGAGCGACCGATAATGTGAACACTGGAGTGCATGGAAAATTGAGCATCGGCACCCCTCATGGATGAAAAAAACATGAAAAAAAGAGTTCGCTCCATAGGATGTGAACAGTGCTCGCTCCCTAGGATGCGAACTCTTTTTTTTCATGATTTTTTCATCAATGGGAGGTGCCGGCATTCAGTTTGAGTATAAAATATTGACATTCGCTACTTAGAGTGCGAAAAATGTTCGCTTTCTAGATAACGAGAGGGGTAATATGGTCATTTCAGGGGTAAAAGAGGAACCCCGGGATGCGAAAAGTAAATCTCATCTAACTAAACTTTTACAAATAAATTGTTTAGAGTATTTTTTTTAGTCCAAAATTTTGAAGCATCTAATTTGAAGGTTTTTCCTTTTTGCCCCCTATGGGTTACTCGCGTGTTCCACGAAATGACGAAATATTCTTCCGTGGCTTAAGTCACATATGTAGGAAAAATGAGTAATTTTGAAAAATAACATCCGCTACTTAAGTCACGGATGTTATAATTGGTAGGATGTTTTCGGGGTATCCGTAGCACAAGTCACGAACAGCGGTATTTTGATCTTTTTGTAGGGCGCTCCCCAAAAATCATAGGGTGGCAAAAGTAATAATCAATTTGAATGCTTAGTCTTTGGACCGGCCTTAGGAGAACGTGTAGTTTAAGCTTATTTTACTTGGTGGGGAAAAATGCTCTTCTAGCCCCCTTAGTTGCTAGTAGGTCCCCCAAAACCTCAAAATGTACTTAATTATTCGGATTGTAAGATCTGAAAACACCAAAATCCCTCTAAAAACACCATTTCAGAAGTTATGTTCTGAAGTGGCTGTTTTTTTTTTCAAATTTTTTTAGAATTTGGAATGTAACTTCCGAAATTGAGTGTTTTGGAACTTAAGTTTTGAAATTGTTGAATATTTATTTTGCTTCACTCATTAATGCTAAAACAAAAAAATCTCACTTCAAAACCTATATTCCGAAATTAACTATTTTTGGATTCTAGGTTCCAAAATACTCAGAGGTAATTTTTCCTTGGCGAGAATAACAAGCTAGCTAGTTAGTCTTAGTGAGTTTCTATCTAATTATAAGATCCCACAAATTGTATAGTATATAAATAGTACAGTACATACATTGCCTGCAAAAAATTAAGAAATGAAAGATGAAGAGTGATTAAACAAGCAAGAGAAAAAAGTTGAAGATTGTGTGATGAATATTTATGAATGCAATATACTAACTGGCAAAGTAAGCTGAAAAAGTATTTCTTGACCAAAGGACCAGTACTTGGTAGCCACGATGTGTCCCTATCTTCATGTGAAACAGTGTCTTTTTCTTCACCTTCTTTTACACTACCAAACAATCTCAATTGCACTATGTCTGATTACACAATAACGTGAAAATCTTGCAAACATCTTCACCTCGATCCCATTTGTCATTCATACTAAACTACCTACAACCTAGGTAGCTCAAAAATTAAAAATCTCTAGTACTATACTACTGTCTTCTTTAATGTTCATATTCAATTCAAAAGGAATCTTAAGACATGGTTCACATAATCACAGGTGCAATAATGTCCTCAATTTTGTCATTGAATATTTTTGAGTATATGACTTAAGAGTAACATGCAATCTGAACTGAACCATAATAGTAATATTTAAATAGTGTAAGTTATACTCCACCGTCGTAGACTAAAATTTTTCACTCATAATACAAAGAAATTGCAGCCGCTCTGCGGTCAGACACATAGACAAAATTGACCGAATTTAGTTAACAAATATCGTGTGTTCATCCGTTACTACTATTCTAACAAATATCTACAATAACACAACATAATAGTATCTACCATAACAATATAGTACTAGTGATTATAATAATGAAAAAGTAGAATTAATGTTACCTTAAAAATAATACTAGTAGGGTTGGTTGGTGTAGTAAATGAATGATATTAATATTGTTCGTACTTGTGCCAACATAGTAACATAATAATACACCTCTTTAGTATGTAGAGCCTGGACCTCTGCTCTTTAGCTCTCTTGAGGAACCTTTTCTTCAAGCTTGAATTAGTCTCTTCTCTTGAAGTAGTAGAATAACAGTTATCCATATGTTATGTTATATATTTTTGGGAAGAAATTAACAAGATTAATAATTAATTAGCTAGGTACTCTAATTAATTATAACATGTGAGGGAGAGAGAGAGGGAGAGAATGTGATGATTAGAAAAGGAGGGTAGTGAAGAGAAATAAATATATGAATGAATGAGATTGATGTGTGTGAAGTAGTAGAAATTTGTAATTAGATATGTACGTACGTATGTATGCAATGTGTCGAGTAGGTAGTATTGTGGTCCTTGGTACGATCTGACTCATACTCTGTCTGGGCTCTCACTTTTGGTTTGGGATTCAGGCCCGTGAGACTATCTATCTAGTGGAGTCTGGAGTGGATGGATCCCAACTTCTATAGGACGATATTTGCTTTTTCCACCCTATTAATTACTCGCGTGTTTTATGACTTTTTTATTTTACTTTTTCGCTATTTAAGTAGTGAATTTTGTAAAAATGAGTAGTTTTTTAAAAAAATACCTTACATGAAAATTTTGTCCGCTACTTAAGTAGCGAACGTTATAAAAATACAAAATTTGAGAAAGAAAAAAAAAAAACCCCTCATTTTTTTTTTTGGTTACATAAACACCCCTCATGAAAACACTCTACATGAACATTTCTTATTTTTATAATATTTGTCCACTACTTAAGTAGAGGATGTTATAGTAATGAGAATTTTGAAAAAAAAAAAAAATCCCCCTGACATGATTTTTAAGATTTTAAACGTAAAAGCAGCTACTTATTTTGGTAATTGTGTAGAGCGCACGAGAAATGAGGTAGAGTGGCAAAAGTAAATATCCTATTGAATTCTTTGGTTGCTTAATACAAAGAGTTTTTTTTTCCCACCCTATTTTTTTTCTGAACAACTTTAAACTTTATTGAAAACTCCACCGATTTTCACCCTATTGATATTTAACTTTTTTCTAGTAAGATGGCACGAATAAAATTGAAAGAAAAAATGATAATCTATAAACTCATAATTAAGCTATTTGAAATAACGTTTGAAAAATAAATTATAAGCTGATAAAGTAAACTTTAAACTCTTTTTAAAAAATACTTACCAAAATATATTTTTTTTGTCATATAAACTCAAAATCTGACTTTAACGAACAAAACCTATGGTAATTAAGAAAAAAATTATGAACATTGGGGAAACCCCGGTGCTAGGATGCCATAAAAGTTAGAAGTTAGGATCCATCCACTCCACTAGAAAACAAGAAAAAAGTAAGTAAACGCAATAACGATGATGAATCTGTACGTGGAAGCAGGCATGAAAAACGTTTTCTAAAGATAACATCCTGATTGTGTTAATGCCAAGCAATCTTTTGTTCAAGGACACCTGATAAAAAAGAAAATGCAATTTTAACAATTACAAATTATTTTAAAATATTACTCCTTGAAGTACTATATTTATTTTTATAAAATGAAACACCAAAACTAGGAAATAAATTTTTTAACTAATGCACTAGATTACTAGTTAAAAAATTAAATATAATTGAGTAAAAAAAAAAATATAATAAAGTTCTATTAAAATTTGTGTAATTAATATTTTACATATATAAAAATATTATTTTCAATATAAAATTCATTTTTTTATTTCTTTAAATATTGACTCAAAAGTACTAATTAGCATAATGTACATTATAAATTATTTAGTAGATGCCTCAATGAGAATGGAGATGATATTTTTATTTTTTATTTGCTAGTGCATAGTTTGTTTTGGCAACCATGGTCAAGGAAGAGATATTTACTTTTGTCATTCTACCATTTTGTTTGTGGGCCTTATGAATTTACTAAAATACACTTGTCTGCTATTTAGGTAATAGATGCCCCTCAAAAACATCCTACTAGATTTATTTTTATAATGTTCGTTACTTAAGTTGTAGATGATATTTGTAAAAAAAATTTATTTTTGTAACGTTCGCTACTTAAATAGTAGAATAGCACAATAAAAAAGTCACAGAGCGTGCGAGAAATTAGTAGAGTAGCAGAAGTAGATCTTCAAGAAAGATGAATGTTATGAAAGAAAACCGATGGACTTCTAAGAAAGCCATTAAACATTAGAACCCACAAACATTGGACTAAGACAATTACAAAAGTGAGTTTAGACACCACGTCCATCTAAAATCATCACCCACTCTAAACCTCCCCCACACTCCTCCACCAAGTTGAATTAGTTAGATCATGAGGAGAGTTCAAAAAATCACCACAGTGAACTAAGAGCAAGTGAGCAACTACATATTAAAAACAATCTTTATACTGAATTCAATTTAATTGCATGTTTAAATTGTCTTATTTCCTAGTAGTCATATTATTAGTACGAAATATCTATCAATTTTACCGTTAACTAATTTTTGACAAAGAATTTAGCTGACTGACCACTTTTAGTAAAATTTCTCCTTTCAACGGCATATTTTCATCCACAAAACTTGAACTCGAGATTTTGAAGAATTTAAGCCCAAATTCACTCGAACCAATAATATTGGTGAATTGACTTCTTTTTTATAACAATATTTCATATTGATTTTCTTCTAAGAAATGTTTAGACTGATTTTATTTTATGAAAGAAGTTTATTTTAGAAATATAAAATTATTTCTTGAAATATTTCAATTTATGGACTTTTGTGTAAAATTATTTTTCACTACAAAAAATAATAATTTAAGGTGTGGTATTTGAAGTTTTTGGCTCCATATATATATATAATTAATTTTCATCTTTGTTCAATATATCTTTAATTAAAATATATAAATCAGAAAATAAATTCATTCAACATAAAATTTTGTTATTGAAAAACGTAGCACCAAAAGAAAAACACCTGTAATTAATTCAACAAAACTTATATTGCTAAATTATATAGTAAGCTGATTTAAAAATGAATACAGAAATATGATTAACCCAGTTGCTTGGATGGCATAGTTTTTCTCTTGCATAGACTTTTTAACCATTTGACACAATTTGATGCAGTTGCTTTGGCTTTGCTGAAACCACCCTTAGCACCTGAATTCTTGTTCTTGCTCGTATCATTTTGGGATCTAGTGCTATCATCTTCCATTGCACCAAATCCACCAGCACCCCATTGATCAGCCCAACTTGGTGCCTCCGTGACCGTTGCCATGTTTCCTCTCGAGCCTAAACCATAAAAATATTACAAAATCAATCAGATATATCAAATATTCTATGAAATTAAAAAATTTAATTTATACTTTATACTAATAAGGACGAGAAGGAGTATATAATTTCAAGCTTAGCTTATCGTATACTAGGAGACAGAAAAAACTCAATATACAATAAATATTCATCATATAAGTGGCAACTCATAAAAATTTAGAGAACTTTAATTCCAAATCTATAAACATTTGTTTCAAAATTTATGTATTGAAAATAAATTGTATAGAAATGCTTAGATACATGAATATAGTAGTAGTACCTTCAAGAATTGAATTGGAGTTGGATGTAGAAAATTTGGAGAAGCTTGATGGAGGAGTTAAAAGGGACAGAAAGAGTATTGAAATGAATTATAGCTATATAGGGAGATATATATCTAACCATGTTAGATGAACTTTCAATGTTACATTGCTTTTTCTTTTTCTAAATTTTTTTATCTTTTCCTTTTTCATTATAGGACTTGACAACTCACCAATGCTTTGAGTATTTCCATCCTGTTAAGCAAACTAGGTGCGGCATCTTTAATTTCATGCTTATTAAATATTAAATAATGAACCTTATTATATAATAGTGGGGGTATACTTTGGTTACCAATGTGAGTTAGATAGATGCATGCCCACTAATTAAGAGATCTTAAAGCCTTTGTATGGTTGTGTGGCACTTTCATAGATGGCCAAAGGTATTTATCATCCAATTAACATTGTTGGCATCAGATTATGAGTTATCCACTTTTATAAATGCATGGATTTGTTATATAAAGAGACTCTTCTAACACACAATTAATGTTTTATCACCCATACTTTGTGACCAAAAAATAAAAATACATGTTCATCAAACTCAGATTGAATATTAATGTTATATTAGAACTAAATTCAACATTTTTTAAGTAGATTTCGTGTTCGAATTAATCTTGTAGATTGAAAAACTGTGATTAATATCTACTAAAGAGATTAACAAGTTAAAATTAGTTCTCGACAAAGTTGATATATATTTCACATAAAACATATTTAATAAAATGGGAATATTGAAGAGTGGCTCTTTACAATTTGAAGGACACAATAAAGATAGTATACTATTACTTTATTAGATCATTAGTATAAACTTTAATAGATTGTCATTGCTATTAAGTTTTGAACCTACTACTTAATCGATTGTTATTGCTATTAAGTTTTGAACCTACTTTTAACATTTACCGGAAAGACTTTTTTGTATTTGGAGTCTTGAATCTAATTAGTCTTTTTTTCTAATTTTAGAAAGTTTTATATTATTACAATATCTATTTTTGAGACACAGAGAAGATGGACGGTACAACAAGGACTGTAAGTAGAGATGGAAATTAGTATTGTTCCAAACTTTGATTGAAAAAAATAGAACAAGAATAGTGGAATAGAATTGCAGAGTCGGTTATTATCAACCCAAAAATGAAAAGAACGTATGTTCCACGTTACCAAAAATTGGAATTATTTTTAAATTATTTTAAATTAAAAATATATTTTAAGAATAGATTATGTGGCGGAATACCATTGGATGGCTGTGTAATGTGGCTTACACTGTTTGTGCACCACAATTAAACTCTAAGTATAAAATAATTGAGAAATCTTTTTTTCTTGGGTCAAATTTTTTTTTGAGAAGTCTAAAGCAAAACCTCCCTATTGGGCCGGGCTTATTTTTTATTTCAATTTCAAGGTGTAGTCATACTTGATTAAGAAGATTTCTCATCCCACCCCCATGTATCTTTTTCACCCTTCTTGAAGGCAAAAAAAGTTCGGTAAACGTAAATCGAACTTTTTTTTTAGTGCAAATTTGAGTAAAATTTACACTAAAAAAAGTTCGGTTTACGTTTACTGAACTTTTTCGAGGTGAAAAAGATATATGGGGGGTGGGAAAAGTTTCCATCCCTGATTAAACCTCAAGTCTAACCGGCCTACATTTTTAGTCTTTTTTTAGGAAAATGCTACGGTGAGAGAAATTTTCGCGAATAAATTGTGAATGAATTTGATTGACTATTAGAATCACTACCAACTTATTTTTCAGAAAATCGAGAATTTAATAACATTAGCAATTTTACTTTACTACTTTTTCATTTCACAAAACACACTTCATGACACATTCTCGTGAAAATTCTCTTCGCTATGAATTTCATAGCTCCTTTTTTTATGAGAGTTCTAGTCATCATGTATAAAATATGAAAACAGTGTAAAGGAGTGGCAGTAAAAAATATGCTACTATGTTCCTTATCCTTAATATCATATTCATCTTAAACTATTGACATTGTGCTACTCTTTTTTTTTAAAGTTGACATAGTAGACTATTTTTTCCCACCAAAAGTAACCAGGGAAAAATATATTAAGATTATGAGGAAATTTCTTTTGTTCTAGGAGTATGAATTATCTGGAGATGAAGTAAAGTTCTTTGGAAGCTGCTAAGATTTGGTATCTATTAAAAAGGGAATGATATCTTACTAGATAAAGATACAATGTAATGAAGTCTATGCTTTTAAGTATCATAAAAGAAAGCTGTGTAGGATTCCTTGACTAAAAAGTTTGCAATGGAATCTTGTCAATAATTTGTAATTAGATCTCTCAACTAAGATATTTTTATTTTAACTACGTCTTTCAACTTTTAAATATTTATAATTTGGTTCATCCTAAGTTTTAAAATATTTATAATTCAATCCTTAAAATTTTGAATATTTGTTATTGAATCCCTAAATTTTGTGACTAATTATTTTGTTTAATGACCTAATTACATATTATGGACAAGTTCAATGCACTACGTTCTAAACTAGTCATTAAAAAACACAAACCTATGTGTGTATAGTTCTAAACTAGTCATTAATAAACACAAAAACTTTTTGATTTTGAAAAGAAAATATAAGGTAGGTCCTGAAAAACTTCATATGTTGGTCAAAATAGTCATTGATGAAGAGTAAAATGTCCCCAAAATGACTAATATGACCAGTGGATTTGGAGAGGGTCTGCAATCAAAAATTCTAAATTAAAGATATAGGTTCTAGAACAAAATGTTCGAGATTCTGTCTTTATTTTTTCACAGAAGGAGTCAGCAATTGAAGGTAACGAACTTTGATCGTTAATGGCGCTAGCTATATCCTATGCGCAAATGAATGATAATATAAATAACAAATTGAGGATGCATGCACTAGCATTCACACTAAGGGTAAACTATGACGAAATTCCTTAGGAGATCAAAATAATTTAGAAACAAGTGCATTGAGCAATGCTTTTCTCCCTTTGAATCTGGTAGTAGCCTAGCCGTTCATGCTGTCACTAAAACAAACAGCATCTACTGCTGTTCGCTCCTACCTACTTTAATGAACTTCTATACAACTGTGTCCATTGGATAACAACCAAGAACTCGAAGAAATCTCGCAAATTCCTGAAATGTATATACCAAAACAGAAGGTGTTACTAACAATTTGAGATAGCTTCTGATCTGAAAGCAAAGGGTGATCCTAATGAGACAAAAAGCTCTATATTTCTCTGCTATAGAGTGATACCATCAATAAAGTGAACCTTCCTTTCCATGTTATGATCTTGTTACTGCATTAGTACTGAATGTTATGATCAAAACAATACTAATACACTAACAAGATCAGAAGATGGAAAAGAAAGTTCACTTTATTGATGGTATCACTCTATAGCAGAGAAATATAGAGCTTTTTATGCAAAATAAAGTAAGCAAATAAGTACAATGGAATTTAGTGAACTAATGATATCATCAATAAAGTGAACCTTCCTTTCCATCCTTGGATCTTGTTATTGCATTAGTATTGTTTGTTATGATCAAAACAGTACTAATGCATTAACAAGAACCAATGACAAAAAAGAAGGTTCACTTTATTGATGGTATCACTCTATAACAGAGAATTATAGAGCTTTTTACGCAAAATAAAGTAAACAAATACAATGGAATTTAGTGAACTAAGGATATCACCAATAAAGTGAACCTTCTTTTCCATGTTCCGATCTTGTTATTGCATTAATACTGTTTTATGATCAAAACAGTCCTAATGCAGTAACAAGACCGGACAATGGAAAAGAAGGTTCACTTTTTTGGTGGTATCGCTCTATAACAGATAATTATAGAGCTTAAGTGAACTAATGATATCATCAATAAAGTGAATCTTCCTTTCTATGTTATGAAAAAAGCCAAGAAAGTGGTTTTCCTAGCATGGTTATGGAAGTAGGTCAATCAAGTAAGGAAAAAATATTAAGAGATAAGGTGAGTTGGTGGTTCGGGGGAGGAATGTAGAGGTTAGAGTGATAAAGAAGTCATAAATTAAACTTTCATTGCTAACAGCTATTGCCATTAAAAAAAAAGGGGAAAATAATATTAAAATGAGTTGATAATGGACAAACCTGCAACTGTCCTAAAGCATTTTGTGCACGAGGTTCTGCCATTGAAGCTTCAAAATCGATGTAGAAGAGGTAGTCAAAATACCTGCCACCACAAAATGTTTATTTCCAAATCATAGTTTTACTTTACAATTAACTTCCATGCAAAATATCAGCGTCATTAACAATAAATGAAAACTATGAAAAAAGCTTTGAAAACCGGATCAATCAGTGGAACTGGAAATCAGTCAGGTATCAAAGTCAATTTAAACCAAAAAATAAGGTAATCTCAAAATGTGTTTAAACTATGAAAGAACTTGTCATAGTTAAATGTGTTTAAACTAAAAAATTTACACACCAAACTCAACTATGGAAAATCTCAAATAGGGAACAAAGTTACTCACTTGGCACTTCCTTCATTTGAATCATCAACAACCCTTAATGGCCGCTGCTTCAGTGGGCGACTCTCTATCTGAATTAAAAATGGTAAAATAAGAGCAATGAATGTATGTTTTAATTTCAAAAGCTCGACAGACATCAATTAGTCAACTCACCTTTGACAAATTAATATTCCTCATAGAAAACACTGACAGAGCTTTAAATAGGACACCTGGACCTTCTTCTATACTGAAAACAATGCTAGTCTGAAGAAAAATCATGAACTCATCAGCAAATTCAAAAAGTAAAAGTATATTTAAGCAAATTCACGTATATTTCAATACAACTTGTATACCTTATAGGGCCGGTCAGTTCCAGGAATTATAGGCTCCCTTGCAAGGACCAAGAAACGAGTAACATTATCATCATCATCCTACAAGGATAACAATGAACAGTTTAACTTTAATCTTGACTTAAACCAGCAAACACAAGTATATTTAATTTTCTACTTTTTTTTACTATAACAGAACATGTTCTCCAATGGAGATTTTTTCCTATGACAGAACATGTTCGCTAATGATGGAAAAAATTTAGTATTCGTAATGGACACACAATCATTGAGCATGTTTTCTCCAATTAACAAGTAAGAATATGAAGTCATGCCAATTTGCCCTATGCAATCATTGAAATTTATGATGGTTCTGGAAATGAAAATCAGGGCATATTTTTAAAGATTGGCTCATACAATGCGAAAATGCGAAAATAGTTAATAAACATTGTCCAATCCAAACTCAGAAAGGAAAACAATAATTTGAAAGAGGAATCAACTCCTATTGCATGCATTAAAAACGATGTTGTGAAAAAATGAAAACATAAGTATTACCTGAATTCTTTCCGCAAGAATGTTCAGGCCATATATTTGTGCAGCTCGGGAACTTGCAATAGCTCCGGTGTGTCTTACACGGTTCATGGCCACTGTCTGTCCACAAGATTCCCATAGTTAAGACATGTCACTCTACAAACCTAGTCAACACATACTTTCAGGCAAAAACAAAATTCATAATGTACCTGAGCAGCAACAGCAGTATCATGTGCACCAATTTTGTCAACACCTAACTCATTAAGTACCACCTCACATTGTGCAAGAGCCTGCATGTATAAATATTACGGCAACATTTTAAAATTTCTGAATATTTAAGGATTGGTATTTTGTTGTCAACAGGTAGGCTTATTCTAGTGATACAGTTTGCAGTCTCATGAGTATATGCAATTATAAACCGGGTTAAGACCTGAAAATTGGTATGTTGAGAAATAATCGCTACATGACTGACAGTAAAGATGGTTCATGCAATCTGATAAATTGTACTAATGTGAAGTCACTACAATTTTAAAGTATATCTATTGAATGTGTTTGGATAAGAAACATAATTTATCATCTTCATTCACTCTTTACCAAAATGGAGGAAATAGAAAAGAATTATACGGAATATATGATATACCTGAGGATGACTCACAACACTTTTCAGCTCCTCTTTTGTCACGCCGGGTAATCCTAAGAGACAATGGTTAACATGCAACTGCACCTCCCCAACAATGTGCAACCTATGTCGAAGAAGTAAATCATAATTGCGGTGGATGCTTCCCCCCACAGAATTTTCAATAGGTAAAACTGCTTTATCCACCAACCACAGTTCAACTGCCTACAAGAAGAATACAGATATTTATCAATTCAGCAGTCATAATTCATAAATTAAAGCATCAAGTGGGGAGACAGGAAAGGAGAAGATATCATAAATTGAATAATGGAACCTTAAATGCAGCTTCAAACTCATCACATGGCACAGTCTCACATTTTGGATATGCTTTCAAAGCTGCATCCTCACTATATGCTCCCGGAAGTCCCTAAATCGAGAAATTGACTAGTTAGAAAAGGAAATAATGGCATGGATATTTCAGATGAATAGTAAAATCGAAACTATTGAGCATGATACCTGATAAGCCACGCGCACCTTTGATCCATCACTTTCAGAAGAAGAAACATCGATTGACGTTAAAGGCTCTGCAATTACACAAGTTACATAATAAGCATGCTAAATGTAGTGTAAAATAGGAAAGGGAATTAAATCGTGTTGATACAAACACCATGTTTGTATCACACATACTGGCTACGGAAAGCATAAAATCACATGTTTCATTCATTATATTACAAACACAAAGGTTATTAATTACATCACAAAAAAGGGGATTCAAGAAATAATGAGGAACATAGCAAGACAAAAAATGAAAGAAAGTAGCTCAATGATGATATCATGAGCATATCCTGTAAACACATCACCATGTCAGCTTCAACCACAGAATTTATTAGATTTTTATATTAGGCTTAAATCATCCTACAAAATCAACTTGTAAGATGAAAAATATCTACTAATAAATACATTTCAGACCATATATCATCCAATGTAGAACTCTCAACCGACCCGTCACACACAAGCATTTTGAGTGTGACCAAAGTGGCCCGACATTGAATAATCCAACAGATCTTAGATAGGCTATTATAGTTTTTATATTGAGTCTAACTCATCCTTACGCCCGTAAGTTGAGTCATGCCTCTCATTTATAAACACATTTTCATTTCATATTTCATCTAATTGGAACTCTACACAAAATTATTTTCCACAAATGCCAATTTTTAAGCATCATAATTATAATCATATAACTCACAGGTGATATAGCAATGATCAATAACACAGCACAGAACAGCAAAACAATAATGGTCTGAATGGTAGTTGAAACATAAAAAATGAAATTTTGATGTTGAGGGAAGGAATGTAACTTACTAGGAAGCATGTTGATGTCCTTATGGAAGCCTTTGTTGTCATTATGAACCAAGGGCTTGTCATCTTGAACATGAATTGTAGCTCTTTGAGCTAAAACACTCAAAGAACTACATTTGTGATTGTGAACAAGCTCATATCTGAAATTCCTATTGAACCCATAATGAGAACCCAATTGAGGTTTGGAATTGGAATAACAACCCCAAATGAATGTACCCTTATTAATAACAAGATCAAAAGCCATCAAAATCAAGCAAATGAATCTACACTATAGATAGATGGATGGATGCAATAGTGTGTGAATGTAACATACACACACACACACACACACACACACACACAAAAACACACGTAGTTGAATGAATTTTGAACAATGAATGTTTGAGAGAGAATTTGGAGAAGACCAATAAGAACAAAACAAGAGAATTTTTCAAGGTAGGTGAGCTAAGGTAGAGAGTACTACGGTTTCTTGAGAGACACAAACAGTCTCTGTAACCGACCCAAGTCACCCAACCAGTTTTGTTTAATAACTTGATGAATAAATATATAAATGAATTGAAAATTAGATGACAAGCTTTGAATTCTTTGTATTTTTCTTTTAATCTTTCTTGTCAAAGAAACTTGATGTATTTGGTTAAAGATTTGAACCAAATACATTTACTTTTGTTGACCAATTTTTGTTTGGGTCTTGCTAACGAGTGCTCCCGAGGCACTCTTTAAGAATACCATATTAAGAAATTATCCTTTAAAAAAGTCAACAGGTTCAATTTTCAATGTATTAAATGCATAAACTTTTATAAAAATTTACTATTTAAAGGTCTTAAAGAGTGCCCCGGGGGCACTCGTTAGCATTATCCTTTTTGTTTATATTTTGGGACGGAGAGAGTACATTATTTAGGCTCTATGGGTTTAAATATATACAAAAGTCAAGTGTATCTAGCACAAATTTAAGTTAAAAACATTTTGACTTGTTCTTATATTTAAGTCAAAATTTATATTTTTTATATATTTTTTTATGAATATAATTTATATTTAAATGGTAAGAATTTGAATGAGTAGAAAATTACAGTTGACCCTTTAATATTTTCTATTACAAAATTTCTAGTATTTGAATTATACTCATTGATACAATTTTAGTCTCCTATTTTGATAAAATTGTGATTTTGATCTTTTTTAAGTTTAATTATAATTTTGGTCCTCCTATTTTCACTCATTCACGAAACTGATCTCTATTTTAAAATCACTCAATTTTTATTTCTCTATCAGATTTTTATACTAAAAAGTGGTGATTTAATATATTTTAAATAAGATCACATACGACATAATGATGTAGATCTATTCATGTGAATTAATTGTTTACATTTCATCAATTAAATTATGGAATTGAAAGCGAATTTTTAATGAGTTTTTCTATAATTTCATGGCTTTTGATCATCTAATATCAACAAGTTGTGTGCCACATCATTTACAATAGGTTAAATCATAATTTTTAAGTACAAATATCTAATTGATGGACCAAAAATAGGTAATTTAAAAATAGGATAATGTTAAACAGTGCATCTGGTGCACAACCTAAACAAATTATTATGGAAATTTTCTTTTGGAAATTGTGCATTTAATGTTTTGAAAGTGTAAAAGTTATCTTATCACTATTACTTTTGTCTTTTATTTCCTTTTTTGGCATGCTTAACAAATTCATAATATTTTTTTCATCACCAGTATCCGATCCACTGGACCGTCTAATCTGGCTCGAAGGTCAATTCTGACATCAAATCATTCCAATCTTCTGATCCCTATCAAATTCAGTCTCAATCATCGCTGAAATCAAGTAACTATTGGTTCTTAAATTCATAACATCCAATAAATGTAAAAAAGAAAAGAGTGAAATAGAGTATTCCAAGATAGAAGATCTGAAAATTGGGTGAACATATAGGACATAATTGGCTAGATTCGAAGGACTACAATTTTACCAAAAATAAAAAGTTAATACAATGTATAGAATGTTGTTGAAAAGAAAAAGGCAATGTATAAAATAAGTTAGTGCAATAAATAAATAAATATTAATAAAAGTATATTACTATAAACAAATAATACATTATTATTTATCTTAAAATAGAAGATTTTTTTTATAGAAGAAATGACAAACTATTATATATTCACACACATAAAGTGAAGAGGCTGCGGTTCAAACCCCAGTCATGATATCCAACACTACTAATTTCGATATTTCTGCAAGTAGAGTTAGGATTTGTGAACTATATTTTTTTATTTAGTAGTTTAGTGTCAATAATTTTACCCCTTGAAAAGAATAAATGAGAATTCACATCAAATTACAACTTCTATATATTTCATTTTTCAATGCTCTTATGAACTTAACTATATTCACAGAGACTATAAAATATTGTATTTAGTCTATTGTAAGTTCAATCTAGTATAATTATAATTATATAATATAAATCAAATTAATTGTTAAGAGACCCACATTAAATATAAGTTGACCTGAACATTTTTATAGAGACGGTCTTTACTTTATAAGTCAATTTTATAGAGTTGAGTTGGGCCGAATCTAAGATTCTGAGATGGTTTTATTGAACCATTTAGAATCTAAACGATTGGATCCAATTTTGGAAAACCATTTGCGTTAAAACTTAAAACTACGACTAAGCATTATGATTATAGTAATTGGTTGCTTTTGACTCTCTTCAACTGCTTTCGTATGGAAGATAAGTTATCTCATGTAGAATGCACATACGTAATCACCTACCAAGTACCAACAACTACACATTTTCTGGTCAAATATAAATTTAATGGTCTTGCTAATATGTGTGCTCTGTGTGCTCAGACACATGTTAATAAACTTAAAAATGGAAATTTTATATTCAAAAAATAATATTTTAATTTTGAAAAAGTTGAATATATAACTTGTAAAATTTATTTTCTTTATTAAGTACATTAACATGTACTTTAAGGTTTATATTAGCCTTCTCCAATATTGAATTGTAGCTAAGAAGGCCAATAACAAAACGACTAATGTTATCTAAAAGGCATCACTTATTTGGGTCAAAAAGTGTTCAATTTTAGCATGGCTTGGCTAATAAGTCTCTTGTTTAAGTGGAACAAACCAATCACACTTAGAATTAATAAGTGTAAGTAGGGATGTCAATTTCATCCGTAAATGGGGATCCCCGAAAGAGGTTTGGGGATGGGGATGGTATTTCATCCTCCGCCCCGCGGAGACTCTGTCTCCGAAAACTATTAAAATATTATTTATAAATTTATATTTAGGTACTTTATAAATTATTTTTAATTATATTTTCACACAATTTGTGTATACATTTGTTTATATATGATGCTTATAACTGTCACAAGACTCGCAATAATATTTTAATATTTTTATTTGTTTTATAATTAACCTTGAATATTACTTTACAACTAGTTTGATTGAAAATAATAGAAATTTGTTGCTTCTTTTTTAAAGTTGATGGATATCCGCGTGAACTGTGGGGATTTGCGGGGATGGGGATGGAGGAATAATACTCCCCAAAACGGGGAATGGAGACGGGGATGAGGAATATTTTAGATGGTAGGGCAAGGAATGGTAAAGTGTCTTCCGGTCAATCCCCGCCCCGTTGACATCTCTAAGTGTGAGTAGTTAGTCCAAGCGTTCATCCGTCACTTTGAATTGAATGGAAAAAATGAAGAATATGTAAAATATGAAAAATATGTACTCAACTTCTAAAATATCTAAAAAAAAAATTGTTTTTTAACATAAAATTTCAACACCGAAAAAGAGAACATTAAATTTTATCTTTTAAGTTTATTAACAAGTGTCCTTAAAATTTAAGGTCTATAACTCATATTTCATAACCCATAATATATACAAATTTCATGCATTAATGTTTAAGGTTTTGATAAAAATTTCGTGACAAGGTCTTTTAAGGGTCTTGATCGTTTAGTTTGTTGGGCTCTTGTATTTCTCCGGACTCCCTCAACATAAAGAGAAAGAGAGGTAATGGATACTTTCATGTCATTCGTTGAGATGATGATCAATTGATCATGTGTGGTTGCATTGCCAAAAGAAACTCAGTACGTGACAAACCATAAATCAGAAGATTAATAGTAGTTGATAGCATACAAAAGGGATTATTAAGTGTGCATTAAAATAGATTACAGAACCATATGAAATTAAACACATTGATAAAGTACTACTTATTCATACAAAAACACTAGCCTAGTGCCACTACCTAGGACTGCTTCTTTATTTCTTGTTAGCTCCCTCTTCACTCTAATTCCTTCAGGAAATCTTCATTGTCAACCAACACCTACAAAAAGAAAGAATCATGCAGCTATTATTATGGCAGCAAAAAGAAAGTATCACTATAAATTACCAGGAATTGGATTTGACGCAGTAACTGCGTCACACGGTTACTGCTGTTAGCCGTCCAATTTAGATCAACGGCTGAGATGGTTTAACTTTTATAAATTGCAGCATACACCTACCTAATCAATATAACCAAAGGGGGAAAAGTTAACTTACAGTTTTCCATCCAGATGGGTCTAAGAAACCAACAATTTTTGTGCCAATGCCAGAAACTGGCCCTGGTTTCGTAGTAATCTTCCCTCCAAGCTCTTTTGTGACTAGGTCGATTACCTCAGCGCTCTTGTATACATCATCGGTACCAATTGCAATCTGTATAGATAGATGAAACAAATTTAAGGGCTACATAGATTTGCAGAAAGCTAGTTTAATTTACTCTTCAACAAGGTCACATAATTTAACTTATCAACTAACCTGTGCATAACCAGTTCCCTTAGAGTATGATGTGACACCATAATTATATGTCAACTCCAACACAGTTGTCTCTTCCTCCTTTCCATACCCAAGTATAGCAATAGTGTACTGTAATACATATGCAACATAGATTTGTGTTAATTATTTCTATGTTAATTTTAGACATTTTATGTGTGGTTAATTATATACTATAGTTGTGTTGTGTCATGTAATTCTTAAAATCTGATGTATCCATGAGTGGTATACAAATCTATGTTTCTAGTTTGTTAGAGGAAACTTCACCTTCTTCTCAGGATTATCAACCTTCCTCAACACATTGAAGCCCAAAGCCTGTGCAAATATGATCATGTAAGAACAAAGCCTTGGTTTATTAACCACATTTGGTTTAATGCATATTTAAATCATAACTCATAAAAGAACATTAACTAATTAATGCCAAATTTTGTGAACTAAAGTTAACAGACATTGATAATACTAATGCATTTCTGCATCAAACATAAACCATTGCAATGACATACTAATACTTGATCTTCTTAGAATGTCTTGGATTGTTACCTTTTCATAAAACTTTATGTCGCGTTCTAAATCACCAACACGAAGAGATATTTGAATAAATGGGTCATGAATTATAGATCTTTGGATGAGTGCAAAAGTGTAACCATCAGGATCCTTCACAAAGGCGATAACAGTTGTTCCGCCCTCAACTGGACCAGGCTCCCTAGTGATGTTTCCACCTTTGGCCCGAATGTCCTCAACCGATTTGTAAACCTAAAATAAAAATTGAATCAATGTTACAACTTACAATGTTCATAATATTCTCTTCACAAATCACAAGTTAGAATACATGTTTAATTAAGCTTTTATCAAGTTATAAGAATACTATAATGTCTTACATCTTTAGTTGCAATTCCAAAATGTCCAAAGCCATCTCCAATATCATATGAAGTCACTCCATAGTCTAACAATAAGATCATACCATTAAATAGTTAGAAGAATTGAAAAAACAAAATCAATGTGGTAAGAAAATATAGTAATAATATCAAAACAAGGTACATAACTCTGCATATTCTTGTAAACAAAACTAAAAGTAAGTGTTATAAATATATTTTTTCTAGTTCAGTCCCTTCAAAAATTTTGTACAATTTTAGTCCTATTTTTACTAAAACACATTTCAAAAATACATAGAAAAATCACATGCATTGCATTTGGCAACAAAAGTTTTGATATTGATACATAATTTGTTGAGAGTATTAGAGTAACATACTATATGTCAATTCAATAGCAAAATAGGATAGTTCAGTGCCAAATCCAACAAAAGCATTGGCGTATTTTTCCTCTGGAACATCTCTTTGCCTCAAAAGCTTCAGCCCAAGACTCTCAGTATAAAACCTGACACAACCATATCCATGACATGAGTGCATTTTAAGCATGCAATATTCATCATCTAATTAAATTAAACATAAAATGAATAACAGTAAAAACAGCTTATAATTAATTACTTGATGGCTCGTTCAAGGTCACCAACACGATATACGACATGAAGGAAACGACGGTTATCTTTCTTTGGCCAATCAGACTCAGCCATGATCTGCAACACAAGGAATGCCATTCAAATTAAACAAAGCAAGATTAAAGAAAACACATTGCTGTCACTAAACCATAATCATGTTAATTGTCTAAGCTCAAAAACATGCAAAATCATGATCAAAGAGAAAAATGTTAACTAACCACTGCGAGTGAGTGAGTGAGAGAGTATAGAATGTCTGTGAATTAGAGTAGCTAGGAGTAGAAAAGGATAAGCCTCTTATTGCTATATATATGAATGGACCATAGTAAAAGATAGCAAAATATATAATACTAATATTTTACAAGCAACGTGTGAAACGTTGCATTGCATACGTCAAAATGTATATAGATGCAATTTGGTAAAGATTCATAACTGGGAGAATGGATATTCGGTCTGGTGGGAATCTTTTTCATGTTTTCTCATGTGGGACAACAATCCACGTTAATATTAAAAAAAAAATATATCTTATATTTTTCTATGGTTCAGATTTAACCGAATGATCCAATAAGTGTTCTAAAGATATTATTTAAGAAACTCATAAGTGGTATTATTTAGAGAAGTACTTATGCAGTGGTAACGTATAATAATGCAAAAGAACCGGTTTGTGGTGGTAATGATATACAGAACGCTCACGGACAATTTATCAAACCAATGACTTGGAATTTTGATGGCTTAATTGGTGAGTTTGAAGTATCAAGAGCGTCAATTTAGCGATACCATAGTAAGCTAATGGTGGATGACATTGTCAATCAACCAAATTCAATGACAACATTGTAGATCTTTGTTAGAAAGGTGTCAAAATTGTAGGTAAGTTGATACATATTTGATTTGATCTCATCTTATATCTTTTTGGTCCCCATGAACATATATTAGTTGGTAGGAATATTGTATTTTATATACATCCTGAAATTTGAATTCCGAAATAGTCCATTTATTCACTTCAAGAAATGAATTTCCAACTATTAAACAACTTGACTAAAAAAATATGTAACTTTCTTTCTCAAAAGAAAAAAGAAGAAGAAGAAACTCATAAAAAAATTCGTAAAAATATAGTAAGTCAAATACTTATTAAAATAATAAATAAATCATTTTTAAGGCTTTGTCTACTACATGACACTAATGTCATCCAAAATATTGTCAAATATGCGATTAATTTTTTATTTATAAATAGATCAAATGACAAGCCATTAAAAACACAATACTCATAAAGTAGAGAGACTGAAATTCGAATCCTGATCATTGCATCCTACCTTGCAATTTGACATTTTTGTCAATGGGGTTCGACATTGCCATTAATTTGACGGGGGCTGCTAAATATTACGAGAGAGAGGAACATACGAAAGGCAAGAAATGCTTGTGCATAAATTCAAAAAATATAATTGAAGTGGCAGGACCTTATCTAACGGAAATCATGGGTGGTCATTGTTTAAATCAATGGCCCAAACACATTCTCACATTTCGTTGCCACTAAATTTCGTAAAGATAAGTATTTTCCTAATTTGACACATAATGAAACAAATTAAAAGAAAATAAAATTGGTTAATGCCATTCAATTTTGTAGAATTTTTCTCTATTCATAGTCGGTTTGATCTGCAAAATATAAGTACTTGACAGAACAGTAAAGAACAATACAAGATAAAATAGCATAGGACAAACTTTTAAGATATTGAATAAATTGTGTTGTACGATGTTTAGTGGGCAAAATGTTATTTTGGTATTTTATACAACTTGTGCAGAGGACAAAAAGTTGTCACATGGTTTATTGGGACAATAATTTCAGCTTTTGTCCTATCACTTAGCCCCCAATTTGTTCAGTACAAATCGCGTTTTTAAAATCAAATACAGTACAGCTAAAATTGTCTTGTTTAGTCTCTAATTTTTTTAACAAATCAAACACTATCTGTTTGGTTCGGGAGTTTTGGAGGGGAGGTGAGGGGAGGGGAGGTGATATTTTAAATTTTTATGTTTGGTTCAATTTTTTAACGAGGGGAGGAGAGGGAAGAAGAGAAGTAATTTATATTTTTAGCCTTAACCTTATAAACTCAAAGTAAGGATTAAATTATAATGGATAAATTACGTCAAAAAAAAATCTAATGGATATATATCCAAAAAAAAACCTAAATTTTTTTTCTTGTAAAAAAATTTATAACCTAAAATTTTAATATTCCAACAAGGATAATTTAGAATTTTAATAAAAAAGTGAGGGTAATTTTGTTAACATAATAAATTATGTTTTACCTCGTTTCCCCTCCTTAAAAATTCCTCCCCTCACCTCCCCTCCCCCTTGGTTGAACCAAATAAGCCAAGTTTAAGTGGCAAAATTTAATATATATACGGATCGGGCGAGACCCAAAATGTTGGTTGGGCTTGAGTGACCACCCAAAATGATATAGACAATGCGCCTAAGGTGTTAATCAATATAACATTTTTCGTTGGTTCATCAGATAAAAATATATTGAGTAGTATATGAAGGGTTGGATCCAAACTAATAGGACACACATGAGAAGACACCTCTCATTACCTCCATTTTTCTTTCAATTACTTTATACATTATTCCTATGACATGTCTATATATAAGATATCATAAACATCAGCAAAGATATGTTCTTCTTTGTTGATCAAATACACATATTGCACAACTCAGACAAAGACACCATAGAATATAGGATAAATTGGTGATTTACTCAAATTTTGTCTATGTTAGCGCAGCGGAAACACTTTAACACACTCAATTGCAAAGTAATGCACACACACACACACGTTCAACGCTGATGTAGCAGGAGAACGTTCTGAGAATTTGGAGAAGATGAAGGAAGAGAATAGCTATGAACAAACACTTAGAAAATTGAAGGGAGAAAGAGAGAGATTTTATTCATCCACTTATTGGGACAAAAATCAAAAGGTTACAATCACTAATTGTGATTCTGGTTTCACGCCCTACTCTTTCTCCTATACACAACACTATTTATAGAGATTACTTCACATCTAAGTAATCCAAGTTAGTTACAACAAACTCTATCCATTAGCTGGATAACTGACATAACTAACTCACACTAATGCTAACTAACTAACTAAAAGCATAAGCTAATAACAGAAACATGAATTAAAACAAAACATTCAACACTCCTCCTTAATTCATGCTTTCCAATGACTTCACACCCATCAAACTCTTCAACCTGTTGAACACTTCCACTGTTAATCCCTTAGTTAACAGGTCTGCCACTTGCAGCTTAGTTGACGTTCTCAGAACGTTCTCAACTCTAGTTGGCCTTCTCAGAGCGTTCTCAACTCTAGTTGACCTTCTGATGATTTCACCTTTGGACTTTAGCTTCACCTTGTACACCCACTTCACACTAATAACTTTCTTTCCTCTTGGTAAATCAACAAGCTCCCATGTCTGATTATCTTCTATGGACTCAAGCTCTTCATTCATTGCCTTTAACCACTTCTTGTCTTTCAATGCAGCCTCAACATTCACAGGTTCAGAATCTGCATAATAGGCTAAATGAACAAGATCACCATCATCTGTAACCTCATCATCTCGATTCATCTCAAATTCTTGTAGTCTGGCTGGTACACTTCTAGCTCTAGTTGACGTTCTCAGAACGTTCTCATCTCTAGCTGACGTTCTCAGAACGTTCTCAACTGTAGCTTCTGAGGTTGACTGCTCATCATCAAACACAATACTCACTGAATCCTTCTTCTTATTGTTGTACCAGTCCCATTCTTTCATCTCATCAATGATTACATCTCTACTAACCACTACACACTTATTAATAGGGTCATAGAGTTTGTAACCACCAGTGGAGTGATATCCAACAAACACCATCTGCTCACCTTTGTCATCTAGCTTCCTTCTTAACTGATCAGGCACATGCCTATAAGCCAATGATCCAAACACCTTCAAATGACTTATATTAGGCTTGTTACCACTCCAACACTCTTCTGGAGTAACATCATTCAGTTTCTTTGTTGGACACCTATTCAGAATGTATGTTGCAGTAGCAACAACTTCTCCCCATAACTCCTTTGGCAAATGCTTGCTCTTAAGCATACATCTTACCATATTCATTATGGTTCTGTTTCTCCTTTCAGCAGTCCCATTCTGTTGAGGAGTATAGGGTGGTATCACTTCATGCACTATACCCTCCACTTCACAAAATTCAGTGAACTCTTTTGACAAGTACTCTCCTCCTCCATCAGTTCTCAACACTTTCAGCTTGTGATCACTTTGCTTTTCAACCATAGCCTTGAATTTCTTAAAAATATCAAACACTTCACTCTTTCTTTTGATAGGATAAGTCCACAGTTTTCTGCTATGATCATCAATGAAGGACACAAAATATCTATTACCACCAATAGAGTTTACTTGCATTGGTCCACACACATCAGAGTAGACCACCTCTAATACACTCTTTGTTCTACTCCACACATTTTTGCTAAAACTGTCTCTATGCTGCTTGGCTTGCACACAATCTTCACACACTTCATTTGGTATTTGAATTTTAGGTAGGCCAGACACTAAACTTTTATTGTGCATCATATTCAAATCTCTAAAATTCAAATATCCAAATCTATAGTGCCAAGTCCAATCATCTCTTTCTACAACAGTAGCTAGGCACTTATGATCCATCACATTCAGTTCAATTTTGAATGTCCTATTCTTTGACATAGGAGCTTTCAAAATTAACTTTATGTTTGGATCCATAAGCCTCATCACTTTATTTTCCATAACTATCTTGTAATCTTTCTCTAGCAATTGGCCTATACTAAGAAGATTACACTTCATACCTGGAATGTACAGAACATCATTAATGAAGGCTTGTCTTCCATCTTTGCTTCTGATGCAGACAACACCACTACCTTCAGCACTCAATGTACTATCATTAGCAAATTTCACTTTGTTCTCATGAGATTGATTGAAGCTAGAAAACCAATCTTTTCTTCCAGTCATGTGAGTGGAACAACCAGAATCTAAGTACCATTCACTTCCACAGCACGTATCTTCTTTAGTTGTGACCATTAACATAACAGATTCTTCACCATTTTCTTGTTTAGCCATCTTTGCCTCATCTTCTTGTGACCCACTCTTTGATCTACACTCATTTGCAAAATGACCAAACTTCTGACAATTGTAACATTTGATGTTACTCTTATCAAATCTCTTCTTTTCACCTTTGTAACCTTCACTCTTGTTGTTACCATTGTTCTGACTTGAGCCACATGCTTCTTGATTATCTTTTGAGCCAGAATTTTGATACCCAACTTTCCCTTTGCTTCCATTCCACTTACCCTTCCCTTTCTTGGAATTATTGTTCTCAACTTGCAGAGCAATCTCATTCTTACCCTTCTCAGCTCTTTCATTCAACTTCTGTTCATAAGCTTCCAAAGAACTTTGCAATTCTTCAACAGTCATGCTTGAGAGATCTTTGGATTCTTCTATAGACACCACAATGTCAAATCTTGGTGTGAGAGATCTCAGAATCTTCTCAACCACAGATTGATCTGAGATTGTTTCACCACAACCCTTCATCAGATTCACTAGCTTTGTGACTCTTGTGACAAAATCACCAATGCTTTCCTTCTCCTCCATTTGTAATAACTCGTATTGCCTCTTGTGAGTTTGTAACCTCACCTTCTTCACTTTGGTAGCACCACCATAGGCCTTCTCAAGATTGTCCCATGCTTCCTTTGCTGATTGAGCATCACCAACTCTTTCAAAATTATCAGGATTCACGCACTGATGAATTATGAAGAGTGCTTTATAATCTTTCTTTTTCAATTCTTTATGAATCGCTTTCTGAGCATCTGTAGAAGATTCAGTCACTGGTTCTACTCCTCCTTGAACAAGATCCCACACATCTTGGAATCCAAACACCACTCTCATCTGTTTGCACCAAGAATCATAATTCTTGTCGTTCAAGATTGGTAGATTACCCGGAAACGCACCATTTCCATATGTTCCCATTTGAACTGAACTCGATCCTGCCATGAATCCAATGAAAACCAAGGCTCTTGATGCCAGTTGTTAGCGCAGCGGAAACACTTTAACACACTCAATTGCAAAGTAATGCACACACACGTTCAACGCTGATGTAGCAGGAGAACGTTCCGAGACTGTTCTGAGAATTTGGAGAAGATGAAGGAAGAGAATAGCTATGAACAAACACTTAGAAAATTGAAGGGAGAAAGAGAGAGTTTTTATTCATCCACTTATTGGGGCAAAAATCAAAAGGTTACAATCACTAATTGTGGTTCTGGTTTCACGCCCTACTCTTTCTCCTATACACAACACTATTTATAGAGATTACTTCACATCTAAGTAATCCAAGTTAGTTACAACAAACTCTATCCATTAGCTGGATAACTGACATAACTAACTCACACTAATGCTAACTAACTAACTAAAAGCATAAGCTAATAACAGAAACATGAATTAAAACAAAACATTCAACAGTCTATCCATAAATACAATTTAGTTGATAACTTAAAAAACGGTACTATAAAATAGTAGCTTAAAAAATGCTACTATAAAATAGTCTGAATTTAAATTTGTGATTCTAGACTTTTTAACCTTTAAAATGTGAGTTTAGTTATTAAACAATTAGATAAAAAAAAAATATTGCTACGATTAATAACATAGGCATTGGTTTTTTTTTAGTTAAATTGTATTTTTTATCCTTTAACTTTCACAAATTTGCAATTTTGACCAATTAACTTTCATAATAGCATTTTTGACACTATAACTTTTAGTCACTTTTACAAAAGGTTGACCCTAATAGTTTTGACCAAGTCAATACACATGTGAACAGTGACTCATATGACACATCAACATGTCTTGCCACATGAACAACGACTAACATGCCTAGTAAATATATGGTTAAAACATGTTGACGTGACATATAAGTCATTGTTTATGATGTATTGACTTGATCAAAATCAATCGAGACAATCTTTTGTTGAAGGAATTAAAGTTAGAGGGAAACATATTATTATGAAAATTAGTGGACTAAAATTGCAAGTTAATAAAAGTTAGGAGCCAAAAGCGCAATTCTTCTTTTTATGAGCATTAAAAAAGAAAGAGAAGAATCCGGGAAATTGGGGCGACGGAAGAATGGAATCTGACGGAAGGCATGACATGAAGCACGCAGGTTTGCCACGGGAGCGTGCCAAAACTCCGTCCAGGTTCAACGATCTCCCCTCTTTAACTGCCATCACACAAACCTTTATAAGCAAATCCTTCTCTCTCTTTCAATCACAACACAATTTTTCATTTACAAAATTTACTCACAACTTTTATCACATTATTATTGTTGAATGGCCCTCTCAGTCTCTTCTTCAATCGCCATATCAACTTCCACCTTTCATTCATCCCAACCAAAACGTATTAATAATAATCTCTTTCTCTTCTTCTTTTTTATTTAATCATTTTAATAATCTCATATTAATCTCATCAATTCAAATTTTAATTTTCAATTTCAATTTCATTTCTCTGTCTGTTTCAGTTCCACAAATTGGTTCGATTAGGGTTTTGGACAGACCTTATGATGGAGGAGTAGGTGTTAAATTATCTCAACCACGAAGGAGCTTCGTAAAACCGATCAATGCAGCAGAACGTCAACACACAGATTCCGTTCTTCCTATCATTGCTTCCGGTATGTCAGTTCTATTCTCCATGCATACTCCATTGTTAATTCATGGAAGTTTTTATGCTGAATGAATGTTTTCAATTTTGCAGAGGCTATTGAGACCGAAGAGGTTGATTTTCAACAATTAGCATCTCAACTTGAGAATGCTTCTCCTCTTCAAATTATGGATACAGCCCTTGCTAAATTTGGCAATGACATAGCTATTGCCTTCAGGTAAATAAAAACAGACACCCTCATTTTATCAATTGATTTGAATTGTTAAAATATATTTTGATGCCATGTTTGATTATTATGTTTAATCCTGAATTTTGTAGCATGCTAGATAAATTATTAATTGAGTATGATTTTGTTTTGGGTTCGCAGTGGTGCTGAAGATGTTGCTTTGATTGAGTATGCACGTTTGACGGGTCGGCCCTTTAGGGTATTCAGTCTTGACACTGGGAGATTGAACCCTGAAACTTATCGATATTTCGAGGCTGTTGAGAAGAATTATGGAATCCGCATTGAGTACATGTTCCCTGATGCTGTTGAGGTTCAGGCATTGGTTAGAAGTAAAGGGCTGTTTTCGTTCTATGAGGATGGACATCAAGAGTGTTGCAGAGTGAGGAAGGTGAGACCTTTGAGAAGAGCACTTAAGGGTCTCAGGGCATGGATAACTGGACAGAGAAAAGATCAGTCCCCTGGTACTAGGTCTGAAATACCTGTAGTTCAGGTTGATCCTGCTTTTGAGGGAATTGAAGGTGGAACGGGGAGCTTGATAAAATGGAACCCTGTTGCAAATATGAAAGGAAATGATATATGGAACTTCCTTAGGACCATGAATGTGCCTGTAAATTCTTTGCATTCACAAGGATATATTTCCATTGGATGTGAGCCGTGCACGAGGGCTGTTTTACCCGGACAACATGAGAGAGAAGGTAGGTGGTGGTGGGAAGATGCCAAAGCTAAGGAATGTGGTCTTCACAAAGGAAATATAAAGCAGGATGATGATACTCATCTTAATGGAAATGGTGTTGTTCATGCAAATGGCACTGCCACTGCCACTGTCACAGACATTTTCAATACTCAGAATGTAGTTAGCTTGAGTAGGTCTGGAATTGAGAATTTGATAAGATTGGAAAACCGAAGAAAACCATGGCTTGTTGTGCTATATGCACCATGGTGTCCCTATTGCCAGGTAAACTAGTTTTTCATGAACTTTTAGCTTTTTGTTGATGTTAGCTCACTTACTTTGATATGGTTTCCTTGCCTTGAAAAATATTGTTTCTAACGAGATTTGTATTCCGAATTTCAATAGGATATGGAGGAATCTTATGTTGATTTGGCAGAGAAATTAGCAGGGTCAGGGGTGAAGGTTGGAAAATTTAGAGCTGATGGAGATCAGAAAGAATTTGCAAAGCGTGAACTGAAATTGGGAAGCTTCCCCACAATATTATTTTTCCCAGAACATTCATCACAGCCGATAAAGTATCCCTCCGAAAAGAGAGATGTTGATTCATTGATGGCATTCATAAATGCATTAAGATGAGAGTTAACTAGAAATAGTTGCAACCCAACTGAGTACTTAGTCTAGAAATTCATGTGGTAAAATAGTGTAGTATATCAGTATCACCATATTGTGGAGTAGTATACTAGTAGTCAGTTTGTAGGGGTATAGGGGAGCAATTGATTTCATGTTTTAAAGTGAAAAATGTGTATTTAGTGTGCACGATAATTTGGCAATCTGAGGGAACATAATGATTGTTATTCGTTAATTAATTAACTATAGTAATTATACTATAATGTTTTAAAATTCAAATATTATACTGTATGAGTACTATCTGCTTATAAAAAAGTACTATCTCGGGGTCCAGAGCTTTGGTGAGATCAAGCAATCAATAGATATGGGATTAGGGTGTTGATGACATTGGTGGAAGTTTGATTCAATGCTTGTGATTGTCCATATTCTATGATTCTATTATATGAAAATTTGTTTTTTGGTTGGTAACAGATTCCTCACATGTTCAAATGACTTACAAAGCCACTTGTTAGTTGTTACGGAGTAATATTATATTTGCTTGTTGTTTACCTTACATCCAGATGAAATTTATACAATTCGGCATATAAATTTCATTAAACATCAAGTTTTCATGTTTGTATACCTTGAGGGATCATTTTTTAGTAAATATAAGAATCTTTGTTCCTTTACAATTAAATTACAAGGTCAAGCTAAAAGATGTTAGAAAAATTATATTTTTTAGGACAGGTTTTAGCTTGTGTTGTAGATGTTTTTAGTCAGTTATAAATTGAAGGTAAACCCATTTTCTTCCACTAATGGTAAGTTACAGTTTTATTTTATCCCAAACCATATGCATACACGAGTTGGATAATTTCTCCGTTCTTGTATTCAATACCTAAATTCTGACAAAGAAAACCAAGCCACTTCCCAATTTCTTGCCCGTGACATGCTTGCAAAATCAAAACGAACAAAATAAAATTAAATAAATTAGAATAAAGACAAAAAAGATGCTAATTTTAATTTAAGTACTTTTTAAAAAATAAAGGTATCTCATGCTCACAGGTTGACAACAGTCAACAGTAAAGATGCTAATTTATTTAAGGAAATGCTAAGAAGTGTTTCATGCATTTGTCAAGCGTATTAATAAAAATGTTTTAATGCAGTTTTGGTTTTATATTTTGAAAAATTTGATCTCCTATTTTAAAAGTCAACTCTTTTATCCCTTATTTTAGTTTTTTTTTTTGTTAATTTTGGTCCCCATTTTAGTTTGGTCAAATTTTTGCTGATGTGTCAAATTCATTAATAACGTGACAGTAGAATCATATTTTCATGTCATTATTTATTCTTTAAATCAAATATTTTATTTTAAATATATTAAAACAATAAAATAAATAATTAATAATCTAATAAATAAATTAAAGGTGTCCAAATAACATTTTTTTTTTTGTGTCAAATCCCCAAAGTGGTTTTAAAAGATCTATTTTATTTATCTAAGAATTAAAAAAAATGAAAGTCTCTTTTGGCCTAGTTTTATAATTTTATATACGTTTTTTTACAAAACTTTTAATAATTTGTCTTTTATTGTGGACTTTGTTTGAGTTAAAGGGCACTTTAGAGAAAGCACGAGCGGCGAATCTTGAAGACTCATCACAAGAAAAAGCAGTAAAGTCCGATAACAGTGGGAAGTGAAAGCAAGTCCAATCACTTGCCTTGCCAGATCTCTCTTCTCTTCATCTTCTTCTCTTCTTTTAGTTGGAAATAAATTTGAATTAACAAAATATAAATATATTTTTGATGAGAAATAATGCAAGGTTTTGTAGCTGAAGCAGAAGCAGAACAGAACGCTCCTTTTCAACTTCAATGGCAATCTCTAACAACAACCTCATCTTTCTCCTTTCCATCCTCTCATTCTCCTTCCTCTCTATTTCCACCTCAGGTAGTAATAATAATTAACCAAACAACCAATTCAATTACTCAATTACTCACTCTTCATTCATTCAATTCATTCAACTTTTCTTTTTTGCAGGTCAAAGTTCAAATTCAATTTCAAATTCACATTTCCAAATTAAACAACAACAAGAACAACAAGATGAAGAACAACAACAAAGAGGTCCATTCGTTGGTGTCAACATTGGAACAGATATTCAAAACATGCCATCAACTTCAGACTTAGTTTCATTTCTTCAATTACAAAAAATAACACACATTCGTATCTACGATGCAAATCCAGACATCCTTAAATCTTTGTCGGATACTAAAATTCGTGTCATTATTAGTGTCCCCAACAACCAACTACTCGCAATTGGTTCTTCCAACACAACTGCAGCTTCATGGATCCAACGAAACGTCGTCGCTTATTACCCACAAACATTAATCACCGGAATCTCCGTCGGTGACGAGGTTCTTACTACTGTTCCTTCTTCTGCTCCTCTTCTTCTTCCTGCTATGCAATCTCTTTACAATGCTCTTGTTTCTTCAAATCTTCATAATCAAATTAAAGTTTCAACTCCTCATGCTGCTTCTATTATTCTTGACCCTTTTCCACCTTCTCAAGCTTTTTTCAACCAAACCCTTGTTTCTGTTATTCTACCTATTCTTCAGTTTCTTTCTAAAACTGAATCTCCTTTGATGATGAATCTTTATCCTTATTATGTTTTCATGCAGAACAAAGGTGTTGTTCCTTTAGATAATGCACTTTTTAAACCTGTTACTCCTAATAAAGAAATGGTGGATCCTAATACTTTGCTTCATTATACTAATGTTCTTGATGCAATGATTGATGCTGCTTATTTTTCTATGAAGAATCTTAATGTTACTGATGTTGTTGTTCTTGTTACTGAAACTGGTTGGCCTAGTAAAGGTGATTCTAAAGAGCCTTATGCTACTAAAGACAATGCTGATACTTATAATTCAAATTTGATTAAGCATGTTTTTGATCATAGTGGTACACCTTTGCATCCTGAAGCTACTTCTAGTGTTTTTATCTATGAGCTTTTCAATGAGGATTTGAGGTCTCCGCCGGTTTCGGAGGCTAATTGGGGGCTTTTTTATGGAAACACGACGGCAGTTTATTTGCTTCATGTGTCTGGGATTGGGACTTTTTTGGCGAATGATACGACGAATCAGACGTACTGCATTGCAATGGATGGGTTTGATTCGAAGACGTTGCAGGCTGCATTGGACTGGGCTTGTGGACCGGGGAGGGCGAATTGTTCGGAGATTCAGCCGGGAGAGAGCTGCTACAGGCCTAATAATGTTAAGAATCATGCTTCTTATGCTTTTGATAGCTATTACCAGAAAGAAGGGAAGGTTCCTGGAAGTTGTGATTTCAAAGGAGTTGCTATGATCACTACCACAGATCCCAGTAAGTGTCTTACTACAATTTTGCAGTTTTTGATTTCATATTGACAAAAGGTGGAAACTTAATGCTTAATTGGAATGTGATGTTGCTAATTAATACATTTGGGAAATTTGGGATTTCAATGTGGCATCAAATTTGACTTTATTCCTGAATGGGTAGCTTAACTGAATGGGGTTTCCTCAATGGGTAGCTCTATTGATTCGTGTTAAAAGTCGAACAAGTTAGAGGAGTTACAGGACCAAGGTTCGGACCCTGGTGAAAGAGAAAATGATGATATAACAACTAATTATTAACATTGACCTATTAAAAAGTAAACATTTTTGCCATTTGTTTTTACTTTTTTAAACTCTATTTTGATGTGGCTATTATGTGCTTCAAATCCTTGTTTTGGTTTATATTACTTTATAGTTATAAAACATAATTAACTCTTTTAAGATTAATAAAAGGCCTCTCTGAGTTGTGACTACTGTAACAAACTTTACTGATGATTTGAAAAGGGAAATAATTTAAAAGTAGAACTATGGCAAGGTAATGTAAACGCAATGATTCATGAAATGCATTTGTTTGTGAGTGGCACCCACACACTGCAAAGACACTTTTGGTTTTGGCTCTACTCTTATTTTATGTGAAAATTGAAATGAAAAGAGGGGGTTGGTAATTGTATTAGCACTGGCATCCACTCTCCATGAGTTGGATGTTGTTTGTTTCTCCTGACAGTAGCAAAGATTCTGGACCGTGTTTCTAGATTACCGTCATATATAGTATTTGCTAGTAATTTTGCATCTCGATTGTGTGCTGTCACAACCCCGCCATGATTGTACAGTTTCAGCCACACTTGAACCGTCCGTTCAAAATATGCATTGAAATTCCGACGGTTCATCAAACGGTCCAGATGTGCTTGACTGCGAGCAGTCGCCTACCCTGCGCACAATTCAAATCCATAAATTTCTTGCCTTGCAAGTTGCATATTTTTTACGGGGCAGTTTAGTACAGTTGTCTTGTATACATACTCAACCCCAAATACTTTATAGGTTGTTGCATAATTGTAAAATGGGCTCCACAATTTTGTATGTTTTTTTACTTGTTGTGCCTATTTCAGGTATAAATAAATAACACTTGTGAATTGATATAATATATAATAATATTTTCATTTTTGTGGGGAATACATTTGCAGGTCACGGGAGCTGTGAATTTCCTGGAAGGTAAGAAACATTTATCTGCCTAGTGACCCTCTTGTTTTATTTTATGCTTAAAATTTGAATACTTGAATTTTATTAAACAAAACCTGAATCTTTACCTAAGTGAGTCCTCATTTGATGTGATATTGCAGCAAGAACGTAAGCAACAAGACAAAGGAAGTGGTGAACTCTACTCATACAAGCAATGCAGGGGAGAAGTTAAGATTCAGAATCATCAAAATAAATACAATTAACAACATTTTGCACATTTTCTTGATATGTCTCTCCCCTTTGTTGTTAGTCCTTTTATGAAGTGCAAATAATTCAATTTTTTCCATTATGGAATTTTGTGTTAGAGGTGAGGATAACTAAGATTGCAAGAGAAAAGGAATGATGATATGTAGATCTAATCTTAGACTTAGTGCTTATTATAGATGCTTCCCTTTTTAATAATAATAATAAAGTAGTGTGAATAAATTTTCACAGGGATGTTGTAATTAACGTATGTATTTGTTGAAATTACATTTGTTAATTAATTTGTTTAGTGTATGTATCACAATTTGAGCATCATCATCATAAGTAATGTATGTATGAGTTATGACACTGTCCTCTTGGAAATGTAATTGTACTATTATGTTATTTACAAAAGATAGAGCAGGTTTTCTACGGTAACTATCTCTCCAAAAATGGTGCCCAATTTTTAGTCTAAAAATGGTGATATGCTGTATATAATTGGACTCTTATACCCTCAAAACATTTGTGATGGAATTTTATATTTGTTTTGAGAAATGAAGAATGTCTCTACACTAGAAGGTGTGTTATTGAAATATTGACATTAAAAATAAGGAAAATGCTAAGGAGTGTATGGCACTACACTAGGATATATTACACTCGTTAGCAAGACCCTAAAAATAAATATACATAGTATTTGTAGCATCTTAAGACGTAAATTGTTGACCACAACATCTTTGAACATCTGTGAATCTCCAGTATCTTAATTATAGCTGCAAACATGCAGCATTAAAAGCCTCATCCAATAGCTGCTCTCCTGATTCTTATCCACTGCCACCACATTATTTTGCTCTTTCTCCTACAGAATGTATTATTACTTACAAATTTATTTCTATGGCTAGTAGCTTGAGAAATTTAAAACCGCGTGTTCAATACCTTATGCTAGGTACACTCGGCCTATTAGAGTGCCTTTGCTATATAGGCTCAACACTCGGGACTGTGTTCGATACATTATGCAAGGTACCAAAGGCCTCGATTAGAAGAGATTGAAACGATTGCCGAGTATCGTCAAGGTGCAGGTTGACCATGTTTGCGTTAGCTGGACTCTCTGGAGCCAAGTAGATTATATGAATTAAGGGACTAAGATTGTCCTCCATCATAGTCCTTCGTCTTTGTTCAGTGCCCAAACAGCTAGAAGAAGACCCGAAAAGGTAGAAAACCTTCTCCCATACGAAGCAAACCACATACTAATCTTCCGCACATCATCTAATCATTGTCAATCAAAAACGAATATTAGGTGGAGACCATACATCCTAAATTAGGTTTGAACCTGAAAAAGAGGAGAACTTGAACCCTAAAAATGGGACGCTATAAAATAATTAGGAACAAAGAAAGAAGGTAGACTTGACACATTTGCCCTATTATTACTAGATTGCTACCACCAATTAGGGCAAGCACTTATGTTTTGAGACCAGAACACCATTAGTCTTTGTTGTCTTCAAATAACAATGTCAAGGGCGTTATTGGAACAAGTATAGTAATGTTGCAATTTTTTTTCATTATCATTCATTGGACTCCTAACCACATGCTTAAAAATTGTTGGACCTAAGCCTTTTGGTTACGACTTTTCTTTTTGTCACCCTATGAGTTACTGGCGCGCTTGACCAAAATACTCTTCTGTTGCTTAAGTCACAGATGTAGAAAAAATGAGTAATTTTGAAAAATAACATTCGTGACTTAAGTCACGGATGATATAATTATAGGGTGTTTTTGAGGGTGTCCGTAGCACAAGTCACAGACAGAAATATTTTGATCATTTCGTAGGGCACGTCCGAGAAAACATAAGGTGACAAAAGTAATAGTCTTTGGTTACTACTACTACTACTTTTTTTCTATTTTAACGAACGAGGCCCATGATTTAGGAAAAAATAAATACAAAATCAGGCATATTATTGAAGATGCCGTTTAGTCCGTTGGATATGTTGCGTACTTAAGGGAAGGATTTGTATTTTGAAATGAGTTCCTTACTATTTCGATTTCCCCTTCGTCTACTCTTAAACCCTAGAAATTCCAATTTCAAATCACACTTCCATTCCCAAATTCCATCACGATCATCATCATTTCCAATGTCTTCTTGGTCATGTCAAAAATGCACCTTCATCAACCCTTCTTCTCAAATTTCTGAATGTCAAATCTGCAAATCCTCGCCTCCTTCCGCTTCTACTTCTTCTCCTTCGTCTTCCCCAAAATGGTCATGCAAATCTTGCACTCTCTTTAACTCTTACAAAAACTCCACTTGCCATCTATGCGGTACACGATCCTCCGTTCTTTCTATTTCTACTTTCAACGATATACATCATATCGACGACGACGATGATGATGATTCTAAGGATATATCCACCGTTTTCTGGCCTCTTCGTCCTTGCAAGAAGAGGAAAGCCGCTGATTCCCCTGAACATGTTTCTGCTCAACCATCTGATCTCACCACCGGTGTGTATTTTCTTGTTTTTTATATTTATTAACTTTCTTTTGTGTGTATTTTATCTTAATAACTTATGAATTAATATGCTGCAGAGAATGTTGATTCTGGAAAAGATTTAAAGATTTTAAGTTACAATGTTTGGTTCCGTGAAGACTTAGAGTTGCATAAGAGGATGAAAGCTATTGGTGATCTTGTTCTGTTGCATTCTCCTGATTTTATCTGTTTTCAGGTTTCATTATCACTATTTATATTTATATGTACAATTTCTGTAGCACAGGTCGAAGGCGTGTCCTGGTGTCCGACGCCGATACATGTCATTTTGTTATGTCAATTTATCAAAATTGTGTCTGGTGTCCACGTCTGTGTCCGTGCTATTCATTTTGTGTATTTGTTAGCATTTTATACTTATGTTGCTTGCTTGGTTTGATTTTTTTACTTGTGTTGTACATCAGGAGGTTACTCCTGATATATATGACATTTTTAAGCGATCGACCTGGTGGGATGTATATCATTGTTCAGTTTCCTCTGAGAAAGCTCATTCGAGACCCTACTTTTGTATGCAGGTAAATTTCATATACATTCTCCCTTTGTAACCTTGTTATACATTTGATTGTAACGACACGTTTGTTTTGATAATAATGTGATGATTTTGTAGTTTCTGCTTGTGGAACTTAATCTCTGTTGTCATTTTATATATAATTGATGCTTGTGTTATATTGTCTGCTAAAATGCACTTTGTTCACAGGAGTACAAAACTTGTTCTGTGCTAAAATAATTGTATGCAAATGTCAAAATATTTATGATCACTGTGGTAGTTTATTTTGTGTGGTTAGTTCAACCTGTTTAGCTTGAAGCATATTTTGAATAAGTGGGAGTTAAAAACACCTCTTATTTAATGTTTTTTTATTTTTATCTGGCAAAGATTATATGTACTGAAATATCTGTCAAATCAATTTCAGTTAAGCAAACTACCTGTCAAATCTTTCTCCACTAAAGCATTTAGCAACTCTATAATGGGAAGAGAACTTTGCATTGCTGAATTGGAGGATGTGAGCGGCAAGTCGTTGGTTGTAGCCACTAGCCATCTTGAGAGTCCCTGTCCGGGCCCTCCAACATGGGATCAAATGTTCAGCAAGGAACGAGTGGAGCAGGCTAATGAGGCTCTGAATCTTCTCAAGAGTTACCCTAATGTTGTTTTTGGGGGTGACATGAACTGGGATGACAAAAAAGATGGTCAATATCCTTTACTATCTGGGTGGGTTGATGCTTGGTCTGAGCTAAGACCAAATGAAACTGGTTGGACATATGATACCAAATCAAACCAGATGTTGACAGGCAATCGTAAGCTCCAACACCGATTAGATCGTTTTGTTTGCCATTTACGTGATCTTAAGATAAGCAGTATTGACATGATTGGGATGGATGAAATACCTGGGGTGTCATACACCAAAGAGAAGAAAGTTAGAAGTGAGATCAAACAACTGGTACTCCCTGTTTTGCCCAGTGATCATTATGGTCTCCTTTTAACAATTTCTAGCAAGTAATTTTCCTTCCGGAAAATCTTACTAGTGAATAGTGATCCTTTATTCTCACTGTGCCATTGTTGTGTCTAAGGCATGCACTGCATGCAGTTTTGTATAGACCACATGAAATATATAATGGTTTAATTTTATTTTTTTTGAAATTGATAAATTGTACATGGGGGACAGGATCCACTTTTGCCAAAAACTGTTACCATCGTGCCTATTAATATTTGCCTTTTCATTCCATTTTCAAAGTATTGCATTAGCTTTGTCTATACGTGCTGTTCACTTAATATCCTTGACCCTTGTCTCCTGTAAAGGAGTTGGAATCTTATTGTTGTATAGTTATTTGAATATTATAACATGAAAGCTGTTATCAGCAATTTAAAGGCGATGATGCCAGTATTAACAGTCGGTAAACCAATGTCCAGTGCTGATATATCCCTAATTCATAACCGGAAACGACAGATGTGTTTCAAAGTATTATTCCACTTGAATCGGTCCAAATAATAAAGCAGTACCGAAAGTTTAGCTAACAAGGAAGGATCTATGGTCGGTTGTGTGTCGTTAATTTTTAGCAATGGACTCTTGCTTGGAAACTCAATACTATTTTTCTTTGTTGGTTTCCCCCCTTCTTTGTAATTGTATTTGCCTTGAGGTCCGAACGTGTACACTCTATTATAGTTTTGCTGGAAGTCTACTATCAATCAATATAATAAACTTGATTACCTATATAATGACATTCATATTCTTCTTTCAAATTACTAAAATCAATTTTTTAGGGGTAAATAAGTCACTTAATATCTTTAACGCTTAATTAATTGTACCAAGATCAACTTATGAGGAGGAGACATTGTAAAGGCAAAACAGGACGTAGCCAAAAAAACTAGTCTATAGTTCACTATTCAAAGAAAATAAGACAAAAAGAAATAGTTGGTGAGTACCTTTTCACATAGAGTGCATCATGCTCTTCGAGGTTAACATTATCGATTGAGGGTGAAGTTTTAGTTAGAACCTAAAACAACAATTCTGGGAGAAGGGGTGACATTTGGGATTAATGTTCTAATGTTGACAACATATACAACCTGATTCGGGAGGAAACAATGCAGATAACACGATGAATAAAAGATCCTAGTCCTTCACAATTTGTTTTTTATCCAATCCAGTCAATGAGAAAAAATAGTACTACATCAAACTAGGTTTTGTAATTAACATTCCAGAGATGTAGTCCCTATGTTATACCGTACTTCCTCTATCCCAAAATAAATAACCTGTTTGACTACTGACACGTTTGCTAACGCACAATTTTAATCGTTAATATCTCTAATTATCTATTATTAAAAATTATAAAAATGGTATATTTTGAAAATACTCGTCGAGACAAATCAAACATCTCATATGCTAATATTTGCATGTATATATTAGTAGAAAAATAAGATCAAAGCAGGTTAAATGAATAGTACACTAAGTCAAAAATAGGTCATTTAAAATGGGACCGAGGGAGTAACTTATAATAAGTCAAAACTAAAACTAACAAAGGAAGCTAGTGTCGGTGTATTTTGTTGGAGTTTAGTTTGTGGAATTTATTGGAACACAACGCAACCATTGCCCTGCTCTCATTTTAAGGAGCACTCATCATGACGTACTACAGTATGCTGTGTGTTTTATTTTGTAGGCCCTGCAATCTATTGAATTGGATTAAATTGGAATAATGGTTTTTACTGCAAGCTTGTACTATTGTTGTGCTGTGCTCACCGACGACGGTATTTGCTTTTGCTTTTTTACTTGTCTTATGCATTCAATTAATCTCTCTCAGCACCAATAGGGTTTGTGTAGTAGTAAAATAATCAATCAATAATAGAAGAGCGAACATGGTATGGTACCTGTCCTTCCTTATTATTATGAATTATGAAATGAAACAAACAACCCAAACGAAGCTGTTTTCTTTGAATATCCTCTGTCTCGGATTATTATTCAACCATGATGTCACAGATTTAATAAGAGTCTGTCTAACTATGGATCTATTAATATATAATAATCACACACAATCCATCTGGCTAGCGTGTATTAAACAACATAAAAATGAAAGTCTTAAGAAAGAAAGAATATGGGTGAAAACTGAAAACAAAAGCGAATAAATATACAAGCGTAAACCAAACAAACAAAAAAATAAACAAAAAAAAAAATGCAGTGAACGTGGATCGAACACGCGACCTTCAGATCTTCAGTCTGACGCTCTCCCAACTGAGCTATCCCCACAACTTGATTATTGATGTAATTGTTTTATATCTAACGGCAGACCATGTGAACACACAACGCTTTGATAGATTTTTTGTACATTATTAAGGTCACTGCACCAACATGATATTATATCACTTTCATATATAATATCTTCTCATGAAGTCAATGACTCTATTATTATTATTTTTGAAAATATATAAAGAAAAAATATTAAATATTATGGAGAAGTGATATTATATAATTGTTGTTAAATTAAAATGTCAGATGCATGTGAAGTCATTCATCAACTTCAACATTGCAGTGTTAAAATTAGCAAGCTGAGCTAATTCAATATTTAAATAATGGGACACAATTTGTGAGTTTAGCATCAAAGAACTTTGATGCATTATACTATTACTAGTGAGGTTGGTGGGGACTACTACTCCAAACCATGTGATCATGACGGTCCATTATTGGGCATTGGTATACAACTCATTCCATCTTTGCTTTCGCTTCCAAACAAAAATACTCAGGAAGGACACTGCCCTTTTCACGAGAAAGTCATGTGCAGTAATCTGTTTTTGTTCCTAAGTTAAACACTTAAACATAAATCATTCATCAAAGAAAAAAAGTTAAATAATATAGTGTTTTTTTTTTACAAAAGTAGACTTAGATCATTTCATTATCAATAATGTTAGTAATACAAATGGATATATCAAATTATCAATATAAATATGAACAATTTCATTAGTTTCTCTCATAATAGACTTAACGCGTGTTTGTAAACTAAAAGTTATAAACATGTAAATGTAAACAATCTCTAACCAACGTTCCAAATTTAGATGCATCCTCTTTACCGTTATAGATCTTGTTACAATTTTTTTACAATCATGCGATCAAAATCCACATTTTCCAACAATAGTTTGTAAACCTAATTTAATGCACTAAGCAAATTAAGAGTTTCTCCAACATCAACATCACAAATTGGGGAGAACTAGTCCATTTGAGCAAGCACAAATCTATCTTGGTCATCCTTACACACGTACTTATACCAACCTTGTTATATTGAGTAGAGAATGATGCATCGATTTTATAGACTTTGTCTAATATGCACAAGTGAGATAAATATTGCACTATTCAAAATTTTGTTTTCACAAATATCAACCGTGTAAAATAATTTTACATTGTTAATCAATGACAATTATATTTTCCGCTACATCACCTTCATCTCATTTCACTTTACTTTTTTGATATAAAATTATTTTATACTGTCGGTGCATCTCCATTAATAATTTATGAGTTTGATGTATAACTTCCGTACTGCAGTGTGATTGTGACAAATTTATAACCCCGCATTCATTTGTTGTGGCAGTTTCAGCGTTCCACTAACGCAAAAAATAATATGGAATCAAATAATTTTAAAATATAAAAGAAAATAACATAAAAAGGACGAAGGAGAGACTAGAAAAGTGTTGTAGACTTTGTTTTGTTTAGTTGTTGTTTTGTGGTTTCTCTTTTCAATCCAACAACAAACATATATCATATCATAGATCTATCTACAAATCTAATACTACAAAACTCACAAAAAACGGAACACAACACTTGAGTTTAGTAGTATAACAAAAAAAATGAAATCATATTGCAATGTTTCATCTTCTTCTTCTTCTTCTTCTCTCATTCTTGTTCTTGTTGTCACAATATTATTCTTTTTTACATCTGTCAAATGTGAAGACCCATATAGGTTCTTCACTTGGAAAGTCACCTATGGTGACATTTATCCTCTTGGTATTAAGCAACAGGTATTTATATATATATATATATGTAACTGTCATTCATCATTCTGTTACCACTCTTTCTTTCTATGTTATAATAAATGTCATTGTTCAAGTTCTTTCTTTCTTTCTTTCTTTTTTGTTTTTGCAGGGGATCTTGATTAATGGACAGTTTCCAGGTCCTCAAATTGATGCTGTCACTAATGAAAACTTGATTATCAGTGTCTATAACTACCTCACTGAACCATTCCTTATTTCTTGGTACGTACTAATATTACTTTCTACCATTTCATGGAACACTATGTTTGAAATAATGTCAGATTTACTAAACAACCCATTAAAAAGTTTCTTTCTTTTTAGTAGTTTTTACTACCCAGCAAATCTATATTTTTTTTATTATTATTACTTTTCTGGTGGATTAGAATTTACTATTTAGATCACATGACTTCATTCTTTCTTTTAAAGGTGCAATCTTTTTTCTTATTTGGGATATAAAGGTATTTATAAGAACTTATATAAATTGACATTTTTTATTTAGTTCATTGGATGATTAGTGTGGTAATAATTAAACAGACTAATATAATTATAAGAGGAAATCTTACAATAAATGGAAGTAAGTAGACTTGCTTTTCTATGTTGTCTTTTTGGGTTTTTTTGTTAAATTGCTTTTTACTTTAATTAGAAGTTAGACTCCTTTTTTAATGCAGATTTATGGTCCATTCTTGTCTTACATTGATTAACACTGAAATTATATTTATTTCTACTATGATGGGTTGTGTTCATAAATAATTGTATTCTCTACTTGATCAATTTGCAATTCATTGACTGCATAGATCCATTATTATGTGGTACTACTATATTTGAGTAGCCGGCAACTTAGTAAGGCCAGCTAATACATGTATGTGACTTAATTGCAATTGCAGTAAAATTTATTGGTGTGGTTGAGTATACTATACACTCCATAAATTCTATATGAGCTGGTGAAAGTTGGTACTTTTTTGATTTGCATAACATGGATTGTTGTATTGTTTAACAAGAGTTTTAATTCTCCAATTTGAATGTTATGTTTATTTAATTTGATTTGATATGTGACATTTGATCATGTCCCTTTTGTAACTAAATGCCAATAAGAGAAGTTTGTTAATGATTTATAACCCTTCTTAAGTGAATAGTCAAGTAGTTGGTTTGAAATTTATGGTTTCAACATATCTTCTGCAGGAATGGCATACAGCACAGGAGAAATTCATGGCAGGATGGAGTCTTTGGGACAAACTGTCCGATCCCGCCCGGGAAGAACTTCACATACACTCTTCAGGTTAAAGACCAGATTGGTAGCTATTTCTACTTTCCATCACTTGGAATGCATAAAGCTGCTGGTGCATTTGGTGGCATCAGAATTTGGAGCCGCCCTCGTATTCCTGTACCTTTTCCTCCTCCTGCAGGAGACTTTACCTTACTTGCTGGTGATTGGTCCAAGCTAGGCCACCGTGTAAGCCCTTTGCTTTCATTTCAATTTCGTCATTTTTCTGTTTATCCTCTCCTAAATCCATTCTCAATACTTATTATTTCCTTCTGATGTTTTAGAGACTGAGACGAGTCCTGGAGAATGGTCACAATCTCCCCTTCCCCGACGGCCTTCTTATCAATGGACGTGGTTGGAACGGAAACACTTTCACTGTCGATCAAGGTTGGTAGCAAAAGTAATTTGTTATAGTCCATTTTGATTTTATTGCATTGCTGAGCTTGAACTTCCTTATAAAAGTCCGAACCCTAATTGGAACAATCCTTGACTAGACTTCAGATTATGCAATGCATGCCTTTCGTTACATTTACACCATAGTTTAAATGTTGAATCTGCAGGTAAGACATATAGATTCAGGATATCAAATGTGGGGCTAACAACATCCATCAACTTCAGAATCCAAGGGCACACATTGAAACTTGTGGAAGTAGAAGGATCACATACCCTCCAAAACACCTATTCTTCGCTCGACATCCACCTAGGACAGACCTATTCTGTGCTGGTCACAGCTAACCAGCCTGTCAAGGATTACTATGTAGTTGTCTCTACGCGATTCACCAGAAGGGTACTCACAACAACTTCCATTCTTCATTACAGCAATTCACGCATCGGGGTATCCGGCCCTGCTCCTCCGGGGCCTACTCTTGATATTACCTCATCAGTCTTTCAAGCCAGAACTATCAGGTACTCTTTTGTTTAATTTATATTGCTCCATTTATTGTCGAAGCCTAGTTTTATTATCGATATTTTCATGTACATATAGTGTATTGTGTATTTATAATGTTGGATCAAATTTCAAACAATTCCTTGAGTAAAAAGAAAGTAATTACTTCCAAGTAATTTTTTAGTTAGGAAATAATTGATGTGTTACTGTGTCCTGAAACCAGGTGGAACCTAACTGCAAGTGGACCAAGACCAAACCCTCAAGGATCTTACCACTATGGATTGATCAAGCCAACTCGAACCATCATGCTTGCAAACTCTGCTCCTTATATCAATGGCAAGCAGAGGTATGCTGTCAACAGTGTATCGTATCTTGAGCCAGATACCCCGTTGAAACTTGCTGACTACTTCAACATTCCCGGAGTTTTCTATGTTGGAGGAATTCCCACCTCGCCTACGGGAGGCAATGCATACCTCCAAACTGCTGTGATGGGTGCTAATTTCCATGAATATGTGGAGATTGTGTTCCAAAATTGGGAGAATTCTGTGCAGTCATGGCACATTGATGGCTATGCCTTCTTCGTTGTAGGGTAAGTAAGCTTATAATAATACATAGTACTCCATATATTGCTATTCATCGCATAACTTGATTTTGATACACTATCCATGTAACAGCCAAGTCACATCCAATCGTATGTGTATTTCTATAAGTGATTATGATTTAAGATAAATGTTTCTAATTATCTAACGATTATGAATAGGTTCGGTAGTGGACAGTGGACACCTGATAGTAGAGGACGCTACAATCTGCGAGACACTGTTGCTAGAACTACTACTCAGGTATACTAAAACACGGATCATTCATTATTTCTGAGGGCGCAAAAATGTTGTAGCTACTAATTTAATTAATGGTTTTAATCGAACGCATGCAGGTTTATCCAAAGTCATGGACAGCAATATTCGTGGCACTTGACAATGTTGGAATGTGGAATATAAGGTCTGAGAATTGGGAAAGACAGTACTTAGGACAACAATTCTATCTTAGGGTATATACACCTTCAAAATCATTGAGAGATGAATATCCGGTCCCAAAGAATGCTCTTCTTTGTGGCCGAGCAAGGGGTCGTGTCACAAGGCCATTCTAGTTTAATTAGGATACTATAGTATATAGTATATATAACATGATGTCACGAGAGGGTGGCATAATGTTTATATATATATGAATATGCTATGATGATTGAGTGAGTATAAGCAAAGCGGGAAATTTGTTAGTCAAAGATAGCTCACCTTGAGCTTCCACTGTTAGTCTCATTTTTTCAAAACAGATGAATGATGAAGTATCTAAATATGTATGTACTATTAAGTATGAATGTCATAATTTTTTTTCAAGTATTAGTAATAAGGTTAGTTTATTTTGTACTCTTTATAATAAAAAGTTTACATTGGTGATTACAATTTTAATATTGATGAGTAAATATACCAATTTGCTTTGTGAAGTAGTATGCTTTTGTATCAATTTAGTTCCCTACACATTATCAATAGTCTAAAATGATAGAATTGGAATTACAAAATGCTGATCAAATTTGTGTCTATGATTGAATGTGTTATCAAATTCATCATTGATATTATTCACTTAATTTTAAATTCATTTATGATATTATTATCTTAATGTCATTTTAGTACTTGCAAAAACTAACGAAGGGATAAAATACTGACATCTTTTATGACATTATATATGTAAATTTCTCTTCTATTTTTTATCTTCTACATTTTATGTATTTTTTTAAAAATACACACAAAAAATAAAAATAAAAATTGACACGATATTTGATAAGAAACTATTTTGTCCAAAAAACATTTCCTTGATAGAAGTACCTATCACAAGTCACAAGTATTAGAGAATTTGGAAGAAAGGAGTAGGCTCATGTATCAATATCATCCGTGACTATATTTTAGAGGTGCTCGTGATCTGGTCAGTCAGTGTTGTACTTTGGGAATAGAACAAATCTTCATTTGGATAAACTGGTATGGTATGGTAAGGTATTGCGTCCATTCAAGAACCAAGAAAAAAGTTGTAAGCCATTTTCAATTCATCAGAATAAATAATAACTTATATGTAAATGACATACAGTAAGTACTTCTCATTGTAAATAATGTCACTTTTTATTTTATTTTTTAAATTGAATATCTTTCGAGTAAAAATGTATAGACTAATGTTTGTACCAAAAAAAAAAAAGTATAGACTAATGTAAGATTCAAATGTACAACAAATTGTATATAAATGTTTTAACTTTATTGCAAACTCAAGCTCGAATATAAACCTGAAACTTTGATTAATCTAAAAGAATGGGTTAACTCGTCTCATACTCATGCATCACCAGATATCCCTCCCCTCTGTAACATTGTTTCTCTACTTTTTTTTGTTAAGTTTTTCTATATTTGGTTTGGTTTTTAAATTATCCATGACATATTAGTGTTTTAATTGAAAAGCAAAAATTTAAGTTTTCCAGAAAATGAAAAAATATTTTGAAAAAATCAAGTTTAAGTTTTTTTTAAAAATATTTTTATTTCAAATTTTTTATAACTCAACTATTCAAAATAATATATTTTCAATAAAAAGAACTTTAGCCACTTTCAGTCTCCGAAGGTGTATAGCCCAGTGATAAAATGTTGAAACGTCGAAAGAGTTTCAGAAGGAGAACCAGAGTTCAATATCTAACTACTGTTGTACTAACATTTCCGCTTCCCTTTTAATAATATACAAACAACTAATATTTGTCTATAAAAAAAACAGCATTGCTTTTAAGTAAAGAAAAAATTACACAAAAAGAGAAGAATCCATAAAAATATGACAAATTTGACCTATCAAAAATTGTTTAATCATACATAATATAGAGTAATTATAATTTGTAAGTGATATAAGATTTTTCTATTTCTTACTAACAAATATTTTACTAAATAACATTTTTTAAACATAAACCACTTTGAACCGCAGATTAAAACGCGTCACAATTGAACCACAACCGAGATTAAAAAACATAAAAAATAATTGTTTCGCAAGTACAAGAAAATTCATAATCTTAGACGTTGAAATGTATTTTTTGACCAAAAAATTTATGTCCCGAAAACAAGAGCACTTATATTCCAGAAAATTGAAAAACATTGTTTTTAGTGTTCTCTAAAATACATTATTTATCACAAATAAATATAAATATGATCTTACCTGATCTGAATAGACGTGGTTGGCGGTGTTTTTCTCTAATACGGTTGCGCGAAGGATAATTATACTTGCAGACACTCCGACGCTCAAGTCAATCTTCGGGTGAAGTGGAGGTTTTAGAGTTAGAATTGAATGTACCCGAACCTTCTGCATAAGGAGGATATATACAGTTAGGGGTGGCAAAACGGGCTGAGTCCGCGGGGGCGACCCGTTTGGCCCGCCATTTAGGGCGGGCCGGGCTGAGGTTTTCAGCCCAGTATCCTAAGTTGGCCCGCACCGTCTAGCCTGCTTAAAAAATGGGTTGGGGTCGGGTCGGGGCGGGCATGCCCGCGGGCTTTATTATATTTATTTTTTTAACATGAAAATTGGTCATCTTAAACTCAATCCAGTATATTTTTTTCTTCTTGCTTTTGATAAAAAAAAATCTGATTGTTTATTATTACTTTATTTCCTTTAATACTACTATACTAGGGTTCCATTTGTTTATTTCTTGTGACTCTACGTGCATCTTCTTCCCACCATGTGTGCTACTGCATTTTGTGTATTCTACGTGGATTGTCATATTGTATATTTTTTTGGCCTCTTAGTACTACTTGTATTATGAAGTGCCTTATAATAAATCTATTTACAGTACCAATAGAAAAGTGTTTTAGAATTTCATGTGAGTTTCATCCATCTTATAATAAATATGTGTTGTTTGCTTCTTTTAGAGTTTCATGTGCAGTACCATTCTAAAACAAACTAGGCCACAAAAGCATCAAACGAAATTAAATAAGCCTTATGCACTTACAATTCTTTTCTAATTTGAATAACTTGATATATCATTATAGAAGATTTAGTATATATTATTTTTGAGAAATTTAGTTGGATAAATGTTTGAAGTCCAAATTTATATGGTTGGACAAATTTAAATGTGAAGTTATAATTCAAATAGTAAAAAAAAAAAATTGGCGGGCATGCCCGCCTCCCCGCCAATAAACGGGCGGGCTTGAGTTTTGAGCCCAGATACCTAAGTTGGTCCGCCCCGCTCCGCCCCACTTTTGAGCGGGCTTAAATGGGTCGGGCCTAAACGGGTCGGACATGCCCACTTTGCCACCCCTATATACAGTCCTCAGCACAGAGCCAAACTATTAATGTGATTATGAATTTGGTGTCTTTGTCATAAATATTGGAATAACGACTGAAAACCTATAGTTTACAATAAATATCAATCATTCTAAAGTGACAGCTAGACGGAGAGGTTCGACTTTGGGCCAACACGCTTGAGCACGACGCTGGATTGGGCTTGGGCCTAATACAAAAAAAAAACAAATGTTATGAAAATTTCTCTTCCCACCCCCTGCGTCTCTTTTTCACCCCCAAAAATTCAATTTTACCCCTAATTTTACCCCGCAAAAGCTCGGTTTTCATTTACCGAACTTTTTTTAAGGGTATACACATGTGTTATCAACCGTTTAAAAGTTCGGTTCGCATTTACCGAACTTTTTTTAAGGGTATAAACGAAAACTTGGGGGGTGAAAAAGAAAAGCGCGGGTGGGAAGAGAAATCTTCAAATGTTATTGTAGCCACCCAAATACAAAGTTGGACCATCATAAATATTTCTTAATCAGTTCACCTATATAGGTTACATGGGACACCTATAGTGACCATTTACAAACGAAGCAATGAACAAATAACACAAATAAAATTGAAATAAATGCAAGAATGAGAAAATTAATGTGATTTTTTTTTTCTCTCACACAAATGGTGTGAATTTAAGGAATTCACCAAGCAATTAAATTGGCTAAAGCTATGCGACAGCCACACATGTGGCCAATCACATTTGGCACGTGTCAAGTATATCGAGTGCATGGGAGATTTTTTTTCTTTTTTCTGCCGACCAGTTCGTTGTTTGCATTGGAATTTTGTTCGCAGTATAGGCCATGAACCATTTTTTCGTTCCTGCGGATTTTGCAATTTTACACACTCTCGTTACCTAACACCCGAGGGGGTAAAAATGGAAACTCAGGGTGTGTGTGAGAATCTCGGGAGTACGAAAAGAAGTTCTGGTACATGTTTCATGGGACACCTATTCAGATCTTTGATCATGAGACCCATGAGTCAAACACCGAGTACTAACCACAATCTGAGAATATAACTCTCAATACACGAATACACATATACCCTTACTTGGCAACATTATAGCCAATATGGCGAGAACGTGGGATCCTCTATTTGAGTCCATTTAGCATTGTTTGGGTCTTGACAACGATAGAGGAGGCTTAGTGTCAGGTCCTAAATTTTTGGAGATCCGTGTCAAATAATAAAAATGGGCCCCTAATAATAATAAAAAATCAATATCTATTCCTTTATATGTTACTAAGGAAGAGAGAAGTTTTTTTTTGGTCTGGTTAGTTTTGTTTTTGACTGTTGGACCTTTTATCAAATTAGTTTTTCTTTTTTCGCATCTATTCCTCTTTTTTTTTTATTCAAATCGAGCTATAACCACTTTAAATTAGTTTTTTTGAAGTCCCCTAAATATTGGAGGCCTTGAGCTGTGGGCCTAGTTTCCCTGACCCAAAAGCAGCCACATAGGCCCACAATCTTGCTCATGTGCACGTATATAAATATGTATAACTCATGCAAATCATAATTCTTTCAATCTTTAATCTAAAATACTAAACACATGAGGTCTCTAGAACACGACCAATTAATGGCTATGTCTACTCTGCGATTCTTAGCAAGAACAAAAATATAAATTAAATAAACAAGAAAGTAAAATTTGTTAGAAAATAAACAGGTCCAAAACATTGTGGGAGTATGGAGACCAACAGAAGGGTATATAGAGTAAGATTTTTAAAGAGAATTACTTATCGCGTCCCTTGGAAGTCCTTGTTCGCATTCAGAAATTTCAAAATTACTCCCTTCAGTACTTAAGTAGCGAACTCAGGGGTACTAAATCTAGGAAAAAAACAGTTCGATTACACAATGCAAACCTTAAAAAATACGGGGCGAAAGAAGGGCGAGAGATACAAAATGATTAGATTTTATAGAGCTGTGGATGGAAACTATTTTTTCCTAAATTTTTACTATTTATACACTGGCATCCTGCATTGCGAGAGAGGTAGTATTGAAAGGCCGGAGGACACGTGTGAGATTCAAGGGTGCGAGAAGTAATTCTCATGTTCAAATATCCTAGAGTGTGGCCCAACTTGACAAAACCAATTAAGGGCCTTAGTAGTATATAATATCAGAGGCCCAACTAATTAAACCCTTCTTCAACCCTTTACCAACAACCGCAAACTAAACCTCAAGTTACAGGTAATAGTTGAGCGAGTTTCAAAGATATATTGTTCGGCGCTGCCTCCGTCGACGGTTGTCGTAACCGTAACCGCCAAACATGGCTGACATAGTGCAATACAAGTTGGAGCGCATGGTCGATGAGCTCGAAGATCTCGAGCAACGCGGCCTATTCAACCGGCGGGAGATCGCCGAGATCGTGAAACAGCGACGGAAGTACGAGTACAGGCTGAAGCGACCGTGTCCACTGAAGCAGGACTTCATAGCTTACATAGAGTACGAGACACAACTCGATGCTCTCCGTAGACTCCGGAAGAAATCGGTGGCGCGTGAATTGAAGAAACAAGGGAATAAGAATGTGAAGAAATCGAAATCTGATTTGGCTGGATTGATAAGGATTATTGATATCTATGAACTCGCTTTGAAGCGTTACAAGGGTGACATTGACCTCTGGTTTCGTTTCCTTGAGTTTTGTAGGGTTAGAAAAAATGGCAGAATGAAGAAGGTAACCTCATTTCTTTACTTTTTTATTTATTTTCATTGTGTTATTATTATAAACTGTTTTCATGTAATTATAAGCTGTTTCCATATGCTATCCTATAGAGTATATGCAAAATAAGCTGAAAACACCTTATAAGCTGTTTACTTAAGCTCTTCGGAAAAGTCTCACAACCAGTAGAGAAGCTCAAATAAGTCAATCCAAACATATATGAGGTGTGAATAATAACTTAATAGTTAATTAAGTTTTGTCAGAACTCATTCCAGTAGATTCTAGATTATTGAAAGGAGGTCAAGTATAGTTCTAACATGTAGAGTACATTTCTGCCTTGCACTGACACTGTTATTAGGATTTTGATCATTAACTTATTGGATTTGTTTAACGTTTTGCCTTTGAATTTTGCAGGCACTTGCAAGACTTGTTAGGTTGCACCCGAAGGTTCCGGGTGTTTGGATTTATGCTGCAGCTTGGGAATTTGATCGTAACTTGAATGTTGTGGCTGCTCGTGCTTTAATGCAGGCAGGTCTTAGAGTTTGCCCAACATCAGAAGACCTTTGGGTGGAGTATCTTCGGATGGAACTCACATATCTTAACAAGTTAAAGGCTAGGAAGGTTGCCTTGGGTGAGGATGAGGGAACTCTGACTCGTGATCCTAGAACTGCTGATGAAAAACAATGGAGAGATGAAAACAAAGAGTTATTTATGACCCTTGATGAAAAAGAGGAAAACGGCGAAGCAAATGTTGAACCAGATGAATCAAAGAAGAACCAAGAATTATTTGCTGAGCATGGTATGAACATTTTTCGAACTGTCTATGGTGGAGCGATTGAAGCTGTTCCTTCAAGTCTCAGTCTTAGAAAGAAATTTTTTGAAATATTGGAGGCAACAAACTTATCACATTATGAAGATATGTGCAAGGAGATACTGAATGACATGAAGAGGGATTTTTCAACTGAACCAGAATTCTGGGACTGGCTTGCAAGACAAGAATGTAATCTTGAAACTGTTCACGAGATTAGCCGAGAAAATATAATTCCTCAGGTGCAAAAAGCAATTCAGGTATGAATATGTATAAACTACTGAACCCACTGGGCTCATTATCTATTGGTATATGTTACTATGGTGGCTGAGATTCATGAATGCTTTATAACATGAAACTAGGAAATTCATCATGTTATGTTGGAGTAGTTTACTATGGTAATCCCATTTTTCAGTCCCTCTTTTTCTTTTGTGCCTATATTGATCTAACGAAACCTTGGGGTCTGATTCATTGTAGGTTTATGAGGAGGCTTTGAAAAGTTTGCCTTCAGGAACTATGTTTAGTTTGTATGCAAATTTTCTAATGGGTATTGTAGCTCCTAAAGATGAAGAAACCAATATAGCTGGGCCATATATATCACAACTTCTGTCGATATATGAAAGGGCCGAGAGCATGGGAATCATTACTGAAGATCTTGCTTGCAAGCACGTGTCCTTACATTTGCAGTTGAGAAAATTGGATGAGGCCAGGAAACTGGTAGCAAAACTTTGCAGCGGAAAACTTGCAGATTCAGTGCAGTTATGGGAATTAAGGATTAGTATAGAAATTAGATGCATCACACAAAGTTCTTTGCCTAGTGATACTGATTTGTTATCCCTTTTTGAACTCCTTAGACAAATTTTGACCAAAGTTCATGTTTCAAAATCAGAGAACTTGTGGCTAGAGGTATGTTGTCACTACTTATCTCTTGTTCCTTAAAGTGTGTTATGTCTTGTATAAATGGCTCCAATCAGAAGGAATAAACAAATATTTAATAAATTAAACACTGGTTTGAGTTGCGGAATCAATCTCTTGCAAATGCAAGTTGAGACGGTTTACAATAGATATGTAATGAGTTTGACCCTTACCTGGATAAGCCTTGGTGGGAGCTTTAAAGCACCAGGTTGTCTTTTATTCTTTGACCATTGGATTTTTGAGCGTTTTCCTTCATTGAATTACATGGTTTACTTTTTCAGTGTCTGTATGCTTGATTGCTTTCCCATATGAAGATTAAATGTTAGTTATTTTAACATAAAAAATACAAATGTTCTTTTGAAGCTATACTTTGGTTTACTTTTCATGTAGTAAATGTCTTTCTGCTTTCATTTGTATAATATTTGGAGATGAGGCATGTTCTTATTGTTGAAAATATTTCTTTTTACCTCTAACGTTGTGTTATTAAATTTGCATGCATTTTGTATAGTGTCAAAAGTTTGAAGTTTTTAAATCTCTATCTTTCTAACTGTCTCATACAGGCTCTTAAATTCTACGCAAGTCAAAGAAAGTACTTTGACAAACTGGTGGAGATTTCTGTTGTTTCTTTGGCCAGAGATGGTGGTAGTGAAAGCGGATTTTCACTTTCGTCTGCCATTGTAAGTTTTATACTTGAAAAAGATGGAATTCACAAGGCCAGAGATATCTATAAAAGGTATGTTAAGTGGAATCAGCTTGGTGTGCTATTTGCTAATGCTGTATTGAAGATTTTCTATCCTGCATCCACAATAATTGCTCAACTATTTCTCATTGCAGATATCTAGCTTTACCACATCCCGGCCTTGCATTATATAGGAAGTGCATTGAGCTGGAAGCAAACCTTGCATTAGTAGGAGATAAGAATAGTCTCGCAAATGCCAGGAAATTATACGAATCTGCACTAGCTACTTATGACCAAAATATTGGCTTATGGCAAGATTACTATCACATGGAGTCCAAGGTATCAAAGTACATGTATTTAATTTTCAATTACTCGCTGGATTTCTTTTTGTACCTTTGTGTAATGGATAGTTTATCGACTAAATCAAATAATGCATATATACCTTTTTTTTGTGGGTTTTGATCAAGCAGATGGGAACATCACAAAAAGCTACTGCTATTTATTGGCGTGCAAGGAAAATACTTAAAGATGCTAGTGAATTTATTGCTTCTCCAGATTTATGATATAATTTGTAAATTAAGACAATGGCTATTGGCATTCAATTTTGACCATATTAATTTTCAAAATTTTGTTCTCTTTGACAATTCTAGCTAGACTTAAATTTGTTTTTCCTTCTCCAGTGTAGATGGAGCTTCCTCTGTATGCTTACTTCAGGTATAGGTAAGGAGGACTATGTTAAATGTATCATATTCTTATATACAGTGGAGCCGGTGCATCAAGAGTTTTTTGAATTTTATGTGCCATGTTGTGTTTTTCCGGCATTATCAGTTGCAGGAGAAAAAATTGTTAAAGTGGATCATTTAATGCGAAAGAAAATGTTAGGGTAAATTTTGAAGATAAAATGAAACAATTCTTTGCTGCTTAGATCAACTGATAATTATTTTCTTTCTGTAATAAATTGATAATTATTTTTACTGTGCATAAGACATAATGTGTAATGCTTAATAAATGTACGAAATTGAAGACATTAACATACGAAAAGTACATGGTTTCTTTCTTTTGGTTGTACTAAAAAAAAAAATACAAAATAACATGACTATTTAGTTTTTTATTTGCTTTGCTTCATATATGGTAGTACATTGTTGCCTTCACCAGCAAGTGTGAAACACAGCTCAACATGTAATTTTTAACTGCTCTCATTCTCTATACTCTTGGCCACTGCGGACTCACTATCTGCAACAACAAATTCACCATATGGAAAATTTTATATTTTGTAAATGGTAGTCCTTGTTATGCTAATTTTTCAGATACTTATAATGACTACAAAATGTAAATTACTGACCTCAAGTGTGCTAAATATTAATTGCATTCGGCTAGCAACAAGCGACGGTTTCTCAGCTTCGCCCATCACTGCTGTTTGCTCTAGCTGAAGAGTCTTTACTGGAAGCCTTATTAAACAGACAGTAACCAGGTAAAGATCAATTCACCTACTAAAGGAGTTAATGACACTAAAATTGTACTAGCATGTAGGAACAATTAATAGGTTATGTTCTGCTTAGCAACAATTAGGACAGAAATTTACTCTTCTAAAGTGAGGATCATGAAATGTGGAATAACAATTGTCTATATCAAAACTCAGACAACTAGAGGCTTGTAAACAATTACTAAAAGAGAAATTCAAACATGGAATCTCACCAAGCCATTCCCTTCATGAAATATGCATTTGCTATGAGAGCACAAAATCCTTTCCACTGAAGCCTCACTTCATCTGACACTGGAGGTGTTGATGACCATCTAACAATAGTTGGTGGAGGTGTGCACAAGATTGTGATAAATATAATGCTTAACCACAGAATGCATTCATCAATCTGCATCATACAAAAACATGCCAAATAAGACAATTTCTATCTAGCTCTGAATTCACGACTTTAGAATATCTACTGCGGCAACAAAGCAAGTGAATAGAATATAAGTAGAACCTATGAACCACTAACACAAACACAAACAGCAGACGACATTGACACTTAAGTGTCGATGTTACATAGAGTAGAACTAACCTCTCCGGATATGATTTTAGATTTCAAGCTTGTGCTCCCACCATAACTTTGCATTGCTTCAATTTCAATTCCAGAGTCCTTCATGTCAGTAAGCTCTTTCCTTAATCCTTCATCAGTGCACCCAAGTTCATATGCATTCACCCCAGCAGTGATGAACTCCTGAAAATGAAAATAAAAAATAAGAATATAAAAACCAAATTGTTTCTTATTGGAATGAAGAGAAAGAACAACCTAATTGTTGACACTGACACAGACAACGAACATAATATACAAGTGATTCAATGTGACTGCATGCATCTGTTTTAGATACTAGACACAACTTCAATTTAAAATGTCGGTCATATGCATTAGTTTACTAACTCAAGTAGCAAAAAATTAAAAGAAAGTAAGACAGCACATTTCCAATTTCAAATTGAGATAATTTGATAGTTGTTGCATTGCATTTTTATCTGTTGTAGTAATAGAGGCGGTGGAAATACTTTTAGATTGTCACCTCCGCCACGATCAATGAAATTCCTGTATCGCTTGAACAAGGTGATGGCTATGTTGCGTGAAGAACGGTACTCATCATTAGATGAAATTGAATCATGTAACCCACACTGCTGCAATATACATGATGCCAAAAACATATCAATCACAAAATGAAAAGATTAATAATAAATCAACTAGATCAAAGTATAGATGAAGAATTTAGCTAGCATAGCATGCTCAATTAATTACCAGCAATTTATGATGGAATATACTATGGAGGCTCTTTTGTTGCTTTTCATATTTCCAAGAGAAGGATGAATTATGAAAAATGTTGCTACAAGGATTTCCACAAGGTAGTTTAGGAAAAGCAGGATTGAAATTTACTAAATTAACATTATTGATCTTGTATGAATAATATGTTTGTTGCACGTAAGCAGCTGAATCTTGTTGGTATAGTTGGCAGTTGAGAATAGCTCTTGGAGCATAAATTGTTAACATGTTTGAACCATGATATAATATGCTACCGCTCCCTTCAAAATTACCAATAAATAACACATAAATGAACAGAAAGAAGAGGTTAGTTATAGACTTATAATTGGTTAATTAAGAGAAAAATTTATGATGGAAATAGAGAAATTATTATGACATAAGGAAGAAAATAAATAAAATAAGAGAGGGAGAGTGATACCTGTTGTAGGGTAAGAATAAGCTTAGCAAGGAAAAAATGAGGCAAAATGAAAAGTTGGGTGGCCAAAAAAATTATAGAGAAGAATGAATGAAACGGGGAATAAACAGAACCACGAATTGTATGGTTATAAAGAAAAAAAATAGCCACGAATTGTATGAATGGTTTCTGGCCGCCAAGGATCGTTTTCATCTCTTGCTTCTATCACCCTAATACACTATTGAGTATTGACAATATTTACATTGACGTTACGTGCACTGTACCTAAGCAAATCATCATTTTATTTTTATCTTCTCTTCTTCCATGATTAAGATTTAAGAAGACTTTGGGTAGTTTGTTTAAGTTTTTGAAAAAGTAATTTTACTTTTAAAAAAATTTAGAGATTCTCTTTTAAAGATTTAGAATAAATTTATAGTTATTTTCTGTTTGTTTACTATAATTTTTTTTATTTATTTTTAAAATAGGAAGTTTCTATACTTAAATTTTTTAGATTCAAAATTATAAAATGAATTTTTTAAGAAAAAAATAGATTTTTTCTTAAAAAAATCTATAACAAGCGCACCCCACCCCATTGTCCGAAGTCTTAATTGCGGTGTGTGTGAGTTTGGCTTAACCCAACGATGATTCAAAATATTAAATAATAAGTCCTAATATTTTTTTAATTTATTATTGTTGGCCCAAGTGGTTAGATTTAAGTTTAAGAAACGTAAAATAAAATGAATAATTTTTTTCTTGTCTCAAACACAAACATAAACGCGTGTAGCTTCTCGTTCTCCCTCCCACCGCTAGGAAGGAAGTTTTTTTAAGTAGTTAAATGATATTTTTGTTGGTATCAATTATAATATGACTATTTTTTATGTTATTATATTATTTAGACTTTAAAAGAGTATTATTCTTTTTGAATTTTTTATTAAGGGATCCACCTTTAATATTTAAGATTGGGTCTCTAAATTGTTGGGACCGACCTTGCATAAACTAGACCATAAAATCCTGTAAACCGGTCTGGTTTATCTTCACCTCTACAAATCACCATGCTAAAGATTGATATATGAAGAAAGGGGAAATTTTCTCTTTAGGCCTCCTTGGTTGCTATCAGGCCCCCCAAAAATCTCAAAATACACCTCATATTGAGTCTAGTGTATTTCGGATTATACAATTTGAAATGCATATATAGGCTTATTTCAGAAGTTACATTCCGAAATAAAGTAATTTCGAACATAACTTCCGAAACATAAAAAAATAAAAAATAAAAATCCCATTTTGGAACGTATATTCCGAAGTCATTTTTTTATGCATTTTGTTCAACAACTATGTCTTTCTATGTATAAGTATGTTTCAAAACATACTTTCCAAAAATATTTAGTTTCGGATTATACGTTCTAAAACCTTTGTTAAGGGCATTTTTGTTAAAACGGGAGACTTGGGTAGCAATAGAGGGGGCCTAAAGAGCAATTTTCAAGAAAGGAAAGATGAAAGGCCTAACAATTATTTAGATTTAGAGGCCCATTTTAATATGTTATTGATTGAAAAGTCTTACTCCCGAACACACACACCCCCCCTCCCCCCATCCCCATCCTACCCCAACTCTTGTCTCTAGTACCTCAAAAACCTTGTGAAATTTCAGAAGCAAACATGAATTAAGTATTTTAATAAAAAATATTTTTTACAAAGCAAATGTAAGTAAAATAATTTACGCTAAGATTGACATTAATATTATTTTTGTCGTAAAAAATTAGGTCTCTTACTATATTGAAAAAGAGAAATTATTGCTATTGATTAAAGTGATACAATTACAGATAGTTACTTTTCTACTATCTTTGTGGAAATTTAAACTTCTATATTGAAAGTAAAGAACCTCATTCAATAATAATCTCGGCTCATCGGAACTATGATAAATATTCTATCATTATTAAAAAAATTAAGAAATACAATTAAATAGGACTGTTTCTGAGATTTTGAGTACCATGAACAAAATATGAATTTGATGCCATTGTTTTGGTAGAGGCAGTGGTATATCAAAATATGGAACAGTAGAGATAGTGTAAAACTTCAATTGATTTTTATCCGATTAGAATGTTAATAGTCCAAATGTCCAATTAGTTTTCACTAATTTTAGGTTTTCTATCTTTACAGTCTATCACATTTATGTTGGGATTTTTTTTGACAAATTTATGTAGGAAATGTTTCCTTTTTTTTGTACAAAGAGAGAATGATTTTAATATATTATTTATTTTAATTATTATATATGCATATGTAATATGTTTATCAATGTAAGCTTACTTTTTTTTATTATATACTCCCTTTGTTTCTTTTTATTTGTGTTTTACTGTCAGATTTAGCGTTTCTATTTAATTGTCCTTTTTGTTTTTTACGGGTATGATTTGTCAATTATACCCTTTGTCAATTGCTCTTATCTTTTTCAATAAAACCAATTAATGCTATATATTTGGAAAACTAATTTTTTTTTAATTTTTTGTTTGGTACATAACATTTTAATATTTTTTTTGTATATAATGTATTAAATTTATTGGAAAGAGAAAATGTGTGCAAAAAAATATGAATTTATTGGTGGATTAAAACAGGGGTATAATAAGAAGATAAAATGCAAAAATACACTTCTTTAATTTGGTGTTACTATTCTAAAAAGACAAATAAAAAGAAACGGAGGGAGTATATAGTAAAGAAAAAAATTGGTGTCCATAAAAAACTGGTGTCATGTGCCACTGTTTAGGGGTGTAATTGGACCGGTTTGGATCGGTTTTGGGTGAATCCAATATCCGAACCAATGAACTCTCAATTGTTTCGGTTTTTTGTGTTTTTCAAAAATGAATCCGAACCAAACTAATCGGTTTGGTTCAGATACTTTAATCGGTTTTTTCCCGATGTATTTCATTCTATTATTTTTTTCTCGATATCACTTGTTCCTCTAATTAGATAGGTGAATGCAACATTATTAACACTTGCATTATCAATGGTTACACAACAAACTTTTTTAATCCCTCATTCTTTCAAGCATGACTCTAAATTCTTACCAATTGTTTTCGCTTGTGATCCGAAATCAGATTTAAACGCTATATTTTTTATTCAACATCCACCCCCTCATCAATGTAATGACAAGTTACAACGATGTAATTCATATTTTGTACTGATGTCCAACAATCGATGGAGAGAGGAATTATTTGTTTATTTGCAGACGAATGCTCTTTAACTTCTCTTTCTCGTCATTATTCTTATGTGGTATAATACTCCAACCACTACTCAAACAACACGTTGTTTGAGGCTGTGAAATGAGGAAGTCTGTCTGAGAGTGTGTTTCTAAATTAAGGTTTGTTGTGTGACTATAATTTTTTTGAAAGTAGTTCAAGTTGGGCCAATTTTAATTTTTTAATGTGCACTCGCGTATTAAAAAAATATTAACTTAACAATATATATATTTATTGGTTTGGTTCGGTTTTCATCGGTTCTTGAAAATTGAATCCGAGAACCGAACCAAACCACATTGGTTTTCAATTGGTTTGGTTCGGTTTTTCATCCGAACCATAAAAATCGGTTTTTTTTTTCGGTTTGGATTAGTTTGGATCGTCGGTTCAATTGAATTTTTCTGATCCGCTTACATCCCTACCACTGTTCATTCCAAACACCTTTCGAAATCCCTCTATAAATGACATCATTTTTAATGAAAATTGTAATAATTAGACTAAATTCTACAATATAAAATTTTAACAATTAAATTAAATTTAAACACTTTTAAACTAACATGTAAAAGCTTTAAACTTTGTTAAAAAAAATCTTTTGAACTAGTTGGTTGTGCAGGTTCACAAAATCAAAACACCTATCTTTACTCAATTAGAGGTTTTCAAACTGGCGTTTGAAAGACCACCCTCCCACATTCCTCGGTTACTTCGTGAAATGTGTAAGAATAAAGGGGATGTGGATGTCTTGGTTCTTAATGTGAATCATAGGATTTGGTGGCTTGGTGCGTAATCATAATGAAATATTTCAATTTAATTTCTATGGTAATGCAGATTTATTCAATATTCTCCATGCAAAAATATAAGCGCTTTTGGTAGACATTATACTTTGTTGACAAGTTGGATTTAGGAAAATAATGTGTTTTTCATATTCATTACATGTTCAAGTGGTCACATGAGGACATCTCAATTTCATCACTATGTTTTTTTTTTAATCAAATTTTCATCACTATGTTAATGAGTTAGATAATATTACAGATTTTCTGTAGATAGATTGGATCATACATATCTCTCCAACACTCAGTTTGTGAATAATGGTTGTGCAGATTAGCTAGCAAAAATAGACCCGATTAACTCAAATTCTTTATTTGTGCTTCAAGAACCTCCTTCTAATTTGTTATCTTGTTATCCGAATTAAACCACTTCGAGTTTGAAATGTTGGTTCGAGTAGAATAAGTGTTGATAAAATATGAGTTGAGTTAATTTGAATTATCTAGGGATGTCAATATGCATCCGTAAGTGAGGATCCCCGCATGGATTGTCCCGTTCGTAGTTCTGGAAATGGGGATTTTTTTTTCCGTGAGGACGGGGATGGAGGGAAAAACTCCTCCGCGGACACTTCGAGGCAGGGATCGGGGAAGAAGCATCCGTCCCCGTGGATTTCCCGAATCCACCATTATACTTTATTTTATTTTTTATAATCTCCATTATGCTTAACTATATATTAAATGCAATGCTGATTGTTTTAGTCCTTTCATGTAATTTGAATAAAAAATATAATGGAATTTTAGTAAGTGAGTAGTAATGCCCATTATTTGTGTAAAAAAAAGAAGTAATGCCCATTATTTTTGTTGGTGCACAAAGGTGATAAATGAATAGAAAAGAGAATATTATTGAATGCTCTGCAATGACGGCTACAAAAGGAGAATAAAGATATTTTTTAATGACATCAACTACTAGTCTATTTATACACAAAAAACTAGGTCATAAAGACAACACAACAAAATACTAAAATACCCTCAAAATATAAATTACTTCTAACACCATCCCTTAATTTATATTTACACAAAACAGACAACACCAATTACATCCCTCAAACGAAGAAATTGATCAGTCTTGATAGCTTTTGTCAACACATCTGCCAGCTGCTTCTGGGTGCTACAGTGCACAACTTCAAGCACTCCATTCTGAACCTGATTCCTCAGAAAGTGATACTTGGTCTCAATATGCTTGCTTCTCCCATGCAGCACTGGGTTCTTGGCAAGATTGATTGCACACTTGTTATCAATCATCAGCTTCAGAGGCTTGTTTACCTCAATCTTCAGATCCTGTAGTAAGTTCAGAATCCACACAGCTTGGCATGCAGTCAGAGCGCCTGCAATATATTCAGCTTCACAGGTTGATAGAGCAACAACAGGTTGCTTCTTGGAACACCAAGAAATAGGACCTCCCAGAAATTTAAACAAGTACCCAGAGGTACTTCTTCTATCAACTCTGTCTCCACACCAATCAGAATCTGAATAACCCAGAAGTTCTGATTCAGTCTTTCTTTCAGAGGGGAATAGCACTCCATGCTTCAGAGTCCCCTTGATATACCTCAGATTCCTGACAACAGCTTGGTAATGGGACCATTTTGGTTTACTCATAAATCTGCTAACCATTCCAACTGCATAGCAAATATCAAGTCTGGTATTACACAAATACCTCAGAGAACCAACCAACTGTTTGAAGGTTGTAGCATCCACATCCTCTCCATCAGAATCAGAGTCCAGCTTCTGATTCGTATCAGAAGGTGTGATAGCAACTTTGCAATTCTTCAACTTAAATCTCTTCAGAGGCTCAAGTTCATACTTCATCTGATGTAAAATGATTCCTTTCTCAGAATACAGAAATTCCATCCCTAGAAAGTAACTCATTTTTCCAAGATCTGTCATCTCAAACTCATTCATCAGAACCTTCTTGAACTTAGCTATCTCTTGTTCAGAACTTCCTGTCAGCAATATGTCATCAACATACAAACATACCAGAATCATATTGCCTTCTGAAGTGTGCTGAACATAAACACCATATTCCAACTCACATTTCTGAAACCCATGCTTTTTGAAAAATGAATCAATCTTCATATTCCAGGCTCGGGGTGCTTGTTTCAATCCATACAAGGCTTTATGTAATCTATACACCATCCCTTCCTGATTCTTTTTCTCAAAACCAGGAGGTTGTGACACATATACCTCTTCTTGTAATGGACCGTTCAGAAATGCAGATTTCACATCTAAATGCATCAGAGGCCAATTCCTGTTAGCAGCTATTGCGATTACCAGTCTAATTGTTTCATGTCTTGCTACAGGTGCAAACACTTCAGAATAATCTAGCCCAGGTTTCTGCAGAAATCCTCTTGCTACTAACCTCGCTTTGTGTTTGCCAATTGATCCATCTGGCTTTAGCTTCTGCTTGAAAACCCATCTGACACTGATGGCTTTCTTGCCTTTTGGAAGTTTTGACAGCTTCCAAGTCTTGTTTCTCTTTATAGCATAAAGTTCTTCTTTCATGGCCTGCAACCAGACTTGCTGCTTAAGAGCCTCTTCTGTACTCACGGGTTCAGAGTCTACTAACATTGCACACTGAATAACTTCTCCCTCAGAGTCTACTTCAGTGTCTTGCAGCATATCAAACTCTGCAAATCTTCTTGGGATGCTTCTGATTCTCTGTGGTCTCTGATCTTGTTCCACAGGATTTCCTTCAGAAGTTGGGATTCCAGAAGTGCTATCTTCAGAAGTTCTTTCTTCAGAAGTTTCACCTTCAGAAGTGTGTTCAGAAGCTCTTTCAGGGCATTGACCTTCAGAGTCACCTTCAGGACCACCTTCAGAATCTCCTTCAGAGTCAGAGTCTCTTTCAGAGTCTGAATCTCCTTCAAGAATTCTCACATCAGAATTGGATTCGGTTTTGCTCCAATCCCAAGTTTCTAATTCCTTCACAATGACATCTCTGCTGAATTCAATTCTATTAGTCTCTGGACAATACAGTTTGTACGCACCTGTACTGTGGTACCCCACCAATAACATTACTTTGCTTCTATCATCAAGTTTCTGTCTTCTGGCGTCTGGGACATGTTTGTAACAGACAGAACCAAACACCTTCAGATGACTAACACTTTGCTTATCTCCAGTTCACTTCTGAATAGGAACTATTTTCTTCAGCTTCTTCGTTGGACATCTGTTGAGCACATAACATGCAGTTGCAACAGCTTCACCCCATAAATTATGAGGAAGCTTCTTCTCTTTCAGCATGCTTCTCACCATATCAAGCAAAATGCGATTTCTTCTTTCAGCAAGACCATTGTGTTGAGGAGTATAAGGAACAGTAACCTCATGCTCAATTCCATTCTCCTCACAAAGTTTTGAACTCATTGGAGTTATACTCACCACCACCATATGTTCTAAGAATCTTCAGAGTCTGGCCACTCTGATTTTGAACCTTCACTCTGAATTTCTTGAATTCAGCAAACACCTCATGTTTGAACTTTATCAGGGATACCCATGTCATTCTAGTGAATTCATCTACAAATGACACAAAGTATTTATTCCCTCCAATTGATGCTACTGGAAATGGACCACACACATCAGAATGCACTACTCCCAAGGCATGTTTTGCTCTTGGAGCTACTTCTGATGTAAATGACAGTCTTGGTTGCTTCCCTTCCATGCACACCTTGAATGACTTCTCAGGTTTCTTGATTGTAGGAATTCCATTCATTGATTTCAGATGCTCCAGGCTTCTGAAATTCAGATGACCAAATCTTCTGTGCCACAGCTCACTATCCTTCTCAACACTTGTTGCACTAAGGCATTCAGAGTCTGCAGTTCTGACATTCACCTTGAATGTCCTGTTCCTTCCCTGTTCTGACTCCATAATCAGCTTCTGATTACGATCATACAGCTTCAGAAGATTGTCCTTCATGGTAACTGAAAAACCTTTTCTCAATCAGTTGCCCCACACTCATCAGATTGCTTTTCATGCCAGGTACATACCACACATTCTGAATCAATGCTGCTTTTCCATTGTTCAGAATAACTCTGACATTTCCCATACCTTCAGCATTGAGGTATTTATCATCAGCACATCTGATCTTTGTACTTTTCCCAGAGTCAAAGTCAACCAACCACTTCTTGTTTCCAGTAAGATGGTTTGAACACCCTGTGTCCATATACCACCACTCTGATGAATTCATATCATCAGTTTCAGAAGCCATTAGTAACACAGATTCACCATCAGAGTCATCAGAACTTCTGGCTATATTTGCTTCTTCTGACTTTCTTTCTTTGTTTGACCGGCAATCAGCAGCAAAATGACCAAACTTCTGACAACAGTAACACTGGATCTTCTTCTTGTCAAATCTCTCCTTTCCCTTCTGATACTTCTGCTTATCAGAGGTTGAAGTTTCTGGCTTCTGAACTCCATCAGATCTTTTCTTGGCTTCTGACCAAGACTGCTTCTGATGCTTCTTTCCAGAGGTTGCTTTCAGAGCCTGCTGCTCTACTTCTCTTTCAGAGTTTCTCTCAGTCAGACGCAACTCTTGTGCTTCTAGACTGCTTTGTAGCTCTTCAATTCTCATGGAACTCAGATCCTTGGAATGTTCTATAGCTACCACAATGTAATCAAACTGAGGGGTAAGGGATCTCAATACCTTCTCAATGATTACTTGTTCTGAAAGTGTTTCTCCACAAGCTTTCATCTCATTAGTGATTAGAATCATTCTGGAGATGTACTCAGGGACCTTCTCGTTGTTCTTCATGTTGAGATTCTCATACTGCTTTCGTAAGGACTGAAGCTTCACCTTCTTCACTGATGCATCGCCACCATAGCATCTGACCAGTGTGTCCCACGCAGCCTTCGCCGTTGCTGAATCAGCAATTTTCTTAAACACGTTTTCATCCACACACTGATGGATGTAGAACAGCGCCCTCTGATCTTTCTTCTTCGTATCCTTCTGTGCGAGCTTTTGTGCATCTGTTGCATCTGCTGCTACTGGAACGTAGCCTTCAATGACAAGTTCAAGCACATCTTGAGCACCGAACAGAACAAGCATTTGTTTCATCCAACGATTCCAGATTTTGCCATCAAACACTGGAAGCTTGGTACTCATACCACCGTTTCCGTTCATCTTCAACCTTTGTACGTTCACTTAAATCTCACTAAACACTCGTGTTTCCCAATCCCGCAGAATCAGAAAATGTGATTGTGTTACAACTTCGTTCAAGATTCAACTCGAATTCAAGAAACGAAATCAATCACACAACGCCTCACGTTTCACTCGTGTTTCCCGTGGATTCGAACCGGAGCTCTAGATACCAATTGTTGGTGCACAAAGGTGATAAATGAATAGAAAAGAGAATATTATTGAATGCTCTGCAATGACGGCTACAAAAGGAGAATAAAGATGTTTTTTAATGACATCAACTACTAGTCTATTTATACACAAAAAACTAGGTCATAAAGACAACACAACAAAATACCCTCAAAATATAAATTACTTCTAACAATTTTCTCTTCCGATTGTTAAGAATATTATTTTTTTTGAGATATGATTGTAAGGAATTTTGATCGGTAAATTACTTTTGCTAAGTCCCAACTCCCAACCCTAAATAAAGTTATATTATTATCATAATTTTGACCGAAAAGTATAAAAATTTTGTTAATATTTGATATATGTGGATCTCCGTGGATACCATAAAGATTTGTGGGAATGAGGATGAGGACAAATAATCCCCCGTGGCGGGGATCGGAGACGGGAAGGGGAAGCTTCCTCCGCACATTCACCGTCCTGTTGACATCCCTAGAATCATCTTATCAAATCTCAATGTTTGAACACCCCTATAAGCGGCGAGGCTGCGAGTGCAACTCTAGAGTTGTCAAAATGGACAAGTCCGAATGAACCGAATTGTTTTGGGCCTTAAAATTTCAGCCCGCCCGTTTCGACAGCACTACCAACTCTCTCATCTCGTGGGCCCCACCCAGATATTATTAAAGTTATCAAACCTGGGACAAGGGGGAAAAAAGAAGATGCACCGTTGGATTGGATTGTCAAGTGCATTCATTCCCATAATATAGAGTGTAACAGAGAAAGCATGGATGAATGGATAAAAGAAGGAAAAGAAAAGGTAATGGGGAAAGGGTAATGGTAATGTTGCTACCACTCACTAAGGATGGGGTATTATCGGCTCTCTTCATTTGGGGCACTCACCCAAAAGATGAGGTCAATCAACTTCTAAATCTCATCATCATCATCATCATCATCATCATCATCTCACTCACACCCACCAACTCTCTTTATTTATTTTTTTATATATGTAAATAAAAATAAATAAAGAAATTAATAAATACATATTATTATTGTATTTATATTTATTTATGTCCAAAACCAACGAGCCTCTCTCTCTTCTATTGTGTATTTCATTTTCATTTCAAAAACAAATTATACACATATCATAACAGAGGCTTCTCTTCTCCATTGTTGGTGCAGATGCTCATTTGATTTCGCAACACAACCAACTCACCAATCCAATCTCTGTTAGTTCTCTCTGCTCTCATTTTATTTATTATATGCTTTCGCTGTTTATAATATAATTATAATTATTATATTTTCATCTTACACTATGTATAGTGTATAATCTTGATCTCTATAGTTAGTTCTTAAGTTCTTCATGATCTACAAAATTAGATCTAAACATATCATTAACTTTTCTTTTGATTCCCTCTCTCTCATTCTGGCTGCGTCACGTCTTGTTTCTGGTTGGTGTTCACCAACTTCGTATCGTATCATTGTTACATTCATTTTTATTCTATCATACATGATTTATTCTTCTAATAATTTCTTTTTCGCGTTACATTCAATTTTTCGATACGCAAAATGTTATGGATTCACTCCTGTTTTAGGAATTTAGTCGGTGATTGATTTACAATTTAGCCTAATTTTGTCTCTGTCACCAATGTTATCATTTATCTATCTTGTTTCAATTTTTACATCCAAATTTTGGTCCATTTTGTGTTGTTGGGATTTTAACGTTAATGTCTTGTGTCATAAATAATTATACTTACTAATATGATTGATTTTGTTATTCTGTAATCCTTTACTACTGCAGTGTGTGAGATATTTTGCTTAAGAAAATGAGAGGGGGCTTGTGGCAACTTGGTCAATCAATCACTCGCCGTCTAGCCAAAGGAGATAAGAAGGCTGTTGCTCGCCGATGTTTTGCCACAGAATCTGAGCTGAAAAAGACTGTTCTTCATGACTTTCATGTTGCTCATGGAGGTAAGATGGTTCCATTTGCTGGTTGGAGCATGCCTATCCAATACAAGGATTCGATCATGGACTCAACCTTAAACTGTAGACAGAATGGTAGTCTTTTCGATGTTTCTCATATGTGTGGATTAAGTCTCAAGGGTAAAGATGCTGTTGCATTCCTTGAGAAGCTCGTTATTGCTGATGTTGCTGCTCTTGCTCCTGGAACCGGGACATTGACTGTTTTCACAAATGAAAAGGGAGGGGCTATTGATGATTCTGTTATTACTAAGGTGACAGATGATCACATTTACTTGGTTGTGAATGCTGGATGTAGAGATAAAGATTTGGCTCATATTGAGGAGCATATGAAGGCTTTCAAGGCTAAAGGTGGTGATGTGTCATGGCACATTCACGACGAGAGATCTCTAATTGCTCTTCAGGTCATTTATAACTCTTTTGTACATTAGCATCATGCAAGCAAAGCACACTTTTAACTTGCTGCTTCTGACCTTTCTCTTGATCTTAGTTGTTAAGATCTAGAGCGTAGTTAAAATAAGCTTTCAAATGTTTCAATATTTTTTCTTGTAAGCTTTCCTCCAATCTGTTTCACTCAAGATGGCTGTAATGTGCTCTAGAGTCTAGATACTAAAACAATGATCATTAGGAGTTGATCCGGTACACTACTCTCTAGTGTGCCCTGTGTATATTTTGGTGTAGTAAGTGTTGTCAAATAGTGGCTATAGCGTAGTGAAATGTAAACAAATTGCTATTGTTCTGTGATAAACTATTTAGTAGCACTGTTGCATAGCGGATCTTGAACATACTTCAGTGACTTTTAAAATTAATGACCTGTACCTCACTATAAATAACATCAATAATTTTTTTGTCTTGTCTCTGGATGCAGGGTCCTCTTGCTGCTCCTGTTCTTCAACATCTGACAAAAGATGATTTGAGCAAGCTATACTTTGGGGAGTTCCGTGTGTTGGACATCAATGGCTCGGAGTGCTTTCTCACCCGTACAGGGTATGCTTCTCTTTTTTTGTGTGGTTTGACTATAATGTCTTTCCTTTCACTGTTATTTTCATTTATTGATTAAATAATTTTAATTTGAGGTGTTCGTGAATTGATCCAACCCAATGCAAATCACAAAATGTTACCTGACAAATCAAAAACAAAAAACCTGAAACTTTTTTATTGGATTGCCTTTTTTTGTTACATTTTTGAAGCCTGATCTGGTCCTAATCAAACTGAACTTATTAAACGTGCATATATAATTTGTTTTAACTTAGACTGTAATGATTTAAAACACAAAGTAACAACAACTGATTTTATAAATAGTTGTATAACTTGTACCCACATTTGAAATCATAACAGCCTGATATATTGTGCATTTCATCTCTTATTTATCATATATCTTATAAAAAAATGAAGTAAAACAAATGTTGATCCAATCCAAATCACTTTAGATTAGATTGTATAAAATTGGATATGTATTTGGATTTAAGCTATAGATTGGATGGTAAACTAAGGTAACTGATTGATGCAATTTCTTTTTCATTTCAAAGAAAGTCTCGATCCAATTTCTTTTTACTTTGTATGTTTGTGTTATCAACTCATCACAGGGAAACATCATGTCTTATCCCAATTGGTTGTAGTGTGGTATAATGCATACTAATAACACACTCTTTAACGAGATTTTCAGGTACACTGGTGAAGATGGATTTGAGATCTCAGTTCCTTCAGAGCACGGAGTAGAACTTACCAAGGCACTACTGGAAAAATCTGAAGGGAAAATAAGATTGACAGGACTTGGTGCTAGAGATAGTCTACGCCTTGAAGCTGGATTGTGCTTATATGGAAATGACTTGGAACAGCACATTACACCTATTGAAGCAGGACTGACATGGGCTATAGGGAAGAGGAGGAGAGCAGAAGGTGGTTTTCTAGGAGCTGATGTTATCCTGAAACAGCTAGCAGATGGTCCTTCAATAAGGCGCGTCGGTTTCATTTCTTCCGGTCCACCTCCTAGAAGCCACAGTGAGATTCAAGATGAAGGTGGCAACAACATTGGTGAAGTCACTAGTGGTGGATTCAGTCCTTGTCTCAAGAAGAACATAGCTATGGGATATGTTAAATCTGGATTGCACAAGGCAGGTACTAAAGTAAAGATCATCATTCGAGGAAAAGCCAATGAAGGAGTTGTCACCAAAATGCCATTTGTACCCACAAGATACTATAAGCCTTCATAATCCCTTCGGCATTTCCTCTTTGTCGACTAATTTTCCCACAATCCGAGTGTTACATCACATAAATGTTAATGTCATTATTATGTTTCTCACATCAGGTACAAGGTTTCATCTTGATTAATAACTCAATTTCATTTTGAACATGTATTGCTTGAACTTGATGTTATCATGAAATTTTCCGATATTTTCCGGTGGGTACTGTGCTATAGTAAGTAGAAGAATATGTTTTACGTTCGCGAAACACAATTGCAATGTGGCACATGTGTTAGTTCATTTAAAAAGAAAATTATCAACTGCATGTTATGTAAGAAACTGCTTGTGTTGAAACAAGGTAATGTTAGCTGAACATTCGCATTATCTCCGGGGACACAATGCTCTAAAGTTTAATACTTGACTATTATTAAGATCACAAAACTCCCCAACCATGATTCAAAGTATTCTATGACAATCCCACCGTTGGGAATTTATGGCCTTTAGACTGCATTAATTTTCAGCAGTTTCTTACATAGTAATATTTTTTCAAAGTCCAAATCTACACCCAGCTTAATTAGATCAATGAGACTAATACATGATAGCTAGTTGTTATAAGCTCTGATTTCCGAGTTAAAATCCTCTTTATTTTTCAAAAAATAAATAGATAACTTTATTTCTGAAAAAAAAAAATACAAATATAGATTGGTGGACCAGTTTCAAAATTGGAGATGATTTTGTTGTCAAGAGTAGTTTGGGACCAAATAGTAGCTTATAAGAGACTAAATCAAAACAATATAATAATGTTGAAAATTAGAATGTTATAATTCATGTGTGACTTGACTGGATTTAGAAAAACATGTTCTGTTTGTACATTTTGTTATGAGCCCTGCCCGTATCGAATGTGAGATGATCTGAATATAAATTTGTAGGTTTGAGTTAGACTAAATCTAAAATTTTAACAAATTTAATCTTCATTCTATTTTCATGTTTTTAAATTGTTATATAGCAATTTTCTTAAACTAAACAAACCAAATCTCATTTATTTTCACATTGCTATTCAACAATGGCTTATAGGCTAAGCTATATCTTAACAAGTCTATTCATTGAAAAAACTTGCCAGATAGATACTGTCAGCTATATGAGTTTTATAGTTTCTTTAACTAAAATTTCATTTAGTGTGTTTGAATAATTAATCAAAGAATAGAAATCTATAGTTCTTCCTTTGAAAAAACTAAATCAAATGCTTGAACAGAATTCTCATTAATAATGTTTAACTTAGACATTTTATTATTCTTAGTTTTTTCCCTCTGACTTTGCAGCTTGAAATTTTGTAGTTATGTGTGTAAGTTTTTTTTTTTTTAGTGCACTTTGTTTTAAGACAAAAAATTATAATTGTTGAATCTGCTTGGTCAAATCTGATTCATATAACCATATATCATTCAATAAGTGATTCGACAATGATCGACTCAATACTTAATTTTCATATAAATTAAAGAATGAAAAAACACGGTTTTGAATAGTTGAATTGCATACTAATTAATCTCTCACACAAAGAGTCCTTTCACAATCACGACCACAAAATTATTCATTCATCCATTAGTTTTCAGTTAATCACATATTGAGGAGGCTGCGCTGCCACATATATATACTATATATTAAAGAGGCTTCTTTCTTGCATTCATCTTGTTCTTGTTAGCACAAAATTGTGCCAAGATTTAATATTTTTGGACAAATAGCTAGTAAACCGGATTTGTATTCTCTTCAATTTTTTCTCTCATGGTAAATCACAGAGAGCAAAACAACACTTGGGAAGAGAGGAGAAGTGAACGAAGGACTAAAATTACTACAACATAATTAACATGACATTTTTTTTGGTAGTGAATCCAAATCCTAGTAAACCATGTTAGAATTTAGTGATCGCTCGTCTAACCCTCTAATATGCGGTATTTTACGAAAAACAAACTTCCTATAATGTATTTTAGTAGAACTGACCATATAAGGGGAAAATTAGCAAAACACTTTCCAATATACTCTTTTATTGGCTATAGTTTATGTGCCGCTCTATATAAATTTGACGAGATTGGTATGAATTTTTAAAAATAAACAAGAGTGTGTTAAAAATTGTTAAAGAGTGTTTGTTGATAATATTCTTAATAACAAGAGTATATTTTTCATTTTTAATCGCTACACATTTTTCTTCAAACTTTCATACACTGCTTATTTTTTATTATCAATTTTTAACTGTTGACATTATAATTTTTTTTTTCAAAATTTAGAATTATAGATTAATTAATAGAGATTGCATTTTAGTCTTCTAATGTATCTTGAGACGTCAAATATATGAATTTTAAACAAAATTTACAAGAGTTATAAAGAAATAAATTCTTAAATATCGTAAGAACCAAATATTAGGCAAAGGAAATATACACTAATCAATCTAAAACCAACCTTTCCTTTCTATATATCAAATAAATATTTGTACATCATTAATAATAAATATAAATATTTGTACATAAAGAATAAAATAACATGTTTTTCCTTATAATTAAAAAAATAATAATGAATTGAATGAATTAATGTTATGTGTAATCATCAAAACACCTTGCTAACTAATCCAGCTACATCAGTTTCCTTGTGTCATACGTAATCAGAACATTTTGTTAGCAAATTCATCAACATCAATTCCTTCCATCCGACAAGCATTTGATTTTGAAGCAAGTTCTCTCATCTCAGATACACTTCTTCCCAACATCAATGCCATTTTCATTTCAAATATCTCACCATTTTCTCTCATCTCAAAATCTTTCTCTTCCAATGTACCTTCAACAGTTTCTTCTAACAGCTTGAAAAATCCACCACAGTTTCTATACATTTCAAACACCATACCAACTTGTCCACCATGTTCAAAAGCATTAACTATAGCACCTAATGAACCTGCCATAAGAGCAACTATAGCTGCAGAAGAACCATTTCCTACAAATGCAGAACCTATAGCTGCAATACCAGTTAGTAATGGTCCTGCTATAGCCAATTTCTTGTTAACTTTCAATGCTATGTTTCCAAGTCTTTCATAATCTTCAATGTCTTTCTTTTTTACAACTTCAATAACTTCTCTTAATTCATTTTCTAATTCTTCACTCCATCCATTGGTACTATTTTTTCTCTTCATCTTTCTTTCTGTTGCATTTCCTTCTTTTCTTTTTTTAGGCCACCAAACAGAAGGTTCATATTTTGCAGGAAATTTTTCAAGCATAACACCTAATAAAGGAAGTGGATAAGCTTTATCAAGTGCCAAAACTTTCTCTATTAAATTTTTTACATCTTGTTCTGTTTGATTTCCAAGAGTAATTCTGTTTTCGATCTGAGACCGAAGCTGTTTGAATAATCTTGTAGCGCATCGTTGTTCCTCCGCGAGTTGCGAAGGCTGAATCTTGTTCATGATAAGAAGCATACTTGTTGCTGCAGAAAATAAAAGTGTGGATGATATTTTAAGAGCCAGAAGAGATGCTCCAATTGCACCGCTTGCGGCTGCGACACCTGTTAATGTTGTAGCAGTGAGTGTGATCATATTGATGTTGTTTAGTAACAAGTTATTCCAATTCTGGCGTTGTTCGCCGAGGTTTTTGTGCATTTCAATTCTGTCAGATACAGATTCTAAGATGGCATAAAGTTGCATGGTGATGGTGGAGTTGCTAGAGATTGTTGAATTGGACAAATCATGTTGTAAATTATGTGTATTAATGTTGTTGGTGACATTTTTTTGGTCATGTAATAATCCTTCAACATGTTTTCTAGTAGGAATTTTAGATACTGAGAAATTATTGGTTTTTGGGACATGGATTGCAGCATTTACTGATCTTCTTAAAGGTAAAGAAGAACAAAGTAATGTTGAGGTATGTATGGAGGCCAAAGCCATAAAAAATGAGAAGATATATTAATTTGAATGGTATGAAAATTTTTTGATTTTTAGTTTTTTTGTGTATATTGTGTTATGGAATTGAAATATATAGAGATAGGTGGCTGTATTTATAATAATAATGATAATGATATTTTGGAGTAACAAAAATGAAGGGGGAAAAGTCAGATGAAAATAAGGACATACAAGACTGACCAATAATAATTGACTTGGTCCTATTCAATATTTTCAACCAGGCTTAGGTCTCAACATATATGTGACATAGTAAAACTAAAACCAACTTCATTACTTGTTGCAAAATACAAATGAATCATCATCATACACAATAGCTACCACTATTATTTTCATTTTTATATATAATTAATTACTCCTATTACTAGCTAATATAATACTATTACTAGTGTACTAATTCCGTTTAGTTTTAACTTTAGCTTTTACTTTTTCAATATCCAATATAATATTTACAAATTATCATTTAATTTAAAATGGAAAAGACAAAACTGCTTAAACAACTTATTCTCGTGGTCGGTTTTATGGATGTGCTACATGGAAGAAAAATACTCTTCTGATCCCTTTAGTTGCTACCAGGCTCCCCAAAAACCTCAAAATACTCTCAATTATTTGGATTGTAGGATTCGAAAATACAAAAATCCTTCCAAAAACACAATTTCAGAAGCTACGTTCCAAAATTAAATAACTTTTTCAAAATATGTTAGGTTTTGGAACGCAACTTCCGAAATCGAGTGTTTTGGAACCTAGGTTCTGAAATGATTGAATATTTATTTTATTTCAGTCAATGGTTTTGGAACCTAGGTTCCAAGATGGTGTTTTTGGAACTTATGTTCTGAAATCAACTGGTTTTGGATCCTAAGTTCCGAAATATCTTGAGGGTAATTTCCTCAATTTGAAGGGCATGAGGAGCAACAGAGAGGGCCTAAAGAGCAATTTTCTATATCGAATACTATATAGTGCCATATAAAAACGAGGCCTAAAAAGAAATTATATGATGGTAGTAATGTAATAATAATATTAGTAAATGGAGGTAAAAAATATAAAATTGTTAGAAATATATACTTTTAATTTAACGGTGGATTTTGCAAAATTTGTATTAGTTAAAGAGTTATTGAACGGGAAATTTTTTTCTTCTCTCCTCTTTCTTCTTCTCTTCCAACCCTAGCCGTCGCTACTTTTTTTCTTCTTTGTTCACTGAAGAGGGATGATTTTAGGTCAGTTTTGGCCTAAAATCATCCCTCCAAATTGTTTTTCTTTCTCGTTATAATAAATAAGTGTGATTTTCACATATTTGTTTGTTTTGATTTCTCGTCTTTGTACGGTGTATTTGGTTGTCCCGTCTTTGTGCGGTGTTTTTTTGTTTCAAGTTGAAGGAGTAGATCCGATCAAGTGCAGATCCAATCAATAACGACTTTGGTGTCATCAACGCTACAGATCCGGAGATATGGATATTCCGGACATTTCAATTTAGTCATATTTGTAGGCATATGTAATTTGCCGTTTTATGCTATTAACATGGATGCTGTGAGTTTGTTCGCAGATTCATCCTTTTTGTTTTTAGCGATTATGAATTTGTATTACATGGATGTAGGGGTGATCGTATCCGAACCAATCCAAAAGTAAAACCGCAAATCGAACCAATCCAAACCGAAAACCGCAAAAACCGCATTTGGTTCGGATGTATTTGGATGACTTTTTTATTGAACCGCGAACCGCAAAAACCACAAACACCGCGGTTAACCGCATTAAGTTTTTATTATATTCCAATACCACAGAAACCACATTAAGTTTCTATTATCTTCCAATATACTTAGCCCAATAACAATGGACAAATATATCATTGAAACAAAGTTCACAACAAGTCTTGATAATTTCATTATTCAATTATTTACTATCTTATGAGTAGGCATGACAATAAAACTCAGACACGTGGGTACCGTCCAAATCGTACCCGCTTTGACAGGGAAAACCCGAGTTGATTGAGTGTGGGTTTGGGTTTGAGTGTTCTCCGATTTTAATGAATATTTTTGTTGTTCCAAAAAAACAAAGAGCATGCATTTAAACCGCAGCCACTCTTTATATTTAGTTTAATTTAATTTAATTTAATTTCAGTATATTTTAATTCTGGTGTAAACCGCAATTACCGAACCGATCCTAACCGCATTGGTTTGGTTTGGTTTGGATGACTTTTTAAAAATCAACCGAACCAAATCGAACCGCATACAATTTAATCTCGCGGTTAGGATGACTTTTAGGCTCAAAACCGAACCTAACCGCACCGCGAGCACCCCTACATGGATGTACTCTTTTTATTTGAATGAATGAATATTGAACAGTGTAACATTATCCAAATGTTATACCGGTGTAATTTGATCCCTCCTCATATAGGGGAGAGATCAAATTACACCAAGGAAATGACAAATGTTAGTAATAATTAATATTGTTAGTTTTGCTAAAAGTGAGAATAAAACTCGTAACTACTTATCACTCCACTCTCTAATTCATTCACATACTCACTAAATCATCCTTATATCCATTGAAGGATGACTCTTGTTTAAAAGATAGAAGGTTGATAATGATATTTGTTTAGCGGTATTTTAATATTATTGATTAGAGTATGAATCTTTTAAAAAAGAGAAGAATATGAATCTTTTTTATATTTTACGTAAAGGATATTTTAAATTCATGTAGAATTTTGAGTTTAAATTGCGGTCACCATATTCTCTTTTTTTTTCTATGTATATATTTTTTTTATTTGAGTATATATGTTTAACAACTAAACAAAAACGGGACATTGCATTATATATATGTAGGGGGCCGGAGTTCGAACTCCGGTCATCCCACTTATCCACCTTAAAAGTAAAATTTCTAGTCATTAGACTACTTGACAAAAAAAAAATTAAACAAAAATGGAGTAACAAAATAAAATAAAAATTATGTAAAAAAAATATAATTTATATAAATTGAGCTATTATAACTTGCACGTCACGTGAAAAGCATAAAAATATAGTAATACTACTCAAGTCTAAGTAATTAATGACATGGACTTTGCTTTCTCAATGACATGACTTTGTTGCATAAAAAATAATTTTACTGTAAGACTGTAATGAAAGTCATGCACTGCTCACTTTATTTTAAACATACACTACCCGTTGATAATTTAAAATATTCATTCAACGATTATAAATATAAATTATACAAATAAATTTATATGTAATATCTATAGTTAAATTTTAACAAATTTTTATTTTATATGTATGTGTTTTATTTTCATTGATCTTAATTCTTAACTTATAATTAAAAGAATAATAAAAAAAACACTTTTTTTATATAAAATATTAAATGCATTTGCCCCATGGACAATTATAAAATAGTTTAAACTTTGGTATTTTAAAAAAAAAACTTTTATTTTATTTTCATTTTAGTTTTGTTAATAAGTACCCTTAAAATATATTTGTTCGGTCTTGCCAAAGACCGCGTCAATATGGTGGTGGTGGGTATTTACCATAATCCATAGCAATTGGACAGTTTCAATTTGAAATTAATTGGATAAACAATTATTTTAATCTTTGCATTGTATAAGACTTATAGTTAATTATAAAATAATTGTAAGTGTTTTTTTAGTTAGTCATTATAATCTTTAAATATATATATTATTAGTCATTTTTATTTCTAAATATGTTTTTCGTCAATCTATTTAATTCATAAAATTAAAAATAAGAGACTATATAATAACACTGTCTCAAAAGAAAATTTATTTTGGAAAATATTGCTCGTTTGAGCTGCATATGAATTCTTACCGTTTGTCTTTTTTACAAAAAGTATTTTGTTGAATTGAAGGGTATAAATATTGTATATAAATTATTTTTAATCTTGAGTCTCAAGGAATGTAGAACTTTTTTTTTAATTATAAAAGTAATGTAGAAATTTTTGATGCATTTATATCTCAAGTTATTATTCTTTAATTTGCATTTATTTTATTAGTAAAATCACCCTTTTTTCATCTCATTTATCAGTACATTTATTGTTTGAATTAGATAAATGCAACAAATAAACCAAGTCGCTCGGGACTGCTGCCAGCACTAAGTACTTCCACTCGATCCTCGCCAGCCGGCGGCGGGGAAATGCTATTTCATTGATTCAGGTGGATGGGGCTCCCGTGGAGGGTGTGCATCCTATCAGACAGGCTGTATTTTCTCACTTTGAGTCTCATTTTAAGGCTAGACCAGTCGAGCGACCGGGGATGGATAGTCTTGTCTTCAAACAGCTAAACCTGGTGGAGAGTGGTACTTTGACTAGACCTTTTCTGGAAGCAGAGGTTAAGGCTGCAGTTTGGGATTGTGATAGTTTCAAGAGCCCAGGACCGGATGGGGTCAATTTCGGCTTCTTTAAGGATTTTTGGGGGGAGCTTAGGGGCGATGTTATGCGGTTTATCTCCGAGTTTCATCGTAATGGTAAGCTGACGAAGGGCATTAATTCCACCTTTATTGCGCTTATCCCGAAGGTGGATAGCCCTCAACGTTTGAATGACTTTCGACTTATTTCTTTGGTGGGAAGTCTTTATAAAATTTTGGCCAAGGTGCTGGCCAATAGGCTGCGAGGGGTTATAGGCAGTGTGATTTTGGAGTCGCAGATGGCTTTTGTGAAGGACCGACAAATCCTCGATGGTATTCTTATTGCAAATGAAGTGGTGGACAAGGCCCGTAGATACAAAAAAGAGCTCCTGCTCTTTAAGGTTGATTTTGAAAAAGCCTATGATTCAGTGGATTGGGGTTATTTGGATGCGGTTATGGGGAAAATGGCTTTTCCACCACTATGGCGGAAGTGGATGAGAGAATGTGTTTGTACGGCCACTGCTTCTGTCTTAGTCAATGGCAGCCCCACTGAGGAATTTTCCTTTCAAAGGGGCTTGAGGCAAGGGGACCCTTTGTCCCCCTTCTTGTTTCTTTTGGCTGCTGAGGGTCTGAATGTAATGATGTCAACCATGGTTGAGAGGAATGTGTTTACTGGGTACAGTGTTGGCGAGCAGGAGCCGATCACTGTGTCACACCTCCAGTTCGCTGATGATACGCTGCTGTTGGGGGTGAAGAGTTGGGCAAATGTACGGGCTCTCCGGGCTGCTCTTGTTTTGTTTGAATTATTGTCGGGCCTGAAAGTCAATTTCCATAAAAGCATGTTGGTTGGGGTTAACATAGATGATTCTTGGTTGCATGAGGCTGCGTCTGCTCTGCGGTGTAGAGTGGGAAAGGTGCCTTTCCTCTATTTGGGCCTTCCTATTGGTGGTGACTCGCGTCGTTTGGGTTTTTGGGAACCGGTGGTGTCTCGCATTAGGAATAGGTTATCCGGGTGGAAAAGTCGCTTCCTGTCTTTCGGTGGTCGTCTGGTTTTACTTAAGTCTGTCTTGACCTCTCTACCTGTCTACGCTCTCTCCTTCTTCAAAGCTCCGGCAGGTACTATCTCCACTATTGAATCTCTTTTGATTAATTTTTTCTGGGGGGGTGGTGAGGACTTTAGGAAAACATCTTGGGTTTCGTGGAAAAATATTTGTTTACGTAGGGAGTATGGAGGACTGGGGGTGAGGCAGTTGCGGGAGTTTAACTTGGCTCTGTTGGGCAAGTGGTGTTGGCGGATGCTGGTGGACCGAGGGGGGCTGTGGTATCGAGTGTTGGCAGCTCGCTATGGGGTGGAGCGAGGGCGCCTGAGAGATGGAGGGGGGCGGGGATCATCGTGGTGGAGGGAGATTGCGAGGATTCGGGATGGAGTAGGTGGGATTAGGGGAGGGTGGTTCGGGGAGGGAATTTCGAAAAAGGTGGGGGATGGGTCAGATACTTTTTTCTGGACTGATCCTTGGGTGAGAGGAGCTCCGCTATGTGAGAGGTTTGGGCGGCTGTTCGACTTGATTGTGAATAAGTCGAGCAGTGTAGCTGAGATGTTCGCTGCTGGGTGGGAGACGGGCGGGGAGGCGTGGGTGTGGATGCGACAATTGTGGGCGTGGGAGGAGGAGATGTTGGGGGAGTGTCAGTCTTTACTACTTCCTTTTACTGTGCAGGCGCATACACCTGATAGATGGCAATGGCGGCCTGATCCTGAGTTAGGTTACTCCGTTCGCGGTGCATATCAGATTCTGACTTCCCAAGATTCGTTTACATTGGGGGAGGCGGAAGATCTTGTGTGGCACAAACAGGTTCCTTTGAAGGTTTCCATTCTTGCGTGGCGACTCCTTCGCGACAGGTTGCCAACGAAATCAAACTTGGTAGCCCGAGGCATTATCTCTCTAGAGGGTCGCTTCTGTGTGTCTGGATGTGGAGGCATCGAATCGGCTCAGCACCTGTTTCTCTCCTGCAGCACTTTTGGCTCCTTATGGGCATTAGTTCGATCCTGGATTGGTTTCTCGACGGCCGAAGCTCACTCCATCCCAGATCACTTTGTACAGTTCACCAACTCAGCTGGAGGTCCCCGTGCTCGCCGGTCATTTTTGCAGATCATTTGGCTAGCTTGTGTTTGGGTCGTATGGACTGAAAGAAATCATCGCCTATTCAGAAGCGCGGCAAGCACCGTCACTCATATGTTGGACAAGGTCAAGATGTTCTCTTTTAGGTGGTTAAAGGCTACAAATATGACTCTTGCGTCCAATTATCATACCTGGTGGTCGAACCCATTGTTTTGTCTGGGCATCGGCTAATTCTGTATTTCGCTTTCTTTTTGTTTTGACACTCTTGTAACTTTGTTGTAGCTCTTCTTGGCACACCTTGTGCTAAGGAGACTACTGTGACTCTTTCGTTTATTTATATATATATATATATATATATATATATATATATATATATATATATATATTCCATTTTGGCTTGTTCAAAAAAATGCAACAAATATTACCGGTAATTATTTCTCCAGCTGAATATATTGAACAAAAGATGTAGTTGTCATCACTATAGCTTGCCCTCTTCTCTAATTAGATTTGCTATAACAATTTTTTTATAGTTGATATAGTTTATACTTATACCGAATATTAACTGTTTAAATTTGAAGTATTTAATAAAATTAAGTTAAAACTATCATATGCATAGCCTCTCAATATTTTAAAGTAATAAATAATTTAAAACAAATAAATATTTCAAATACAACATATGGGTGAGAGGTTTATCTCTAACTTTTTCATATAATAAATATTTGATCGAGAAGAGAGAACTCAACCTAATCCAAACCACTAGATTTTGTCCATTGGTAAAAGATTATGATAGTATATGTTAGAGGTTTTGGGTTCGATCCTCAACTTCATTAAAAAAAAAGAAAAAAAGAATTCAACGTAATCCCGAAAAAAAAAGAAGAAGATATAAATGCTAGAATCTATATTAAAGTTAATAACAAGTTTTGAACGTAATCCCGTTTTTATTTAAATAAAAAATTATTAGCATCACCTATAACAAATAAATTAATACATATTCAATCACTAACAAAAATTGAAAATTGAAAATTCGAATGAACTAAAAAATGGGAATGACAAAATATGAATTGATTTTGTAAAAGAATGGAAGAAAATTATGATGATGAACAATGGTGAGAACTATATAACTATATATAGATCTCAGACAATTAATCCTAATATGTAAAAAAGAAGAAGATATAAAAAGAATTCAACGTAATCCCGAAAAAAAAAGAAGAAGATATAAATGCTAGAACCTTTATTTTAAAACATATTTTTTTAACAAAAGATAATAACAAGTCCAAAAAAATTGCTCAGCTTTTAAAAGTTGTGCTTCCAAATCCTCAATTCTTTAAACTAATACATTAATGATAATAATATTGGTAAAAAATAGTAATTAGTCTTCAATAGTAATTAATATTTTAATATGCATGTAACCCAAAAAAACAAATTAATATGCAGTAATTATGACAACAAAGAAATTGGGGTACTATTATGCTTATAAATATAAGTCTCATCCCATTTTTCTATTTTCAAAATATTACATATACATTTTTCTATTCTTCAAAATATTACATGTACACTTCTATTCTTCTAAAAATGTTGTTTTCCATACGTCTTTACCTTTCTTTTTATTCTCGACTCTTCTTCCTATGACTAAATTTTATTGATTTGTTCTACCTTTTAATTTAGGTATATTTATTTCAAAGATAGAAATATGAAATGTCAATTTAATTTTGTTTTGCTTGGGAACCTTTATTTTAAAACATTTATACATGACTCATATATTACATGAGCCTTTTCTTTCTTCTTCCTTTTTTTTTCGCATTTTTACGGGATCGATGTTATTTTTTATTTTATACGTGGTTTACTTTTTCATTTATATTTTATTTGCAGATGTGTAAAAAGGTTGTGAAAGAAATGAATTAAGACAAAGATGGTTGCAATTGAACTTTACGAATCAACGATATTCTCTTCTTATTTCTTTTTCTCATATATATAGTTGGTGGTTTCTTGAAGAGCTTTGAAGCATTTGTATGTATTGTTGCCGACTATGTTATAGTTTTTCAATAAGTATAGTTGATTCTCTATTTCAAACTCTTTGTCCCTAAAATAATTATCAAATTTAAGTATTTCACAATGATTGATTTTATTTTCGAGGGACGAAGATTTATTCATCTATTTGAAATTAAAGATGATGGGAGGTGAAGATTTTCATATTTCTTATTTTTGTATGCGGGTTTTAATATGAAATTTTATAACCAATGATCATGATTGTAGATTCATTTAGATATTTTGTACTTATTTAGAAAATTTATGTTGTGCTCTATCATGTCAAAAAATGGGTGATTTGCTTTTGATACATAATTCAGTTATAGACATCATTATATTACACATTGAAATAAAATTTGAAAATTGTAACCTATGCAATGCTCACATAAAATCATTGTTTGTTAAGTTTAGTTACTCTATTAATATGAATAACTATTTTTAAATTTTTTTTTGCAGGAATTTATATTTCTACTCATATTAATACGAAGTTTTTTTTTTGTTTTTTTTATGTGATTTATATTTCTATTTATATATTAATTTGGATGCCTATTTTTTATTGCAATTTCTGCGGGGATGTATTTTATACTCATATATTAATACGGGGGCTATCTTTTTGTTTTGTTTTTTTAGTTTTTACTCAACGATGATTATCTTTCATTTAAATGAGAACCTATATTTCTATTCATACATTAATACTAGATCTATTTTATTTTTGTAATTTATATTGTAGTTTATGTTTCTAATCAAGTTAATACGAAGACCTGTTTTTTTTTGCGAGATCTATATTTCAACTCATACAACAATACGGATGCCTATTTTTTTATTAAAAATATCTATGGGTACATATATTTCTACTCACATATTAATACGAAGGATTTTTTATAATTTCTACGAGAACTTATATTTCTATTAATGTATATTAATTAATATGAAGACCCATCTTTTCTTATTTTGTATTTTTTACGAAATCTATACTTTTACTCATATTAATAAAAGACTATTTGTTGTAATTACTACATAAACTTATATTTATTTTCATATGTTTTTTTTTGTCTTAGATTTATTTTCATATGTTATTACGGTATCTATTTTATTTTTGTAATTTATACTGTATTTTATATTTCTACTCATATTAATACGAAAGCCTATTTTTTTAATTTCTATACATGGCCTATATTTCAACTCATACATCAATACAGAAGCCTATTTTTTATTGTAATTTCTACGGGCACATATATTTGTACTTATGCATTAATACGGATGACTCTTTTTTTTATAAATAATTTCTACTTGGATTTATATTTTTATTCATAAATTAATACGAATATCTATTTATTTTATAATTTTTATGTAATTTATATTTTTAGTCATATATTGATAGGGACAATTTTGTTTTTTAATTTCAACGAGAACCTATATTTCTGCTTAAATATTAATATGGGAATTGATTTTTTTTTGTTATTTATATTTATATTTATATTTCTACTCATATACTGATACACTAACATTTCTTTTTATGTAATTCATCCATCTCAAAGCCTTTTTACAAAACCTCGAAGTATCTTCCATATTTCCCATAGAGAAATTATTTTCTGACACTTTTATAATTCTTTTAGTGGAGAATAATAGAAACAACAACTATGATACATTTTTAATTTGATAAAAGAAATAGAACTATAAGAATCTTCCCTAAGAAAATCTTTGACACCATACATAAATTTTACAGTTAGTTTTTATCACATAATATTATTTTAATTATTAAATTATATAAGATTGTATATATTTACGTAGTTGTTATTAATTATCTTCTCAAAATTTCAGTTTAAAGTATAATATATTAAACTATATTATTCATAAGTCAATAAATCTACAAACGTATTTCTACCCTGGATACTAGTTATACATAGAGATCATCCATTTATGCTTAAAGTTTAAGTTACAAAAAATACATGTCTAAAATAAAAGAATGAATTATAAAAAAACGAATGAAATGTTAATCACAGCTAAACAACGGTAAAAAATGTATATCCGTAACAAAAAAAAAAAAGAAGTTATTTTAAAAAAGCTTGCTGGCAAATTCTTCTATGGAAATTCCTTCCATATAACATGCAGCAGATTTTGAAGCAAGTTGTCTTAACTCAGAAACACTTCTTCCTAACATCAATGCCATTTTCATTTCAAATATCTCACCATTTTCTCTTTTTTCCAAATCACTCTCTTCAAGTGTAGTTTCAATACTCTCTCTCAACATCTTGAAAAATCCACCACAGTTTCTATACATTTCAAACACCATACCAACTTGTCCACCATGCTCAAAACCATTCACTGCACAAGCCATTGATCCTGCCATCACAGGAACCAATGCTGACCAAATTCCATCATCATTTCCTACAAATGCTGAACCTATAGCTGCAATTCCAGTTAGTAATGGTCCTGCTATTGCTAAACTCTTGTTAACTTTCAATGCTATGTTTCCGAGTCTTTCGTAATCTTCAATATCTTTCTTTTTTACAACTTCAATAACTTCTCTTAATTCATTTTCTAATTCTTCACTCCATCCATTAGTACTATTTTTCTTATTCTTCATCTTTCTTTCTGTTGCATTTCCTTCTTTTCTTTTTTTAGGCCACCAAACAGCAGGTTCATATTCTGCAGGAAATTTATCAAGCATAGCTCCTAATAAAGGAAGTGGATAAGCTTTATCAAGTGCCAACACTTTCTCTATTGAAGATTCCACATCTTGTTCTGTAAGATTACCAAGAGTGATTTTGGTTTGGATTTGTGTCAAAAGCTGTTTGTACAATCTTGTAGCATTGCGTTGTTCCTCAGCGAGCTGCGAGGGCTGAATCTTGTTCATGATAAGAAGCATAAATGTTGCTGCAGAAAACAGAAGAGTGGATGATAGTTTCAGAGCCAAAAGTGGTGCTTCAACAGCGCCACTTGCGACTGCAACACCGGTTAATGTTGTAGCAGTAAGTGTAATCATGTTGATATTGTTTAGAAGTAGATTGTTCCAATTTTGGCGCTGTTCGCCAATGTTTTTGTGCATTTCGATTCTGTCAGATACAGAATCTAATACAGCATAGAGTTGCATGGTGATGGAGTTGTTAGAGATTGTAGAATTGGAAAAATCATTCTTTCCAAGTAATACTAAAGGAACTGATGAATCTTTGAAGGTTAACCCTTCAACAAGCTTTCCGGTAATCGGTATCATATTCTTATGAAGTGAAGAATTGGGTCTTGGGACATGAATTGAGGCATTTACATTTAGTTTCTTGGAAGACAAGAAAGAAAAAGAAGAAGAAAGGAATGTTGAGGTTTGCATGGTAGCCATAAAAATTATGAAAGGATTTAACGTATGTTGTGTTTTGTTTTGTGTTTAGTATAGTGAGGAAAGTTTATATATATATATGGACTATAATATTGTGACAGATAGGTTGTGTTGCAACTTGCATATAGATATAGTTATATTATATTTTTTAGTAGAGGAGTTATGGGAGGATTAAACAAAGAGTTTCTTTAGATACTTAAGACCAAATGTTGTATATCTTATGTTTCACTTTTCATTTTCTATATTAGATATCTGACACATAATAAAATAACATGTTTTTAGTATTAAAAATGAAGTTAATTAGTTAATGTTGTGTGGAATTAGAACAGCTTGCTAGGAATTTAATGGACAGAAATTGATGATGTTTTACACAATCTCAACAGGTTGTAAGGAAATTCATGGACAATAATTCATGATGTAGTTGGAAATTAAAACAGTTTTTTCAGCTTAGAAATATTTGTTCCAAATTACAAAGACATGTTTTGTGTCATTCTTTTCCAGCTTGTATCTTCAGTTAATTGTCTGTTCCAACAGTTGGAAGGAAGAATTGAATTGAAATAGTAGCATCCATGAATTCCATGCCAACTTGTTTGCATGAAATCAAATTCAAAGGCAAATGAATTGAATTGACTGCAGCATCCAGACATTGACTGAGTCATGATGATCAAAATGTTGATCAAGCATATGAACTCTTCTTCACATCTTGCTCTGTAACCTTAATCACCACAAGTCTATACTAGGCCATGACATGATAAATATTGATGGAATTTAATAGAAGGGATTTTTTTTTATTTTTTTGTTAATTTAATTTTTCTGTGCATTATAATTCTAGTTATCAGCTACTGCATAAAGAACTGCATGAGTTAATTATTATATAATGACCTTAAACTTGTCCCCTTAAGTATTGAATAGCATGAAGAAAGTATAACTAACTAGATGTGTTTAAAGAGTTTTGTTATAAGAATCCAAATCACATTGCTCATAGTATCCATAAGTAATTTCATTTTAGAAACTCTCCGGAAGAGTTTCTTAGGAGGCAAGTCAATAAGGCAGATCATGTTCTTGCAAGGATAGCCGCATGTTTAGCTAGTTTCTAAATTTTGATTATAGCAATATGTATTAAAACTATTATTATAAATGAAATGCTATAACCACTCTTTAGTCAAAAAATAAAATTCATAAGTACTATTTTCTATATTCTTCATTTTATATTCTTTTAATCAATATCAATTTGATTCTTATGTGTTTTTATCTCATCAATCAATATTTTTATGCTATCTACCTATCTTATATGTAGATATTTGACCCTATCATCACATAATTATTCACCAATAGTTGATTCAATAGTTAATTTTCATTTCTATTAATGGCTTAGTCAGATTGAGCTACTACTGAATGTAAACAAAGCATTATTTATTCATTAATTCAATAAACCTTTTTTGACAAGTAATCCAGTTCAATTAGCTTAAACTACCAGAAATATAATTCAATTAGTAAAACTGACCAGACTCAAAATTTACTACTAATCTCCATTTGGTGATATATTAAAAGATAACCTAACAATTTAACACCTCACACAGTATTCCTCACTATTGACGTGTGTGCATAAAATATTTCAATAAATGGTCATAAGTCGTAACTTAACTGACAATACCGATATTGTTAGGTTGGATGCTTTTATCCGGATTCAAATATGATACTTCACGGTGTAAATGAATTTCAGTGGTATTTGTCACTTTGTTTATTGACCATAAAAAAATATTTCAACAAATGAGATTAAATATCTGAATTAAGAACAATTGGTGGCTTTAAGAGATTTTTGAATAGAGAGGTCAATTGATGAAGGAACCACACCAAACCAAAAAAAGTGACGTGAAGAAAATTTGGACAAATTCATAAAACAGGACTTAGCCTTAATTTGATGTTTTTGGCTGACCCTTTCCAGCTATAATTAAGACTTGTGTAACTTTCAAATTCGAAATTCAACTCCTTAGGCTTTCAACTTCAACATCAGACGCACTAAAGCAAAGCCACCAACTTGGGTTAATTCAAAAATGTATTAATTTTGTCAAACTTTGATGTGGATTACAGATTTTTAAAGTGATAACGACGGGGACAAATCTAGAAATTTCCACTAATAGGGCACATGCCATAGTGCTATAAATTTAAAATAAATAATAATATACGGGTCTCGCTAGAAATTTAATATAGTTAACGATACAAAAATTCATTATTATTGAGGTTGGAAACCTTTTTTTTTCTAAAATTGATTTTAAAGTGCGTGTTGTTTGGTTTGATTTTTTATCGGAGTATTTTGTTTTCCTGTCTTTGTGTGACGTATTTCACTATTTTGTATTCTCATTTTAGTGTAGTATTTATTTGTTTCAGGTTGAAAGATTAAAGTCGATATAGTGTACACGTCAATATAATCAAATATGTAACCTTAAATAATTTGTCGTTTTATGCTATATTAATGTTTTATGCTGTATTCATATGGATACTGTGAGTTTGTTAAAGCAATAAGAAGGGACTCTCAAACAGGATCAAACCAAAGCCCAAAACCAACTTCAATATTTAATTTTTCTTTTACAACAACTTCAATTTAATTATAAATATATAATATGATTTTTTTTTGACACAAATAAATATATATATATATATATATATTAAAGATAATTAATTACACTTTAGTGAAAAGCAAACGGACAATAAGCTGCGCCGCTAACCCTTTTTGGATGGCAAAACCAATCCTTTTAAACACTACATCTAGAGACCTAGGAGACACCACATTACTATGCATGACTCTTTGCACTCTTTTCAAAATATCTACAGCCTCTGGGACTAAGAAACCAAAAGTATCAAAAGCAAAACGTATAAACACATGTTGATTGTCAGAACACGCTCTCTCATGTTTGACCATTTTGCTTGATGCAGCTTTGAGAGCCGCCTATCCTACCATAAAACCCGTAGTCGTCAACCCCACAAGTGCTGAAACTTCTGCCAAGTCCACACATGCATGTCTTCCTCCTACCCACCATACACCAGAACATCGACTGACCTCAAAGTATAAGAAAATATACTTAACTCAATTGTTTGGGTTGAAGGCCTAATATGTTTTAGTTCAAATTTCATAGTCATCTAATTATTTTATATTTTTAATAATCCTTGTATTCTTTTTTTTGGCCAAGTAGCTTAATAACTAGAAATTCCACCTTAAGGTGAATAAGTGAGATGATCGGGATTTGAATCCCGGCCCCTCCATATATAAACCTTGTATTCTTATTTATTTGAATTGTTTTTATTTATCTCATAATGATTAATTTATCCAATTATATTTGTTTTTGTATTTAATATTGTTTTGAGGATGTAAGTCCAACTAGGCGTTGAGCTCGACTCATTAAAACCTCATACTTAATCCAACTACATGTTGGCCCAAAACCACATCTTCCTGCCCAACGACCACATAAATTGACACTTCTATAACGCCCAATATCAGAATTTTAATATTTACTTTCACTCGTGACATATATCACCTTTAATGGCCTTGGCTCCACACTATATATACTTTCTCATGTAAAAGGGTCAATTTTTTCTTTTTCTACTCTCTAACTTCTCCCTTCTTGCAAATAAATACTGACTTGAGCGTCAGAGTGTTTACGGGCGGATACTCGCCCTTCAGGAGTCATGATCTTTTGATCAGGCAAATCAAATACTATAAAAAAAATTAAATATTTGAAAGCTTGAATGCACAAATCTCAAAGAAAGAAGCAGTGGCATCAACAATTCGTAAAACTTGGCGGCATCGTTCAACTTAGCATGTGCTGTTGAGTGATCATTGTTGCATTTATTTAAATCAGACTCTTATTAGATTTGATAAACTACTTGATTGTTGCATTGCATCATTTTTCAGATTTTGTATTTTAAATTTGGTTATGTTATTTTTCAGTTGTTTTAATTACAAAAACCATAGGAAAACACGAAAATGAAAATGACATTGTCCTTAGTTAGTTTGCTGCATCTCTATTTTCTGGTTACAGTGTCAGATTCCATGTGGATTTTTGGTCCCCCAGGTGTTTGTTAATTTGTTTCTTTGACCCTAAGAAAATTGATATTGCTTTGGCCCTTAGTTTTTGATTGTTTATAAAGTAATAGTACTACAGATCGATCGAACACTATAGATCCTCTAGTTGCACATTTGAGTTTGGATCAATTTTTTCAATTTGTTTCGCCACTATAGATAAAGATTCCACAAAGTACCTAGAGAATAGAAATAGTTCTTAGGGAGAATTTATTCTTTGTTGCTTTTCAATGTTCCACATTCACTATTGAGGACCATTCCCTTGAAGCTTTATTTATTTTGATAGTGACGATGGTGGGCTGCAGCTGCATCAAATCTATAAAGTTGCAAAAGCAAGATCAACACAGTCACAGGATCCAAACAATTGAATTGAAATCGGATGGTTCATGTTTCTATTTTGCCAAAAAAATATTCAAAATACATACTTGGACGTAGTTGTGACTCATGCGATCTCCACTCAATGGTTCCAATCTCGTGAGTGTCTTAGCCACAAACTTCCTCAATTTTCATTTGACGGTTGAAGTTTACATTGTGTGTTTCTTGGCGCAATTGTACACATCGAGTTCAAACCAATTATGCATAGGATGTGTGTATTCTCCAAAGAGTCCAAACCAGTTATACTCAACTAATGTGCTTATTATACACTTTCACTTATCTTTGTTTGTTTGATCTGAGAATTTATAATATTCCAATATAGTCTTTATCCAAACCTGCATACCTTGTGAAGACGATTCGGAAAGAAGAATAAAGGGTATAGTTTATTCAGACTAAGTTTATCTATTTTCATTTGCTTCCAATTCCAATGGAAAGAAAGGAATTGGGATGGCTCTGCATCCAGTTCATTATATTTCATTTATTAGAAGTTTTTTTATGCAGCAGTCTCTCAGTTTTGAGTACACCGGGTTGGTTAGCATCAGAAAAACAAAAAACAGCACAGACATAATACATATCAGCAGCCTCCTAGTTTAACATAATTCATTTTGCAAAATTCATTCAAACCAGAACCAATTCTTTTTGATCAAAATGGTTAAGATTGATATTAATAGTAAGTAATATTAATTTAAGACTCGAGTAATATGGTCAATGGTCGAGAATAATGATAAATTCACAATCTTTGATTGCATTCATCTTAAAGATAAAAATTTGTTGATGATATTCACTCATATAGACTATAGTGGTCTCTGAAATAACCAATCCAACCACATGTTGACAAAGTCATTTGTAAGACCAGGAGAAGGTTGAATTTGAAGATTACAACAATAAGCACCTTACTCAAAATATGGTGTCAACAAAATGAGCCACTAACATTTTAGCAAACACATACAGTATAAACTTGAAATTGACTAAGGCTTTGTTTGCGAGTTTGGAGGGGAGAGAATGGTTTTGAAAAAAAGGAAGAAACAAGTGGAAGGAATAGAGAAGTTTGAGAGGGAAGGAGTTTGGAGGGTTATTTTTTCTTCATAACACAAAACCACCCTAATTTGGTGGAACTCAAAAATTGTATTGGATGGGGGTTTGGAGGGTTTATATGAATTCTTCAAATTTAATTTATATTGTTATAATATTCTTAAATTCATAATATATTAATCATAAGTATTTATTTGTCATTCTCTATAAAAAATACTTTTTCAAAAAATGTAAAAGATTTCTCTAATTTTCTCTCTATTTCCCTCCCTCCAAAGTCCTCCCCTCCCCTACAAATTCACAAACATAGCCTAAAAGTAATCATACCAAAACACAATCAAAAGAAACATAACAAGAAAAATATTGGATCTCAAACCTAGGAGTGGTGGAGTGAACAATACACAAAGTTTCTTTCTGCAATTAAGATATTTTTATAATGTCTTAAATATGATTGTAAAAAAATCATTTAAAAAGTTTGAAGGATATATTTGGGTTGACTAAAAATCAGGGGCAAAAAATATTTGAAAGACTACCGTTTAAATAATTTTTTTTGTTAAATAATATAGTGGTTAGAAATTCACCACTTGAGATAAATAAATGGTGAATCCCAAGTTAAAACCCCGACCCCTAATGCATATCCCTACCAACTGCTCACGTGGACATTTGAAGATTTTTTTTATCAATTGAAGAATTTTTTTGAAGAGACTGAAGACAAAGTATAATATATTTATAAGGGTCAAAAACCTATTTAACTCATTTAAAAATTATATTTGATTTAATTTAAAATTTAAATTATAATTGGATCAAATTTTAAATTTGGATTGACTTATTTTTGAGCTTATGAGAAACAATTTATATAAATAAATAAGTTTTTATGTATTATTATAAGCTTTTCAATGTAGTTTATGAAAAAAAATTTATAAAATCACAATTTTTATTAATGAAACTTTATGAATTAACATTAAAATTATTTATTTGCATAAATTATTTTCATAAGTAAAAAAGTAAAATACAATGCTGTCAAAAAAAAAGTAAAATACAAACTGGCCTTAAATATAGATAAAAATTGAATGAAAAAAAAGAGTCCCACTAAAACTGAATACATACATCAAAGAAACAGAGATTTCAAAAATAAAGAAACTCGTTGGCGCGTCTTTCTGTTTCCATTTTCTTTGCAAGGAACAGAACAGAGCATAAGCATTCATTCATTCATTCAAGAACTCAAGAACTCTCTCTATCAATCTAGCTATGGCGGTTCCAACAAATCAGAAGAAGGAGGTTAGTTGTAGTAACTACATACATGATGATATTGCTTTCTTCATTCTCTCCAAACTTCCTGTTAAATCTCTCAAGAGGTTTTCTTGCGCTTGCAAATCATGGTTTAATCTATTTGAAAACCCTACTTTCATCAACATGTTTCGCAACAATTTCTTATTAAAATCCAATTCACCCTACGCTGATGATGATGTTTATCTCATTCTAGACCAGCTTGTGGAAATGTTTCATTGCAATTTTTATTTGCTTTATGGTGACAAGTTTCAGAATAAACTCAAATTGGATTTGCCACCTTACCTTGATGCTATTCGTGAAGAGTTTGATGTTGATGCTATTAGTATTTTAGGTTCGGGTATTAATGGCATTCTTTGTATCTACGACCATGATACTAATACAGAGGTTGTATTATGGAACCCTGCTACTAACGAATATATGAAAGTTCCTTATAGTCTTGCTGAGTTTCCAATTGAGAGTTCCACTGATATTTTACTTCATGGATTTGGCTATGACCATGTTAGAGATGACTACAAAATCATTGGACATGTGGCTTATAGTTATAGCTATAGGGCAAATTGGTACAATCCTTCACAATTTGTGTTGCTCGACCCATTCTGGGAGATATATAGTCTAAAAAGTAACTCCTGGAGGAAAGTCAATTATGATATGCCGATTCGTGGCTCGTTGATTACTGATGTCACTAATGTATGCTTGAATGGGGTGTGTCATTGGTGGGCGAAAACAAATAATAAATCATGTTTGGTATCATTTGACTTGTGCAATGAGGTGTTCCTTACTACACCTTCACCCTTAGCAGATGTTCCTGATGGTTTTTATGTTCATCTGATAGTTTTAAATGGGTCTATTGCTTTGATGTCTAATTTGAAAAAGACTGCGTCTTACCAAATATCAATTTTGGGTCAATTTGGTGTCGAAGAATCGTGGGTTAGACTCTTTCATGTTGAACTCTTGTCTTGCATTGAGCGACCTATCGGAGCAGGGAAGAAGGGCAATATATTCTTTAGAAAAGAACATGATGAACTTGCTTGTTTTGATTTAACTACTGGGTTGATCGAGGACATTGGTCTTCAAGGAGAAGAGTATGCGTGTCAGGTGGTACATTACAAGATAAACATTCGTTCGATTGGAGAAATAAATGAAACATTACAAGATCAGCTTATGCGTGCGTGATGTATTCATACTTGAGTTTTATGAGTCTTGTTCTCATATGCAAATCAGTTTGTCAATTGTCGACATTATATGTATACGTATTATCAAGTATATGAGTTGTTAGATACAATAAAGTTTTCACAAATAAAGGAATATAATTTCACTGTTAGGTATATGTTGTTAGCTTGTTATGTATCATTGATTGGAAATCAGTACAAAAATATACATGGACTGACAGTGTATGTTTTGTAGCTGCCGTTTGTCTTGATAACTATATTGTGATTCCAAGTTAGGAGTTTAGATAAATTTTACAGACTACATATATATATATGTTAAAGTAATGATGCTGTCATGGATCTTCCCTTGATTTTGTTAGGAATAGGAATATGGAAAAGCTGTGATTAATCTCTTGGGAATAATGTATTTTCATTTCTGTGTTTGAATAACTTTGTCTGTGTGCACCTGTATTTTCTTTTTAAGTTTTGTCGTACTCAATCTTATAGAAGTTGGCCTGTTGTTAAGTTAGCAATTGGTTCACTATGCTAATAAATTTAGAAACCATTAGAAAATATGGAACATTGCTTTAGAACACTGTTTTAAATCATTCTATTCGACCAAAAAATATTCAAAATATGTACTTGGAAGTAGTCGTGACTCATGCGATCTCCACTCAACGGTTCCAATCTCGTGAGTGTGTTAGCCGCATACTTCATCGATTTTCATTCAACAGTTGAAGTTTACACTTTGTGTGTTTCTTATGTGCAATTGTACTCATTGAACTTTGAGATACTTGTTACTAGACACAGGATTTGGATTCTCTTAAGTTGCAATTCTAGCTCTTGTAGATCTCAATTGATGGGTAAAGATTGGATTATTAGTTACATTTTAAATTAGATTTTAATCAAATGGTCCATTGGTTGATTACAAAAACCTGCGGATATGGACGATTTGGAAAGAATAGAGGGTATAGTATATTAGGACAAATTGATTTACTTTCATTTGCTTCTTTCCAATGGAAAGAAAGGAATTGGGATGACTCAGCATCCGGTTCATTATATTTCACTTATTAGGAGCTTTTTTATGCAGCAAAGTCTCAATTTTGAGTACAGTGGTTAGCATCAGAAAAACAAAAACCAGCACAGACACAATACATATCAGCAGCATTAAACCAGATGCCGTGAGACTTTTCACCTCATGAGCATATTCAGCACAAGCTAGACCAAGGAATGTTAAAGGGAATGAGTAGATCCACCATGTAACATTTAACCTTTTCATAGTTTTCTTGAACAGTGCTGGCCTGCAAGCCTGCATTATACAACCCTTGATCATTACAATGAAAGTGATGATTAAAATAACCGACTAAATATATAATAGGTGAATTGAATTTGAACCTTACCTGAGAAATGAAAAGGAACAAAGAGAGAAAGAACAGCATCTTCGATGAGACGAGAAAAGAACCTGAGATGGATTTCCAAGCTAGACTTGCCATGCTTGGTGCGGCAAAATACAAGAAATAAGCTGGCCTTAACACTATAGGGAACTGATTACTACTTGTCAGACGCTGATACAGCGTCACAAATAGAATCAAATAATGTACCATTCCTAATGAAAACATTGAAATTGCAAACTCGTTCCAACCGATTTCTGTCGCAATCTGAGCAGCCACCAAGTTTCCTATAACAGAAACCAGGTTAACTGGGTTTGCTACCACTGACAGAAACCTCTTTTCAGTTGTGAACCATTGTCCAAACAGTTTTACATCAAGCAGAAATATAACAAAAGAAAAGGCCAAACAAAGATACTCATAGTAATAAGCTCTTGGAACAATCAAAGGCGGCGATGATTGAAGCATGAGAAGATATGAAATCCAAGGAGTATACATGTAGTTAACTCCAATATGATGTGAAAACTCTTCCTTCACTGCATTAAAGTGAAAGATACACTTGAGCATATAAAGAAAAGATAGTGTAGTTGCAATAAGTACTGCAAGACACCAAAGTAGTAAATAAGCAACAGAAGGCATGAAATTAAAACCATGCCAAAGAGTTTGTGATTCATTGTTATGTTCACTTAAACTCTTCCAAAGCAAAGCTTGAGCACCAAATGAAAGACAAATGAAAAAGTAGCCTGCATGGAGCTTAGTTAAGAATGGTGATGGCTTGGTGATTGGTTGGGAATGATTGTTTTTATCACTAGTATTGTTCATGGAAGAAGCACACACTATTATGTCAATTGTTGGCTTAATTGCAGCCTCATCCATTCTATATAGTTCAATATTAGAAGTGATTCAGATTTGTTTTATAATGGATTAGTGTCTCCTTCTCATTTTGTCCCTACACAATTGAGGATATATATAGTGCAAATTAAGTAGAGGATTTCAATCAAAGAGAATTGAAACCGCTTTAAGCAAGAGATGGTTTTAATTTTAAAACAGGAAAAGCATTCTCCTAAAGTATAATGTTAGCAAGATAAGGTATATTTTTACTCTAAAATTTTCTGTGGTACAATTTATATTAAATAATAATCAATGGTGCATATAACCTTACAACTGTTCACTTTTTCCTTCTTTTAGTGATTTTGTCCGGATATGTGGAAAACATAAAGTTTGGTTGGTAATTTAACACGAAATTCATTTGCATGCATTTGCCACTGGAGCATTAATATGCTAAGAACTGTCATATATATATATTATGCCTTCTGTTCCCTTCCTCTACTTAAGATTAGTCAAGAAGATATTCGTCTTTATATGAAATACCTCATTGTAAAAAAACTTATACATTTTGATAAGACCATTTTTAATTTTTGTGCATTGATCAAAAGATGCTTACATATAGGGACAAGACAGTAAATATCCATATTGAAGAAACACAATGAAGAGTTACTTACATTTTCAATTAATTTTTGAATGGCTGAAGTAAATTGAGAGGAATATGCTGTGGACAATATTGACACAAATATATGTGCAAGTTATCCTTCTTAATCATTTATCAACATTTTAGTTTGGTTGTATTGGACCAAAATAGTATATAAATTAGTTAAAACAAAAAATCACTTAGTTTAAGAACGTTGCATCTAGCTTAACGAGTGAACTATAACATTTCCAATTATCACTTTTAATTTTAATACTTCAAATTTTTATTTTTAAAATTTTGTTCACATAATTTTTTAATATTTTAAATATTAAATGTTAGATGAAAAATTCAATGAAAAATGAGAAAAAACGAATTAGATATGGCAAATTCTAAATAGTGCCTCCGGGGCACTCTTTAAGCCTTTAAATAGTAAGGTTTTATAAAAAATTATGAAAATGTGTGAAGTCAACACATTGAAAATTCAAATGTTCAACTTTTTGAATAAATTATTTCCTTAAATAATATATTCTTAAAGAGTGCCCAAGAGCTCCGTCTAGCTAACCCATTAGATATAAGCTATAAATTTCAACATTACTTTACAAATAATTAATCAAATATTAATCTATACTTCCTGTGGTCTCATGTATAAGAAAATTGAAAAAAAAAACATTCCTTTAAAAAAATGTCTTAATGCATTTAAGTCATACATTTTTTTAATTTCACCCTTATCTTTTGATTTGAAAACCGTTAAAAACATGGGAATGTTAAAAAAGTATGGATATATTTGGAAAAGTTATTAGAGGTTATATTTGAGACTTTCAATTTTTTTGTTTCGTTGCTTATATATAAGATCGGAGGAAGTATCATAAAAGCATCAAAATTTAATGCATGTAATTATTTAGATAGATTCTTATTTAATACTTACATCCATCCCTAAATATAAGACATTTTTTAGATTTTTCTTTGTTCATTTTTATAAGACTTTTTTCAAATTTTCAAGGGCATTAATTATTTCTTTACCAACATATCCCTAATTAAAGTGCATCTTTTTCTACAATCTATAATAAATACTTTAGAAAATCTATAACTCATTTTGACATCATTAAGTCATGTGCAACATAACCATACAACTTAACTCGTCATAAAAAAAAAATTGGCCCCAAATAATAGGTCTCAACTCTAAAATAATAGGTAGAGAAAATGGGAATCAAATTTACTGTTGTGAGTATCCCACAGTTTTGACACAGTTTTATTTTATAGCCATCCGATCTATATTGTACGGCTGAAATCATTTTAACAAATTTTGTACTTTAATAATTAATGACTGAGATTAATGGTAAATAACCGATCTATATTGTACTTTAAGTAAACTGGTTCGTCAATAATTAATGAGTGAGATTGAAAACTTTAGAAATTATGTCTTTAGTTAGTGCAGCAAACCCCAATCCTAAAAAATGTCAACATATTAAAATGTGAAAGATTAAAATCGTAAATTCAAATATGGCAACCAAAATGGTAAATAACCAAAAAAGGGCGGAATCAAAAGATCTTTTGACACACATCTCACTTTTACCACTTGTATGTAGTTGTCAGTTCATGCATATTGCAATAATAGCTTGTTATTTTAACCTTACTATGAGGAGTTCTTACATAGGCACAAGCCTAAATATTTTATTCTTAGGCACACATATAAAATTTTGAAAAACTAAATGATAAAAGAATTGATTAATACTAGTTGATGTGACTAAATTATATATCTTTAATTTTTTTTTCAACAATGTGTGTGTGCCTAAATGTATATGTGTTGGGGTTGTGCCCAAGTTAGCATTTCTCCCTTACTATATAATTTGTTTCTGACAGTAAAATATGTGTCATTCAACTGCTAGAACAATGATCAATGTGATAAACATGTGTTTCATAAACAACATACACAAGTAATTAACTAAGTAAAGTACAACAAGGCAAATGGACATGGACAGATTATTCCTTTATTTTAGATATGGAATATATTATGGACGTCTATTTAGCTTATGTTTGATATCACGATGGATATAGTAGAATTACGATGATTCATTGTAATTTTTCAAAAACTACACTAGATCACTGTGATTCAGACATGTATACACATGTATACCGTGATACCAAACATACACTTAATATTTACATGTTTATGGATTCTCTACCTGTAGTCCAACCAAATCAAGACACATATGTTGTACTAAGTAGGCAGCATTTTTTTTAATTATGATGGAAGGGGTTATTTAAAACATTCCACCAAAAAGAAGATGATTTAATTAACTACTATAATCCTTCATCCGCGTTTGGGATTTGGAAGTAACTATCAATTTAGAAACTATGCAATGGAACAATTTAGAAGCAATGTAATTTCTTTTCCTGCAATATATAGTACTCCCTCATATCCCTTTTATACAAGACATATTAGTCAATAAAAATCAGGGCTGAAAAAACAGATTAGATCTTCGAAACAGCTCGTTTAAACAGTCATAACTCATAAGTTGGTCCGTCGCACCTAATCTACTAAAAAAGAGAAGTGGGAGCGGGCGGGCCGAGTTGGCCAGCAGATATTTTAATTTTTTTAAAAAAATTTCTTAGGATTTTAGATGAAAAATGAAAGAAAGAGTTAAACTTTACGGATGAGTTTAATCCAATTTATTTTGATTTTGACACTTATTTATGTGATTGAATTTAATTATTTTGAGACTTGTTTAATGTTGCTGAATTTTTATTCGTGCTTTATTTTAGTGAGACTTCTTTATTTTAAAGAATGATATCGATAGTGCGAGGATGTATCAAAATTTGTTTTGAAATGGCAAAATATATTATTAATCAGGTCTCTGCACAAGACGAACAGAGACCGATAAAAAAGAAATACATAACATAAGTGTGGTATATATGCGGAACACACAAAAAAAAAAAACCCTAAACAATTTACAAAATGAAGCAATTTTGTGATCCATGTTGAATTATTAATTATTACTAGTACATATTTTTTTAGTTATTTTCTATTATGTGTTGTTGAAAAAATATTTCTTTTTTTATAATTTTTTTTTAAAATAGTAAATTATATAATAAATTTATAAGTAAGAAATAATAAAAAGGTAGTTTGACGGGGTAGCCCGCCAACTCGCTAATAAACAGGACCAACTTAACTTTTGTGTTCAAATGTCTAAATTGACCCATCCCACCCTATTTTTGGACAAACTTCAAAGAGGTCAAATCTAACAGGACGGGTCACCCGCTTTGTCCCCTCTAATAAAAATTGTTATATTAATTTAGCCCATATATATATGAACCACCCATCAATCAAATACATAAATTTTTAGAAAAATGCTCTTTAGGCCCCCTTATTTGCTACCCAGGCCCCCCGTGTTGACGAAATTGCCCCGGAGATAGGTTTTGGAACTTAAATTCCAAAACTAATTAGTTTTGGAATCTATATTCCAAAATACACTAATATGTATTATTTTCGATCAATGACTATACAAGTTGATTTTTTTCACATTTTAAAGCCTTGAAATCAACGTTTATTCACTCATAGAGGGTTCCTACACTTATTTGGTGTCATCCAACAGGTAATGTATGCTTTAATCGGTTTATTTTTTGAGTTTTCAAGTGTTATCTGTAAACGTAAATTTTGGAACGTGCATTCTGAAATTATTTTGGAAGATAAAATCCAAACTTAGCAGAATTTTGGTTTTTCAGCTTTGTAGTGTATGTTTCTGATATGTAGTTATTGTATTGGTTTATATAGGTACGTGTTAGGATGGCGGAACCTCCGGTTGAATTGAAACCAAACATTGATGAATCCGGCATTGTCCAGATAACGGTTCTAGCCGAAGGAAAAAAATTGTATTGGGTTGTGAAAGAGGCGGTGAGTACAAAGAAATGAAAACAAAGTTAAAGAAAGAAGACACAACAACGAGGAAATGTCGGTGTCCGTTTTCGGTTCATAATTTCGAAGTGTAACTTTAAAAAAAAAAAAACACAATTCGGATGTTAAATTCCGAAATAAAAAAAAAAATTTAAAAAAATACTTTGGATAGTAAGTTCTAAAGCGTAAAAAAATTTCAAAAATAAAACAATTCAGTTTGTAAGTTCCAAATTCAACTTGTATAGCTATTTTGATCGAAAATAATACAAATTAGTGTATTTTGGAATATAGGTTCCAAAACTAATTAATTTTGGAATTTAAGTTCCAAAACTTGTCTTTAGGGCATTTTCGTCAGCACGGGGGGCCTGAGTAGCAAATAAGGGGGCCTAAAGAGCATTTTTCAAATTTTTATTAATTTATATTTCAAATAAAATGCACCGTAGGTTGTATTAATCTTCTAATCTTCTGTGGGACTATATATGTCACTTGTTACGAAATGAATATTGATCAATCAGCAAGATATTTTGAATTTGGTTGATGTTAATCGGTGGCTAATGAGTTCAATTAAATAATAATAATTATTATTATTATTATTATTCTGACCTCATATTTTGTAATTAAATAAAGGGAAAAATTAACATGTGGCCTATGTTACTGATTTATAGAAGGAAATATTTTTATCATAATTTGTGCATCTAATTTATTTTTTAATAACATTTTATAAATTAATTGTATAAAATTTTAAAAAATATTTCTATATTTGGATTCTTAACGTAGCATGACCCTTAAATAAAAAATTTAATTTAGTGATCAATTGTGAAATGTTTGTTTGAATGGTTTTCTGACGTGTATTCTCTTCAAGTGGGCAAGTATTTATATGAAATTAATGGATATAATTAAGATGGATACCCAACTAATGACAATTTGCAAGGGATAACCGAAGAGTGTAAATTGATGGACCCAACAATTAGTTGCACTATGAGAGCAAAAGAAGTCTATCTTTTTCCCTTTTAACATGCAGTGGTAGAACAATGATAAGATCTTATATGCTTTTCCTAACTTAATAAGGAGATTTTAATTTTTCGTGGATTCCACTTAATTATGATAATATAATTGCCACTCGTCAAATAAACAAGCATCAGGGTAAATCTTATCCTTTCATTTTCCGAAGTGACACTTAATAATAAGTTGACCTTGCAAGATTAAACAAATTATAAATTTGGTGGAGAGAGTGTTCTTTGGCTTTTATCAAAGCATTGTTTTCATTCTTTCCAAAAAGAATTTGTTTAATTTGATTCAATTTGCGGAGACAAAAATATTTGGTGTCTAAAATAAAAACGTACCTAACTAAGTAGAGACTCAACGGCTTCAAGGATTGATTTCACCTTAGCATTATGGTGTCAAAGACATGCATGGGAGAATATAGTGATAATAACATTCTACCAAAAATATATATAGTGATAGTAACAAATTAAACCTTTCTTCCTGAAAAATTAAACTTTTCTTCCTAATTTTTTTTAAACCTTTCATGCTATTCATGTGGAATTAAGCTCTAAATTGATGGACACACAATCAATTGTTTAATAAAAAAAAATTGTGTACAAAGTTCATCATAGGTGTTTTTGTTTCTATCTATATCTCCTAACAAGAGTGAGAAAATGAGAGAGGAATAGGAGATGGTCCAAATCTATCCTCCGGCTTCACCATTTTTTTTTTTTTGGAATATGAAAGAGTCTAAGACTCCTCAAAAAAAAGAAGGAAAGGAACTAGATAAGGAGTAGTAGAAATTTTCTTTTGTAGTCCTAGTACTTCTTGTGCACCCTACGTTTCCATTTTTACTATTCCGCTATTTAAGTAGTGAAAATTATAAAAATAAAATCTGGTAGACTGTTTTTGGGTGTATCCACTATCTAAGTAGCAGACAAAAATATTTTGGCAAATTCGTAGAACACGCGAGAATATGAGTAGAATGGAACACATTTGTAAAGGAGCTATAGGCAAGTTTTTACACGTGTCAATCTCTAAGCCATGACACATTGAATTGTGGTTGGCAATAAATTCCAAAAAACATGCCTCTTTAGGGTAACATATTCAAACTTCAAAAGAGAGGGAAAATGTATGAAGGTTAGATGATGGACTAAGTTTTGTTTTCGGCCCATTCATTTAAGCCCAATCCGTTTTGTTCTACTAGCTGAAGAAGGTGCAGGAAGGCGAATTTGGATCCTCAGCAGCAGAGTTCTCTGCTGCTCTTTCTGCTGCAGAATCTTCAACCATTAGATTCATCCAACAGCTGGGATATAAGACCCACAGAAAATAACTTTCACACCCAATTTTTTCTTACCATCCTCTCTTCATTACAGTCACAATTGTCCTTCTGCACAACACAAGAACAATTGTTATCCCAATTTTCATACCAATTTTTCACACCACCATTCACTTGTATTATGCTTAAATTTAACAAGGTTGCCAATTTGAATGCTATAAAGCTTCCCAATTTTCACAACAAATTTTCAGACCAGCACTCGCCCCCTTCCCACCAATCTTAGTTGTAATTTTCTCAACACCATAAATTGGAAGATCGATAGATGAGGATAAATTAAAGATAGAATAAAAATTGAAGGATAAATTTTGCAAGAGAATTAACAACAATATCAAACCCAAAAGAAAATCCATTGTCCGCCATCTCTCACTTTAGCAACCAAACAAACACTATTTCCATTGTTCTTTGCATCTGCAAAAGAGTGATGGTAGCAGTTCGGTTCCTTCATAAATCAATACTTAAAACTATTTCTATCAACCCTTTCAAAAAAGTCACAATATTTGTTAATGGAATTAACCACTTTTCCCATCTCAATCTTTTAAGTAACAACATTGAAATTGCTTTAGTGAAAGAAAAAAAAAGTGTAATTGAAGATTGAGGGAAACGATTGAAATTGGAGAGAACGACGGTGTCGATTGGTGATGAAAGGAAGAGGGAAACACTATATTTGCAGAGAAAGAAGGAAACATTGTATAGGAGGAAGAGAGAAACACTGTTGTGTGCTACTGCTTAATATGCTGCGTTAGATTAATCTAAAGGGTGAAAAAGCTGCAGCAGAGGGGGCTGTAGAGGTAGCGGCAGCTGACGATCCGGATCGCAGGAAGGCATGGTTGTTGTGTCACTTTCATTGCTGCCCTCTTCTTTCCTTTTTCGGTTAACAAAAATGAAGGGCAGTGCTCAAAATCTGCTACAAACCACTAATCAATGCAAGGGATCCCTTTTGCTCAGGCCCTCTATTTTCTTTTTGCAACGTCTCTCTCTTCCTCTCAGTCTCATGAGTTTAATTTCTACTATGATTTCTGTCATTGTCTTCATACCTTCCCCAAAGCACCCATTTTGTAGGAATCAATTTCAAATTTCAAATCCTCCATCTCTTCAATCTCATCTCATAACTCACTTTTTTTCTCATGTTTTCAATTTCAAAACTATTCTCTCTTCAGCTCTTTCCCCTTCAATATTTCAGTTTCTTTATTTTTCACTTTCTTACTTTTATTTTCTCATGATTTCTGATTTTTTTTTCGTTGTTGTTGTTTCAGTTTCATCGCAAAATCGTCGAAGATCTTCGAAGATTGATTCTAACAAGCTTCTGTAAATCGTATCTATTTTATTTTTTATTTTTTTGCATCAACTCATTTATTTTTTGGTGCTTGAAATATGCAGGAGCTAAAAGTAACATAAAAAAGAAAAATTATAGCTTTCGGGGATTTTTGGTCATCAAGCATTTCACAAAGGATGTTTCAGGTAACATAAAGCATATGCAATTTTATGTCACACATGAAGCATGAGATTAAATATGTGTTTAATTTACTATTATAAACATAAAGCATATGAAATTTCAGGAAAAACATGATTGAATGTTTAAGAAACATGAGATTAATTGCTTTTCTGATTGTTGATTCAGCCAAGGAGTTGGTTTTGAAAATGATTGTTGATGGTCCACTTCCGGGAAATGCTATTTTCAATTTTGTTATTACTGGTTATTCCCAAGTGGTGGAAATGGGAAAGGCTGTGGAGATGTTTAGGTTACTCTGATTTGCATTTACTGCATCAGTAATCAGTATACTCTATAGGCAGAGGAACTACGTATCTTCCTGCAATTTAATAGTTATAGGATAGGAGTTATATCAAATAGTGAACATGTTACAATTAAAATTAATTTGTTTTTGTTTCTATCTTTTAGCTAATAATCCCTACTTTTTAGGAGTTGTTAGTGGAATTTAGATGGTTTTCTCAACTGCAATATGATTTGTTTTTGTTAAATTTCATATTTTTTTTATATATTTTTTAAGATTTGTATCAATTTTAATTTGTTTTATTCCTTATATGTAAAGGGATGGTTAATTGTTTTCTATTTCATTGTGTTTTTCATTTATGTAGTTTTTCTTTCTTATTCAAAGAAGCTTCATTTACTTTTCTAAAAAAAGAAGCTTCATTTTGATTTCTATTTTATGTCTCTTTTTCCCCAAAATTGGGAATGATGTATCAAGAATTATGGAATGATGTATCAAAGATCAATTGAATTTTAAGTGACTGTTACTATTTTTATATATGTGAATAAAAAACACAAATCTAAATTGAAGGGGATCGAGTATAGCATGTCATACACGTGTTCATTTACTTTCAAGAATAACTAAAAAATATGTTATTTCAATTGAGGGCGGAAAAACTAGAAACGCTATTTGTTGTTTGATTGAATATAGTATTTTATATTATTTGTGTGTGTGTTTTGACAATTCTCACCCCGATGGTTTTATATTATTAAAAATAATAAACAAGAGAGGGAATCGTAGAATACAAAAAAATAAATTTCTCATGTTTTGCTTTGGAATTTACATTTTATTTTATTTTATTTTGATTGAGATTTTATAAAAGATCAATTGAATTTTAAGCGCGCGCGAGAGAGAGAGAGAGAGACCGACCATGTGATGTTTTATTTTGTTTTCTATATATCATTCTGATTTTCAATCAAGTATAAGTATGGCTTTTTTTTTTTAAGTAAGTATAAGTATGAATTTTTTTTGTTATTGTATATTTTTCACCCTAACCTATGATATTCGAGTTTTATATTTAGTTCAATGTATGATATAATAGTATCATGTCAATTTATTTATTGATTGTATGCTACAGATCCGGAGACATGTATATTCCAGACACTTCAATATAGTCAAATATGTAGGCTTGTGCAATATGTTATTTTATGCTATCAACACAGATGATGAGAGTTTGTTCGCAGATTCGTCCTTTTTGTTTTTAGCCATTTTAAATTTGTATTGCATCAATGTAATGTTCTCAATTTGAATGAATGAATATCTTTTGTTTAAAAACGCATAAACCGTTAATCTTGATGTGTCTCAAAAATATGTCAAACGATTTTAGATTTTTGTAAAACTCAACATAGATGATCTATACGATATAAATTTTCAATCCAACGGTGAATTTTGTAAAATTTGAATTCGTTGAAGCGTTATTGAGCGGTATAACATTACTCAAATGTTATACCGGTGTAATTTGATTCATCCCCATATATATATATATATATATATATATATATATATATATATATATATAGAGAGAGAGAGAGAGAGAGAGAGAGAGAGAGAGAGTGAGAGAGAGAGAGAGGGAGAGAGAGAGATAGAGAGATGAGTGTATCTTGATCCTCATTGTTTATTGTTCAATTCTTATAACACGGGAGACTATAATATGACTATTGATACTATATATAAAGAAATCATATAATTAAGTAATTTGTTTCTCTGTTCCGTATCATTTCATTGTATAGTTAATAGTTAAAAATTTTGTCACTCTATTGTTCAAATCTTATAATACGGGAGACTATAGTATAGACTATATATATAAATAAATAAATCATATAATTAAGTAATTTGTTCTTTTATCCAAGCACGAGGACAAACGGTATTTGTAATTTATCCAAGCTTTTATATATTTTGAAATGTTTTTTGTTTATATATTATATTTTGAAGATAGCCAATTTGTGTGTGTGTGTGTGAGAGAGAGAGAGAGAGAGAGAGAGATCATGTGATGTTAAAGTAAGTATAAGTATGACTTAAATATTATCGTTAATGTATACTAATATTTATCACCCTAACCTATGATATTTGAGTTAGGTTGACTCTTTCGGATCCGCCTGAAAACTTGATTATTGCCATAATCGATCCATAGCGATCAATCTATCTTTAAAAATTGCTTTCATGTTAGCTAAGTTGTACTTCAAACTTTAATGTATTTTAAGTTATTGTTTCTAATTTATATCTGTAGTAATTGTATTACTTTAATATTGGTTATCATATTATGTGTCTAATTTTATGATAATGTTCGCATTCAATTAATTTTGTATCTACTGTTATTCATTATATTATTTTTTTTTAAATAATAATTTTGAAGCAATATTACTATAATTTATAACCATAAGCAAATTTTTCCCCGTGCGTTGCACGGGTGTGAATACTAGTTCAGGACATACTCAAAATTCACCATCAATTCTCATATTTGCTTAAAACACTCCTATAAATGGAGGATAGAAAAATGGAGGGATCTGAACTCCTATAATTGCTTTCCAATAATCATGAGTTTCATAACTCACTTTGATGTCCCAATCGAAATGCACAGGTGCTTGAATTTTTTGTATGAGCCTCAAGCAACCGCCACTCATTTGCCCTGTATTTGAATTGAATCCTTTGCATAGCTGCCTTAAAATTCATAATCAAGCTAGCAAAAATCCAACATAGGACCTCAAACTTACTACTCAAACTCCTCATTATTAGACCAAATCTATGTGACTTAAAACCTCTCAAATTTGTTGATTTCAACCTTCCAAAATACCCCACAATTCCACAGTAAAAGCATTAGAACTTCAATCTTTTTAATAAAACCACCTAATTAACCATTCCCCTTCCGAGGCACAAATTACACCACCACAACCGGCCACTGCACACAGCATATGTATTAAGCATTTTAAGTCTATTTTTTTCTCCATTTTAATTCACCTTTTTAATAAAAATACTAGACAGTATTTAAAATATTGACTTCTAACAACAAAATCACCAATATTTTGACGAATTTTTCATTGATAATTGTCAATAGTAAAAAACCAGTATGTGAAAATGATGGTTAATTATAATAAAAGATGATAAAACTTAAGTTCTTAAGGTCAAACTCGTCATATTCTTCACTGAAAATAAATTTAAAAATGCACCAAACACTTGCACCTATAATTAGGTATATCTGTTTAACAATTTTTAAAATATTAGTATTACCTAGTGATAAGTGCGACGGGCTTGACATAAATTTTCATGTCGGTCCTTTTTTATTATATTTTAGATGAGTCCTGGTATGTTTTTATTTTTGTTAATTGGCATCACCATATTAATAGTTAACACCTTACATGTATCTTGCTAAACTCCTGGTTAGTAAAACTGCATGCATACATAATTCGGGACCCAATATGGCATTAGACCCACATAGTATATACAGAGGTCAGAGTATATGGTTTAGTGTACATTATGATTGCTTGCAGTGTACGCAAATAGTAGATACTAGCAAATAAGAGTGGTCTTTGAGACGAAAGCATTTTCTAAGCTGCTTCAGCAAACCCAACTCTTGATTTACCAAAATCAAAGACTGTGTGGTAACGCCCCATAAAGATATCTCCAAGGATCCTGCATTTAGGTAGATACAATTAGCTGAGAAAATCATAATTCATATGCATCACGATCCAAACACAAGAGATAATGGAATAGAGGCAAGTGCCATAACAGTTTCATAATTGTACACTGTCAATTTATCATAACCGTTAGATCATTAACCATGTCCGAGTTTAATTGTAACTGCTTATAAAATCACAAATATGATTGGTTGTGATTTGTGGCCAGTGTAAAACCTTTCACAGTGACATGAATGTGACAATTAAAGTATTAAACTCTACGCATTAATTGAAAATGAGAGGAAGGTTCATGAAAGTGGTAAAAAGATTTCGATTATGCAGGTAAATGTCTGAAAGTAGTAAATGATATTTGATGTACCAGATAGGGCCACGTGGAGGAGGAACATCTATAGCAGTGAAGCCGCTAATGCACTGAGCCGCAGCACCTTCGCCCACCTTGAGTATGTACTGAATAAACCAAATGGAAAACTGAATGAGGATTGAGTTCATGACAATACAGTGCATGAAACAGAACAATATTGATGCATAAAAACTAAACAACTGCAAAATGTAAAATGTACACTGCTACTACATGACATTACTCCCTCAATAAAAAAATTGAGAACCAGTCTAGTTCAAACTATTTAAGATCAGACTTAAATTTAAAATAATTAAATGGATAAGAAAACCAATAGGAATAGACAGGCTCACATAATCACATTTAACCAAATACCGATATGATTTTAACCCCACTTAAACTACTTAACCATTATGTGAGTTTAGCATTACCCTACAAATAGGCACCTATAGTATACAATACAAGGTTCTAGCTCATGGTTTTTATAGGATTACTTGTATAACTATATGATTTGCAAATACACTGGAAAGTTTTTTTCAACAAATGTAATTAGCTTTATCTTTAAGTCTGTTTGTTTCGATTTTTCATCAAAATACCCACTTCTCCTATCTTCAGAATTATAGTTATACTATTATAAAAAAAAATTATAGGTTTTCTATCATCCCGCTTGAACTTATCTTATTTTTCATAGCATAAAAAAAATAGTGACCAGTCATTGCAAAAGCAACAGATTGGGTATGGGGACGGCATACCTCCTCTGGGGCAAGGTCAAAAGTTTTCCCACCAATTGTGAAGGAAATTACAGGCAACGAAGAGATATCCCCACAGTCAACAGCTGATTCTCCCATAGGGCTAGGCATTTTATCACAAAGCTGCAACATCAACATGAAGCTGAGAATCAAGAGGTGAAACAGGATACTCAAATAGCAGGACTAAGAGAACTAACTCACATTATTGATATAGGTTAGTATCTGATCTTCGGTCTTATTCTGCCTCAGCTGGTTCTGCATCCAAACAACTGCCATCTCACAGGCAGAACAAGTAGCAGCATGAAAACCACCCGATGATTTTCTTTCATTCTCATCTACTACACTCTCGATAGCCAAACTAAAAGTGGAAACATTGAAAGACAGGTAAAAAGTTAATCAGAGTGCAACTGTACATAAAACATATTGCAATATTTTAACTCAATGGCCAAAGATTTAAAGGATAAAAATATAATTGGGTCTTACTCAACACCACGAGTCCCATCAAAAGTGCACAATCCAATTTGGGAACAGATCTTCTTTGGCTGTGCCTAGAGGAGTAAAGTGAAATAAGAATTCGTTCTAAAAGAACCATCCTTGAACATACCACTCATGAGTCATGACCACAAGTAACAGTCTAATCAACCAAGATATACCAGAACAAATTATAAATGGTACTTACTTCAGCTAAAAGCAAGTTCATTATTGTCTGTCCATACTCCGCAACAATGGATTTGCACTCTTTGCTTACAACTCCAGATGCTCCAATTGCATTGTTTATCATGGTAATTACAGTCTACAATAATAAATCACATGGACGTAGAAACAAGTTAGTCAACAGCATTAGTCAAGACCTTTTTTCAGTTGGAAAATTGAACAATAGAATACATATTTTCAATTTCTAAAGCCCTCGACAAAGATACAGTTTCTCATCAAAGAACCGATCATAGTGCTGCATATAGTATAACATGTTAAAATTGAAAACAAATAAACAATTTAAAGTGAAATAGAAAGGAGTAATCACTATCCCAGCTAACAGTTTCTTTCCAATTTCGATCAACAGAAAATCTAACAATCTATCAAACCCCACAGTCAAAAAAAGAAAAAGCTAAATATTGATCTTGATCTATATCTACAGGCCATTTATTCATACCGTTGGACCCGCCAACAAAGAAGTCCCCGAGTCAGCAATGGCCGAACAGCCATCAGCACAATATCCTGAATGACAATAAGAAAACGGCAAACCAATGAAATAAAAGTTAAGACCAATTTATGAAAACGCTATCATATATTAGGAAAATAAATTGGAATTTATGCTGACAGCAATCTACACATACCAGTGGATTTACCATCAATAATTACATCTCCCATATCAAACTGAAAAGAAAAACAAAAAAAAAAGGTTACGAAAAAGAACAATATTATGTATGAGAAAAATTATATTTAGTAATTAACCTGCCAATATCCTTTTCTTGTCACAGGCACATAAGTGTGATTTCCCTTGTAGTGAGCAGGATCAACACCACCAAAAACAATCTCACCCCCGTCCTCTTCCTCTGGTTTACGGTTGAGCCAAAATGAAAATACTGGTTCCTGAATAAGACCTTGTTCAACCATATTGTACCTGTTACACGTAAGATATGATAATGACATGGGGATTCAATACATTTTTAACTGAAAAGGGAAGCTTGAAGCTATAAGGCTCCCACTATACAGAGGTCTTAGGAGTTAGGAAAGGTCACACATCCACGATAAAATTTACCTAACAAAATGATGAACCAAAATTTAAATGTAAACATACCACACTGGAACAGCATTTCCAACTGATATCTCTTGAAATCCAAGTCCCAATATACCATCAAACTTGGCCACCAAAAAGGTAAGACCAGGCTCCTTAGTTGCTTCAATAAATTCCTGATAGGGATCAAACGGTGCTCAGTGGATTAATAATCAAACATAATGAAAAACTCAAAGTTGAACCTTATTTAATTGACACAAGAAACCAATGATCAGAATTACCTGGTTCTTTACAACTATGTCACCAACTTTGACATTGTCATAACTAAAGAAACCAGAAATTGCTCCAGTGCCATATTGAATTGCAGCAGCAGTCCCTAGATAACAGCAAAAAGCCAATAAAAATCTTATACTATAAACAAAGATAGCATTCCCTCTACAGATGCAAAATATCAAGTAACCCAAAATAGAGGAACATAAGAACAAACGTTAGTTGTAACTTATAAGTGCCAAAACAAATTACAATATGTCAAAAACTAGGAATTGCCAATAACCAAAGGGTGGATGGTAGAATTCCAGTCTAATGGTAAAAGTAAATTATATTAAGACTTCACTCTGTTTCACTCTTTGGGAAAGAAATACATGCTTGTAACTCTATTCAAACAACAAGAACAACAAGAGAATCGGTTTTTTTATTCATAAAGTGAGGGAGACAAACCATTTTTCTTATAAGTACTTGATTTGGCGGACCTGTACTTGGCATGGAAGTAGCATGAAACCTGCACCAAAATATAAAACGGCATGAATTAATACGATGAAGAAAATCTGATACACAATTTTGATAAGCTCTGAAGCACTATCACTTCTGATTGAATGTGTGTCTAGTGTCAACATGTATCAATGTCTGACACCGATACATATGATTACATTCAATTAATTCATTTTCTCAAACTTATTATCAGCGTCAATATTTGTCTGTACTTCATAGTTCATAAGTCACAATAGACAAGCATACGAAAGCTCACCGAGAAGGTACATTTAGAGGATGGAACCCACAAGTTAGAGCTTCCAGTGTCAAAAATGACAGTGAACTTCTGAAGAGGGGTTCCAACCGATATTTCACCATAGTACTGAGCATCCAAGTAATTCTTTAATGCAACAATGTCAGCTTCATGATCAGCGTCAGCCAGGTTGTTTTGAACATTATAGTTTCTAATGGAAGACTCTGCATCTTTGGATCTCAGTCGAGCAGCAAGCTTGTTGTTACGGTCCAATTTAATCTTTTTCAGTCCAATTCTTCGCAGTCCATCACCGGATGCAAAGGATGAAACCAAAAGGGTTAACACCAACAAACAAAACACTATTCCATTCAATTTGTTCCCCATGTTCGTTCTCCTGTTCATCCAAAATAATCATTCCAATTTTAGATAACCCAAAATTAAGGGAGGTTTAACAATAAACAATGCCAAATAACAATAATATAATAATAAAAGAGTACTTGAGATGATAACTATTCACAATGCACGACACATATAACAAATTTTATTGTGTCCGCCGTGTTGGTGTTTCACATTGATGATTTAAACCGCAATCTCTAATATTCCACTAAACCAATACGGACTAATAAATAAACATTGAAAAATTGATTTTAGATAATAGAAACGTTTAGAAGCAAAAATAAAATCCATGGAACGCAGAATTACGGTCGATTATACTAAATATATGGATATACGACTAAAATAGAAAAAAAAAATTCATAAAAAAATAAAATAAAATAAAATAAGAGATGATTTCCATGATGGAACGATAAATAGTAAAATAAAATGATCAGCATGCAGTGATTCGCAGAGTGATATAGAATATGAAAATCGATTATTAAAAAAAAAACGCAGTGAAAGAAATTAAACGACTAATCGGCATTATCGATTGAGTGGAAACAGATTACATACGCATGCAAAGAGAGAGAATAGTAAAATGTGTGAAATTAATTTAGTAAAGTAGAAGAAGAAGAATGAGAATGGAGGTAGTTACCAAGCAAATCAATGTTATTATAATTATGTCGCAGAAGAGAAGAGAAAAAGAAGCAAGAGAAATATTTGATGATATACGATCACAGGCGCATGCACTCTAAATAACAACTAACTTTCAACAACTGTTATTCCTTTCTTTCAGACTAAGCCTAACAACTACGCGATGCAGTTGCAAACCCCTTTTCTTTTTGGAAAATGCTATTTAACAAAAAAAATTTGATGCAAGAAAGAGAAGAATAAATCCTCACCCTTGATTACATCTATAACCACCCATGTTTTTCACTAAAAAAGAAGATTAAATGACATCATCCTTTAAGATTTTGCCATGTGTTAATTCTTGCATTTCTTGTGTAAAAATTTCATGCTAAATAGCAATGCTTTTTCTTTTTTTTCTTTTTTTTAGGCGGTGCGCTCTTTAAATCGGTACCGTCCATAGTACGACACCTTGGCCGTTGATTTAAAAGGATGACCCCACGTCTTCCCGAATCACGCTTTTCTCATCAATTCCTTCCAACCGTATGATCTAGGGACCGGATGGGACTGGATTAAACACACTGATTGCGTGACGCGGCGACTGTGTTTAACTGTCCGATTTGAAATCGACGTTCGAAATTATTTTATAGATAATTTTATTAATATATAATTTGAGTTGTCTGATCTGAAATCAACGATCATGATTTAAAACAGTGTGTTGTTAAAACAGCAGGCAATCCAGATCCGTATGATACTATGATCCATGTACAAAGGGTTTGCATAACAGGGTTTTATTATTTATTCTTTTGTAGCAAAAAATGCGTCATTCTTCTCGTACACCTGATTCTCACACACACCTATCCCTCTCGCAGTGCAGGATACGAGTGTGTAAATAGCAAAAATTGAAATGTGTAAATAGCAAAAAACTGAAAGGAAAAAAAAAAAAACAATTCACTATCTAGAATGTAAACTCAGTAGGTGCCAAAGTTGAGAAAAAACAGTTCGCTATCTAGAATGCATACTTATAAAATATGATATTTTTTATATTTTCCTCATTCCTTCACCCCTTATTTTTCAAGGTTCGCATTCTATAATATGAACTGAGTTCGCATTTTAGATAGCAAATTATTTTTCCCAACTTTGACACCTAAAGAGTTTTCTATTTAAGCAGTAAGGGAGTAATATTGGAAATCTGAAAGGTGCGTGTGAAATTTAAGGGGTGCGAAAAGTACTTATAAAAAAATATACTTTTTTGTCCACAAATGTAATTCAACTCAAAAAAATACCAAAATTGTTTGTTCAAAATTTTTAATCACTATTTTCATTTGGTTTATTAGAAAACTATAATTTTTTAAAGTTTTAATTTTGTTTTGGTTTCTCTATTTTAAAATTCGACATTTTTAATTCACCAACCCATATTTTATCTATATCTAAATTAATTTGCTTTTACTTATTTTTGAGTTCATACAAAATAACTTATGCAAATAAATAATTTTATTATTATAAGTTTTTCATAGTAGTTTATGACAAAACAGCTTATAAATGTATAATTTTTGTTAGTGAAAAATTATGAATATTAATATAAAAATTTATTTATTTGCATAAATTATTTTCATAACCTTAAAAATAAATCAAATTGAAACAGACCCTTTATAAAAGAGTTGTTTTTTTCTCTTTTTTGAAAAATAAATATCATTTAAAATTTTTATAACAGTTTTCTGTATATAAATACTTTTTCTATTTGAGAATAATATAGGTACTTCTATTTTTCTCTAAAGCAAAATATTTCTCCTTTTGATGTATAAAACATGATATCATATACAAACTCAAAAACTCAAAATATTTCTCTTCTCTTCCAGACTTACCTTTGGTTAATATGAACCAACGATAAACTCTAATATAAGCACAAATATAAATGAATAGTATTTAAATACACACATGAATGAAGAAAAAAAAAGTAATTATTAATGAGTATTTATAAAATAAATAACTAATGTGAAGAATATTTATGCATGTGTACCTCAACACTACAATATACAGTATATTTGTATTTGTTTCTATGCAAAACTTCATCGAACCAACCAGTTCAATAAGTGCAACATATACACTATAATTTAGATTGAGAGGTGCAATATGGCCCGAGAGAGAAATTCTTATATAAACAAAACTACAAATAATATTTGTTAGACACACTACAAAAAACAAATAAAAATAAATAAAAATGATAGAAGTGATATAAATTGATGTGACAATTTTATTTTTCTTTTAATTATTTTGATTTGTGTGTGTATGTCTAATCTTGTGCTCAAATCTTTGTGTCTAAGCAAGTGTTCCTCGGCCCGAGAAGCCATAAGCACGACATGCACGACTGAAAATTTGCCTCTACCTTTTTTATATTATTGATTGATTTATTTTATTTTAAATTTTTTACTTTAGACAAGGATCTTTTTAGGGAAAAAAATGAGTAGATAATTTTTTTAAATGATCAATTCGTTTAAGTGTTTTAAGATTTTTTTTTTCTCTTGAGTTATAAATATTAGACACTTTAGCCATTAAATTATTTTTATTTCATTTTTTTTAATTTCATTTTGATTATGTAAATTATAAAATGTGTATTTTTTTTGTCAAATAGTGTAGTAGTTAGAATTTCACCTTTAAAATAAATAAAAGGGTGTGGTAGAGTTCGAAATCCGGTCTCTGCATTTTACATGCAATATCCATGTCACCTGAGTTATATTCTCGCGAACAAATATGTGCAATTTAAAAGATCAAAATGGAAAGAAAAAAAAACTCAACTACTAAAATAAAATATAAAAATAAGTTAAAGGAGCAAAAATGTAAATTTAGAAAAGACAAAAAAAATACGGATAAAAAAAACTACCACATAATTTTCTAAAGACCAAAAAGAAACTTTTATTAAATAATAAAAGATGGCATAAGATATTTTAAAAAAAAAAAAAAAGATGGCATAAGTTATGCCATGATCAACAAAACATTATATGAAAACTACCGCAAAATAGCAATTCATATCATATAATACTCCGTAAATTGAACACTGAATACAAGTATATTAACTAACTTATGAGTTATGTTATATGAACATCTTTCTATAGATAAAAATACGATATTCGTATTTTATCTTTTTCTATGCACATTTTTTAAAGTGTGCAAAAAGTATTAAAAAAATTAAAAAATATCACAGATATTATGTTTGTTGTACTTTTATTTGAAAATTTATGTTGAAATAATATATATTTTTAACTTATTTTTTCCATTTAGGCTGGGCTATTGTCTTCCCCCTCACATCACATGCAACTTGCAAGCGCATGAACTATTCAAAGAAAGTAATTGGTCTATATAATCAACTCAAGCATTAAATTTACGTCAAAAAAAAAAGCTCAAACATTAAATTCAAAAGATATTTACAATTATTCTTATCGGTCAAACAAAAACTGAAAAAGACCCGCATTGACTTGGACGATGGATCCTGCAGTGCAACAAAGGCAAAGGCGACGTAACAAGATTTTTGGTTGTGTCTAGCGTTCTTACTGTTTTTCATATATGCTTCATCTTTTTTACCATTTTGATAGGCCCGTATTATAGTAATTCAAGAAAACAAAAACATTTTTTAGTTTGTTAACGTCAAATTCAAACATAATAAATGAATTTGAGTTAGATAGAGATGTTTAACTTAACAATATCAGTATTGTTGGTTAAATTAGGCCATCAAGTTAAAAAAGAAAAAAGAATATGGCCAAGTTATTAAAAAAAAGGAACAAATAAAATGAAAATTACAAAGACTTAATCGGGGGAAAATTGAATTCTAATTATTAAGTTTTAGGTACATAATATCGGAACTAGTATTAAAGATGAAACAACGAAGAAAAGAATGGAATGTTCTATTCTAAAACCAATAGTGAGCAAAAGCAATATGAACATCCACAAATTCATTTTACCTCTCCCACTTTCTTTTTTAAAAAATAAAAATATAATGGCTAACAAAATATAACAAAATTCAAATATTGAACCAAAGAGCTTCTAGTTTCCTGAAAAAATTGCTACTGATTGTAGGTAGAACTGTTGATGATATTGGGATTGTTGTTTTTGTTGTTATTGTTGGGAGGAGCAGCGCCAATTAAGGAAGAGATAGCCGCGGCGAGTGCTGCAGTGAAGTTTGGATCCGAAGTGATGGCAGCACTGAGTGATGATGCTTGTTGAGTATGATTCAATTGGGAAGATCCCCCAACATCCTGAGACAATTGAAGGCCAGAGAATTTGGATGTGTTATAAAGTGCTTGTGCAATTACCTGTGGTAATTGTCCTGATCCAAAGTTTTGAGGTTGTCCAAGCTGGAATTGGGAATGAGCATTTTGGTTATTATCTGCAGTGTCGCGTGTAAGGTCTAGTGTCACAGTAGGAAATGGTGCTGATGCTGAGAGTGTGGCCATGCTAGAAGAGCAATTAGGAAGAATTCTGGCTAGTATATTGGGATTGATCACCCCATCAGCACTTGACATTGAACCAGACAGTAACACGGTAGCAGCTGCTGCGGTGGTCGATGCCATTGCCACAGCGGCAGGTGGCAGAGGATGGCTATGTGTCCCTTCATATGTTGTTATGAGAATTGTTCTGTCCTCCGCACAACGCTGAACCTATAATATATAACAACCAAATGAGACACAACGAGTAACATTTTTTGTAAAAGCAATAGTAGCTAGCATTAATAGAATACACATTAATTGATTCATCAGAATAATAAGACTCACTTGTTTGCGAACAGGGCAACCCATAGCCATCGTGCATCTGTAATATGCTCGAGGACAAGGGTTTCCCTTAGCCATTTTTTGTCCATATTTTCGCCATTGGCATCCATCATTGATCTACAATATTTGCAATCAATTAGTTAATCAATTCAGCTAGAAATTAAATAGACTAATTGATGCACACATATATACAATACATACCATGTGGGCTTCTGATCGGGCACGGACGGAGACACGTGCTTTTCTCATAGTGGCTTCAGCAGCTGATTGATCAACGGCATTGGGTGGGTTTAACGCGGGACGCTTACTTGGGTCCCAAACTTGTACTAGTTCTGATGAGTCTCGATCAGTCTCTAATTTCTGATTGTTCTGGGGTGTGCTCGATCGAGTTTTTTCATCTGAATTAGAAGAGTTTGATACTTGCTGATCATCTACTTCTGCTGTGCCACTCATGAAGTTTCTAGCCATCACACTATCTTCTTTCTCCTCAGCTTTTCCTTGGCCAATCTGAAATATATAATGGAAAATCTTCAGTTTCATTTCATTTTTTGTTAAAATTGTGTATATCATCAATTAAAAATAACAGATATAGAAATATATGAATTACCCACGTACCTGTTCATGTTCTGTGGTACGTTGGTTCTGTTTCTGTTGCATCAAGGAGACATAACGCATTTGCAAGTTTGTGTGGCTACTTCTCATGGTGTTCAGCATTTCCTTCAGCTTTTGGTTCTCTTCATTCTTAAATCGAAGCTCCTCTTGCAATTGCTCCACCTATAATAAAACAATTGCAATATTTCATATATTTGTTAACTTAATTAACTTAGTGTACTAATGACACTTAAATTTCATTAATTAATTTTAGTACTAATGACATTTCTGTAATCTTACTATATATAATTGAACATTTCTGTAAAAAATAATACTAACTATGAAAATATAAATAAGTGTATTGAACAAAGTTACCTGAGCAGTCTTGGCACGCTTATCTTCATCATTTATTGAAGATAAATCATCCGCCATTGATTGATCACTTCCGGTATTACTAATCAGGAGTTGTAAACCAGTCTACAATATTAATTTGCATCCAATAAAAAAAAAATTAGCACAAATTTCAATGAACAATAGTTATAATCTTGTTTTATCAAGTATTCTAGTGACTAATATGGAGCGTCAGATATTAACGGACTTCGAGTTGAGTTATGATTTATTGAGATGGTGTAAAAAGCATTCACATGCTATAAGTGTATATAAATTAAATTTTAAATCCTTGATATACTATTCGCTGGCCTAAACTAAGTAACTAACTGTATATCTGAATTTTCGGACCCAATATTGTGCAACAAAAAAAAAAATAAAAAACACAAGGAGCTTACGTTGACATGGTCAGCGGCGAGATTGCAATGAGGATCGTAAATCTCATCATTGATCTTCATGGAAACATCATCATCAGGAGACGATGATTTATCATTTCTATCTGAGAAGAAATCAACTTCATCCACAATTACACGATTAATTCGGCGTTGATCATCATCATTATCATTATCATTAACATCAGACCAATTAGTGAGATTCATCGGAAATGTTAACATCGATCGATGATCTTGTTGATTAATTAGTATAAAAGAGAAGAAGATGATAAAGCAATATTAGTATTAAGAATGGTAATAGAATGAATATATAGAAAGAAGAAGAAGAATAGAGAGACGTGGAGAAGAAAGAAGAAGAGAGTGACGAAGTCAAAGAGAGAGAAAATATGAGAAACTGTTTGTGTGGGTTAATATCAAGTCTCACAAGTCTTCTACCGCTGCAACTGGGTCGCCTATAAACAAGGGTATATTTGGGACATTTTTAACCTAATATTTCATTTTTTATTTTCCATGTCAGTATTATTGATTAATACTATTTTTTTTTATTTAATTTCATTTTATTTTATATTTTCTTTTGCGTCATCATCATGCTATAAAATCTCCGTTTACTTGGACACCCATAAATTTCATCCTTATGACTTATTCACTCATTTGCGTCTCAATTCTCAACTCTCCACCTCATGTAACTAATTTTTTTATTCAATTCAATTTGACTCTTTTTTTATTGTTTGTTAGAAAAGTCAAGTTGACTCTATTCCCTTTTCATAATAAATAAATACATGTCCTCTTTCTCATGGAGTCTTATTTTATGTTCAAACTTCACACCTTTAATTTAGCTAACTAATAAGATATACTTATGTCAATCCTATCTACTAATTAAGGAAAAAGCTAAATAAGGGAAGTAGATCTAAACTGTCTAGTTACTACCTTTGACTATTAGATCTAAATTTATGGTCCAAATTTTTTTAAATGAAATATTTGAATAATTCGATTCAAAATTATCAACCAAGATATTTTACTATTAGAAAGAACAATAATAACTAGTAACAGAATTTATCAACAAAAAAAAAAACTAGTAAAAGAAGAATAAATAAACACAAATGACAAACAATGATGCACGATCTTTTTATATATTATTAATAAAATTGAATATATTAATACTATAAAAAAATTGATTATATTGGAAAAAAAAACAAAGTAATTATTCTATCATTAATAATTATTTTTTTTTATAAATTAAAAGCGTCTAGATATTTAGGTAAAGATAGACATACTGACCATGTCGGCATTCCGATCCTTCCCCGTCTTCTATCTATATCTCATATTATTAAATAAAAAAGATACAAAAAAGGTAACTTTTGCATTGAAAACAACATTTTTTGTATTTTACAAACATTGAATGCACAAACTCCAATGTAATTTTACTAAATTGGGTATCGGGCACTGATTAGCATTTTCCAAAGAACAAATAAAGGTGCAAAATAATTCATTGATAATAGAAATTAAACTTTTTTTTTATAATTAAAAGGGTTGACTTTAATTATAACTATTTTAAATTTACACATACGAATTAGTTGTTAAATATGTTAACGGTGTAAATTTTTTTACACTAACAGTGTAATACAATGAAACTCTAAAAAAACAAGAGAAGGTAGGATATGTACCGACACCGAAAATAATTTACACCGTAAATCAAAAATAATCTTGTATATTCTACCAATCATGTACTGACACTGAAATTATATACTGACAAGAGAATGTAAGATATGTACTGACATTGAAATCTTTTACTAATAAAAGGAAGCTCCTATATAGCTTCTAAGCCTCCATTGTGCCTATGTGGCACCTCTAAAAAAACTCCACATCCTTATTAAAACTTTATACCAAGCTTTTCAATTTCTAAATAATTAATTAAATCTAAAAATATTTAGTGATATACTAAAAATAATTACCAAGCCTTCATTATAGAGTTATATTATATACACCTATATCAAATTAATATTTAGTGATATACAACTTCTTTATCTTTCGGTTATGTATAGAGAGAGAATTAAATATTTTTACAAAACAATTAATACCAAAATAAATGAAACAATAATCATATATTGCATATACTATAAAATAACAATAATTAACCTATGCATGACCCTTAGGTATCCGTATGATGCTATCTATAACCATAAAATTATCATGATTGTTGGAATTCTTTCAATTATGATAAAAAAACTTTGTATTTTTTAACCACAATGGTCTTTATAAACAGTACTAATACACCACAATTGTTCATGCTCTCGTATTTGGTAATCTTATTCTTTTTTGTGTATAATTTCTAACCTAGCCTTTATATTTAATTGGTAATCCTTTTTTTTTGTGTATAATTTCTAACCTTCTTTGTAGTAGTTTTAGCAAATCATGCCTATTCTCAACAAGTAAGTCAACTACACTATCTTATATTTTTGAGTAGAAATATTATTCTATAATTTCAATATACATGTTTCCTTATTGTTTTTAGGTTAGTTTTCTTTCTTTCAAATATTGGAAATGGGGTATATATATATATATATATATATATATATATATATATATATATATATATATATATATTCAAGGAAAATCATTGCAACATTGAAAAAGATATATCAATTGCAATTGTTTAGACTATTTTGGTATTGGTATTTAGTTTTAGCAGAAGTACTTTTTTGTTGTAGCAAGACATTGTGGTTAAAAATAGTACTCATGGCAATGTTATGTAGAAAGGTGGGGGATCTTGGATGGCTTAGTTAGCTAGAGAAGCTTACGAAATGTAATACAAATTGGTCATATGAAGAAAATTTGAAAGCATTTGATATCTTCTTGGCTTTGTTGGAGGTGTGTTTATATGCTTAAACATCTTATTTAGGACTGAAATTATTGGATTGGAATGGTATGAAAGTTTTGAATTTGCAATTGAGCTGAGTTGTATTTTCTTTGTAATTTTGATTTGTTGTAATTATGTATTGATATATTTGTTAGTATAATTTTCTAACTTTCTTTCTTATAGTTTACTTTATTGATTAACATGAATAAGACTATTTTTCATGTGAATGTGGAGAATAGCATAAGAGACTTTCATTTTTTTATTGCTTTTTTAGTTTGATGATTTTTTTTTTTTTTTTTGCAATTTCTCTCACAAATTTTCTGCATAACAAATAGAGTATAATTAAGAGAATTGATATTTTTTTGTGTCTCAATCAACGTAAGGAAAAATCAGAAGAGGTGAAGAAACATTATATTATATTATATCTTGGGGGTTAAAAAAGATAATTCACTTAGAATGTAAGTATGTGATTCTATTGTTTCTGTTGAAGGTAGGTATTGAGGCTAAAGTGATCAAAGTTACAACTTTTAACAAAAAAAATCGCTGAAAAAATCATTTGTTTGGAGGTTATATATATGATATGATAACTTTATTGTCAACCTATAATCATAATGTCATGTCTTCTTAGTTGTTTATTTTTTATCATGTGTAATTTGCTATTATTATTTTATTCAAATTCATAATTGTGAGAGGTTTTGTGAATTTTAATCATGTAAATGTGTTTAAAATGTGTGATTTGTTTTATAATAAAAATAGAAAATGAAGGAACACTACTATTAAAGCTTACTTGACACATGGACCACTTCATTCTCTTTCTTTCATTTTTCTATTCTATACATGCACCATATAAGATTGGTTGGTAATTTACTCTTTGTGATTAAATATATTCAATATAAAATGGAAAAAAATCATTCATTATAGCTATTTTTTCTGAATCATTCATTGTGCTACTTCTTAAATTATCTAAAAATAAGAGGTTGATTTCTTTTTTGGTCAAGTAAAAATAAGATGTTAAATTTAATACATATGAGTTGAGCTCTTGATGGAATTATGTTTGATAATGTCTACCATTTCTTTATATATGTAGGAATTTTCAGGCAGAGATTAGGTTGCACATACATGGCATGGTAAAATTATGTGTTAAATGTGTTACTGTATTCTATCTAATGATAATTATTTGTTATGAAATTTTTGAAATATTTTTTTAGGGTGAATTTTGAAAAGTTCACTCTTTGTTCATGAGATCAGAAAAAGAAGAATTAAGCAGATAATTAAAAAAAATACACCAGGTGAAGATTTGAGAGAAAACTTCAAAAGAAGTCAATATCTCATCACAAAAATTGCATTTTCATTAAATATGAAACCTTAAATTGTATAGAAGAGAGTAAAATTGTTATGCTATTTGTACATAATTTTCAAATAACAAGATCAAATTATTAAAAAAAAAACCACCATATATGAATGCTATTCTATAAAAACAATTGGCGGACAAACCTTAAAAAGATTAAAAAAAGAATTAAGCAAATAAAAAAAGTAAACTAGACAACATACTAAGAAATCCGAACAAATAAAAGTTGAGAAAAAATTTCACTAAACAAATTTTTGAAAGAATACTCCAAAAAAGTCAATATATCAGCACAAGAAGTTCATTTCTCTTAAATATAAGAGACCTTAAATTGCAAAGAGGAAAGTATGCAACTATGCTATTTGGAACACGCTTTCAATGAATGAGATCAAAAGATGAAAAAAGCAAAACCACCATATATGAATCACATATAATTAGAACTTATATATCAACCTTTCTCTATTACTCATGAGCAATATTGCCACCAATCATGACTATCTCTAACAGCTCTATTGAAAACAATAAGAAATACACTAAAATAAGAATTAAAAAATTAAAAATTAAAAAACAAAGCAACTTGGAGCTACACCACTGCAATCCACGAAAAGAAAATTAAATTCATTAGGCAGTTACACTAAATTAAAATATGGAGAGGGGAGTAAGTAGATAAATTATTTGGTACCTTAAATTGCATAAAAGTGAGTAGGCAGTTACACTATTTGATACGCAATTTTCAAAAAGTGAGATCCCGTGATAAAATAAATCAAAGGTACCATATATGAATCACATTCTATAACCAAAACTTATTTCAATATTTCTCATGAGCAATATTGTCATCAAGTGTCCAACTCTTATTGAAAATAAAATGAAATAAGCGATACATCAAAAATAAAAAATAAAGTGACATGTGACTATACAATTGCAACTCACATAAATAAAACTAAGATCTTATATGATTACACTATTAAAATAAAATATGAGGTTAACTCCCTTCCAACTTATGCAATATTATAAAAGATCTATTACATTCATATATAAACAAAATTACTATGTAAATCAATAAAAAATTTCATATTCCTGAATAACTTTTTAATTTTTATACATATACTAATATTAAATATAATCATTTTTTAAAATAGTATCTATCATTTAATTATGTGATTATATTTATCACAATTATTACTTTTCATTTTAAAAAATATTTTAATTATATAGTTTAATCGAACCCGTGCAACGCACGGGTTTATCCCTAGTTATATACTAACAAGAGAAGGTAGGATATGTACTCGCACTGAAATTATATAAAAGCAACTAGCAGATAAAAGTAGTGCATGCTTTCTTAACCATTTTTTTTTACAAATTTTTATAAATTTATTGTTATAATAACTACTTTTCTTAACCAAATGCTTTCCCTTTTAGTAAAAATTAATTAAATAACTAATGTATCTAAATTATATTATAAATTTGATATATCAATAATTTCAATAAATTTAAAAAGTGAATTCTTTTTTCCTTATAATAATCATTAGAGTAACGACATTGCATTATATATGTAGGGGTCGGGGTTCGAACCCTAGTCATCTCACTTATCTACCTTAAGGGTGGAATTTCTAGCTATTAGACTACTTAACAAAAAAATTAAAATAATCATTAGAGTACCAAAATTCTTATCTTCATACAACAACAGTTTCTTCTTTCCATGAATTGAAAGCATGCTAAGTTTCAATTTATTGCCACAACGTTAGTATTAATTCAACTTTAGTTCCTTTGAATGCCCTCCGATGATTCTTTTGAAAAATAGCATGAAAAAAGGCAATATTTGGCTTCCTTATCAAACCATAGGAAAAAAAATCCATTATTTATGGCTTATACCTTGATAGTAGTAGTACCTTTTTTCCTATTGACAAATATACCTTGACTAGGAGGAGCAGTTGTTTGAAACTAAACTTAATTCACCGTCTAATGTTGAACATACCCCATTTTGAAAGAAAAGGCATGTTGGTTGAACATTGACTGTTTGGTATGTGAGTTAGAATTTTATTGTACTACAGTTTCATTGTCGTTAGCTTAAAAGTTAAATTCATACATATATGCATAATTGATCACATATTTTCACATGGTTAAGAAAAGTAGTTATATGATCAATATAATCAATAAATTTATAAAAATTTGTAAAAGAAAATGTGTTAGTCTTATCTAATTTCTCCAATAATTATTGATATAAATAAGAGAGATCAAAATAAATTTATATTTTTCAACGTAAATTTAATAGGTGACTTCTAGGGTAAGTAAGTCCCTCGTCGCAGTGGACCATTCCAAGCAACAATTAGAGCATTAGATTAATCAGGTCCAAACATTCTATTTTCACATTAGAAATATCAATGCACAAAGAAATATATCAAAAGGAATTGTTAAAGGGGCCCAATAAACTTTGTTGAAAAACTTACATGGTCACCCATGTCTCGATGATTGAACACCGTCATCCTACTAATCCTAGCATTTGGATTTCGTGATCTTACAATCCACTTGAATCTATATCCATTAAGTAACCATAAAAAATACCTATAATAGGTGGGATAAAAATCCACATCAATTACATAAGTGACCTTATAAATTTTATAGGCGTGAACTCAATTTATGTAGGTATACGTTAATTGAGGCCATAAGTTGAATCCAGGTCCTTCATTGCTCTACCTTATTCTTATTATTACTTGTTTCAATCTCATTCACCGTACAATCCAAATGCCCAAAATATTTGCATGAAACTGTTTATCGCTTGTATAATCGGTTTTATAAACAACCGAGGCATGAACATATACAAAATATTTTTTGTGAACCAAGGATAGAATCATAAAGAAATTTTCCTAAAACCGATGGATTAATCGTTTTTCTATTAATTGATTTTCGTTCCTCTCTCAACTGTAAACCCCCCATAATTTATAGTTTTCATTGATTATAATATTGGTAAACATTGATAAAGAGTCCTTGTGATACGATACCGAATGTCGCTTCTCTAAACTACGTTTTATTTACTCGTTTTGACCCGTGTGCGACAGCGGATCAAATTAGCTTTGCCAATGTGAGTATTCAATTCACTTCAAAGATTCCAAACATTCTAAAAGAGATTCTATCCATATTTTGTGCACACAACTTCACAATTCACAATGGAGTATTATAATAACAAGGGAACAAATTAAAGCAAAAAGAGTACCTCAATAAAGCAACAACACTTGAAGATATCATTATTATTATTCTCTCTTACTTCAACCTTTAATTCAATTGTTGACCACTTTTGATTCAGAAACCATATCAATCTAGTACCTGTTCTGTTCATGCATTCATATCTCTAATGATGAATTTTCATCTAATAATCACCAACAAACAAAAACCAATCTCATTACTACTAATAATAATTCAACTCATTCACTCATTTTCCACTCTAACAATCACAAAATCACAATCCACTCTTTGTAGAACTTCATGTGGTTCTATTCCAATTCAATATCCTTTTTCCATTGATGATGGTTGTGGAAGTCCATATTACAGATACATTCTTTCTTGTTCTGATTCACAAAAGCTTGAACTAAGAACACCTTCTGGTAGATACCCTATTCATAATGTTAGCTATACTGATCCACACATTGTTGTCACTGATCCATTCATGTGGAATTGTGAAGATGGTGAAAATTATAGACCAACAAGACCATTTAGTTTAGACACAAGCACACGTTTCAAGCTTTCACCTCAAAATCAGTATCTTTTTTTCAATTGTAGTGAAGAAAATGTTATTGTTAAACCAAAGCCTATGTTTTGTCAACAATTTCCTGAACATTGTGATTCATCTTGTGACAGTGCTAGTTATCTTTGTAGGCATTTGCCAGTGTGTTCTTTTGCTATGAGTGGTAGTTCTTGTTGTTCTTATGTTCCAAAAGCTATTGAATCTTTGAGGTTGATGCTTATGTATTGTAGTAGTTATGTTAGTGTTTATTGGAGAAATGTTGGTGCTCCTCAACCTTATGATCAAGTTCCTGAATATGGGATTAGAGTTGATTTTGATGTTCCGGTGACGAATCGGTGTCTTCAATGTCAGGATCAATCTAAAGGTAGTGGTGGAACTTGTGGATTTGATACACAGACTCAGAATTTCATGTGTTTGTGTAAGGAGGGAAATTTCACTACACATTGTAATGGTATGTCTCAAACACATTATCTTATTTTATCTTGTGATTTACTTAGAAAAACAATTATTACTTTTTTTAATCATGTTATTGGTGCGAAAAAAATCCACTCGTTTTTCCTATGACTAATCGTCGTCAGAAAACTTGGTTGGTTAGGTTTAGGGGTCTCGCCTTCCAACCACATTTTTCTATCCACAATGTATGAACTCGAGACATTGCTTAATGAATCTGAGTTCAGTTCCACGTTTCCACTTGTACCAACGTAATGTTGGTACAAAAGCAATTAGTGCACTAATGAGTTACAATTTTTGGATGGTTTTAAATTAATTTAATATATATTTGTTGGCAACTTGGCAGATTATGATAATTCAAGGCACAGTAGGAATGTCCATGTAATTGCAGGTAATAATAATATAAATGAAGCTAATTGGTAATTAAGATTCACAAATGCAGGGTTTAGGCTAATGTTTGTGGTTTTGTTTTGTGTGTTGGATTTGGAAATTTGGTTGCAGGGACAGTTACTGGTATTTCAGCTTTTGGAGCACTTGGAATTGGAGGTGGTATTTGGTACTTAAAAAAAGTGAGAGCTAAAGCACCAGTAACATGTGGAGTTCAAACCAATGAAAACAGGCTTTTCTAAAGGCAAAACTAGCCTCATACATACATTTTCCTTTTGTTACTTTTTTTCTTAGGCCCCTTCACAATTATTCTGTTAATTTCTTGTTGGCATCTTTATGTTTGCTTGTAAGTTTATTGAAACAAAAAACACTCTTTTGCAGTGCATTATCTAAAACAATAATGAACCTGCATAATGTTACAAACTATTTTCTGCTATACAGAAAGGTTTAACGGCGCAGCTTGTTGCCCGTCTACTTTTTGTTCATGTGTAATTATTTTATATATATAATGAAAAAGGTCTTAATTTTCTGCAAAGCAATTCATTTGCTGTGAACTTGTGATACATTGATATGTATTTATATTCTCACTATATTAACAATTTAACATGCACTCCCAACATAACAACTCAATGGACCTGCATTGAGAGTTATAGCAGGAACCATATAAGCTGGAACAGCTACAAAAGATTGAGAAGGTGTATAATTTGGTGCACAACTTCCATAACCAGATGGTATAAAATAAGCACCATTTGAGAATGCATCCTTAGAAGACCTCCATTTCCAACTCTTCCAATTTGCCTTTGCTTCCCTCTTTGTAATCTGTCACACAACAAAAATAACCACATCAAACTCAATATCCTAAATGGTTGCATTTGAAATAATAAAACTATATATACTGTGTTTGTTTTTACCTGTTTTGCATTATTGTCATTTGGTGCTATAAAAAAATTCCCTTCACTTAAAATAGTTGGGTTAGAACTTCCTCCTATAGCATACATTTTCCACTCATCATATTTGTTGTTGGCCACGTGTGCATAACCAAATCTTACCCTGCACATTCATCAGCAAAATCAATACTTTTATTTATATATCATCATAAAGTCAATATAATATATATATTTTCATCTATTCTGTATATATTAATGTGTTGACGTGTCAATATCGTGTTTGGTGTCTGTGTCAACGCTTTATAGCAATTTAGTCTCTAAGAATCTAAGTACATTAGTCTAACCTTGGCATCCTTTCAATTAGTCCACTAGCGAACCGATTGAAGACTATCGTTACTTTCATTATTTTATCTGCTGTGTAATCATCATTGTGTCCTAGCAACATAACCTGAAAGTACATATATTAGTCAATGCATGCATAATATATAAGAATTTATTAAAAGGTTATTGAACTTGTTTAGCTTACTTTGTCATGTTGAGTAAAGTAATTGTTAGAAATGGTAATAGCAGTTGAGGCATGAATAATATCAATTAGTCCATCACTACAACTAGCCAAAAAACAATGATCAATCCAAATATTCGACGAAGCAAATATACTAATACCATCACCATCCGAGCCTTGTCGACGACCGACATGATCAGGAGTACTTCTAACAAGTCCAGCCTTACTTGGTTTACAATCATGAATCCTAATACCATGTATAATAACATGACTAACACCTTGTATTGTAATACAAGGTCCATTTCCAATCTCAACTTTAACTCCTCTACCATCAATAGTCTTGTAACTATTCATAATAAGTTCATTCTTTAATGCAATAACCATGTCCCTTTTGAAAATTATCCAAAGCGGCTTCGTTTGGATTGCGCCATAACGAAGTGTACCTTGTTTTGGATTTTCAGGGTCATCAGAAGAATCTGTAACTATATATATTGCACCATATTTACCTCCAATTGCATCTTTGCCAAAACCAATAGCACAATTAGCTAAGGCTTTTCGGTTTGACGCCCAATTCGAATTTGCGCGCCAACATGAATCTATCTTGTTGAGGATTGGTGACTTAGTGTTATAGTAATTCTCTTTTGCATAGGCATTAATTATGCTTAAAACAATTGGTAGTAAGAAGCATGAAAGTGAGAGGAGTGAAGTTGAAATGGCCATGTTTGTGAATTGTGAAGTAACAATGGGAACAATGTACACATTTTAATAGGTGAGGAGAAGGTTGTGCACACATATTAGGAGATTGACTTAAACAATTTTTTGAATTTAGTTAATTAAAAACGTGGATGCACGAGCTTGGCTTGGTTGACTTACTATATAATTTGATTAATTTCTTAAACTTAGATATAGAAAAGTTATACATTAATTTTACAAATGATGTGTTAGAATAAAATGATGATGTGCAAATAGACATGGGAATTTCATTTATTAGTGTTCACAATAGAAAGGTCCAAAGAAATCTATATATTTGGACGGCTTTCAAGTACACAGCAAGCACGTCTTGTGAAATACTCATGTCATGCCTGGGAATTCAATATATTAATAACTTGATATATTTAAGTCAAAAGGTAAACAATTAAATGTCATTTAAATTTAGTTCTTAATATTTAAGTCAAAAGGTAAACGTTTAATATTATGGCGTTTTTTTTTTTTGAAGTATATTATGGCTTTTTTATCAGAAAATATTATGGTATTTAAATTATACAAATAAAACAATAAAATAACATGCATCGTCAGTGTAAGTTAAATTTATACTGACAACCAATAAGAATATTCAACTGTCATGTCATATCAAGAAAGTGAGGTTGAAGTGATGTGGTGAAAAATATAATTGTGATTGATTGACAGTATATATTCATTTTTCTCATAAAATAATAGATGGGCTGTAAAGATTTGCCTACTTCAAGCCCAATATCATCAATGTATTGTAGATCAACAATATTTTCTTGACAAAAAAAAACAGAAAATGGGCTCCTTGTATAAGTCGAAACTAAAATTCGTATAACTTTTTACCAAAAAATAAAACAAACAGAGGATAATTATGATAAACAATAAACATAATATTTTTTAAAGTTTTTCAAAGAAAGTGCATGTAAAAGAAACATAAAATATTAACGTTGAAAGGTGGTAAAACTCTAACCAATATATTGGCGAAGAAGTTGGCACATTAAAAGGAAGCAAAAAACTCTCCATCAAGACAAATAGAAATCTCTAACCACTTAAAGTCAATAGAAGAACACATATTTTTACATTGTATATCTATTGATTTTAAAATCAAATAGTTTATATTTCAAAATCAATTTTATATAATAAAACAATCTCAACTATCAATTAAAAATCAAACGCACCAGATATGTTATAGCGTTTTATTGTGCAAATAGGGACGAGTTTATTGCACTCGCACACCCCGAACTTTTGTAAATTACAAGTGATATATTGTTTTGTTTCTATTTGCACCCTCTCAATACTTTGCACCCTTGATTCGAAGATTCTCTTACCCCATAGCTTATATTTTATGCGTTTTCAAGTAGCTTGCTTTAGTAAGACAAATTTTGTGTCTATGTGTACGGTGTACCATGCAATAAATCAATGATGTTTTTTACTTTTATTTGAGTCTTCTTCATTTTTTATATATTACTTTATTCGTTTTAAAATAAGTGTCATTTATGTTTTTAACATAAATTAAAAATACAATAATATTGTCAAAAGACATAAAATCTTTACTAAATTAATCATATTTATTATTGATATCATTCTTTGAAATAATATACCCTCAATTAATTAAATGACACAATTGGAAGCAAAATTGTATGGTTTTAATATTTATATTTTTATGCCATGAAAAAATATAAACTATCAATTTAAGTTCTATAGAGCCAAGACTGCTTGGATGAAGCAAAATTACATTTTTAATCTTTTAACTTAATTTCAAGTAACATTTTAGTCCTTTATTTTTTTTAAATAACATTTTAGTCCTTTTTTTATGTTTGGATATGAATTTCAAGTTTCAAATTTATAGTTTTATTTTTTGTTTGCTTTCAATCATAAATATATCTATGTCCATAAAAGAAAATCATAGATTTGAAGTTTGAAAAGTTATACACAAACATGGATGAAGAACCAAAAAAGACTAAAATAACGTAAAAAAAAAGAAAAACAAAATCATTATCTCAAATTAAGTTAAAAAAATAAATATATAATTTTGACTAGTCTTTTTTAGTTTAATCAATGTCATGAATTTGAAGTCCTACGAAATGGCACATTATATAAAGAGATACTGTAGTTTGTAGTCTATTATGATTCAATTCAGCTCAATAAATTACTCTCTATATTTGTGAGCAGAGAATTCTGATTAAATTTTTTTAAAAAAAAAATTGACCTACTAATAGATATCCACGAAATGATTTGTGATGTCGCACTTTTAGTTTTAATGTACTTCCGTATGAGTTGAATTCTTTTTTATGAGAACTTTTAATGTAAAATTATTACACTAAAATAAATACTATACACTCCATAACAACTTTGGGTAGGGGTGATCATATCCGAATCAATCCAAAAGTAAAACCGCAAATCGAACCAATCCAAACCGAAAATCGCAAAAACCGCATTTGGTTTGGATGTATTTGGATGACTTTTCTATTGAACCGCGAACCGCAAAACCGCGAACCGCAAAAACCGCAAAAACCGTGGTTAACCGCTAAAACCGCATTAAGCTTCTATTATATTCCAATACCACTAAAACCACATTAAGTTTTTATTATATTCCAATATACATAGCGCAATTACCAAGCCAGTCCACCAAATTAATGGAACTTTAAGTTATTCTTATTTTTTATATTGTAATGTTACTTTGGTGTTGTAATATTATTTTAGATTAACAACTTTTATCGGTACTATGATGTTATTTTGAAAATTTAAATTATTATTTTTGGATATTTAAAATTGTAAGGTACGGTACTGTGATGTTATTTTTGGATAAACAATTTTTATTGGTACTTTAATGTTATTTAGGAAATTCAAGTTTTTTTTTTTATGTTTAAAATTGTTTGGTACTGAAATGTTAAGCTGTAAACCGCAACCACCGAATCGATCATAACCACATTGGTTTGGTTTGGTTTGGATGACCTTTTAAAAACCAACCGAACAAAACCGAACCGCATGCATTTTTATCTCGCGGTTAGGATGACTTTTATGCTCAAAACCGAACCAAACCGCACCGCGATCACCCCTAACTTTGGGTTCTCAACCATTGACTCTGCCATTCAATCATTGTCATTTCTTAAATGTATGTCACATTAACCGATTTGAAAAGCTTCTACTACTTGTTCATCTTTTATTTTGATCACAGCCAATCATAATACAACAATAGGTACGTTCCTTAATTACTAGCTGCGGAGGGGCATGTTACGTTGTATTGTGCGTATAATATGTTAATGTCAAGTTTGCTTATGCCAACATGAACATCTCATAGTACTCTTATCCTGCTTGCTTGTTACTTCATTCATGGCACATGTCCTATTATTGTATTAATTGAGTTTCATCTCCAACAACAACCAACTAATTCAAGACATTCATTTACTCAATAAGCATGGGATGCAATGCTTTTTTATTTTATTTTATTTTAGGCTTAATTAGTTCGTTGGTCCTTTAAAGATATTTTTGATTTCACATTGGTCTCATAAGAAAAAGTTTCACTTTAATCCCTTAAAGACATTTCCATTTGTCATTTTAGTCTCTTCCGTTAATTTTTGGCAAAAATATGAAATCTATTAAACTAGATAAAGGGCCAATATGAAACTATATAAGGGACTAATATGAAACTAAATAAGGGACCAATATTAAACCTATTAAACGATAAGGGACCAATATGAAACCAAAGTTAACGTTTTATGCAAAAAGTTAATAGAAGGGACCAATATGGCATACAGAGATATCTTTACGGGAATAAAACATGACTTTTTTTCTTTATGGAACCAATGTGAAACAAAAAATATCTTTAAGGGACCAAGGAATTAATTAAGCCTTTATCTATTACTATATATAAAAAGGATACAAATTTTTGGGATGACTTTTTCATTATACCTATTTTACCCTTAAAAAAACTACCAAAAAAAAAACTAAATATTTGTATATGTTGACAAATAACTTCCACATAAAAATAGATTTTCAGTTTTTTTTTTAGTAAATAATTTTTTTCTCTTAATAACTAAACACAACTTCCACATAAAAGTATGTTTTCAGTTTTTTTATAGTAAAAAAATATATATATTTTTTTTTCTACTTAATAACTAGCCACAACAAAAAAGGATATTAAGTAGTTATCAATTAACTAAGTCCAATAAAAAAGAAGGTTAAGTAGTTATTTATATTTGCACAATAGAGAATTTCGATCACAGCAAATAAAAAAAAGAGAATATCAATCACACAAACGGGCACGTTTGGCGGCTAGTTTTATTATAAATAAAAGAGTTTTTCTATCATGTGCAAATTTACACATGTTAAAAACTTTAAAATAGTAAGTTTGTATTATAACTTATGTATTTTGTATTAATCGATAATTTTTTAATAAATCATTGTTATTTTTTAATACAAAATTACTACTTTTAATTGTTTTAAAATGTGTGATGCATGTTAGACAAATTCTAATAAAATAAAGAGCTGGCAGAGTATATAAAATAAATATAATTCCCCGTTTTAATTGAAACTTTCATTTCAACGGTAATGTTGGAGGATAATCAGATATTTTTACTTTTTTGATTTTCACCACTAGTTGAATTTGGTTCGGGGGTCAGTTCTGGCATCAAATGGTTCCAACCCCCTCCCGATCGCAGTCGCGGGGGATCGAATTGTGGTCCTCCCTATCAAGTTCAGCGTCAATCACCACTGAACCAACTAACGATTGATACATGAATGTGAAATGAGTATATTTTTACTAATGAGATCTTTTTACTTTATTAAAGGAATTATCATGTTTAGGTACATGAATGTGAAATGCGTATGATATGTCGGGGTTGCTTGCAATGTAAGTCTCATATTACTAATGAAGTAAAAAAAGGTCAAGATAATTATATTTGAGAAGTCCCACATTGCTTAGAAAAGTGAATGGTGGGGGAGTTGAATGTTATATATAGAGACCTCAATTTTCTTGTTTCAACACACTAAGCAGTGGCCCTTGTAAACACTTTAAACTTATATTTGTGTTTGTTTCTTTTTTTTCTTATACTCTTGTTTTAGAGTATTTGAGATGTAGTTGAAATATTTACTTTGGAGAGTGTGTGTGTCCTGAGGTCATGGGGTAGTTAAGAGTGAAGTCTATGTATTGTAACAATTTTCACATAGTGTTTATTCTCTGGTTGTCGGTTTAGACAACGGTCGTGGTTTTTTCTCCGATTTTGGAGTTTCCACGTTATATTCTTGTGTTGTTGATTGTGTTCTTTTAGTTTCTATGTGCCGGTTTTTCCCAACAACTGGTATCAGAGCCTTTTGGTTTTATTCAGGGAGGAGGGAGTTCCGCTGTGAAGTTTAGGCTAGAGAAAATTGGTGGAAGAATCATGTCTGGATTGTGGAAAACCAAGTTAAGGATGTGTTGATGCAATCAGGTTTATACAAGGTCAGCCTGGAGAGGCGGTGGTAAGAATACTCAACATCGGCCTGGAGAGACGGTGGAATAATACTCGAGTTATGACTGAAACAACAACTTTATCATGAGGATGTGAAGGTGCTAGTGGTGTGAAGTTCAAAATCGGTGGAGTTTTGGAGTCATGGACTTTGGATGTTCCTATCACATGTGTTTGAAGAATGTATACTTTGAATTCCTAGAGCTAGTTGAAGGTGGAGTGGTTCACCTTGGAGACGGGAAAGCTTGTAAGGATCAAGGTATGGATGAGGTTCTTTTTTACATGATGTGAGGTATGTTCCTGAACTTAAGTGGATTTTGTTGTCTATAATTATGTTTGGTGATCTAGGGTATGAGACTAGATTTGAGCATGGAATTATAGAAATTTCGTCTGATGCAAAGATAGTTGGTTTTACTATTGGTCATGCATCTGTTACTAGTGGTGATTTTCATGATGTGGTTGAAATGTGAGACTTTAGGTGGGTACTTGTTAGTGACATGGGTTTAGTTGGACTAGTGAAATAAGGTTTACTAGGTGATGTAACTAGACTGAAATTGTTGGAGCCTAACAATGGCATGAAGGTGGTTTCATAGCAGTTTGAAGTTGTTCAGGTGGCACATGAGCATCGGTTGACATGGATGCAAGGTGTGTGATGATAGCGTGCGGGCATTGGTTGACATTGATGCAAGGTACGCAGTTATCTCAGTGGCTGATGAACTTCCGGAGAAAGCCAACATGGAAGTTGCACAATAAATTTTCAGCAACGTTTCGTGATGAAATTCTTGGGATGGCTTGGTCCCAAGTGAAAGAAATGCTTGGAATGATTTAGTTTCAAGTGAAGAAAATTCTTTGTATGGTTTAGTTCCAAGTGCAATGTACTTTTTATGGTGGAGTATGATAATTTAATTTGTCGGTATAGACAATGAGAATTATGATTGTCGGTGAAGACAATGATTGTCGGTGTAGACAATGAAGATTGAAGACCATTACAATCAAGGTGGAGATTTTTGGAGTTGATTGCAATATAAGTCCCACATTGTTAATGAAGAAAAAAAAAGGTCAAGAAAATTATATTTGAGAAGTCTCACATTGCTTAGAGAAGTGAATGGTGGGGGAGCTCAATGTTATGTATATATATATATATACCTCAATTTTCTTGTTTCAACACACCAAGCAGTAGCACTTTTAAACACTTTAAGTTTATATATTTGTGTTTGTTTCTTTTTCTCTTATGCTCTTGTTTTAGAATATTTGATATGTAATTCAAATATTTACTTTGGAGAGTGTGAGCATACTGGGGTCATAGGATGGTTGAGAGTCAAGTCTATGTATTGTAACAATTTTCATATAGTATTTATTCTCTGGTTATCGATTTAGACAACGGCCGTGATTTTTTCTCCGGTTTTGGAGTTTCCACATTGTATTCTTGTGTTATTGATCGTGTTCTTTTATTTTTTTTCTATGCCAATTTTTCCCAACATCATGGAGTGGTAGTTCCAAATCCCAATAAATCATAGGTATATGATTATCTTTATTCTTTGCTCAACATTCTTGCATGATTGGTTCCACTTCATTCCTTACAAGTTACAACCCATTTGATTCATCCTCAACTAAAATTATATTTCCTCCGTTTTTTTATAAGATTTAACTTGACAAAACACGAATATTAAAAAAGTTGATTTTAATATTAAATTGATTTTCAATATTTATTCTTAGTAATAATTTTTCTTTTAAAAAAATATGTAAAGTACATAAGGATAGTTTTGAAAGAAAAAATTAATATCATTAACAATTTCAAAAAACATATTATAGGAAATAGACAATTATTTTGTCAAACTAAATCTTATAAAAATGGACAGATGAGTAACAATTTCTCCTATTTAATCAAGTAAATTACTAATATTGTCTCTACATTTACACCACCTCTTTATATTTTACACCCATTGTCACTTGTGAGTCTTAATAGACTAAGATCACGGATATATGTGTTAGAAACTGCATAATTTATTTGTTTTTAAGCGGTAAAAGAGAAAAATTGTGTAATTTTAGAGATGAAACTAAAATTTTAGTCTTGTTTAACTTGACATGGACAAACTCCAAAGGTTTGGTCTAGTGGTAAAAAGACATGAATTGAATTCGAGAGGTCACGGGTTTGAACCCCGCTAGTGTCCAGGTCCGTTCTTGATATTTTATGGGCCTTAGGCGAAATTTGAAAAAATAACTTATTTCATTCAAAATAATATGTTTTAATAGCGCAAAAGTAATAGCACAAAAATAGCAATCAGTCGTTGTTGGTAAAATATAACTCAAAAATAAATCCAGCAATAATAATAATAAACCTTGCAGAATAGAATAAAAAAAAATAATAAAGTACAAGAGTACATAACAATAGCACTTAAAAATTGATAGTTTTGTTAAACTGAAATTGGTCGTTTTATAAACAAAATGAAAGAAAGGGATGTTCTAGGTGATGCAAAACTTCTATGATTTGATTTGTTGTTTGCAGGTCGATTAAACCAACTTATATTGGTTTTTTTTTTATAATACAATAGGTATATAAAATAATTTGGACCCCTATATACATGAGCCCTAGGCCATTGGCTCCAATGCCTATGCTCGGGGCCGGCGCTACTAGTGTCTTTGGAGATAAAATAATTTGGACCCCTATATACATGGGCCCTAGGCCATTGGCTCCAATGCCTATGCTCGGGGCCGGCGCTACTTGTGTCTTTGGAGGGAGGTAAATATAATTACCTTTGTAAGTGCTCTTTGAGCCCTAAGGTCTTTCCTGCCTTGAACTGAGGCACTATCTCCTCACCCTAAATTTTTCCACAAATAAGTGGGACTAATATAAACAAACCAGCTATGCGCGAAAATATAATTGTGATAGAACACCAAAATCTAGAATGCTAGCTGACCTAATTATTAGTCTCATTTTACATGAGCACTTTTTCTACAAGTAATTAGAATGGGAGAAAAAAAGAGTTTGTGGCATTTCATGGGAATTAATGGCATTTTATAATAAATATTTAATAAAAGGGAGGGGAGGGAAGGGTAGTGTAAGTGATTCGGTTAGTTTGTTACAAAGTTGGTTGGAGAGAATCTCTCTTTGAATAAGAGCATTGTACTCTGGTAGAAGTGTTCACACACTAGTTTATCTTTTCTTCAACATTTTCATACCACTATAGAGCTGTTGAGCTCATTTTTATCATTCAATAATATACAATTTCATTGTCTTAATTTTATGTGTTCTATTAGATTGGTTCTAAGATTGGTAAATGACTCAAACGCCTTAATCAAGTGGTATATTTAACTTTTGTGTAGGGAGATAAATCTGCAGGTTAGAAAGAGAAAATTCATCTTATGTAACCAATAAATTTTTCATCTAATATTAGTCAATGCTTAACAATAATGGATACTAACATATTAAAAATATATAGACAATCAGATAGAAAGTTGTGTTCTTTAAATAGAAGGGCCTAGTTGACAAGGTTATGTCTATTGGCAAACATATGCCAACTCAACACAATAATATATTACTACTCTTTCAACTGTATCATTAAGATCAACATAATCACAAATACTTGGCCAAATATAAATTAGTTTCCATCATTCCTCACAGTAAACTAACACACTCATTCTTCTGCACAAGAAGAAATGAAGATATCTCTTCCTTTGGTTCTGCTTGCCATTGTGGCTATTATGGCTATGCCACTGCCACTTTCATTTGGGGTAAAAGGAAACCAACTTTCTTACAACTACTACAAGTATTCGTGTCCAAACTTGGAAAGTTTGGTTGAGAAAGAATTGATGAGCTTATTCTTGACAGATATTACTGCACCATCTTCATTTCTCAGGCTCATGTTTCATGACTGTCAAGTTCAGGTAATCACTCTAATAATTCACCAACTTAACATTTTTAGACAAATATTCTAACGTAGGAGTAGGTAAACATTTATGTCATTTAGGTTTTTGGGGCCTCATCACTTGTTTTCTTTGTTTGTTGTATTACTAATTTTCTTCATGCAGGGATGTGATGCATCAATTTTGTTGAACACAAACTACATTACTCGAAGCACCGAAATAACATCGTCGAGAAACTTTGGCATCAGACATAGAGAAACAATCGACGACATAAAATCGGCGTTAGAAGAAGAATGTCCGGGACAAGTATCTTGTGCAGATATCATTGTATTAGCTGCTAAGGCATCAGTTGTCCTTTCTGGAGGACCTAGTATTGAGGTTCCACTTGGAAGAAAAGATTCAACAACTTCAAGTTCTAAACAAGCTGATGCTAAGCTTCCTTCACCAACAGTATCAGTTGATGAATTTATATCCATTTTCAAATCTAAAGGAATGAGCATTCAAGAAGCTGTTGCCATTTTAGGTAATACATTCCAACCATAAATAACTAAATTAAGTAGACTTTACTTCCTACAGGACCATTCTCACAGCCAATGTTTTTTCCTCCTTTTTTTTACCAAGAAGGTATTTGTGTGAGAATTGTTTCAAAAATATAGATGTGAGAATAGCATAACATTAAATTAAGAGATTTGAGAATATAATCAACTAGTAATTTTCAGAATCATTTTTGAAACATAGAGGGAAATAGATTCATTAGCAGTATTAAATATAAATCTTGAGTTTGGCTGCGGGGTAAGTAAAGTCTGGCTAAGAAATTGTTTGATCTTGATCGATGGTCTCGAGATCACCGACTACATGTAATCCATAATCTGTTTTCAGGATAGACCTTATGATAGCAGGCATACTAGAACACTTAATTTCCAAATTCCTAACAGCATTTGACAAATTTTATTTACTTTTATCTTTTAATAAAGTGTTAAACTAGTATTAGTTTTTGATCTGTTACTATTAATTACTATTGACAGGTGCACATACACTAGGTGTTGGACACTGCTTAAACATTGTTGGCAGATTGTATAATCAACAGATAAGAGACAATATGGATTGGAGGTATAAAACCTCACTAAGACTAGCATGCCCAACAGAGATTCCTATGACAAACCTAACATTTGTGCCTAATGACATGACCCCTACAATATTTGACAATCATTATTACAGAGACATTATGATGGGGAGAGGTTTGTTTGGTATTGACTCATACATTTCTACAGATCCACGAACTGCACCCTTTGTCATGAGGTTTGCTGTGGATCAGAACTACTTCTTTGACTCCTTCAAATCTGCATTTGTTAAGCTTTCTTCTTCCAATGTTCTCACAAATATGCAGGGTGAAGTAAGAAGGAAATGCTACCAGAGAAACTAATGTTATATGCAATTTATCCTTTCTATTTCTAAGGGAAAAAAAGTACAATACAAGCACAATGCTTATCTAATTCATTTGTCCTATTGTTGATGATTTATATTTTATTCTTCCAATGTTCTTTGTAAGTTATTATTTTTTTTTGGAAACTCGGTATTCGGCCTAAAGACCGACTAATCCGAGGGGACCAATCTCACCGTTCACTTGCGGGGGCTTTGTAAGTTATTATAATTGTATGAATTATATGAAATTTGATTGATTTTGATCAATTTTTGTAAGATGAAAATATAATAATGCAGCTACTAAAATTAAACATGAAACACACAAATAAAACATCAAAATTCATGAGAGGCCCGCTCATGAAGATATTTGTCCTGCTGACTTTGTGCCATGAATGCTTCCTGTACTTATCAGTGTCATGTCAAGCTATTAAGAGAAAGTTTTACTCTCGACCTTTTAACAAGGTTCATCAAACGAAAGATTCTCTCCCCCCCCCCCCGACTCTTTTTAACCCCTCAATATTCCGATTTTACCCCTGTACAAAAACTTCGGAACGTGTTTTCCGAAGTTTTTCTAGTTTAAATTCATCGAAAACTTCGGAAAATACATTCCGAAGTTTAAAACTAGGGGTAAAAACGGAAATCCGAGGGGAAAAGAGTCATGAGGGGTGGGAAGAAAAAATTTCTCATCAAACTGGGAAGAGATTGTTAGAACATTTGTTGGGGGTCCGCTGCAAATTCTTGAACAAGAGAAGATGATGAAGAACATGATGATCATTGCACATAAATTCCAAAGCGTGTGTATCACACTAAGCTTTAGGTTCGATTCGCCCCCACCAGTTTATGTAAACCGGATGCAAATGGGTTAACCGGCGAATCCCCTTCAGGATACTTTGGAAACCTTGATATGGTTTGCACACTCACATCAAGCATATCGATCAATGATAGTTTACAGAATAAAGTTTCTTCGATTCCTCTTGTGCACTAGAGAAATGAAGAAATGATTTAGATAATTTAGGCAGAAATTCTGATTCATGAAACTCATGATTTTCTGATGTTATTATTCTTTTTATGCTTCCTAAGTGTCTCTATTTATAGAGAAACTTATGCCAAATGGTGAAGGGTCATAACCTTTGAAAGGTTTTCAAAATTCAAATTTGAATTTCAAATTAACCATTCCAACCTTTCAAATATATTTTGGAAATTCTCCAACAATCCCCCACCATTTTCAAAATATATCTAAATCCATTATTCTGGAAATCTCATGGTTTCAGATAAAGGTATCTCACGATTTGAACCATTACTTAGTAAGTTAAGTTTCCACTCATCCCTGAATAGATTGGTAGACAAGCTTTGAACCAATTATTCATCAGAACAAGTGTGCATAACTCACACATGAAATCTCGGTACCATTGATCGAATTATCAAAATGACACTTTTGTTAAGGTCTTGTATCTCATAACCTTTTCATGAGAATTTAAGAGTCAAGCCCTTGAACTCTATGAAGCGGCCTCACTTCATTCTCATATAGGTAGACTATATCATTAATGCACCCATAATTATGCATTTAAGCAAATATATGCTATATGTCTATTAAGAGGAAAACCTCATCCTACCACTTTGTTCTTATGGTCCAAGTACTTTTACTCCTTGGGATGTATTAATTATTGTCAAGTACTTCAATCACTCTAATAGTGTACTTTCATCATTGAACTCAAGACTTGGTGTTATTCAAGTGTGAGTTGAGTTTCCACCATTGGTGATCAATTGTATATGGGCTTGTATCACATCCCTAGTGATGTCTTCGATGACTTAACCATCATATCCGAAAACATCATATCATTGGCAATCCTTTCGTCAAAGAATTGCAAGATTTTTCAACTTTATAACTTTGAATATTCAATCAACCACATAGCTATGCATTTTACAAACTTTGAATATTCCGTATACATTCTTGATAGTTTTAACTCACTATCACAAAACCATTACACTTTTGTCATTTGATTATATTGTGTCATATGCACAATACATTCTTGATAGTTTTAACCCACTATCACAAAATCATTACACTTTTGTCATTTGATTATATTGTGTCATATGCACAATCTTTATGTCTTTCTCCTGTTTTGCTATTACATATATAATCATTTCAATTTTGAAATTCCAATTCCACTTGAATGTATCTAAGATACCATACATTCAATGCATCAGATATGTATAGCACAAACAAACATGATCATAAAGATTTGTCATGACCAACTTTCATTTCATAAGATCGATTACACATGTAAGTTATATACCCCACATGAACTTAAAAATAATACTTTAGAATTATTTCAATTTTATTATAAGAAACCTTTTCATGATAGTTATCATATAACTAATACATGTATCATAAATTTTAAATCTCAAAAGCAAGTTTCATGTATCATATGTTCTATGGTAAATTCAAATAATCATCATATTAAAACAAACAAACAATGATTTGAAATCATTAACATTTCCAATAACTTAATTCTTCTATGAACAATTATCAACTTACAATAATTCAAAACATACTCAGATCATTTTTAATATCAATAAGCAAGAAATCAACAACAACTTTCATATTATCATGCACATATAATATGAGATCATCACAATTCTAAATTTAAAAACTTCTTGCACAAAATAATAATATCACACAAAAATATGCATTTTCATATTCATGACAAGTCATATACACTCCTTTTATTTTAGAATAAGATAACATAAAAATTTGTCTCATAATCAAACTCATTCATACTTGTCAAAATTCACATACTTTCATGCATATCAAATATCAATACAAATAAAATGTGTACCTTTCACCATAATTAATCATATATGTAAATGTGTGTTCATTTCTCTTTCAATAATATTTGCCAAAATCAACATCAAAATTGATCATAGAATAATTTCAGTCATAATCGTTCACGAACCGATGTAATTTATCACACCAAATGACACACCGCTTTCTCCAAAAACAGATAGCTTCAACTTCAAGTATGAAAAACATTTGGTTCATACTTTTACATGTGTCCGTCAATTACATTGGGGCATTAGCAATTTGATAAGGCACCAAAACTTGAAACCTTCTCATGAAAACTGTCTCTATTTCAACAAAAATAGTAACATTATGAATCAAAATTGTTTAACTACACCGTGCACTTCAGACAATAATAAATAGAATATACTCATGCATTGATCATAATTCTGTAACGATATTATGCGTGAACTTTAAAACCATATATAAATAAGAAGGACAAAGATACTTATCTTTTGAATCATATATCTTTAATTTTAGGAAGCCAAAAATCATCGATCTTCTTTGAAGTTGTAGAATAAATCATAAATCGAACCTAAAGATTGTTAGAACATTTGTTGGGGGTCCGCTGCAAATTCTTGAGCAAAAGAAGATGATGAAGAACATGATGATCATTGCACATAAATTCCAAAGCGTGTGTATCACACTAAGCTTTAGGTTCGATTCGCCCCCACCAGTTTATGTAAACCGGATGCAAATGGGTTAACCGGCGAATCCCCTTCAGGATACTTTGGAAACCTTGATATGGTTTGCACACTCACATCAAGCATATCGATCAATGATAGTTTACAGAATAAAGTTTCTTCGATTCCTCTTGTGCACTAGAGAAATGAAGAAATGATTTAGATAATTTAGGCAGAAATTCTGATTCATGAAACTCATGATTTTCTGATGTTATTATTCTTTTTATGCCTCCTAAGTGTCTCTATTTATAGAGAAACTTATGTCAAATGGTGAAGGGTCATAACCTTTGAAAGGTTTTCAAAATTCAAATTTGAATTTCAAATTAACCATTCCAACCTTTCAAATATATTTTGGAAATTCTCCAACAGAGATCCACAAAATTTCTAACATGTGTAATTACACACAAGAAAGCAAGTTTTTTTTAGAGTTGTTTTTTCCACCACCCTGTTTTTTCAATCACACCATCCTTTTATTTTTCTTAACTTTGTCACAATAATAGCCTCCACCTATTATCCGTTTTGGAAAAAATAATACGAAACAGTACAAAACATGATATGATGCAGGTGCAAAAAGTTGAGTAAAAGTTTACAATGATAATACGCACCAATTTAATATTTTACATTAATATTATTTTTACATATTTATTGAAGAAAAGTTTTATTTCAAAGACACTTGAATGCACTTTACTTATTTTTAAAAGGTGTATGTTATCAAGAAACAACTTTGAATCTGTCAGTGGGAAAATGCTACTTGCATGAAGTTGGCATGCCTTACACGGTAGACGACCATTTTTCCCATGTCTTAAAGATAATTTGCAATATTAAAACCACTGGTCCCTAAATATGGTAATATTGTGCAAGGTTTGTAACCATAACAGCAATGCCCATACCACGAAAATGAATTTGGTCAACAATGACCATTTTACTTGGATGTTGTCCCTTGAAGCAAATACAGAAAGTTCATTCAAACAAAATCCTAACAAGACTAAAACCATTCCAAATTATACAACAATACAGAAAACAAAATTATTACAATGGACAAAATCCACAAACAGAGTATATTGGTTACACATGTAGAACATTTTAATGATCAGAGCAGACTGGAAACCTGTGTTGCCGCTCTAGTTCAACTATTAACAGTCATTGTGGTGAATACTTGGCTAGCTGTCACTTACCGTGCAACAAGCTCGACCTTCCGGCCAATGTTGCGGTCTTTAGATATGCTTTGGTCATTCAGTGGATACAGGGCAGTTAGGAAGGTAATCAGTCAGCACAACCAAAATTTATATTTTGATTGATGCTTCCAGTAGAAATGTACACAGTATAAAGTACCTACTGTACACCAACCTTGATGTTTTTACGGTCCAGAACAACATTCAAGATCTTGCCAGGAACATAAATTCTTTTCCTGACAGATTGACCATCCAAATACTTGGATAGCTTTTCATCCCTAGATGCTAATGCAAAAGCATCCTCCTCTGTACACGTTTCTTCAACCTGGATGGTACCTCTTGTCTTGCCATTAATCTGAACTGGGAGGACTATCGTTGAGTCCTTCAGGTAAGCAGGATTTGCCTGCAGTTACAATATATAAATATTATGATCATTGTTGTTGTATTGATATGACACTCAAGGGAATATACATAAGTTAATTAACTAATTACTTTGTTATACACAGGGATGAGTTGGGATCCTCTCCAATCCATTTCTCGGAGTAATCGGTAATTGTAGAGGGAATGTGTAACAAAATCAAATATTTGTTTCACGTTATTGGAGAATTGGAAATAGTACACTATTAATTAAAGAATTTGAAAATTGGTGAACACATATAACTTGACAACTGACAAGCATATGAAAGACTAGTTATGTTTGATATGGACCCAAATTCATACCTTAGGAAAAGGTTCATAGGCTAATGATTTGGTGTGCCCTAGACGAGACCACAGCTCTTCAGCCATGTGTGGAGCGTATGGTGATAGCAGCAAAACAAAAGCCTCAACCACTGATCTTGGATGGTTATCCCACTGAAAATATATGCCAAGAGAAATATAGAGATCATACCAAGTCTTTGTTACAAGGAATGAAGGAATTTACTGATTATTAATAGAAGGAAATTAGTACGGGAGAGGGACGAAGCATAAAAGGAACACTTTTACTATAAAAAATAAGAAACCCAAACATAACATTTTCTATACTAAGAACAATACACTTCATAAAAGGTGTGTCGCGCATTACCAAAAAGGATATATACAAAGATGTGTATTTTCATTTTGCTTATTATTGCATGCAGCCAAACATAAACAGATCTAAAAAACATTACGCAATTACAAGGCTCAAATAACTTTATATCACCTATAATATACAACTTTGCTGATTTAGTCTCTAAAAAGTTCTTGCCGATTTTAATGCCTCATAGGAACATTGCTTTTGGTCATTGTTGCTTTTGTTTTAGACTATGTAATATATGTCTCTGTTGGAATTAGTCTATATATTCTCTATTCCAGAGACAAATCAACATGGTTCACGTATTAAAGAATAAATTCTATATATTCTCTATTCCATGATATATCAACGCCATACCATCACCATCTACTAGCCCTACTGTTAATACTAATCCCGTCACCATCCCTGCTATGTAAGGGTATTATTATCATTGGATTTTTTATTTTCTTTTCTTGCTTAAAATCCAGTATATCAAAAGTTGAAATGGAATGGAATAGCCATTCCATTCTTGACAATATCAAATGTTGCTTACCTTCCTCACCCCAGAAATGTAAAATAAGGGAAAAGGAAAGACAGCTGAGGAGGACAGGGGATATGGGCAGCATGGCCTCAGGAAGGGCCATAGTGGGCTTAATGTAAGCAGATTTATGTTGTATTTGTAAAGCATTTACAAGAGTGGTTTCACAACATGAACCCATTACCTTTTAGTCAAGTAGCAGGATCTCCAATAGCTGTGCCAACTGCCAAGGCTTCCTTTGGATACAAAAAATTTAAAACAGTGGAAATAGAAATGGATAAATACCTTATATGCTGCATTAAGGAACTCCATCATTGCAGATATTCCAGTGTTGAACCGTGTGCCTTCAATTTCCTCTGTTACCTGAATACTGAAAGTATATTCTTAGCTCAATTGTCCCAAATCAGTGTGTTAAATTCATAAAGAAAGACAATACTAAATTATGATTAAATATTTAGATATTGACCTTGGCAATGCATTTATGAAGACAACGAAGTTGTTCTATAGTAGGTTCCTCATCAACTGATACAGTTCTATCATTATATGTGCCATCAGATAAAGGTAAGCCAACAATTAGCCTCCAAGTTCTACCTAAAAACCGATGTACACCTTCAATGCCGCTAGTACTCCATGTTTTTGAGTCTCTGGGAACATGTTAAAAGCAAAAATCAAGGATAAAAGTGATGCGAGGTGAAAGTCCATATTAGAACAAGATCCATAACTTGACAGTGCCCCATCCCATACCACCATAAAGAAATAGATGAAAAAGGGGAAGAATAGAAACATATTGTTGTTTTGAATAAGGACCAATCTCCACAATATGCCACAAGTAATAGGGTCCAAGGTTTTACCAAGAAAAAAAATAGGGTCCAAGGTAAAGCCTACCTCAATGGTCCCATGAACATTTCATATAAACGAAGAGAATCTGCACCATACTCAGAAACGACATCATCAGGATTAACAACATTTCCTCTGCTTTTACTCATTTTATGAGCACGGGCAACTAAACGTATCTCAGGATTTTCTTTCAACACAAAAGAATCCCCAGATTTTGTGACCTAAACTCCAGGAAAAAAGTTTAGGTTCAAAATCTTAACTCTGTAAATAAATATTGACTATATTGAGAAAGTGAAAACTTAATTGAGAAACCTTTTCCTCAGAAATTCTTTCTAGATTATGTTCATTCAACATATTAGTAGAATCAGCGGATATCAGATTTCCATCTTTATCCCTACAAGCCGTATATTCAACCTGCCATCCAAACCATTAGAAAATTGTGATGATTACCTAATTTTTCCCCTCAAACTTCAATCATAAGTAATGAAATTACCTCGCCAAGGATAATCCCCTGGTTTATGACACATTGGAAGGGCTCCTTGGTAGATACAACACCAATGTCAAAGAGAACCTGAGATAGAAAACTCGGTTAAACCTGCACAAACATTACATCACCAGTAACAATATGTAATAGGTGTTTGACGCCTTATTGAGTTCATTTCAATCCCCAATTGGTGGATTTATCAATCTTTCATTCAACAGTTGATGACTCAACCAAGTTAGCAGTCATTTATTTAACTTCTAGAAAGATCGTTTGATTTCCTTTTATGAGTGGGTTAAAACTCTCTAGCCCATACACTAGACAAATAAGTATTAAAAATTACTACCTCCATCCTTAAGTATAGGACCCTCTTGAGATTTTTCCTTGTCCCTAATTGTGTTATATGTTTTTCTGCAATATGTAATGAATACTATAATGAAAACATCAATTAATTCTCTCTCCTAAAGGATAAACTTGTAAAACAATACAAATTGTCAACAGATTTAATACTACAACCAACTTTCTTAATTTCCATGATCTAGGCAATGGGGTTCTGTGTATAGGGACGAAGGTAGTATAAAATGCTAGTCTTCTTTTATTTTTATACACAACAGTAATTTAATTGTAGGTACTTTGTCTTTTTTATGACTATCAACAATAAAATAAAAAAGCAAATTATAGTTTAAAAAAACAACTCTACAGAGTGAATCCTTTTTGCTACATCGACATGCTAAACCCTATAATAAGGGGACTAACTGAGTGCTTTATTATTCGAGCCTTATCAAAACATTCTTAACAGGTATATAACATGGAATAAGAGGTGACAGGGAAATAGCTTCTCCACATACAAGTAAAATTCATGGCTTAGAATGAAAGAAATCACAAATTAACATGTTCCAGATTGAGATGAAACCAAATACAGACCTTGTGCCAGAACCTAGCATATAGTAAATGGAGAACTGCATGCTCAGCCCCACCAACATATACATCAACAGGGCCCCAATACCTATAAGAAAGGGGGAAAATTGAAGTGGCGAAATTAAATCAGCTAGAGATTGTGCAAGTAAAATATAAGAAACCAGCAAAAAGTGGATGATGAGTAACTGCTAAGAAAAGCAAATTTAGTTGAAGCTACACCTTTCTTTTGCCTTATCGACCAGTTCTTTGGAATTATTTGGGTCCATAAACCTCAAATAGTACCTGGGCAGAATATTAGAAGAAAATGTGACATACACACAAACAGAATGTTACTTTATTTCATTTGTATCAAATGCATAAAAATCCTGAATCAAGACAACAAAATTACTAAACTGAGCCACAAAACCGTGACTTAGTGGCTTAGTGCTTACTAATAAACCAACACCATCCAAGATCCTCCCCAATGACTTACCAGCATGAACCAGCCCACTGTGGCATGGTATTTGTTTCCCGAGTAGCTGGTCTTCCAGATAACCTATCTGTGGTCTTCACCTAAGAGTAGTCCCAATCAAAAAATACAAAAAAAAAAAAACTATTACAATGGGAGGAAAAACAAGCAAAGAAAACAAAAACATAACACTAGGACTAAGTAATTCAGCTTACATCCTACTAAGTAGAACTTCAGAAGTGACAATATGATTTGCACTGCCGTAAATTTTCCAAGAGATTATAGGACCTATTACTAAAGGTCTTTCAGTTTCCTTATAAATCAGAACAGCTTATATTTTAGTTATGTAGCTTGCTAAAAAATATTAAATGACATAGGCAGATTATCTACTCAAAGAATTATTTAGTCTATTTATAAGAAGACAAATCATCTACAGAGCAACTCGTGTAGATATTAAAAAGGACCACTGGTGTGACAACAAGGGAGTGCACAGAAATTCTGCAAAGGTACTCAAAACTCTTAAAAATATCAATGTATTGATAGATTTCTCCACATAATTGCATTTGCACCAAAACAGCAAATGTGCCAGATAAGGAAATGATTCAATTTTTACCAACCATTATTAGAAAAGGACCAAATAGCATTGTCTTGATATGCAAGGGAAAATAGAATTCATGAAAGATTACACCATATACTGTTATCATGTAACCGTTTCAGTTTATTGGTTAAGGTACTAAAGCAAAGAGCTTAATAGCCAAAAAAGTCCAGCCTAGGTTCAAGATTGGTGTATTTACCATCTGGTGTGACAACAAGGGAGTGCACAGAAATTCTGCAAAGGTACTCAAAACTCTTAAAAATATCAATGTATTGATAGATTTCTCCACATAATTGCATTTGCACCAAAACAGCAAATGTGCCAGATAAGGAAATGATTCAATTTTTACCAACCATTATTAGAAAAGGACCAAATAGCATTGTCTTGATATGCAAGGGAAAATAGAATTCATGAAAGATTACACCATATACTGTTATCATGTAACCGTTTCAGTTTATTGGTTAAGGTACTAAAGCAAAGAGCTTAATAGCCAAAAAAGTCCAGCCTAGGTTCAAGATTGGTGTATTTACCATCTGATCAGCAAGTCAAATCAAGATCAGTAACTATGATTTTTATGTACGAAAACTTTAATTGCAAGATTTCGATAAAACCATCAACATTTGTGTCAATGCCAAAGAGATGATAAAAAAGTATCCAATTTTCATAATATCTTGATAAAAAAAAGTATGCAGAAGGAAAGTAATTATTGATATAAACTTACCCAAGACACTGCCTTAGCCAGAGGAGGCTCCCCTGTTCCTGTGGGAGAAAAATCATCCAATTCAGGTAGAATAAGGGGCAATTCAGTCTCATCCAGAGGGACAGTCTCACCACTGTCATCCAAGAAGATGACAGGGATAGGTTCTCCCCAGTAACGCTGCCGAGCAAAAAGCCAGTCCCTTAACTTGTAATTCACCTAATGGATGAACAATGTATTTCATATTATACAAACTATATAAAAATGTTCCAATAAAATTAACAAGCTCATTATAATTTTAGACATGAACCTTTCTCTTTCCGTTTCCACTTTTCTCTGCCCAATCAATGACTTTTAGAGCAGCTTCTTTGCTACCCAAGCCATTAATGTCAAGCCCCATTAATGTATTTGATGAGTTTACAATAATACCTTCACCTGGAAAAGCCTTTCCAGAATCACTAATGCTTTTATCATCTGGCGTCACAACCCATTGAATAGGAATATCATATTTCAAAGCAAACTCATAATCACGTGAATCATGTGCCGGCACAGCCATGATTGCTCCTGTTCCGTAACTGCCATAGTAACCACAATTATATTCTAGTGTCATATAAACTTTTCAAATATCATTGTACACCGCATTAACCATATGTTCATGGAATATTTAGCAATCAATAAATGGAATCTGCATTCTAAAAGATACTTATGTATACACACCTCCCCAAAACATAATCTGCCACCCAAATTGGAATAGCTTCTCCGTTTGCTGGATTTTTTGCATAACAACCAGTAAAGACTCCAGTCTTTTCCTTCTGAAGCTCTGTCCTCTCAAGGTCACTCTTTCTTGAGGCAAGATCACTATAATCCTCCACCTGTGATTAAAATCCCTAAGAATCACCATCTCCTTATCTCCCATGATTAACATCCTTCCAATAAACTAGGAAACGAAGAGGCATAACTTACATGATTTCTCTGGGCAGTGGAAATCAATGACGACAGCAAGGAATGCTCTGGTGCCACAACCAAGTAACTAACACAAATGAAGCAAATAGAAAATCGACAAATAGTTTATTTCAAGAGTGCTTTATTTGGTTCATAAAATTTATAAAGTATTTTAGAAAATTGAATAGATAAATACGTTGCTCCAAAGATCGTATCAGGCCTGGTAGTATACACAGCAATCTGTATGTCTCTCTCCTTTCCATTACTGTCAAGAATGGAAAATTTTAACTCAGCCCCTTCTGATCTCCCTATCCAATTTCTCTGCATTTCTTTTAAACTTTCAGGCCAGTCAAGGTCGTCTAAATCCTCCAGAAGACGGTCAGCATATGCAGTAATCTTGAGCATCCATTGTCTCATCGGCTGCTTGGCAATAAACAACGACACTGTAAAGATTATGAAACCATTCAAAAAAAACAAACATAAGAGAAAAACACACCTAAAAAGTAAAGTGAAAGAAAGAAATGTACATAAATCAGTATACCTTTCTTACTACAGGATGACCACCACGTTCACTAACACCATCAATAACCTCCTCATTCGCCAACACTGTGCCAAGTGCCGGGCACCAATTAACTGGAACTTCAGCCTGAATTTTTATATATGAAGTTTAAAACACCATCTGATCATCGATGCTCAAGAATTAAATGAAATAAGCACAATATCTAAGTAGTTGTCATGCATATACTCAACCTGATATGCCAATCCTCTCTTCAAAAGCTGTAGAAAGATCCATTGAGTCCATTTGTAATATTCAGGTTCTATGGTTGATATTTCACGATCCCAGTCATACGAGAATCCTAATGATTTCAACTGTAAAGACGTAAGAAGACATAACATAGAGGGAGAACAATCTATTTTATGGCCAGGGCCTAGAAGTAAAATTCGCTGTGAGGATGAAAAAACTGGTCTCACAGCACCCAAAAAACTATTAAAAATGCAGCCAAACAAGGTATTTCTCTTTTCTGGTAAACACATATCAAAGGCATGGGAATCAAACAAAGTGGTGAATTTTAAGCGGATTTAAATATTTCAACTTGTAGAGATTTTAAATGGAAAATGAAAGTTTCAAAAGTTTTCTAATAAACAACAAAAAAAGAAGGATTGGTTGAGGACCAAAATCACACATTAACTATTAATTAACTACTTTATAGAGGGACTAAAGATTTAATAAATGGATCAAAATTGCCCACATAAGTTCTTTATCGGCACAACATAAGCAGCCAATTTTAATAATTCTAGGATATATCTCTATTCATTTGATTTAATAATTAAATAAAAGGTGTTCATTAGAGTAAAACAAATTCATCACCAGTTTACCTGAGAAGTAAATCGATTGATATTCGTCACAGTGGTGAGCTTTGGGTGAGTTCCCGTCTGAAACAAAGGCAATAAAAAATCCAGAAATTATTACAAAACTCAATAATAAGAAAATACATACATTGCAGTGATAATAAGAAACAAGAAAGAGACCTCAATAGCATATTGTTCTGCAGGTAATCCAAAAGCATCCCAACCCATCGGATGCAACACGTTATATCCCTGCATTCGTTTAAACCTAGCTAGAATATCAGTCGCAGTGTATCCAAGTGGATGACCAACATGTAACCCAGCTCCACTGCAAAAAAAAAAGGATAATAATCTCAATATCACCACAATTCTGAATATAAATCTAAAAATTACAAAATCAAAGTAACTATAATTCAAAACCTAGGGTAAGGAAACATGTCAAGAATGTAATATTTAGGTTTTGATGTGTCAAGATCATCATCTGGAGTTCTGAAAGTGCGATATTGATCCCAAAATCGCTGCCACTTGGGTTCAATTTCATGGAAAGGATAAGCTCTATTGACTGTTTGTTGCAACGGCTTTTTGTTCTTCTCCAATTCGTTGAGTTTATCATTCGTCAGTGAGTATCTTATTCTGCGAAATCTGTGAGTAGAAGAAGAAGAGATTGTTGTTCTGATTGGAGTGGGAAATGGAACGGTACTGAATTTGGAAGAAGGGAAGGAAGGGACTGAAGAGTGTGGTGAAAGGAATTGGACATTGAGATGAAGATGAGAGTGAATTAGCATTTGGATTGAAAGAGAAAAAGTGAGGAAAAGAGCAGTGGAGTGCAGAGAAAGGGGATAACGTCCTGAATGAAGATGGCGCTTAAAACTGAACAACCACGTTTTTATTCTCTCGTGAAAAGGAGGAAAAAAAAGGTTTTATTCTAGATTTTCCGTTTTTCTTTTCCCACCCCCTGGTTTGCTTTTCCACCCCCTGTGCTGCCCTTTATGCCCCTGACAAAAAAGTTCGGTAAACGCGGGCTGAACTTTTTCACCTCCTACGTTGAACCGAACTTTTTTTTTAGTGTAAAATTTACACTAAAAAAAAATTCGGTTTACGTAAACCGAACTTTTCAAAAAGTTCGGTTTATGTAAACCGAACTTTGAGGGGTAAAATTGAATTTTAGGGGGTGAAAAAGAGATACGGGGGTGGGAAGAGAAATCTTCCCAACAATGTACACGAATGTTATTGGACTCTGTTCGTTAAGCCCACTACAAATAAATATAAATATAGGATGTAGTACTATATTACCTACACCACACACACTTGATAATCTCACCAGCAACATATGCTAAAAAAAAAATATTATCACGTTATAGGTGTTATAGGCATTGTTGTCAAAATCGCATTTTAATTTGTAAACTTATCCAATTTTATGTGTTTAGGTATAGAAAATGTGTTAAACCGGATGTAAATTCGATTTCTGGTAAATTTATAAAAGAAAAAAACAATTTTACACCGAGTTAATTCGATTAAAGTTGCATAAATCATGTTTAGCTTTAAAGCCTCAATTCTTTTTTTCGGTTAAACAATTTCTTATTTTTTAGGTACAAATCGTGTTTAGCCTATCTATCAAAACAAACAATTTTTTCCAACGTTTCTCACCTGCGCCTTCAATTAATTTGGTATTTGGTTGAAATATTAAAGATCTTTTGTCATCTGTAGAAGAATTTGATGATATTGGAGATGAATATAGCAACGAAGTAGTTTTGTAGGATAATTAAACTTTTGAAGAGAGTAGCTCTAGTTGTTTTTTTATGGATACTTTAAACCTTTTTTTAAGAGGGTACCTTCGATTAATTTAGAATTTTCCCTTTTGTACAACATTAAAAACTTATGAATCTTCAATCTAAAAAAAAAAACCTTAATTATGAATTTTTTTTAATTTTGGATGTTTATATTGATTTGGTGGGGTAGTAATTATGTATTTTATACGGTGATTTGATATATTTTGGCTTTATAATTTTTTCATCTTTAGAAATTCTGACAACCTTGGTTATAATTAAGTTAATATTTTTAAATATTGATGTTTTTATAGTATTACATTAGTATATATGTCATCTATATAATAATTTTCATATTATTTTAATTTTTGGTAAACTCGTACGATTCGAGTTTAAGTGTCCAATTTACCTAAACAAAATGAGTTGGGATAAAATCTCGATTCTGACAACCTTGGTTATAGGTATGAAGTTCCATAAAAAAATAGTATGAAGTGTTAATTGTTGGTAATTTCTGTTGAAAAATTTGTTTCACACAATAGATTTTTCCTCTCAATTGTATTTTTTTTATAACTCTCTCTGCTTCGTCTTTTATCTTTTGGACCAAATATATATTTGAAATCATTTGTTGGCGGGCGATCAATGTTGTTGTTGACGGCTAGTCCACAGGATATGAATATAGTCATTATGATGACGGCTAGTGCCACTGGATATGATATAGTCATTATAAAGGCTATGGTGGCCCGACGATGTTAGGTTATGTTGAATTATATGGTGATGTGTTATGAGTCTTACATTAAAGAGACCCGCCTTAAAAGTGAGGCCTATATTGCTAGATCTTGTTGGATGTTTGCTTCAAATACTTGAACAAAAAGAATATGATGAATAATATATGATGATTGCACATAAATTCCAATGTTAATAATATACAAGGATTGTTTCCAATGTTTCAAGGATTGTTTCAAGGATTATGATGTTAATAACATATCATTTTATCATAACAATATTAATAAATTCCAATGTTAATAACATATCATAACAATCCTTTTATGCACAAAAAGAATATGATGAATAATATACTTGAAACAATCATCATGAAAAACTCATATCATTTTATGAAGGGAAACAATCCTTGAAACATATCATGCAATGTTAATATGAAACAATATTATGATTCACTCTTGTTCTTAAAACGTTCCAAGGCTAACCAAAACAACTTTATTTCAAACTAACTATTGCATCATTTCAAGTGTATTTTGGAAATTCTCCCATAATCATCAGCCGGACTAAGATATCAGAGACGTTGATTGCTGGTGGTGAAAATGAAAACAAGATGATTGTTGGTGGTGAAAATGCAATAGAAATATTTGAAGGCACTTGGGGAGATCGCCAAGCAGCAATTAAATGTATACCGCAAGCGTACAAGAAAAAAGCAAAGATTGAAATAAGTGCATATGCACTATTAGACGAAATGCATAAAATCCTTCGTTGCTTAAATGTTATGGAATGAGAAATATTTCTATATCGCGTTAGAGAAAGCCGATTGTAATCTGTCTGAATTCATTCAATATGTTACACACCACTATGGTCACCATGAAAATAAAAAGGTTGTGTCTTTTTTAATAAAAGTTGCACAGTTTAAATCGTGAACTGATGTTTACTTACATTTCATGATGGTTAAAATAATAAAAGATATCATCAAGGCAGTCAACTATTTACGCATAAGAAAAGAATTAGACATCTAAATGTAACGCCAGAGAATATTCTAATCTTTGAATGTTGGCATTTTGGCGTGTGTGCCAAACTGTCCAATTTCACCTTTCATTCGATGGAGTCAGCGTATACATATGTTCTTATTTCGGTTCCTCATCTTATAGTAGTGGGTTATAATATTGTTAAAAGTGGAAATCATATGGCATGGTTTCGAACATGAATGTTTAACATCTTGAATTTGTCTATAAACACATAAATTTAACACATCATAATCATACGTTTCATGCATGAAATAACTTTTCATATATAGTTTCATTCGCAACCCTTCACCAATATGACTCTTCATCAAACAACATGCAAATTTCAACAAACATGCCTATTGAAAATGAGCAGTGCTACATGGCACGACACCCCCGCTCGTCCAATTTGCACGACTATCATTCCATGAACTTTCCCATCAAATTGATTCATATTAGTTAATCAGATTCCAAGCTAAAAAAAAGATTATATTAAACTAAATACTAAAAGAAAAAAGTAAATGCAAAATAAACAAACCATACTCTTTAATTGCAAGAGTTACACTTATATTTTTTATAACCAAGTGTCAACTTTTTAGTAACTCAAAAAAATGGGTAGGATTGATTTGGAGCACCACCATCTTAAGAGAGATGTTTGTAATTTGACTTCTATTAAATTTGCAGGGTAAAATAAAGCAATCCTATCATTGAGTCAAGTAAAATAAAAGAAAAAAGTAGTCCGATAAAAGGATAAAAATCAAATTGAAAACAGGTCGTACAGTTTCAACGACATAATTAGTCGTACCATTTACCATTTTCCATTGAAAATTAACAATCACCTGAGAACAATCTTACACCAGAAAAATCATGTAAAAAATAAACCAAATAATAATCCAATATATAGAAATGAAACAGTGATATATTCCCTCTTAAACAAAGTTTGCATTGTCGATTTCTAATTGTGTAAACAAAAATAAACAAAATTTTCAAATATGACATTGTTTGTAAATACATACATCAAAACAAATTTGATTTCAAAATTATATATATACTTGAAGCAACCAAGTTATATATGCCAATATCGAAAGACACAGAGAGAGAAAGATCAGTCTATGATTTAGTTGATATGCTGGATCCGCATGGGCATATGTAATTCGAAGTTGATATTCGAGTTGTCTAATTGTGGCGGTGAAAGTGCAACTATCTAAATTTCCCTCGTCTTTTATTATGAAAGTCCAGGATAAGGGTTTCAACTATACTTGTCCAGGATAAACGTTATTCATTATATTAATTTCGGATTCACAACATTAACACCAAACAATAATGCAATAAAATCAAATTCAAATTAGGTCAGATTCGATAAAATCAAATTCAAAGATTGACAAAACGAAAATTTCAAATTAACAATTCAGATTAACGATAATATTATTTATTATATTAATTTCAGATTCACAACATTAACACCAAACAATAATGCAATAAAATCAAATTCAAATTAGGTCAGATTTGATCAAATCAATTTCAAAGATTAACAAATCGAAAATTTCAGATTAACATTCAGATTCACGATAACATATTCATTATATTAAGAATCATTTAGAATTCAAATTGTCGATATATCTTTATTCATTATATTAAGAAAATTTCAAAAACACGATAACATTATTCATTATAACTCAGAGATTCAAATAAGATTCGTCAAATCGATAGAGAATATGAAATTGAATTACATCACAATAAAGTGATTCATACCTCTGAATGAATTGAAAACAGGGAGGGAGTTTTGAAATGGTGATTGATGCGACTGAAGGAAGCAAAAGACGGAAATGATAATTGATGCAACTAAATGAAGCAAAAGATAAGATTTAATATTTGTGACTAAAGAGTGTGGAAGGTTCTTATATATCATTCGGATTTCATTTGATTGGATGGGAATACAGGAAAACAAACGACGCACTGAGGCGACGAAATCACAGAAAACCCCAAAAGAAAATTTAAATGATGTGAAAACACTTATTTATATTAAGAAAGGATCCAAAATAATCCCTTTTCAATTAAAAACCAGGTTAAAAAAAAAAGATGTTCGAGGATTAATCCATATGCATTACCTTCGATGGCTTCATAGTCTCCCACTATAACAATAGCATCTGTGGCTAATTTGGATTCTCTAGTTGGAGTTTTACCCATGTTTCTCAGGATAATTTCCTTTCAGCATGCATGCCACATCACATGACCGAGGATTGGTCTATGATTTAGTTGAACTGGTGGATCCGCATGGGCATATGCAATTCGAAGTTGATATTCGAGTTGCATAACTGTGGCGGCGAAAGCGCAACCATCTATAGTAAAATGTTAATAATAATATAATCAAATTAAATTTCTACAAATCATCATATAATCAAATTAACAATAGCGCTCAACATACAACTTTCAACAAACACGACCATTGAAAATTAACAACCACTTGAGAACAATCTTACACAAAAAATCATGTTAAATTAAACCAAATAATGATCTAATATATAAAAATGGAACGGTGATATATTTTCTCTTAAAACAAAGTTTGCATTGTCAATTTCTTAACGGCGTATACAAAATTAAACAAAACTTTCGACTTGTAAATACATACATCAAAACAAATTTAATTTTAAAATGTTACACCGCTCAATAAAGCTTTAACGAATATAAATTTTACAAAATCCACCGTCGAATTGAAAGTTTATATCCTATAGATCATTTATGTTGAAAGTTAATTTGTCAATCTGCATCAAACAAACACCGCAACAAAACGGGAAAACAAAAACGCTGCAACAAGACGGGAAGACAAAAACACCGCACAAGACGGAAAAACAAACGTCGCACTGAGACGACAAAATCACAAAAAACCCCCAAAAGAAAACTTAAATGATTGAAACCATTTACTTAGATTAAGAAAGGATCCAAAATCACCCATTTTCAGTCAAAAATCAGATATAAAAAATAGATGTTCGGGGATTAATCCACATGCATTACCTTCGACGGCTTCATAGTCTCTCACTATAACAACAGCATGTGTGGCTAATTTGGATTCTCTAGTCGGAGTTTTACCCATGTTTCTCAGGATAAATTCCTTTCAGTCATGCTTGCCACATCACATGACCGAGGATTGGTCTATGATTTAGTTGATCTGCTGGATCCGCATGGGCATATGCAATTCGAAGTTGATATTCGAGTTGCATAACTGTGGCGGCGAAAGCGCAACCATCTATAGTAAAATGTTAATAATAATATAATCAAATTAAATTTCTACAAATCATCATATAATCAAATTAACAATAGCGCTCAACATACAACTTTCAACAAACACGACCATTGAAAATTAACAACCACTTGAGAACAATCTTACACAAAAAATCATGTTAAATTAAACCAAATAATGATCTAATATATAAAAATGGAACGGTGATATATTTTCTCTTAAAACAAAGTTTGCATTGTCAATTTCTTAACGGCGTATACAAAATTAAACAAAACTTTCGACTTGTAAATACATACATCAAAACAAATTTAATTTTAAAATGTTACACCGCTCAATAAAGCTTTAACGAATATAAATTTTACAAAATCCACCGTCGAATTGAAAGTTTATATCCTATAGATCATTTATGTTGAAAGTTAATTTGTCAATCTGCATCAAACAAACACCGCAACAAAACGGGAAAACAAAAACGCTGCAACAAGACGGGAAGACAAAAACACCGCACAAGACGGAAAAACAAACGTCGCACTGAGACGACAAAATCACAAAAAAACCCCAAAAGAAAATTTAAACGATGTGAAAACACTTATTTATATTAAGAAAGGATCCAAAATAATCCCTTTTCAATTAAAAACCAGGTTAAAAAAAAAGATGTTCGAGGATTAATCCATATGCATTACCTTCGATGGCTTCATAGTCTCCCACTATAACAATAGCATCTGTGGCTAATTTGGATTCTCTAGTTGTAGTTTTACCCATGTTTCTCAGGATAATTTCCTTTCAGCATGCATGCCACATCACATGACCGAGGATTGGTCTATGATTTAGTTGAACTGGTGGATCCGCATGGGCATATGCAATTCGAAGTTGATATTCGAGTTGCATAACTGTGGCGGCGAAAGCGCAACCATCTATAGTAAAATGTTAATAATAATATAATCAAATTAAATTTCTACAAATCATCCACCGTCGAATTGAAAGTTTATATCCTATAGATCATTTATGTTGAAAGTTAATTTGTCAATCTGCATCAAACAAACACCGCAACAAAACGGGAAAACAAAAACGCTGCAACAAGACGGGAAGACAAAAACACCGCACAAGACGGAAAAACAAACGTCGCACTGAGACGACAAAATCACAAAAAACCCCCAAAAGAAAACTTAAATGATGTGAAACCATTTACTTAGATTAAGAAAGGATCCAAAATCACCCATTTTCAGTCAAAAATCAGATATAAAAAATAGATGTTCGGGGATTAATCCACATGTATTACCTTCGACGGCTTCATAGTCTCTCACTATAACAACAGCATGTGTGGCTAATTTGGATTCTCTAGTCGGGGTTTTACCCATGTTTCTCAGGATAAATTCCTTTCAGTCATGCTTGCCACATCACATGACCGAGAATCGGTCTATGATTTAGTTGAACTGCTGGATCCGCATGGGCATATGCAATTCGAAGTTGATATTCGAGTTGCCTAACTGTGACGGCCAAAACGCAACCATCTATAGTAAAATGTTAACAATAATATAATCAAATTAAATTTCTACAAATCATCATATAATCAAATTAACAATAGCGCTCAACATACCACTTTCAACCAACACGACCATTGAAAATTAACAACCACTTGAGAACAATCTTACGCAAAAAAAAAAAACATGTTAAATTAAACCAAATAATGATCCAATATATATAAATGAAACGGTGATATATTTTCTCTTAAAACAAAGTTTGCATTGCCAATTTCTCATTGGCGTATACAAAATTAAACAAAACTTTCGAGTTGTAAATACATACATCAAAACAAATTTAATTTCAAAATGTTACACCACTCAATAACGCTTTAACGAATATAAATTTTACAAAATCTACCGTTGAATTGAAAGTTTATATCATATAGATCATTTATGTTGAGTTTTACAAAAATCTAATATCGTTGACATATTTTTGAGACACATCAAGATTAACGGTTTATGCATTTTTATTGAAAACCATTAATCTTTATGTGTTTCAAAAACATGTCAAACGATTTTAGGTTTTTGTAAAACTCAACATAGATGATCAATACGATATAAACTTTTAATCCAACAGTGGATTTTTTTATCAAATTAAAAATGTATCATGGTTGGTGTTTCTATTATTCTCCACAAAAAGAATTATAAAGTTGATGGGAATTAATTTCTCTATGGGATATATGGAAGAGACTTTGAGATTTTGTAAAAAGGCTTTGAGATGCATAATTTCTCTATACACTATGTTACAAAACAAAATGTTTGTGCAACAATATATGAGTGGAAATATAGACTACAATATAAATAACATAAAAAAAAACCGATTCACGTATTAATATTTAAACAGAAATATAGTTTCCCGTTGAAATTATAAAAAAAAATAGTCTCCCTATTAATATATGATTAAAAATATAGATCTTGTAAAAATTATAAAATAATTAGGTTTTCGTATTAATATATGAGTAAAAATATAGATCTAAGTAGAAATTATAAAAATAAAAGTAAAATTCATATGTATTAGTGCATAAGTAGAAATATATGTTCCCGTAGAAATTACAATAAAAAAATAGTCCCCCATGTATTGATGTATGAGATGAAATATAGGCCACGTAGAAAATTTTAAAAATATAACCTTTCATATTAATATATGAGCAGAAATATAAACTACAATATAAATTACAAAAATAACATAGATCTCGTATTAATATATGAAAAGAAATATAAATTTATGTAATAATTAAAAAAAATTACTCATTGAATAGTTTAAGCATCATATCGACTTAAACATTGATACTAAATGGAAGAAAAAAATTTAGTGCAAAAGAGGGGCAAAACCCTAGAACTATAAAAAGAAATTATTAGTGGTCAAAAGGAATATGTCATATTAAAAGAGATTTTAGAATTAATTACTCATTGAATAGTTTAATGCATTCCAATTTTAAGAGAATACAAATAATGTTACACTAATCTATGATAATCAAATTCAATTTCTTATATCTTTATCTTAATAACGATTATGTTATATTCCTTCTACACACCTGCATAATATATGATTAAAGAATAATGAGTAATGACATTTCGTAATGGTGTGAAAATTTGAAGACTCAAAAAGCAATATTTATAGTAAAAAACAATAAGTAATCACATTGATATTATTCCCTTAATTTAGGGATGCAATTGAAACAAAAAATTGTATACTTAAGGCAAAAAAGACATACTCGCACAAAAGAGATGAAGAAAAAAATAAGGTTAATAGAGACATGATGGAAACAACACAATAAAAAATAAAAAATATTATTAACTATTCAATGTTTAATTGATCGTGATTTGTGGATCATCAGAGATAAATGGTAACTTGGTAAGGAAAAATGCTAAAGCTAATAAAGGCTAATTACTTCATTCATAATGAATTTGGCATATTCCTTTTATTTATTTATTTTTGTCTTAATTATACATTTTCTTTTACGGAAGTGAAATAGTAATATACATGGTTTTAACATTAACATCGCTTTATATTGGTAAAGAAAAATATCACTTTATATTGAGTTTAAAAAACCCTTTATTTTTATTTTTTGTCAAAAAAAAAACCCTTTATTTATTTTTATTTTTTGTACAAAAAACCCTTTATTTATATTACACGTCCAAAAAAATCATGATTTGCTAATATAGAATGATTAATTTTGTTGATTTCTTGTCAATGAAAAAGAGCATTAATTACACATCCATCATATTATGGCTAATTGGGATTATCATCTTTAAATATGCATATCATGTTGGTCTTTAAAATTTGGTCAACTTTTGTATTAATTTACTTATGATAATTTAATATTAAAACAATGAGAGAAGAGAATTCATTTGGGAGTGTTATGTGTACATAAAACCTTGAAAAAAAGGTCCCAAATAATATATATATATATATATATATATATATATATATATATATATAGGCTTAATCAAAGCAAATTTACAAAACTAGCCTTACAAATAAAATTAGCTTGTGTAGATTGAATTGGTATTTTAATAAATATATAGTGGGAGTTGGGTTGCTAACATACTCCCACATGTTTTTAGGTGGGAATATGTTAGCAATTCCATATATATATATATATATATATATATATATATATATATATATATATATATATATATAGGCACTTTTATTAAATGGAGTAATTTTTGGGGATGACTCTCCGTTTGAACTTAATCTCATAACATTGGTGTTTTTATTGAGGTTGGACAAGCGAAGTGTCGTGGAATGAAAATTACCAAAATATCAACTCATGAATGGTGGTGCATTATTATGAGTCTTTTATTAGAGAATCTCACCTAATAAGTGAAGTTTATATGTTTGGCGACTCTAGCAATTTTAATATCCCCTGTACCTCCCGCAATGTTGGCCTTTACTCTCCTGCAGGGGGTAAAAATGAACTAGAAGAAAAAAAAAATCAACATTGCAAAGGGCGAGTCGCACAAAAAAAATTATAGGGGGAAAAACCAAAACTCACCCACATTGCAGGGGTATTAACCTATATACCCTTTTAATAATAATGTCTTTTTTCTTTTAAATCTACACAGTACACACACAAAGTAAGCATTATAAACTTAGGGTTTTCTTGCCTAATTAACTTAGGGTTCTCTTCTTGACTTATGCTAATAGCATGCTGTCTGTGCTGATGGTTTAGGAAGAGGTAGTGGTGGTGTTGATGTTGCTGCTGCCAGTGGACTTCATTTCATCAAAAGCTAACCTGATGGAACCGGTTACCGGAAAGATCAATCAAAGAGGCGAGGGACTCGAAAATGACCTTTAAACAAGTATTTCTTGATATCGATTAAATTGATCAAACACCACACAAGACTACATACTTCAAATTTCAAAATACATAGTCACTCGAAATTCTTTGATAAGCTATATCTCCACTCTTGTATCCTTCTAAATAACAACAAAACAAGGACACTGTCTAATATAACACATGTATTTTCTTTTGGCATGAATACCATAATTATTCAGTAATATTTCTCTTGAAATTTTCTCAGTTTATTACATTTTTAAACAAAAAAAGTAATAAACACAGACTTTGTGAAATTGTTTATAATGTAACTCTATTGTGAGTGTCATTAAACCCTCCAAGTGACCATTCCAAATTATAAGAAATAAAAAAATCTATCTGGACATACACTCCCACCAACCAGGGAAAAATGTAGTAGCCCTAGCATTAAGCCAGTCAAGAACAATCAAGTAAAGCTTTTAGGTCTTTCACAGCTTGATCAACAGCATAGACTATCATCTTCTTTATCTGTTCCATCATAGATAAAAGCAACATCAATAATTCATCACATAGGAAAAGAAAATATCACATTCTCTCAATTAAATTGTTTTTAAATGTTGTCATAAGGAATTATAATTTAGAAGCATATCACCTCAAGTTTATCTTCTCTAACTTTGTGGTTCTTGGGAAGCTGACGGAATTCTTCAGTTAAACGAAGACACTCACGGACATTTTCTGGGGACACAAAGTCTACAGCAACTTTTGTGCATGACTATGCAAGATTCGACATAGGATGATTAGGACAACAAATACAATCAAATTATTTGAAAGGAAAGAATCAAAAATTTGTTAAGAGATATCTTACCTTGAGATTTCTAACTTGATGTGGGCATCCAGCAGGAATAAATACTGCCTCTCCAAGTTTTTGCTCAAAAGTCCACGGTTCTACACCTAAAAGTGGAGCTTCGCGTTAATAATTAATAACTAATAATTGCAGGAACTAAAGCAAGCAATTATGTGCAATTCTATGGACTAACCAAACTCCTCCTTCAACTTCTTCTTGTGCTCCAAAGTCAAATAAAAACATTGGTCATGAATTGGATGTACAACCTAGCCAACAAAGAATTTGATTTGAGCATCAAGCATTAAAAATAGGAATAAAACAGAAATATAAATCATTATAATACCTGTTCAACCGGTGAACAATAAGTATGCCTGAATTCTTTTGAGTGTTTTCGAAGATATGCTCCTAACTTTTCAGTGTCCTCTCTCCGAAATATGTCCCACAAAGCACTACTTGTTACCATTGTTTCATTTTCTGTACAAGTAGCAGGAAAAGTGTCCCTCTCAGACACATCATTTTGAATATCCCCACTGATTACAGTAGGATAGTTATCCGTATCTTTGCATTCTAATACTTCCTTATTTTCTATACGTTCGCTGTCATCGCAAGATCGACCATTTAGACATACAGCAGCCCAGTCTGGAGCGCAGTGTTCTCTCTCATCTTGTGCCTTGTGTGCTTCTTTCAGTTTGGAAATAGTAGCGTGTTGCTCATCAGTTAATGATACCTCTGCTGTATGGGTCAAAATGTTCACCTATGGCAATTATTAAGCTAGTAATTAGAATAAAAATGAAATATACTTCCATTTGAAATTTAACACAATACAAATAAAGTTTCTAAACAACATATACACCTCAAATGCACATCACATGAGCATTTTCTAATTCAAGAAAAAACATGTTCAAAATCCAGAATCCCCCTCTAGTTTTAATTTGAGCAATAGAAGTTCATACTATTCTCTGAGAACAAAATTTCATGCCGACACATTACAATATAGTGACACATTAAGAAGTTAAAAATTCCAAGTATATAATGATATCCGTTTAGACAAGTCATGTGGAATATAAAGGTATAGTTTCTACATCTAAAGGAATGCTCAATCTATATGAACAAGCAATTACAAAAACTAATAATGAATGAAGCATGTGCCTGGTGCATTGATAAATTTTTCAATACAATGTACAAACCGAGATGTAGTCATGTAGGTACGCAGAGAAATAAGACTGAATAGATTATGCAGAAAATATTCAATGAAGGATGGGCTCAGACTACTTAAACAACCAAATTACAGCTCAGTGATGCTTGAACCATACCGCATCTGACATATCACAGTGAAGCTTTGTTACAGAGTCTCCCCTACCAAGTTCTTCTGTAATCCCATAAGCAATATATGTTTTTGGACCCATATCAGGTTTTAGGACATGGGCTGGCAACTTTACAGCCAGGTTAAGTATTCCAGCCCGAGGATCAGTGTACTGTTGAAATGGCAAGAAACGGATAAATTCATCACAATGACGGGGCAAAAGATCTTCGAATTTATCAGAAGGGGGCCAGTCTTTTAACTTGAGCATCTCTGGCCAGAGATTTCCATATGTTCTTCCCTCTATATAACCTTTAAAGAACTGACGAGTATTAATTGCAACCTGCAAAGGTTTAGAAGGGTCAACTGAATGTTGGTAAGAATTCTGGCATGCTGCAGAAAATACAAACTAAATATATTACACTGAAGGTCTAAGAAGATGGAATACAAAGATGGCAGCGGAAGCTCCACAATATGATTTAAATACTACGGAGAAATTACAGCATTAAAGCACTCTTATGGTATCTTGATTGAAAAACTGGAAATTCAGAGTCCAGAATCGCAGAGGGATTTAAGAAGAGAACACTACAGATTTAGACATAAATGTTCTAATTTGACCAAATTTTCAAACTGATTAATAAAGGGGCCAAACCTCACAATTAGCCATGCAATCAATGGCCTTCACTTCTGACATTTTTGAACTGATATCTGAAGCCAAATTATCACACAATGCTCGCCACATAACCATTGGCTCCCAGCTCAGACCTGTCCCCTGTTTTAGAACATCACGAACTATAATTGGTTCACCATTAGTCCAATGTTTTTGGAAGAGCAACATCCTTTCTCTCAAAACGTCTCTTGACTCTGAACAGTATATGTTACTTTCATTTGTGCCTTTTGTGAAGGATTCCTTTCTCATAGAGTTGTTGGATCCAGCTTCTTCCTGCTGAAAAGTTTTTTGTTCAACTTCCCAAATTTTCAGCATATCGTGAGCTTTTCCTTCCAAGTCAGACATCCACCCGTGGGGGAGGATGCGCCTCAGCTCCAACACAGAACTACCACAACCCCCCATCTCCTTTGGGACACAACTAACACTTCCATCACTCTTGGCATTCCACTTGGTAGGCACCTCAAGATTACCATCTGAAATCTCTAAATCACAAGACACTGGTAGAGGGTCACCACCATGCATATAATCATAGCCCCTATTCACATATTGGAACTTCATCTCAGCCCGGGGAGTAATGCTTCCATTGCGTATTTCTTGGCAACATTTAAGACAAAGCTCGTAAGAACAGTTGGGGCAGCTCCGATGAAGGTCGATAATTGAAGTAGCACAATAATCACTGCTCCAAGATCAAAAGATTAAAATATATAGTAGAACACAGAGAGAATCATGCCATTATCTCAAGTAAAAGGACACTTACCAATAGACTCGTTCATTGTCACCACAAAGATTTTGTGGTATCTCAATCTCAGAAGAAGATTTTCCTAACAGAAAAGTTAATTACTGTTGACTTCCTCAATGCAATAACAAAATAAATAAATAAGTAAATACAGGTGCAGATTAATACCTTGAATTTTAGCTTCAATGTCTTCCTCTTGACTTTGTTCTTGACAAATTTGTTTCAGATATGGAAGGAGTAAGTTGATCATGTAATGCAGATACTGAGCTTTTTCGTAATTGGTGACAGCCAAATTAGATGTCTGAAAGTAGAAATAAAAAGAATTTGAAGAAGAGATACCAGTATGGATATAGTTCTAATTTATGACATTTTTGTTTCATCACAGAAATTCATTTAGGAGCAGACAACAGAGTAAAGAACACCTTAATTGTTCCTTTCGTGCGCAGGCAAACATTGCAATTGCAATTTTTAAGGCAAAACGGGCAACTTTCAGTAACTTCTTCTATAGACATATCAGGGTACCTGCATTGAAAAATTAGGAAAAGCTCTATTTTGTAATAGCATATTATAAACCACGAAAAGTCAAAAACAGACACGAAAACCCTTTGCAGAATTGACTAATTAGATGTAAATTGCCATACCATTGGTTGATACATCGCACACAGTACATTTTTGAACATTTAGTACAAGGCACAAAAGATGTTCTTTCCTTTTTCATGCACTGATGACATTTCCGGGTATTTGGTTGAACACCCTGCTGAGACAATTAGTTAAGCATCATTAAGCATGATATAATATTTCACAAATTAAAAACAAATGACATAAAGATTTAAACTTTTGAAATGTAGGAATTAGGCAGAGATAGATAGTCACCGTTGTGTTATCGATTCTACCAGCTCTGCTCCTGTTCTTCGTCTTAAGAAGAAAAAACATTTCTTCATCTTGTTCAAACTCGTCAATCAAGAAATCATCTTCAAGTTCCCATTTCTTGTTTCTGACAGCAAGCTTTTTTGGCTCAAATCCTTTCTTAGATGGGCGATTGGGTGTCTCCTTTAAACATTCCATAACATCTTTTCCCCCCTCTGCATTTGTATCAGTATGATGTGTATGATATTCTTGAAATCTTCTCTTATATGAAATTCCAAAATCTTTTGAGCATCTTGGAATTTTGTCCAGCTTAATGTTAGTATCCTGCTTTAACTGTTCTTCTTGTGCAACTGTAGCCTCCTTCAAACCTCCCATAGTATTTTGTTCCCCTTCTGGTTCTTGTTCTGGTTTCTCATTACCACCACACTCTTCTTCAGCCTTTCTCTTTGAATTTCCAAAAGCTTTTGAGCAACCCGAGAACTTCAAATTATCCTCGGTATGTTGATTTGACTGTTCTTGTCTAGGAACTACTACTTCCATTCTAACTGCAGAATCAACAAGGAAATAATACACTCAAATAATTACAAAATATCCAAAAACCATAATATAGATCATACTCATTAAAACACTGACATGCAGATTTTAAAAATAGCTTGTTTCAAAAACCATAATCTATTGAGCAAAATATACTGTAAGATGTCAATAGCGCAGCAAAATAAAGTGAAAATCAAAGAAACAAAGCCATATCAGTATGACTGTAGACTCAACAAAACATTCTCTACAAAAGCACAATATGACCATAGACTAGCAAAATTGATAACCAATCAAGAAAAACAAAAAAGAGGGTGTTAAGCTAACGAATTTAGACCAATTAAATAAATACTATGATAAACCCGTATCAGTATCACGGATTCATAATCAAATCGTTTCGCACAAGTGATCAATTAGTTTCAGTTAAGGACAAATCGGAACCCCGGTTCAAAATCCTGACTGAAACAATCATTGATCGGACTTTACTTATCTCCCGACCAAACTTCAGGGCCTCTTTCCCTCGGCAACACGATGGTCTAAGACCCAACAAAAAGCATCAGAAATTCAATTTAACATGATTTTGGAGAAAAACACACTTTCCCTTGTAAACAGATACACAATAAAATCAACAGCATTATGAATTTGTCATAATAGGTCATTGCTCAACTCACTACTCTCACAAATAACAATTCGTCATAACAAAAAAATCGAACAGGGTTGACTCAAGTCAACCCAATAGCACAAATCAATTAAATAAATAAAAAAACGGTGAAAATAAAAATGGAGTTGAAATCGCATTGATGTGTCGAGATTAACAATTTGTTGCATGCTACACAGAGTAATGGTAATAATAAAGAATTGTGATGATGAAAACGAAAAAGAATGAAGTAAGAAACTGACCTGATCATGAAAAAAACTGAGCGCGAGATTGTGAAGCTGATGACGCTGTTGAAGAATTGTGAAAGGAAATGAATGGCGTTAGATTAGAATTATGGTATACCTGAATGAATGAATCAATAAAGTGAGTTAAAATAGAGAGAGAAGAAGATTGTGATGTAATTATTAAAAATGTAAATAAAAAAGGAGTGAAGAGATTACAATGAGAATCGGAAGATCATGAGAGAGAGAAAAACACGTAGCAGATACTCAGCAGCAGCACACAGTTTTGTTGAAATTTAATATAGCAGACTCAGCCCCATCTCCTCAAGCAATAATATTTTATTTTATTGGTCAATACAAATTTAATTTTTTGTTCAAATATTTTTAATTTTTGGCAGAATATTTGTTAGTATACTATTGAGTCACTAGCCACTAAATTTGAGTAATATGCATGATTTTTGAGGTTTGATCATCTGTTTCATTATAAAAATAAAAAAAAAAAGGTAATTTGAGTCACTATTTTATAAATACACTAAGTTGGCTTTTAATAATAATAAATTTCAATCTTGTTCAAAAAAATAATAAATTTCAATCGTGTCTTCCTTTCAAAAAAAATCAATTACAACTTTTTTTTTACTAAAAAAACAATGATATTCATTCGCTCCATCATTGATGGAGTACATTAGAATCAGATGCAAATACAAATTCAACATCGCTAAAAATAAAAACGATGAATCTGTGAATAAACTCACAACATTCAAGTTAACAACATACAACGGCAAAATGTCTACAAATAATATGATAAAACTAAAGTCACCGGAATGTTCATGCTTCCGGATTTGCAACTATGGTGCCAAAATCATTTATGGAATCTACAATTGATTGAAGTTGATCTTTCAATACGAACTAAACGAATACCGCAACAAGACGGGAAATCAAACGCAGTACCAATGACGAAGAACAATACAATGCCGCACTCATACGACGAAATCACAACAAATGAAAGAAACTAAAAGACTTAATCTATGTGAAAATCACTTATTTAGATCAAAAGCGAGGAAAAAAAAGATGTTAAGGGGTGATTTTAGGCCAAAATGACCTAAAATCACCCCTCACCGATGAAGGAAGAAGAAAACTCGGAGAGAGAAAAATTAGGGTCGACAGGAATCAAGCAGAGAGAGAAGAGAAAACAATGTGAAATTGAGGAGCAAAAATCAATTAAAGCTTAATTGCACTTTTAATCTCTTATTTTATTAAACTCACGAAATAATTTCCCCGCTTTAAATCAAATTTTTTGGTCGCTTTACTTTATATTTGTTGCAACTTGTCTCGGCCCATATTTTTCTCTAAAAAAAATTATTTTTTGTGTCATAAAAGGTGATTTATTGTTTCTAACATTGAATCTAAGGATGAAATATCACATTTAAAACCAAAATTCACTTCTTATGGCATCAAAAGTCGCTATTTTAAAACAAAAAAATACAAGTTAAGACCAAAATTACAACAAATGTTAAAATAAAAGGACTATTACCATGAATTTAATAAAATAAGGAAATCAAGAGTTTTATAGAGAAAATTATGGGAAGCGAATTTTGAAGTGAATTTTGAAATATTTGTCCTTTGATGGTAAACGATAGAATTTTAACATTTTAAAATAAAAGGACTATTACCATGAATTTTATCATTTGTCATTTGATAGTAAATGATGGAATCTTCACATCATGAGGGGACAATAAAAAAACATTTTATAAAGAGTAAACCAAAATTCGCTCATATTTCAGGGAGTAAACACTTATTAACCATAAATTTTAAGACAATTGTTCACTTGCTATTTCAAATTAAAAACTTTTTAAGATAAATAAAAGTTTTATAAATGTAACACCCATCATAAAACCAGAGGAGGGGGGTGTAGTTTTACCAATTATTTTTTAAAAGAATAGGTATTATCTTTTTATTGTTATAATAGTAATTATTATTATAATAAATGCTTGCTTCCAGCCAAAAATAATTATTATAAGTTGTGTGAGAATTTTTTTGTTTAAAAAAGATTTTAGAATTTAAAAAAAAATTAAGGCGGTGAAAGAATTAAAATCATCATTTTGACGTTAATAAAATAAACATTTTTTATAGAAAAAATAAAATAAACATTTAAAAATATATTTAATCACTCGTTTGGATTAACTTATTTTTGAATTTATGTGAAACAGCTTATTCAAATAAATAAGTTTTTATGTATTATGATAAGTTTTTTAAGGTAATTTATAAAAAAATAATTATAAAAATACAAGTTTTGTCAGAATGAATTAACCTAAAATTTTATTTATTTGCATCAGCTATTTTCATAAACTTAAAAATAAGTCAAATCCAAAAAGTCCTAAATTTAGGTCTAAACACTTATGCGATTTGCTCATATATTAAGTTTTCTTTTTTTTTCTTTTGAATCTTAAGTTTTCTTTTTTTTACAGAGAAAATAAAAATCAATTCTTGCAGTTGTATACTTCTTTATTTTATTTTTTTGTAAAATAAATGCAATAAGAGAAAATAAAAGTTCACTAAAAGAACATAGTTAAAATAAACAAATGAGTCATACAAGGAGAAACATATCATAATTCATAATAATTAGTAATAACATCTACTCAGTTGTGCGAGTTTTTTGACACAAGTAACATGGGGTAATATTTCGTGGAAATTGGAAAATCTCTTGTTTATGTTACAAATTTGTGCAACATACTCTTCTTTTTTTTCTTCCAGATAAACGGTTGGATCTCAAAGGAATCAGAAGGTAAAAAGGCGAAAAATTATACACACAACCTAGAATCATAATCAATTTTTGGATAATTTACAGTATACCGTGGTGTAATGTTAAGCAAATCTCTAAATGCTAGGTGATACAAACTAGAAAAAACATGTTCATACTAAGAGAACAAACTCATATTAACAAAATCTAAAACATATGAAAGAATCTCTGCCTTACAGTCTTTACAAGTTGTGGTGTATTTCATCTGCTGACCAGAAAGTCCAAAACGCTTTTGCACAAGAAGACAGCCCAACTTTCTCAGCTTAAATGCTACAACCACATGTCCATTGATGCAGCTCATTATATAATAATATACGCACACTCACATTCTAGTTTGACATGTCAATAATATGACATCATTTCTTGGTCCATGGATGGTCTATGACTCTGGATCATTTTTAATGCCACCAGGCATAGATGGAGATGATGCACCACTAATTCTGCTGGGCAATGGTGTATTCCTTCGTGAATGGCGTTTTGTAGGAACAGTAGCACTCTCAGTTTCCCACTTTTGACTCATTACATCTTCCTCATCATCAGCATCTTCAAGGCTAGCCTTAAAAACTGGATGAACATAAGCATGCTGAAGGTAACCTTTTATGTTCAGGTTTGGTTCTGTAGCTCGTTCTAATGCATCTTTCATCATTGCTTCCTGTATACAAATTTACAAAAGCAACATAAAAATTCCATGACAGAGGAAACATGAGTTGCCGATTTGGGCAGCAAGAAAATTGATTGAGGCCAACAATTCAGGTCGGCAATAATGTACTCTGCCAACTAACTTAGAGAAGAGGAGTGTTTTATGCATGTTCAAACTGATTAGATAAGAGCATGTTTCTGGATAGGTGCATAATCACAGCTGACACCAAAATAAGATTGCACAGAAACAGTGTAACTTCTATATGGTGAGTAAATTTGATTTTGAGACAAGCACACTGATTTTAAGCATGGAATCCATAAAAAGTTTTAGAAATATATACATATTTATATGTCAACGTTGTTCTACTTTATCATCCAAACAAAAAGAAAACTTCTAGACTCACTTTCAAAATATCATTCCCAATGATAGTAGAGTTGTTCACTGAAGTAAACACACTCTAACACCCTGTGCATCCTATTGCCAATGAATTAAAAAACAATAAAGCATATTTCAAAATTTCAAGCATAAGATTTAGTTGTGTTTCTACACTAAGGTGTACAGAAGCAAATTCTACTAACCATATAAAAGGGTGATAGCTCCCTGATTTAAGGGATATTTAACAGATAAACAAATAATAATTGGAAAAACTAACTCCATCAGTCATCACCATCAATCAATGAATACAACTACTTCAAAGTTCAAACAGCCATCGATGACTAATTATTGACATACCTGTAAGGGAAATTTAACAAATGCAGATTCAAAACGGCCTTTGCAGTATCTATAGAACCATATCGTCAGTATCGGGAGCACAATGAGAAATGGAGTTGATGAAGCAGCCTTTTTGGTGGTCAGGAGTCCCATGAGAACTATCTGTGAGACTATCAGTGCAAAGATGACACGGAAATGGACATCAGGCCAGAATGCTGCGCCACTCTCATACTCTTGATTATAAACATTGATTATCTGCAATTGGAAGTTATGAGTCTTCATATTGTATATGGCAACATAAATAGGGGGGCCCAAATTATACAATCATACTTGACCATGACACATGCATAACAGAATTCAAGCATCTCATTACCTGATGGCGGAACACAACATAGGCCAACCCAAAGAAAATTATTATGAAAGGAAGAACAGTAGGTGTCACTGCAGCATAGACAAGACCCAGCAAAAAGTACAATTGTATACGAGGTTCTCCAGTGTTGAAACCAATACTCCCAGGATCCATGGCCTCTTCCCTGTCCTTTTCAGTCTTAACCAAGAAGAAATTCTTCAAGTGATAAATGATAAGTGGTTTCAACATCAAAACCTCAGCAGCTATACCAGACCATCCATCAACCATTATATAGGTGATGAAGAAACTTGCTTTTAAAGGAATTGCAGTGCCAATTGTTATGGGATATCTGAGAACAATATACAAAGAATTCTTAATCAGTTAATCATACGTAAAGAGTACAAATAAGCCGGATACTTGTAGCAAAAAGTCCACCAATTTAACTGTTAAAAAAACTAATATTGTGGTTCTTAAATAGCTAAAAAGCATAAACATTAGTGGGAAAAAAAATCCCCTTATGTATATGATTTACCCAATCTAAAATAAGTTGACCACAGATAAAATCAACATTACCAAAAAGTTTCATATCCATGTAAACTTTTTAGTGCAGCAGAATATACAGTCGCAAGCACCCCACCAAACACAGGAAATATAATGCAAATTAAAAATGTAAATAATTTTCAAATGAAAAAGAAAGAAGAAGCTTCTTAAATTGAATGACTTACTGATTGGCTGGTTGATGAATGAAAGAGTCGAGCTGTTGAAATGCTGACCCAGTAAGTATGTTCCCAAGAAATATATTCACAAAACTGAAAAGATAATATCTAGAAGCCGATCTTCTCTCAAGAGATGATATAGATCCAAAGCCTTCGAATTTTGACATGATCATCAATATTGTTGGCAAAAAGATAAGAAACAGCTTCAACGCAATACCGGGTAGAAAACCTTGAATGAATGACTTAATGAAAGGGCTGCACAATGAAGTTAAGTCAAATAAATAAAATCCAGTGATGAAAGTGGATAGAATCATATCTCCAGAGATCCAACTTTGAAATTAGACTTACACATCAACAAGCGGCTTCAACCATGGTGCTGCTTTCTGGATTCCATCAAGACTCGCAAATGCTTGTACTATTGCAATGGGGATCATGAAAAAGAAAGTGAGAAAAAAGAACGCAACAGCTATGATCAACCTTCTGACAGTTAGGGAAACATATGGAATTGCCAAGTTTGGCCAATAGACGTCCCGTGGCTCTGGAGCCCACTCAGTCAACCAAATTGTTGGATTTCTGGTTTGTTGGGTTTGAGCACAAACTGCAGCACCCCATCGACTTTTAAAAGAAACAAATGCAGCAGGCATGGTAGACTTGGGATCATTAGTGACCTTATCCCTCTCCAAAGCTATCTGCAAAAGGTGATAACTTGAATCACAGTAAGTATGATGATAATTTTTTAGGACAGCACAGTTATGATTATGAAACCACAATAAAGCCCAAAGTTCCTGCAGAGTGCAAATATTATCCCCTTTAAAATTTTATATGGTAAACAAGTTCTTTCAGCGTCTCTCAAAGTCTTCCAAATTTAATTTGCACATAGTTCAGGTGACCCATCAGAAAACTATTTATTGCATTATTACGAGTTGAAGGAAAGAAAGCAGTCACAAAGCAGCTACATGATGAGGACATAACTCATCAAAAGCAAATAATATTAATGCACATAGTCACATACTATAGTGAGATTAATTAAATTTGTCATATCATAGTCTGACACATCAATTCTGCAAAATTAATATTCAACTCCCATGTTAGAATAATTTTGTAATTTTTTTATTAGCGTAAGTAACTAACATTACAAACAAAATTGCATGCAGTGCGTTGTGAAATTTATAACAGAAAAAGAAAGAAAAAAAAACATGGTACTTACTTCTTTTGACAGCTTGTCAATTTCAGTGGTGTAATAATCAATAGCATCTACTTTCTTTCCACTGAGACCAAGGAAACCAGTCTGGTAAAATATAAAAGAAAGATTGTGGTAAATATGAATATTGTTATACCTACATTTGAATGCACAAGAGATTAAAACTTAAATACCTTCATTTCAGGTCTTTTTGAAGTTCTTTCAAGCTTATTTTGATAATAGACGAGCCAATTCTGCATCTTACTCTTCTTCTTAACCAATTTTGCTAAGCGGTTTGCATTATAAACAACCTGCATAAGTGTTGCCATAAAGATGCTGTCACACACTATTTTTTCCCTTCCCAAATAAATGGGCAAAATTAATCTGTTGTAATAGATCTAGTTAATAATCTACTCCGTGTTTCATAAACATTACCTCAGAATCAATTTGACAAATAACAAGTCTAACATTGTATTAAAAGATAAAACTGTCAGTATTTACCACCCAAAGTTTCTTAAATTAACAATATAAAATCAATGAGATGATTAATGAACGCAATATTCTGGTATTAGTGTATACAGTAAGAACCAACCTGGTGAGTAAGATAGTTATCCGGATGATTGACCAGAAAGAAGTGCTCCACAAGCTCACCAACAGATTCATCAGGATCAGGTGGAATGTTTCTAACGAGCACCTTCACAGTAATATAATTTCTATAAGCAAAATATGTATGAAGAAATATCTCATATATCTCAATTTCAACAAGTTACAATTCAACCTGTTATTTCAATTTCCCCAACCTTGGTTACTGTAAAGATACTGGCAGATAGGAGAGCTCTTCGGTGTTAAAATTATGTTTTTTCCTGCCTTGTTTTATTTTTTTTTAAAATTCCGTTAGTCCTTTAATATTTTCTTATATCTCTTTGATATATCTAAATACTGCATAACAGTCATCACTCTCTTGTTTAGCTTACTTACTCGCGGATATAAATAGCCGGATTCTTATTATGATTGCCTAATTACTAACAATTCCATACTGGTAATCTATTTAGTCCCTAGCATCTTGATAGCAGGGACTAAATTGACGTGTATTATATACTTTAAGGGTTACTTATTATATTTACATAGTTTATGGGCTAAATTTAAGTGAGGGTGATAGTTTAAGGAATAGATTGATGGTCTATTCTCAACATATTCTAAATATGGACAGTATACAATTGCAATCTACCTAGAAAAATGACTAAGTAGCATACAGCCTCTAAATCACTATGAATGGGTTGGTGGTCAGAGGATTTGGTAGTTTGTATGAAGTTATAGGTTCAGCATCATTGTAACATTACACACCTAAAATAAAAAGAACACCACATCTAACACAAGAAACATGAAATCAGAATTAGACGCTTCATCTCAAGGCTGCCCAAAAAGATTAAAAAAAAAATAGTAAAAAATATGCACTCCTTACTAAAAATGGAGAAAAAAATATTACCGAAAATTGATCAGGACGACGTTTTTCTGCTGCAAGAAATTGCAATCTCATTGCGGCAACTTTTCCATACTCCTTCATCAAAACATAGCATGTCCAGAAGGTAAATGCATAAGCAACTACTATGTGTGACCAAAACCTGAATATTTAATAAGTGTAAGATTTAGCAACAATTTCAAAAAAAAACCTACACTTGGAAATAGTTTGTATAATCAAATAAAGACATGAATGAATGAACCATAAAAGCAACTACACAACTATGACAAATGAGATTATACAAAAAATGATAATTGTATTGGAATGGAGAAGTGATGCTGCATTGTGATGTATTGATAAGGATACTGATGAGAAGAAAAAGCAACTAAGATATAATAGCAGTATCTTGAGAAAGGATGCAAAACACCTGGTTGAACACTAGACCTAAAGCCTCAACTTGGTTAAGAATGCATCTTGACATGCAGGTACTTTGGATTTAAAGATAATTTACTAAACAACATCAAGAAGCGGCAACAAAAATGTAACTGCACTGAATGGTAGTTTCCAAACCTTTCAGATCCACGCTGGACATTTGAAATTGAGAGCTTATCGATGTCACTGGAAGTTATGTTTTTTATACTAGCTTTTTCTAGTCCAGTGCTTGTCCAGTTGACAGGAACCAGGACCGCCCACGCAAGGAATGCTATAGGAACAAAGATTTTAAGTCTGAACAAAAAGAAACAAAAACAAAACATCAGGGACGATATTCTCCATTTCTAATGAGGTATTCAATCATTCTCCATGATAATTGATAACCATACCCTAACAAGTAAATCCTCAAGTAAACAACAGAGTCCAGTCCAGCATGATCGATAAGCTCAGGCTCCGGCATTCTAAGTGCAGCTGGCATCCAATTCAAAAACCTAATATATGACCTCCAATCTAAATTGACAATCTTGCGCATAAACGCTCCTCCGTGCACAGGATCCGTTCTTAAACCCTTTAGATACCATTTTGGAAAGTATACCCTATCATTTATAGGTTGAAGCCTCAAAATAGCAAATGCCACAAAGAAGATAAATGCACTCAAAATGTTTATTCCAGCTGCAAGCGAAATATCTTCAAGGTTAGCCATCTTTTTTCCCCTCTAGTCTTAAACACTCTTTTTCCTGTAAAACAATTAAAGCAATTGAATCAAGAGAATTATAGATTAACACAATTAATTTTCAACAAAATTCTTGGCGAAATATAATAAATTTTGAACTAATTTTAGTATCTAATCTCATATTATGTATACTTTGATAAACATAAGCATAATTTTTCTTCATCAGCAATGATTTATAATTAATTTCTCAAATCTGTTTAAACTTTAAATTCTGTTATCAATTTATGTTCTAACCTAAACTTTATTTCGGTTGAGTTAACAACAGAGCCAGAAATAGAAAGTCCAATTTTTCATTCTAGAAATATAATAAATTCATTTACTCTAAAAATTTGATATGAATTAGCATATGCAATTCAATCATGAAGAGTAAGATGAGACAAAACAACAAAGAAATGAAGAGATGAAAAAAATGAAAAATAAAAAAAAGTTCATACACTTTGTAGTTGTCGCCAAGATGAAACCCTCAAAGCGTGTTTAAATGAAGGAATTAGGGATGAAGATCCAAAGTTGAATCAAAGGATATCTTGGAAACGTAGAGAAGTAAGAAGATTCCGACGGTGTTTTGCAGTGAAAGCACCACCGTGGAGGTAACGGCAAATGGAGGTTTTCCTGTTGTACACACAAACTAACTAGTTAGTAGTAGATGATCGTTGAGATTAGGTTTGGTTGAAGGAATGACAGAGAAAAAGGGAAAAAGGAAACAGTGCAGACTCTTACTTGTTACGTTATCGGTGTGACCGGTGAACAAACAGCTTCTTCACAAACACGAATCACGTCCTTTTAACCCCACTCATCAGTACTAGTAGAAGCTTAGCTGCCATTATAAAAGTGTGATGTGATTTTCTGTTAACTACGTTAAAAGGTAGGGTCATTTTAGGGCAATTTAAATAAATGTAGTAATTTTATACAATATTTAATAATAATACAATTGTTTTTAAAAGTAAACCAAATACTGTATTCTCTATCTCAATTGTACAGACTAATCTTCTAAGGCTCTGTTTGGTAAAAAATAGCGGATAACTGATAAGTTAGCTTATAACGGATGAGCTTATAGCTGATAATGTAGCTTATAAGCTAGTTTTTAGCTTATAGCGAATAAGTTAGCTGATTGAATCTGTAGTGTTTGGTAAAATTAGTAGTTGAACTAGCTTATAAGTATAAAATGACATAAAAATTATATGTTTAATTAATATTTAATTCTTTTCAAATAAGATGATTGGAGTAAAATTGGAAGAAAAAATAATAAGCTATAAGCTCATAAGCTACTTGAAATAGCATTTAGAAAATAAGCTATAAGCTCTTTTTTAAAAATTGTTACCAAACAGAGCTTTTAGCTTATAAGCTATAAGCTAGCTTATTTGGTTTACCAAACAGAGCCTTAATTTTGTGAGATACATAATATTTTGTGAGATACATAATATGGAATATTCGTCAAAAAAAAGAAATATTTAATTAAATATATAATATAAAATATATTTAAAAAAAAAGTAAATAGTTTATTTAATTAAATTTTTAAATTTTTTATAAATTAATTATAAAATATTTAAGATAATGTTTCTTTTTGGTCAAGTAGTTTAATGACTTGAAATTCCACCCTTAAGGTGAATAAGTGGGATGACCGGGGTTCGAACCCCGATCCCCTGCATAATAATGCAAATGTCCAACAATTGAGCTAAGCTCATGGGACTAAGATAATGTTTCTATTTTTAGATTTTTAATATGTCTTTAGAACACATGTTAGCAATATCTTTTTCTTTTAGAAATAAATGTTACTTGAGGGTGTATTGGATTGAGATTTCATGAGACAATTTTGGCAAAAAAAATCTTGATGATTTTATGAGATTTTGTTGGACTACATTGATTTTTTGAGACTTTTTTACAAGACTTTTTTACAATCAAGATTTTTAACAAATGATTTGAATGGATTTTGTGAGATTTTTTTCAAAAGACTTTTTACAATCAAGATTTCATAATACTTTATATATTATGAAACTTTTGTATATTAGAAAAATTTTAAAAGAATCAATAATTTGGAAATCCAAATATTAAAAAAAAAACCTCTAGATTCCTTTTTTATGTTTTAATGTAGAAGAAGAAGAAGAAGAAGAAGAAGAAGAAGAAGAAGAAGAAGAAGAAGAAGAAGAAGAAGAAGAAGAAGAAGAAGAAGAAGAAGAAGAAGAAGAAGAAGAAGAAGAAGAAGAAGAAGAAGAAGAAGAAGAAGAAGAAGAAGAAGAAGAAGAAGGTGGTATAGTGATGATGAAAGTAAAAGTTTTTGAGAGTTTGGAAAAGTCTGTGAGTTTGTTGAATACGTTAAAAAAGAAGAGAAGAAGAAACAACTGGGCCGGGCATGAAGATGAAACGTGAAAGAGATGTATGGAGAAAATAAGCAATTATAAAAAACATGAGATAATTAGGAAACATGAAATTGGGCAGGGCATGAAGATGAAACGTGAAAGAGATGTATGGAGAAAATAAGCAATTATAAAAAACATGAGATAATTAGGAAACATGAAATTGGGCAGGGCATGAAGATGAAACGTGAAAGAGATGTAGGGAGAAAATAAGCAATTATAAAAAACATGAGATAATTAGGAAACATGAAATAGAAACAAGAGGGAAGGTGAAAAAAAAAATGAGAATCCATGGAAATCTCATGATATGGGGAAAGACTTTTTTTAGCTCAAAATTCACTAAAAAGTCCATCAAAATCCATTAAAATCTTATTTTTTAAACAATCCATCAAAATTAGAATACTTTTGAATACCACAAGACTTTTTATAAGTTGTAAAGAGTCTTGATTGAATACCACTAGACTTTTTTAAAGTATTTTAAAATCCTAATTGAATACCACTAAACTTTTTTAAAGTCTTTTAAAATCCTAATTGAATACCACATGATTTTATCATCATAAAAAAATCTTTTAAAATCCATTGAAATCCTAATTGAATACAAAATTGTGGATCATATTTTGTTTAATGTGGTATTTTTAATACACTACATTAATTCAAGATAGAACGTGTGAAGTGTGACCATGATAGCAAATTCTCTTATTGGGCATTCCACTGCAAGGGGAGCAATGATAATCTCAACCATTTAGCTTTTTTTGTTGAGATAAACAGTAGATCACAAAAAAGAAATGACTGGTTGTAATATCACTTGGAGGATAATTCTCGTGTAACCCTAATAGTTCAATAGCAATATGATAGCATGAGACCAGAAAAAAAAAAAAAAAAGCCTATTAAATTAAAGTTTGGCTGTAAGATAAGTGATATTTGGCCAGTAATTATTTTACCTAAAAATAAAAATTTGAATATATTTTTAACAATCCGTCCTTTAAAAAAACTCCATTAAAGATTGGTCTATTTAATAATAAGGAGTTTGTTCATGTGTTCCCCTACTTATAACACTCTTTGAGTTTAAAATATTAAATTTTTATAAAAATGATTGTATTCAATATGTTGAAAATTAAATTATCAGTGAAGTTTTACGGTACATTTAAAAAATTGAATGTAACAATACATCAAAATTAAATCAATAGATAAATGAGCACTTTAAAAAGAAATCTTTGTACAGAAAAAATCTGATATATTTTTTTAAAAATATATCCTATCCTCGTAATAGTCAATATTAAATTTTTCAATGATAAAATATAAAAAATTGGTGTAATACTATATAAACAATGGAACTGTGTTTTTTTATTAAATTATTATTTTAAAATATAATAATCAACAAAAAAAAATTTATTCATAAACATTTTTTTAATTTAATAACTCAAGCTCTGTTTCGGTAAAAAATAGCGAATAGCTAAAAGTTAGTTTATAGCGGATACTTAGGCTCTGTTTGGTAAACCAAATAAGCTAGCTTATAGCTTATAGTTTTTAGCTTATAAGCTAAAAGCTCTGTTTGGTAACAGTTTTTTAAAAAGAGCTTATAGCTTATTTTACTAGCTTATAGCTTATTTTCCAAATGCTATTTCAAGTAGCTTATGAGCTTATAGCTTATGGCTTATTATCTTTTCTTCCAATTTTACCCGTATCATCTTACTTGAAAAGAATTAAATATTAATTAAACATATAATTTTTATGTCATTTCATACTTATAAGCTAGTCCAACCGCTAATTTTACCAAACACTACAAATTCAATCAGCTAGCTTATAAGCTATCCGCTATAAGCTCATCTGCTATAAGCTAGCTTATCAGCTATCCGCTATTTTTTACCAAACAGAGCCTAATAAACTAGCTTTTAGCGTATAGCGAATAAATTAACTAATTGAATTTGCAGTGTTTAGTAAAATTAACGGTTGAACGAACAAATGCCATATAAAAAATACATTTAATTAATATTTAATTTTTTTTCAAATAAGATAATTGAGGTAAAATTAAAAGAAAAAATAATAAGTTATAAGCTATTTAAAACAACGTTTGAAAAATAAATCATAAACTAGTACAATAAGCTATAAACTATTTTTTAAATGGTCATGCTAAACGGTGCCCCCGGAGCATGCTAAAAATAGAAATAAAAAACAAAATTAATAGTGATAAAATAACTTTTTACATTTCCAAAGCATTGAATGCACACATTCCAAGACATAATTTCTATATTAATAAGCTTAACCAATGCTCTGAAGACACTGTTTATCATTTTTTTTTTTTTTTAAAACTACTTACCTAACATAAATTTTAGCTTATAAACTATAAATTAACTAATTTATCTTCTAAAAAAGCCTTAATATATTGATAAAAGTGCTAAGTTTTATTTACGCAGATAAAATCATTCATAGGTTGACCCAAAAAAAAAACCACTCATTAGCGAGACCAGAGGCGGTACCAGGGGAGGGCTGAGGGTGGCCACGGCCCTCCCCCACTCAAAAGAAATATTTTTTTTAATAGGTTGAGTATTAATGTAATTGTATTATGAATTATTTTAAGTAATTCTATATACATATTTGTACAAATATTAATGTAAATATTAATTTAGAATTTATTATTAATGACTATAAGGAATTCGGCACACATATTAGTTCAAGTATTTGTGTAAATATTAGTTTATAGTCTATTATTGATGATTTCAAGTCGCTCGGTATATATAGGTAGAATATTATTTTAAGTTATATAGTCTAATTTTATGATAATGAACTTTAAAACAATAACGGATAACTAATTGAATTTATATTATTGTGTAAAATTAGCAATTGAAGTAACATATATAAATATAAAATGACATAAATAAATATGTTTATTAATATTTAATATTTTAAGTGAGGTAATAGGGGGAAAATTAGAATAAAAAATAATAAATTATAAGCTAACTGAATTAACTTATCAAAATAAATTATAAGCTAAAATAAATAAGCTATAAGCTCATACAAAAATTACTAGATGTGTTTTTATGCTTTTTATGACTTAGATTAAAAAAATATTGGCCCCCCAAATAATTTTTTCTGGTTCCGCCACTGAGCGAGACGGAATAAAATAAGACGATAAATAAATGTGGATAAGTGAATTACTGCCGGTTGTTAGCTGTTGTTGCGTTGTTTGCAAGAACCATTCAAGAAGATCGGCATTCGGCAATAAGCATTGTCATTGCGGAGTCCAAACAGTGTGTCGGTAAGGCGACACGTGGCATAAGTAACGGCTATTTCTCATCATTGTTTGCAGTTATTTTAAAAAAGTTTGTGGTCACGCGCTGAGTTAGCAAGTGAGGAATCGTGTTCGTGTTCGATAAACAGAAAGAGGATGAAGTGACAGATGGAGAAAAGCGACGCGTATCCCGTGTGTAGAATGCGTTTCTTGTCGTCTCCAGGAACCTAGACGAGGGGGTTCAGACTATTTTACTTTAAGAAAAATTTTGCTTCAAATATTTTTTATATTTTAGTTAACAATTGTTTTTCTAAATGAGAAAATTTTATTGAAAACGGTTTAAAATTAATAAATAGTTTACAAAAAAATAGAAAATATTTTTAAAAAAGATTATCCTAAGGTTAAATTCATCCAAAAAAATATTCTACCAAAATTAATAGTCGGGTTAGTATCTTACAAAAAAGTGTTAGTTAACCAAGCAAATCAGAATCGGATCGATTATTGAACAGATGTACATACCGGTTTAAGTTCAACTCATTTGGTTCATGAACCAAGTTCAAAACCAAACAAGTCGAACTATATATAACTCAAATTCAACTCATTTGGTTCATGAACCAAGTTCAAAACCAAACAAGTTGGACTATATATAGCTCAAATTCAACTCATTTAATTAACGAACTTAATATTTAGCTTAAGTTTGACTCATTTGGTTCATGAACACTACTAGAAAACATGTGTTTAACAACCGATTTAGCGACCAAAATATTTCGGTTGCTTTAGCAACCGATTTAGAGACCGATATTTTGACTGTTAAGGTCAAAAAATATTCGGTTACTAAATCGGTCGCTACGTAATTATAGCGACCGAATTAGAGACCGATAATTAGCAACCAATATTTTGGTCGCTTTAGAGACCGATTTAGAGACTGTTATTTGAAGCTTCAAATCCAAAAACATTTCAAGCACTAAATCGGTTGCTATAGAGATCGAATGAGAGACCAATAAATAGCGATAAAGAATCTGTCGCAAGCTTTTTTTTTTTTACAAATCACTAGAAATATTAATCAAATATTATTACTATTTTTTAAAATACTTTTATTTCTACGCTTTAGTCTCTTTTCTTAAATCAAGGACCATTAAAAATTGTAACAAACAAACACTGAAAGAAAGTAGAAACCTATTCCTGAGTTTTTTTTTTTGACAAACTATTCCAAAGTTCTTATTTAGTTAAATTAATCATATCCAAAATCTTTTCCCAAACACGTTGTTTGTGATGTGCAAAATTGATTCACTTTGTTCAGAATAAAAATAAAATTGATCAAATTTTCAGATCATGACGATCAACACTGAATCCCTAACTCACTCTGTTCATCACGATTCGACACTGAATCCCTAACGCTCCCTCATAATGGTTCTCATTCGCAGTGCGATAACAAAGTTTTTTTTTTCTTTCTTGAGACAAACCAAAATAATAAAGGGCGGTAACAAAAAAGAATGGGAAAAAGTGCGGTTCTCTCTTCTCAAGCTCGACCACTGTAACACCCCAAAATTTAGAAACAGTTATTTATTTAGAATATAGTTTATTTAAGTGTTTATGTGCTAAGTAAATTATTTGATAAGTTAGAATTTATTTAATTTAGTGAGAACGAGAGAATTATTTGAAAAATATAATTAATTAAGATATATTTTAGAATCATATTTTAGAGATATAATTTTGAGATATATTTTAGAAGTATATTATGAAAATAAAAGATGTAGATTTTTATGAATAATAAGATGAGAGTTTTTAGGGAATTAAAATAGAAACAAATCTGTTATGAATCTTGCTTGTTTTTAGGAAAAGAAAAACATAATCTTCCTCTATAAATAGATCAAAATAACTTAGAATTAGGATTACCACAATTTACAAACAAAAAATCGTGTACCTTTATGATCAAGCAGTGGAATTTGAGAACAACACTAAAATACTTATAACTTTCTCATCCGAAGTCGGAATTCGATTCTGTTTGTTGTTGAACGACCGTAGGAGCAAGGGCACAGTAAATATCCCAATTTAGATGGAGCATGTTTCTGCAAATTCGAGGTAAGAGGGGAGATTGTTCACGCATAGGGGTAGTGTTAACCACAAGAGTAGTCGAGGGGACCTTGTCCTCCATCCCTTCCCCTTTTCCTTGTCATGTTCTTGAATTATCTATTATATATATGTCTAACATAATTTGTGCACCCTTGATTAATGTGTTTGATCATGTGATTTTGATTCGATTTTATTTTGTACCGATAGGACTTGTTTTACCGTAGATAGTTATATTCGTAATAATTGCTTATGATAGCTTAGCATCTAGTTCGGTATAGTGTAGGTATATACTTAATTATTTTCATATTTGTTGATCTTATGATTACTATGGGTTTGATCATATATTGTGCATATGTAATTTCGGTGCCTGACTTGAAATTAGAAGTGATTTGAGGATAATATAGAATATATAGCACTAGGGTGAATTGTTAATTTAATATGCAACGTAATAAATCGTTAGATAAAGGTGCTGAATTTCTTTGTGTGTGAGTCAAGTTCTTTCAATGTATATATGTTGATGAAATTCCATTGCATATGTGGTGTTTGTTAGAATGTCTCTAAGAGAAGAATCATTATATGCTTTGTGAATGTAGTTGCAGGTTTGTGTGTGCCTCTAGTTAGCTTATTAAAGTAACATTGTTGTGACATATTTCTATAATTACTCTATGTGAAAATTCATTAAAGTGAATGATTTACAACTTAAGTGATTAAGTGATTTTTATAGACTATCTATTAAAAATTAACTATTGAATGTCTCAACTTTTGTGCAGGTAAGTGTAGTCATATTACCAGGAATGTATATTGTGGAGCATGTGGATTAGAGGCTTCTAGTATGATAAATGATGTAAAGCCTTTGATGAATTGAAGCTTTAATTTATTTTCTATAGAAGATTTATTTTGTAATATTGACTTTGAAGAAAAAAACATTAGTTAAAGCCTTGTTTAATACTATGCTAAGTTAGTCTAGGTATAGATTTAATGTAATAGCCGATACTTAAAGCTTTAATTTATTTTCTATGGGAGATTTATTTTCTATATAATCTTTGATTAAGCATATCTTTATAAGAATATAATTTACTAATGTATTTTGTTATATTTATGTTTGTGTGTGTGTGAGTCTCTCTCTCTCTCTCTCTCTCTCTCTCTCTCTCTCTATATATATATATATATATATATATATATATATATATATATATATGGGCTACAATTTTTTTTTAATAAAATATCGATATTAGCAACCGAATTAGCGACTGATTTGTTTTAAAATTCAATAAAGTGGTCACTAAATCAATTGCTAATCACGAACCAAGTTCAAAATCAAACAAGTCAAACTATATATAGCTCAAGTTTAGCTTATTTAATTAACGAACTTAATATTAACTGAAGTTCGACTCATTTGGTTCATGAATCAAGTTAAACGAATTAATTGTCGAACCAATCTCGAACTTTATTCGAGTTGCTTCGGTTCATTGCCAACCATAATAAAGAGAGAATAAAATTTGAAAATGAATACGTAAAAATTGGTTTGAGTTTAGTTGGGTCAGTGGTGCAATATAAAAAAATGAGGGGGTTCAATATATAAATTATATAGGGATATATGTGTATTTTTTTTAAGTCCAGGGGGTTCAGTTGAACCCCGTCACTTGTATGTGGCGACGCCACTGACTACGTGGAGCACCACACGGCACACGTATTGCGTCGCCTTTTTTCTCCCAAAGTAACAGGCGGTAATTCACTACGAAGTCCAAATACATAATACGATATCAATATGATACGATATGGATGCATCAATATGATAAAATTTTCAAAATTCTCGATACGAAAGCTGTGAAATGTTATTTAAAAAATTAAATTTAAAATTAAAGATATAAATGCACAATATATAACATAACTAAATTGATAATAATAATAAATTTAAATTCAAATTACTCAAAATAAGCAAACAAATGACAATTACATATCTTAAATTAAGTACAATAAAAAAATGACATAATTAGTATTATTCAAAAAAACATCTTAGTATTATCCAAAAAAGACATAGTTGATTATCCATAAAGTTTCAAAAACCCACTCATCTTTAGTGACTGAGTGATTCAGATTAACTCATGGACCAATTTGGCTTTATCTCGAAACTCATTTTTACAAAGGTTCATTTCGATTGAATCTTCACAAAGCCTCGAATCCTCTATGGTTCACAATAGTTACTTAGTTTGTAACGTCGTTCAACGCTCATATGATCCCAACGTAGATGGGAGCTATTCGTAACAGCTCATCAATTACTACATATCGACTAGTTCAATTGATAGTGATAATTGATTGAACATGTAAATCCCAATGTACATGGTTCGATTCTCACGGGAGACAAAAGTTCTACTAAAGAGGAATGTTGAGAAGATCGTACGGCGTCAGAAATAGCCTACTAAATACGTAGAAAAATGGGTTAGACTGATACACTATAAGCATCATTCCACAAAAAAATAAGTTACATTATTTATAACCCAAAATACTCTAACTCTTTGTTCTCTTACAATCTTATTGACTCCACGTCAAAATATTTGTAAATATAATTTTCATCATTTGACGAATAATATCCTTGCTCGGCCTTCTTGATCACTTTAGATCAACAAGAAGAATAGAGTAGATGAAAGTTTGAGAGAGCGATCAGCTAAACCTAGATGTATGAAATCCAATATTTCAACTTTACAATAATTACAATATTTAGAATTATCGCGAACAAAAGAGTTAAGACATGGAATATATTATTGGCTTGATTGATCAAATCACAGACAGATAACGTTTATGTGGTTATGAAATTTGATTGAACAACGGGACCCTCTTTCTTGCGTTGATTGATCCAATTTCTTGTTTTGATATTCCACATATAACGGTTAGTGCCAGTGAGCTCGAAGGAAACATAAATTCCAATAGTAGTCAATTATCAAGGTTTGCACTAAAATACAAATGGAGAGTGAAAGTTGTTGTCTTTGTGGAGCATAAAATTGGATGGCCTTCCCCAAAATAGTAGACGGTCACTTTCGTATCATGAGAACAAAACATGATGTGCCCTACAACATGGCTTTCCCATTTCCACCAACGATATGTTTTTGTTTTGTTTGTAGAGATACGTTTTATCAAAGCAGGTAACAGATAGTGACCATTATCATGAATATAGAATGGTTATTTTATTTATTGGTGTATGAAATGATAATTGCAATTGATTAATCATGATATTTTTATATTTCCTACAGCCTTCAACGACTTATTTTTTACATTTATATTTTTCAATCTATCACTTCATCGTTCTATATCTTCAATGTTTCTATCCCTTTCTCCGAGGGTATACACATATGGAGTGTCACCAATATTTGGACAAAGGTAATTATTGAAGCAGTTGATAGATTTCGACAAAATATATTAATTATTTAATAAATTTTTAAAGTGTTTTTTTTTTCTTTTCTATTTATAATAGAGATAGGATGGAGGGATATATATATATATAGATGATATATCATATGAGAATGGTATTCTTATATGAGAATGATGAGAATGATTTAGAGTCATTGGATTAAGATGTGTGGCTGAGATTAACTTTGTATTAAGTGAGTCATGCCACATATAATCAAAAGGACATCGTTTCTTCTTCTCACTATCGCCCAACCCTTTCTTCTGCCATCACCAGTCCCCGACTGTTTGTCTTCTTCCCTCTTGTCGTCGTCATTCGCCGGCGTGAGAACAGGGTCGTCGGCGTAGTTCCGGCCGGTTGTCTTCTTCCTTCTAACTGTTGTCATTATTCAACGCCGTGAGAAAAGGGTCGCCGACGTAGTTTCGGCCGTTTGTCCTCTTAAATCTCGTTGTCGTCATTATTCGCTAGTGTGATATTGGGTCGCCGGCGCTGGCCATAACGGAAAAGCAAATCAACATCCAGATCTGACTTTGAGTTTCAAAAGGAAAAATGCAGGAACTTTAGTGAAGTAAGAGAAAAATTATTCAAACTGGTGAATGGATTCTTGAGATAAAGTTTTGTTTTTTCCACTCTTGTTGATTTTGTATCATTTTTGTTGATTTTCCTTCCTATAGAAATAGATAAATTTGTATCAATTATTATCAACTAAATGATTGTTCCCTGCTTCTTAACCTTATGAAAGAATCAATTTATAATTTAATAATTGAAATATTGAAGGTTCTATGGAGTCTTTATATGAAAATTTACAGGTTCTATTGCAATTATGATTTCCCTTTCTATTGAAACAAAATATCAGTGATGTCTTTGATTTCTCAACTTTTGTGGTTGCTGCCGGTGAACAAGGGATATGGGACGATGATGAACAAGCATATTATTTAACGTCGATGGTTTTGGCAACCAGAAAGATCATCAATGGTGGTAGATGATGAGGTGGTGTTGTTCATGTCAAAAGATGAAGCGGCAAAAGGAAACAATGAGTTTGGGAAGAGGAAAAATTACATGTGAGCAGCGACGGAGCCAGAAATTTTAGGTTGTGGGGGCGATAGAGTTAACAAAAAATAATAGTTTCATAAATGATGAAAGGGTTGATGCGTATATTTTAAATTTGGAAAATGCTAACTAATGTCTTTAGGATACTGGTTAAAAAAACAAATATAGTAAAAATATTTTAGAGTTTGTGTAATCAAATTTTTAAAAGTATAAAAAGTGTTATTTTCAATATAATATTTACTTTTTTTTTTTTTAATTTCTTAACTAGTGTTTGAACCCTTTAAATTTTAATCATTAAAAATAGAGAAAATGCATCAATAGGTCTTTTAAGTTACACATATGTTCTTTAAGTTTTAAGTTTGTATCAAATATAGGTCATTTAAGATTTTTAAGTCACAAATAGGTTTTTAAGTTTTTAATTTGTAACATCTAGGTCTTATTTTTTAAGGACCTATCTGTTACAAACGTAAACTTTAAAGGACCTATTTATAACAAACGTAAAATTTAAAGAACTTATTTGCTACTTAAAAAACTTAAAGGACCTATTTGATACAAACATAAAATTTAAAGACCTATCTAATACAAACATAAAACTTAAAAAGACTTATAAATACATTTTGTCTTGAAAATAAGAATTACTATTTGTGACTAGTACGTTGATGCATGTTGCACATTTCATAGTGTGCAGGTTGGGTGAGGTATTGGCATATACTATATATACATTGCAATTTTAAAAAAATTGTGCAGGCACATGCCCCCAATATGGTGGCTGTAGCTCCGTCCCTGCATGTGAGGCAATTAAAAATGTATCTTTTAATCTGAACCATCAAATTATATCCAACGGTAGATATTCATTATCATATTCTCATATAAAGATGTTATTCTCATAGGATATGTCCTCATATATATATATATATATATATATATATATATATATATATATATATATATGGATCATTCCCTTCACTCTTTCTCTCATTTCCTCTCCTAGCTCTCTGTCTCTCTCTTAATCTTCCTCTCTTTCTTCATTAAAAAATGAAAAATATATTCAAGAGAGAAAGAGTGAGATTAAGAGAGAGATAATGAGTTAAGAGAAGGAATGAGAGAAAATAGATCAATGGAGAGGATCCAATTTGAAGCAATAGTAGAGATGCATACCGGCTGGGGCGTATCTAGATAGTAGTATAAAATTCTAACTAGTGTGACCGACATCTGAAAAAAAAAAATTATACTAAAAATAAGATATAATATTGTTAACTGTTAAGTGCTATACATTTACAATAAAAATTGTCTACTATCTATTTTTTGAAAATGCGCAAAAATAATATCATTGTGAATTGTTGCAAAAAATCAATTTTTGCAAAATCAATTTTTAAATAAGGGTAAACAAAATTGTGATGAGGTTTATGACGACCTATTTTTAAATAAGCATTCTTTACCTAAAAATAATAAGGTGTAAATTAGCAATGCACACATTTTCTAATTAAACTAAAATATCCCTTTAACTATTTTAAATTAAGTTAATGTTAAAACATACTAACATTTTCCAATTGGTACTAACTATGTTTCTAATTTGTTTTTTCAAGTTGCCCACTTTTTATTTCTTAGGTTGTCATGTGTTTATTTGTGTTATATATGTTTATTCGGGTGTAAGTTAGCAAATTGAGTACATATCATTTAATAAAATTTATCAAATTAACTCTCAATTTTTTTTAGTGTAAAATAAATAAATATAAAAAAAGTACAATTGAAAATATAAGCATGGTTAATTTATACCTTAATATTTTTAGGTAGGTGTAAATTATCAACTCATATACTCCCATCTTACCAAAAAAAAAAAAACCTCATATACTCCTATATACCAATATATATGAAAATTTCATTGTGGACAAGGCCACAGTAGGCCTCAATATAGGTTTCTCCCTGCTTATGGATTTTCTGACGAAAATTTTTCACCACTAAATAACGGTAAAAACTTTATACTATATAACATATTAACTTAAAGATATGTCAATTGACAGGTCTTTATAGTACCGGTCCCCGTATTCATAATTTTAAAAATACTTATAAGATTTATACTCATGTGAATAACAACCTTAATACACACACACATTCTCATTTTATTTTTTTTGGTATATAGATAAAATGACAATAATTATTGAAAAAGTACATATAAGTGAAGGGACCAAAGTATGAACCCCAATTACGGTGTCTGACCTAACAATTTTGATATTTTTATTAGTTGAATTAGAATTTGTGATCGACTCGTTTAACAAGTTTATGTGGCAAATGCAACGATATAATTTCATTAAAGATGTCACATGTAAATTATTGACATTTTTTTCAACACATTATTTTAAAATATTAAAAGACCATTAACTTAATAATATGATTATTTGTATCAAAAATAAAATTAACTATTAATTTCAAGCGAGTAATTAACATACTCATACCCAAACTTATGATTTTCACTTTTTTTGTTAAGTAATCTAGTAGCTATAATTTCACCTTTTAAGGTAAATAATAAAAATACCAGAGTTTGAATCTCAATCTCACCATAGAACATATAATATCCCTATTAATTAAGTTATGTTCACGGGAACGATTTTCAACTTCTTAAACATAAATATTTTGTTATAGATATTATGATACAGACTCAATATATATTGGACCAAACGTTACCCTTACTCGTACAAACTCGTGTGCCCTACGTTTTTTTCGTGTTGAGAAGAGTTCATGTTTTGGGGGAAGAGAAGTATAATTGAAGGGGTATAAGTAAAATTTTGAAATAAGGCCCAACATGCATGCCTCGGGGATAGAAAGATTCTCATCCCACCCCCCGTGACTCTTTTTTCCCCCCCGGATTTCCATTTTTGCCCCTAATTTTAAACTTCGGAACGCGTTTTCCGAAATTATTTTTGCCTTGAATACGAATTTCGGAATGTATTTTCCGAAATTTTGATGAATTTGAACTAGAAAAACTTCGGAAAACACGTTCCGAAGTTTTTGTACAGGGGTAAAATTGGAATATTGGGGGGTTAAAAAGAGTCATGTGGGGTGGGAAGAGAAAATTTCTCGGGGATACAAGCCATGAAATTGCTAAATAATCCATATCACAAAAAGTGACATATTTTTGCCACCCTACCTATCTTGTCACACCCTCCACAATTTTACAAAAATATTCTTGTCCGCTATTTAGATAACACATACACTTAAAAATAGCCTATCATTATAATGTCTACTACATAAGTAGCGGACGATATTTTTCAAAAACTTTTTATTTCTATAACATCCGCTATTTAACAACTTGTGCATTGTAAATGCTAACGTTCAAAAGATACAATATGAGTATTTTTAAAAATTTTAAAAATTGATTTCCAGTAATGAAATTTGTTTATCACTAGAAGTAAAACTTATAAAATCTCACAAAATTGAATATGAAATTTTGGGATTTTTCCAATATAAAACTTTTGGATTTTTTGTTGGATATGTGAGATTTGAGAAAACAATTTTTTTAAATTGTTATATTCAAGGGTATTTTGGGAGGTTTTGGTGTTTATAATATGGAAAAATAATGTGTTAAGTGAGTGCTGGAAATTTCATTGTGTCAAAATATAATCATCCAGTTAAGTTGATAGTGTAAAGTTTCTTTTTTTTTGGTTACATGAGAGAAAAGCTAAAAAAAAGAAAAGCAACAAAAGAAATCACTCCATAATGAACACAGCTCCCTGCGCACCAGCATAAAGTGGGCTGAGCAGCTTATGGGGAGGTGTATCGATCTTCACCAAATGAGAGGTAGAGAGAGCTTTCATCTTTGCCATAACATCCGCGCACGTGTTTCCTCCACATTAAGGAATAAAGTTTCTTTTGAATGCGGTTAATATTATAAAGTTGAAAGACAATATTATTGACAATTTTTAATATTGAAGTCTACCTTAAAACTTAAAAAAATTAAGGTGTAAAAAAGTAATGATCAGAATAAAAAAATTCTATCTTAAAATTTGTGCACTTAATATATTAAAAATATAAAAAGTTACAGTATATTTTTAATATTAATTTTATTATTTATTTATATATTTTTGGTATGCTTAGCATGGCTCAAAAAAGTAATTTTTTTTTATAGAACTAAAGTAATTAAGCCTAACTTCAATAAAGTTCTAAAATGGCCAACTTACTTATTTTTTTCAAAATTAAATTAAACGAAATTGTAAAATGGGAGGAAGTTGCTGCTAATGGGAATTGAACGAATCACTAAATCATCCATTCATTGATTCACGTGTTGCGTTAAATTCAATTTGAAGAAAGAAACAAAAGAGATTCATTTTGATATCTGTTTATACACTTTGATGACTTCATCCACTTGGCGCCATCCACCATTGTTTTGATTCATTTCCTTCAGAAGATTTCAACTCCTTTTCTTTCGGATCTAAATCCGAATCCGAACCATTCCGATATGGTCGCTGTCTCAGATCGGCCCCGGTCCAGCTCACCAAATTCGCGAACTCCGAACCATTCTCCGAGGCTTGGTCCGAGCCGCCTCTCCAGCTCCCGCATCAGATCATCTTCTTCTTCTTCATCATTATGGTATCGAAGAAAACGAGCGAAATTGGTTTTGGCACTTATTGCATTACTTGCTTTGTTTTTCTTTGTGAATTATGTTATGCTTCTCCGTCTTCAACATCAACAGGATCGTCCCAATCCTAATCCTAAATCAAAACTTAATTCCTCTCTTTCACTTTCCCTCCAGGTATGTATATCCAATGCTTTCGTTCGATTTTCATCATGCGTTCATCATATTAACATATGCATTTGATTTTTTTCTTCTTCATATTACTATGTATAGAGATATATAATAATATAGCATTTTTGATTATTTGAAACATTGACAATTCAATGACTATATGTTTGGATTGACTTATTTGAGTTTATGAAAATTTCATATGACATAAACACTTGTCAGACTATTTGAATTGAGAGAGGTTGTGGAAGCTGCGCATCAAAATGGCTTATAGCTTATATGAAAATAGTTTGTGGTTATTTTATCTTTTGTTATAGAAATAGAGCTTGTTTGGATTGACTTATTTGTGTTTATCTATTGACAAAAGCACTTGTTAGACTCTTTGTGGGAGAACTTATGAAAACAGCTTATAAAATGTTCATAAGCTCTTCAAGATAGTTTATGAAAACAACTCATAGTTTATAATGAAATAATTTAACTTTATTTTATCTTTTGTTATAGAAATAGGGCCTGTTTGGATTCAGCCTATTTTTGAGCTTATGAAGGTAGCTTATGCAAATAAATATAGTTTTATATTAATTTATAAATTTTCACTAACAAAAATTATATTTTTATAAGCTGTTTTCTCATAAACTATCTTAAAAAGTCTATAATAATGTATAAAAACTTATTTATTTGCATAAACTATTTTGTATAAGCTAAAACATAAGTCAATCCAAACAGGAACCTATACATAAGTGCTTATGCTATAAGCTAGATATTAAGTTTTTTATCCAAACAGGGTGATACTTTATATATAAGCAACATATGATTAACGTGTATGCTATAAGGGATTAATTAAGTTGTTTATCCAAACAGGGTCTATGCTGTTTCGCTACAAACAAGTTTTTTGCTTTTCTCATATTTATTTTTTTCAGGGAAAATGGAACAAGAATAGTAAGAGTAAAAAAACCCAGAAGGGAAATTATGCAAGGATGCTGGCATTGGCTGCACATGCCTTGGCAGAGGTATATTATATATTTTGAGGAATATGTGGCTAATTTGTATTATATAAGCTATCAAGCTCTATAATGATTTTCCAATTGTTTGCCATTGCAAAATTTTCAATTTTCAGTAACTCTGACTTGGGTGTTTGTGTAATGGTACAGAACAAACGTGAACCAAAAGATTTGTGGCAGGAGCCCTTGGTCCCTGCTTCTTCTTGGACACCATGTTCTGATCAGCGAAGTTGGGAACCTAATGGTATGTGTGTCTGAACTGAGCTTTGAAATTTCATAATTGTTATCATGTCTGTGCATAACTACAAATAAAGAAAGGCTTATTGCTCCGTTACCGAGTACTCACAGTTTGCTCTCTTCTACTGTACTACTTCAATAGAGGGAAGTAATGGATACATTTTGGTTACCGCAAATGGTGGGATCAACCAACAACGGGTAGCTGTAAGTGTTCTTTGTCGGACTGCTATTTTTTACGATGAAGAATTATTTAGGATTAAATGATTATACAGTGCCATTTGTGCTGATTATGAGTTGCAACAGGTTTGTAATGCTGTCGTTGTGGCCCGGTTACTCAATTCAACTTTGGTTATCCCCAAATTTATGTACAGTAGTGTATGGAGAGATACGAGGTAATGCTCTGCATATTTCTCTTTCTCATTTCCCTTCTTCGTTATCCTTACTCACATAACTTCACTCTGTTTTGTTTTCTCTATGTCATTTTTATTTGATCAAACTTAATATTTAGTTTCTGGATGATTTTATTTTTTTTAAAAAGAAATTGGGGAAGAGGGGATTTTTATCAACTGAAGTGACACCAATGGCCATTTTATAATCATTCACGAAGGGATTCGAATACTGCACCATGAGGTTACAAGGCTAAGCTCTTGCCACTGAGCTGGCACCTCAAGTGTTTCTGGATGAATGATCAGTGGCGAAATTGATTACTAGTGGCATGCTATAGTATACACGTGAAATTAGATAAACTAGTATTGGTTAAATTTAATCTGTTATTTAGACAAATAGCTACAAGACTTATCGATACTTTTGGGGGATAGATTGAATATATGATATTATAGTTTACCACTTCTAGCATTTATAGTCTTAACATATTCATGTATTTGTTAGGGAAAATGGATTATATGAATTTCTAGTTTTAGCTTTTGTCTTGTATCATTTCCATTCCATGCCACATCTGTAGTCCATGGTTCTTCTATTATGCGACTTTGTCAATTTAGCTTATAACTCCTTATTGCATAATTTCATAGTCAATTCAGAGACATCTATCAGGAGGAGCATTTTATTAACAACCTGACTCCTGATATTCGGATAGTGAGGGAACTTCCTATAAATCTACAGTCTTTGGACTTGGAGGCAATAGGCAGTGTTGTAAGTCACTCCCTTCCCTCCCAATAAACTAATTCAAATCAACCACATCAGTCCTATTTGTATTCAATTGTTCAATGACTTTACCAGGTGACAGATGTTGACATGGGGAAGGAGGCCAAGCCGAGCTATTACTTGAAACACATCCTACCTATTATACTTAAAAATCAAGTTGTTCACTTTGTTGGATTTGGGAATCGCTTGGCATTTGATCCAATACCATTTGAGCTTCAGGTAAATGTCCTTCGATACTTAGACATTACAATCTAATTTTCATGATATCTAGCCCGACAATGCTCTACTGTTATTATCTTTCTTCATCTCAAACCCTATTATGCTTTTCCTAATTGAGGACTTCATCTAGAGACTTCGTTGCAGATGTAATTTTCATGCCCTGCAATTTGTTCCCAGAATACAAGAAACCGGTGCTTTGATTCTTAAGAGGTTGCGCGGGCAGTCAGGTTTTATTGGACCATTGGATCAGCATCTTGTTGGTCCATTTGGAGAATTTAATATGGAGAAGAGTGAAAAAAATTCCAAGAAAGCTTCCAAATACTTGGCTTTACATCTCAGATTTGAAATTGACATGGTATCTCATTCTTTATGTGAATTTGGGGGAGGTGAAGAAGAGAGGAAGGAATTGGAAGCATACCGTGAAATTCATTTTCCTGCACTGGCACTGATGCAAAAGACTACAAAGTATGCATAATTTTTTCATCTCAAACTGTTATTCACTTATTATAATACAACTGGAAACACTTGTACTTGTCTTCTTTTACTCATAAAATTTAATTTATGAAGAAAAGAGTCTTACTCTTGGCTACTTTAATTTAAAGTAATTGGAATCTTTTATGCAGATTACCTTCTCCTTCAGAGCTCAGGGCTGAAGGGTTATGTCCACTAACACCTGAAGAATCGATCCTTATGCTTGCTGCTCTTGGTTTTAACCGCAAGACTAACATATTTGTAGCTGGTTCTAATTTGTATGGAGGTCGTTCACGGTTGGTTGCTTTGACCAACTTATACCCTAAATTAGTCACCAAAGAGAACTTGCTTTCTTCAGCAGAACTCGAACCATTTGCTAATTATTCATCTCAGGTTTGCTGCTATTGTCATTCTTGTTTCATTTATTTCAACGGTGTTACAAACTTAAGTAGTCTCCTTGTTACAAGAAATATTGTTTTGTGCAATCTTCATGTTCTATCTATACATTGCTCCTCTTATTCAATTTTCGGCATTATTGAGCACCGAATTATTTTGGGGCTGCTGTTAGTCTTTTGATCAATGACACATAACTGTTTTTGTTGTAGTTAGCAGCACTGGATTTCATAGGCTGTGCTGCCTCGGATGCATTTGCCATGACTGATTCAGGAAGTCAGCTATCATCTTTGGTGTCTGGGTATCGAATATATTATGGTGGAGGAAGAATGCCGACAATACGTCCAAATAAACGCAGACTTGCTAGTATATTCACGAAGAACTCAACAATAGAATGGCGTGTTTTTGAACAGAGAATGAGGAAAGCAGTCAGACAAACTAAACATGTACAGACAAGGCCTAAGGCAAGAAGTGTTTACAGATATCCTCGGTGTAAAGAATGTATGTGCAGGATAATTTGATTTTTTACATTAGCTTAACTGTAATTGCCCATTGTAATTTGTAACATTATTAATCATTATTGCGACTCAATTTTTTTCTTCTGGCCAAATTGATTAATACGTAGGCTGACTTTGCATGGGATTTATTTACATTATTGTTAACAGACAAAGCCTAAGGCTAGAGGTGTTTACAGTATCCCAGGTGTAAAGAATGTTTGTGCAGGATAAATTAATTTACATTAGATTGACTGTGATTGCTCATTGTAATTTGTAACCATGTTATTAATTATTCTCACTCTTTTTCTTCTGGTTGAGTTGATTTGTTCATAAATCACTTTTGCATGTGACTGATCTGACAGAGAATGATATTGTCTTTTACGTTTTCATCACACTGATGATGCTTAGCATATTTTGTTGCTAAAAGCTGAAAACCAAAATAGAGGGCATGAAGACCGTGTTTAGTATTTCCCTCCGAAATTCTAAGCATCAGGTGTTGCGAAGAAAGATAATTTATCCTGGCATGGATGGCTTTTGCACCTTCTAGCACCTTGGGTTCTTAACTTTTTTCTACACTGGAGGCCCTCTGGTAGGCAGTAGCCATTCTTCTGTACGATTTGTTCTTAGGAAGTAATTTTTTATTGTTACGGTAAGAAAGGGGAGGGGGCCAAGACAGGGGGGGGGCATCTTTTATGCTTGCACAGTTAAGGGAAGGAAGGGAGGTGCCACCGATGGTTAGAGAGAATATAATATAAATATAATAAAATTGTAATTCATTTTATTTGATTTTCCTCTGAAGTATGAATGATGAAATGAATCCATTACAGAATAATCAAACAATAGGGATGACAAGTTTTATTTGTTTTGTTTTGCTCCACTCTATTACATTTACATAATTTCATTATGCTGAAACTGGCACAACTGACAAAGTTATTCTTACTATGTGGTCCATACTTCCTGTCAAAACAATTTCACCAAAGCGAAAATCTTCCATTGGTTGAACGACATTGATTTGTATATCCAGATCTTGTGTTCCTTGTGGACTTATGGTAAACCAAGTTGGATTCAGGTTAACTGTAGTTCCGTTAGGAGCTAGAACAGAGCCTAGGTATGTCTCTGTGCTGTTCCCTACATTCGTCACAGTTCTTCTCACATAAATTGATCCTTTCAGTGCAGATATTGTCACTGATGGAAGGTTTAAATGAGATGGATGGTCAAATGGGCTCTTGCAAGGTTCTCCCGTTGCTGTAGTTATTGTATCCAAATCGATGTTTGGCAAAGAGCATAGGAAGCTGATGAAGTCTACATAATCTGTTTTAGGACAAATCGATATTTTGAACATAAGGTTAATTTATTTATTTTTAGTTTTGCATGCTACTCTAATATTACTAGTAACATATATACCTGTTGACAGTACCAGGCCTGGATCAATGGCACGGCTGGGGTTCAAAATGCCAGCCCCATATTCGAAAGGAGTGGAATGATGCAATGAGTGGGGCTCATAGCCTTCGGCCATCATAGGATCTCCAAGATTGTCATACTTTGAGCTTGTTGTGGTGATTGCAGATGCTATCATAGATGGAGTCCATGATGGATTATGTTGCTTGATTAGTGCTGCGATTCCAGCCACATGAGGCGCCGCCATGCTGGTACCAGATAATAATGCAAAATTGTGTCCTGTATATATTATTTTGCCAATAAAAGAGTTGAATTTAATGTGTCAACTTTTTCATCTGCTCTTAATATTTTTTTTTTTTCAGTAATCACAAGGCACTGATAATAACAATGTACCTGTTAGTATAGGTAGTTTGGCACTAATAGGGCTCCATGCACCCCATATCTGGTGTCCTGGAGCAAGAATATCAGGTTTAAGCACATCAGCGATACTTCTGTTTGCATCAATGATATCTGGACCCCTTGAAGAAAATCTACTAACAACCGGTGATCGCCCTTTGAAAGAGGCAACCCTTCCTTCCCCTGTAGATACCCAAGCACCAAATTCTGTAACAGTTCCTTTCTCGTCCCTCTTTGTTCGACTTTCATAATATTGCATTATAACCTACATTTGAAAATATTATGAGTCCCACAACTAGTAAATAAGAAAGTTCGATGCAGTATTTAAGCCATGAGGTTTTTTACCTTGGAATCTGCTACAGAAGAAATCAAGATACCAGAAATAGTAAAGGGAATTGCCTCTGCAATATAATCTCCATAGCTCGGGTTTGCAGTCAGAATAAAACCCTCAAATTTTAGGGCCTTGGCGGTGTCGATAATGTTAGAAAGTGTTGAGGTGCCATTAAGGAATCCTTCTGAGAAGTTGCAGATAACGACACTTCCAAACACTTTAGTAGGATCCAAAGCTTCTGGATGTTGGCACTCTTCTATGTACTCTGGTGTCTTTGGAAATGTTCCATTTGTTTTTACTGCATCCTTTGCTAATACAAGTTTATGGAAAACTGTTCCATTTCCAAAAGTTGGTCCTGTAGAAAATATATGCATTATTAATCATGCCAACATTAACAAGTAATATTTCTGTTATATTTTGCATGAATAAAATAGTAAGAAGTACCTGTTAGTCCAACACCATCAACAATTGTGCCATTTCCAAGAATAATTGAAGAAATATATCTTCTGTCTGTGTTGCACGCAGCAACACCGACACTCCAAGGACTGAATGACACTACAGTTGAAGATGATGGACCACTATTACCTGCAGCTTGTGCCACAAAAACTCCCGCTTTTCTTGCAAATAATAAGGTAATATCAAAGATACTGAGAAATGTCAATGTATCTTCTGTTGGTTTACTTGGTCCAATAGATAGTGATATGATATCTACCCCATCTTGAACAGCCTGCACAAATAAAAAAAATCACTCCTTAATTCTTCCTTTCACGATTCATCGCAGAAATGGTAAATTTATCTCTAATTTTGTCAACAATTTTTTGTGTATTCAATTTTCCTTGCTGGTTTAATTTTTTCAATATGTTATTTGAGTAGCTTGAACAGAATGGAAACTTACTTGATCGATAGCTGCGACAACATCTGCTAGAGTTCCCACAGATGGAAAGATAGCCTTATAAACAGCAATCCTTGCACGCGGTGCCATTCCGCTGGCTCGTCCATAGCAAAAATCATTCACTATAACAGGAACATCAGCATTGCCAGCAGCAATAGATGACACATGACTAAAACCAATAAAACAAAACAAGACAAATCTCAATTAATGTCACACTTGACAAATACATAATAAAACAAACATTGATGATGCCATCAAAATTACCTGCCATGTCCATCAGCATCATAGGGTGAAAGAAAATCCACAGAAGCATTAAAGTTAACAATAGCTTGAGCACCAGCTGAAAAATATTTAGCTGAAATAATCTTTCCATTGCAAGAACCAGGTGGAAAGTGTGGACCAGTGACACAAGCACCAGAAAAGTGAGAGACATTTGAAGTGAAATGTTGGATACCAAAGCTTGGATGAAGTGGATTAATGCCACTGTCAATAACACCAATAACAACGCCATCACCTGCATTTTTTTGTCCTCCTTCTTGAGCCCATACTCCTTGTGGTAACTTAAGAAAATCAGGAGTGTATGTTGTCATTAGTTTCACTCCTCTATCTTTCTCTACTAACTTCACTCCTGGTGTTGCTCTCAGTCTTTTTGCCTGATGTTTTTTGTCAATGAATCCAACAACTTTAGTGTATATACGTATAGTGGCAGATTCAAAAAGATTATATGTAGTAGAGTAAAGAAATAGTCTATAATATATTCAGAAAAGAACAATATTTTTTTAAGTTTTTAGGAAATACACAATTTTATGAACAAAAGCCAAAACAAATAGTCTATAATAAAGAAGAATAAATGATACACTTTTGTCTCTTATAATATTTTTATGCATACTACAACAACTACCACTATAATTTTTATGGACATGTGTTATCTTGACACAAAAGTTTAACATCAAGTGTCACAATTCATTAACCATCAATCGGACGTAATTAATTAGCTATGATTTTTAAACACGTTGGTAGTATTAGTAACATTTTTCAAAGTGTTCAAATATACACATATATGATATATTTTTTCAATCTTCTAAATCATGTTTGAATATATACATTATTTATTTTTTTGACAAAAATATATACATTAGGATTTATTGTGTTGAAATTTGCTTGGTTCCTAACGTGACTCGCAAAGTTGACCCTCTTTATTTTCTTTTAAATTTTTTGTCTTCTCTCTTGCCCAAAAAACCACTTTTTTTTGTTCTAGCCAAAACAACCACTCTTCTCACTCACAAGTCACAACTATGAGTGAATGCAGGGATTTCAAGTTTAGGAAAATTTCTCAAATATATATAATATCATTAAAATTAGTCATAATTTGTGTTTAAAATCGTAGTTAATAATGTTTAGTAGATGATTCACCTTAAGGGTGAAATTTCAAGCCATTAGGCTACTTGACCAAAAAAATAAAAAAATAAATGTTTAGTAGATGGTTATTAGGATGTGCTAGGACACTCTTATATTTGTTAACCATCAAGTGGATTGCATTAATTTTCTAATTTGTTGTCAAATTATTTCAAAATTATGAATTAAAATATCATGATGGTTATTCTTTGCCCCCGCATTGCTCACACTAACCGCAAGAAATCTTCCTATAGGTGGAGGGACATGAGAGAATTCTGATCAATTAGGAAGTAGCAAATAGCAACTATAAATAATCATTTCTCATTTTTATGGGGAAAAATAAAACTTATTGGACATTTGCAAGTACATTTTTTTCCTTTGTAGGGGGTAACATCCATGCTACTATATGCATACATCCGTCACTAAATATAAATAAGAATGATTGAAATGGATATGGAAATAGAGTACCTACCTGGGAAGGTGTTGTGTGGACAGAGAAACCATTAATTATGTGTTTGTAGCTATGGAGTTTATTGTAGCTTCCATTCTTCAAAGTGCTTTGTAGAAGCATATTGTGAGTTGCCAATAAGTGTTTTTCATGTGCCTTCGAAGCTTCTCTATTTAATTAGCCACAGACCAAAAAAAAAGTAAATTAAGATAGAGTCAAAATTGTTGATTGATCTGGGCTTATTGCACAAAACAAAACATATATACTAAATATAAGTATGTCTTGTCAAAAAAAATAAATTAAATAAATGTATACTAAATAAATTTTCATTTGGTTGAAGATGTCACTTAACTTATGTTGGGGGTTGGATGTGTTGAAGTTCTGCTAGATATAAAATATACCAACATGGCAACATAAAACAAAAAATATACCAACAAAATAACTTTTTTTTTTATAATACCAACAAAATAATTAGTATATTACTAATGTATATAGATAAAAAAAAATCTTATATGTTAACGTTGATAAAAAAAATTAGAATAAATATTCCCGCCTTCATAAATATCCTTTTTGTCTTGTGGAAAAAAATTGCCTGATAAATTTTGAGAATCAATCAAATAGAGAAAATAATAAAAAGAGAGCGCACTATTAGAAAAAACCAAAAATAAAATATATTAATGATAAAAATAATAAAATCAATCACTATAATTCTATTATGCTCGATTTATTTTATTTTTCTTTCTAATTATTTATAATAATATTTATCTTTTAATACTCGGAGGGATATTGTAAGACTTGAATCCCCAGGTCTAGGTGTAAGGTGCAGCGGCGGCTGGAATCATTAGATCTAGCGAGAAAAAATTTGGAAATTTTTTCTCTCTAAATCTAAATGTTGCATCATGCAATTGTTGTATGCGATTTAAATCCAGATTGTTATGAGGTGAGAAAGAGATAAAGTAAATTGAGCAATCATATACAATCACTATTAAAAATAAATTATGGAAATCAGTGTTAGAAAAAAATTAGGGATCGTTAAGATTTGGATCTCATGCATCAACGATGCAGCAACCGTACGCACCATTACATCTAACAATGCTACAAATGTTGTATCGCGCGTGCAACTTTTGCATATGATCCAAATCTATTGAGAAGGATATAATAAATTGAACAATCATATATCGCGATCTATAACAATTGAAAAAAATAAAGAAATCTGTCTCTAATTTCGTCGTCACTAAATTCGGTGACGGATATAGAAGAAATTTCATGCTTTTATTTCTCTAAATTATATCCTCCCTAACTAATTTAATTTTTTTTAGTACGTAGTGAGTATAAGTTTAATTTATAGTTTATATTATATTGTAACCTGGTGAGGTGAACCATTGGCGAATCATCATTTTGTGAAGCACCATGAAATGCAACCGCATCTCCTTCCAATAAGACCAAGTATATAGATCGATCTTCTTGAGAGCAACAAGTTATAGAAACCAAGAAGATCAAAATGAAAGTGATTAGGGATAATGGCAAAGCTATGGAAATCATTTTGACCATGGTGTGACAAAGGGATTAATAAATTTTTTTGGCTTAATTAAACTGAATGTGATGAAATTTATAAACGATGGGAGTGAAGATAACACGTTTTAACATATGTTATAAGTTGATGGTATGACAAATCTTGTAAAATATGCAATTATATATAATAGATCACCTCACTAAGAACGTGAACAAAATTATAATTTGGATTTCTAAGCAAATATGTCATGTTTTATAGTCCATCCGTTACTAGGGGTAGGGTATTTTTTTTTGGGGTCAAATATGTGAGTATTTATTTGGTCTTACATTGTATATTATGTTTGAGTGTAGATGTATTAAAATATTAATCAGTATATATTTGGTCTTACTTTTCCATATAAAATGATATTTTGTTTTAGAATTTTTGTTATGTTATGCTCTTTAGATCAATCCATCGCGTAAACATAAATGGTCACACTAAACATGCAATCTCCCTTCTATGCAAAAAAAAAAAAAAAAAACATGCAATCTCCCCCACATGAACAATAACCGGCACAAACCCTCACGTGTTCGATGCATAGGATATTTTTATCAAGCAATCTTTTCATTTTGATAAATTGATTAAGCAATCATTTCTATCTCAATTATAGACATAAGCAATTATAACAAAAATTATAGGCCTGTTTGAATTTGACTTATTTTTTAGCTTGTTAAAATAATTTGTGCAAAAGAAATAAATTTTTATGTTAATTTATAGTTTTCACTAACAAAAACTATATTTTTTTTTACAGAACAAAAATTGTGTCTTTATAAACTGTTTTTTCATAAACTACTTTGAAAAACTTATAATAATATATAAAAACTTATTTATTTGCATAAGCTGTTTCGCATAAGCTCAAAAATAAGTCAATCCAAACAGACCTATAATATATGAAACAAAACTTAGGAAAATACTCATATGATATTTTGATACTAAATATTATCATTTTTTTATAATAATACTAAATATTATTCTTAACATTAATTATTTTCAAATTTATATATTATTATATATTGATAAAAAAATATCAAATACTAAATTAATAAATTTTATAATAATAAGCAGTACCAATAATATATATTAGTCAAAATAGTTTTTAGTTTGACAAGAATTAGTCAAAATAGTCCTTTATAAAGAGTTTTTATAAAGAGTCAAAATAGTTATTTTTTTGACAAAGAGTCAAAATAGTTATTATTAACATATTAATAACAAGTTATAAAATTTCAATAGGTTTTTTCCTAAAATTAATATAAAACTACCAGCGTATAAAAAATTAAGAATTAAATATATTTTTTATCTCTATAAAATAGAAATCTTCCAAGTTTTTTCCTCACATAATTTTTATTATTGTTTTAGTCCCTTAAGATTTTTACAATTTTACTCCATATTAAAACCAAATTTGTTTAATTATTTTTTTCATGCATATTTAGACCATTATAAAATGTTTATTTACTGATGTTTATTTTTTTTAACATGTGATGAATTCGATATGATTTTTTAGAATCCTAAGATTTTAAGATAAAAGAAACAAAAATCTGAACTTATAAATCAAATTTTAAGCTAATTATTTTACAGGAAAACTTTTTATAATGTTCTAAACATGACTGAAAAATACTATTAAAAATTACTTGTTGACTCAACTATAAAGCCAAACTGCATGCAAAATTGTTTTATAGGGACTAAAATATAAAAATTAGTTCATGGATAATCAGAATAATAACTTATTAAATATTATAAAATTATTAGACATTAGAAAACATATTAGTAAATAAGAAATTATTTAATCCATAAATTATTATCACTTTAAGCTAAGTAAACTTTTAAAAATTATTAAACATCAGAAAAGTTATGAAAGAATGGTCAATAATTTTTGGCATCTAATATGTATAGTTAATTATACACTAACCTTCTTTCAGGGCCGATTTAAAGAGAGTGCATCCCCACCTTCTACTAACACTTAAAAACTTAGTAGTGCAAAACAATAGACATAAACCCAATAAGAAAAGATATACTCGTAGCATCCCTTACTTTTAAAAAAACACTTTGTTTACATTTTGCACATGGTAATGAAATCCCTTTGTAACAACTAACTACTAATCTAACAATAAAAATCATAATAATAATAAAAATTATAATAATAATAATAATAATAATAATAATTAGATTTTGTTCTGAAATAAACTAATCTAACAATAAAAAAAAATAAATAATAATAATTAGATTTTATTCTGAAATAAATTAAGCTCCATCTTATTCAGAAACACAACGATCTAGCGTGTCCACTCTAAATAGCTTCCACAATCTGCAACAACCAAATTCTTACATATTTGTAAAATCCCATTGGCAAATGAAAATTTTAACGACTACAAATTCTTTCATTGATAGACGCTATGTGTTGTAACCATCTCTTCCATTAGTGATAGACTGCTCTTCATGGGGGCCTATATAAACACTCTCTCAAGAAGGGTACACAATTCTAATTTCAATCCTTGAACCTATTTCTTCATGTTCTCTATTATTCGAGTGTTAAAGTGTTTGCAGGTATCCATCAACTTTAACTGTGATGGTTTGCTTCTCGATGCCGACCATCGATTCTAATCACTCTAGATAACATATACTATGACTAAATCATCAAGCTAGCCTCTGACTTTAATTATAAGACACTCTCAAATAAACTTCTAACTTTATAAATATTTTAAAAAAGTCTCCAATTCTATTAAATTCATAAAGTGATGCCTATATTTAACCATTTACTATCCATTTAACTCCTATATTTTCAACTTACTACTATAATTTGATCATTAAATTTTATCTACTTATTTTCAATTTAATCCCCCAATAATTTTTTTGAAGGATTAATACAAATATAATTTAACAAAGTCAATAACATTTTTAAAATATTCATAAAATATGAGACTTACTTAAAAGTGTCCTACAAAAGCAAGACCAATTTAGTGGTGAATAGTAACTCCAAATAACACATTCAGCAATGTAGCAGATAACTAATGAGACGTTAGTACGGTTTTCTTGGTGAAGAAGGTGCGCAGATTAAAAAGCTTCCCACCACCAACACTGTTCTCCTCGATTCTGCAACTAAACTTCTCACTGTCACTGTACCCAATACACATGATTGGAACATTCAAATTCAAAATTTTCTCTTTGGCGCTACCACCTCCGCCGCCTGTTGTAGCGAGCCTACTCCGGCGACTCGTGGTGGTTTCTCTTTTGGACTTATCAGCTTTAATAGACACTGATTCTGTGTTCTTGGTGGCAGAGCATCCTCCACGACGGACCTGCCAAACCGGGCTACTCCTTCCCAAATGAACCCCTGCCCGCCCTGGACTACTAGGCCACTTCCTCGACTTTGAATCTCCGGCGGAGTTGCTCCTCGAGCACGGTGCGCTGTTTACTTTCCGGGAAACTGGAGCTCCGGTGAACGATTTGGGTTTGGTGGTAGAGTTTCCGGCTGACCTACTCCGAGAGAAAGGCCATAAATTGATATTGAGCTCAGCTGAAGAGGAAACACCGTTTCCAACTCTTTTATCTTTTTTCTTAACTTTCTCTTCTTCTGCTGCGTTGTTGTTGTTGTTGTTGTTTTTCTTCCTAAAGATATCTTTCCATCGTTTGGAGTTGGATGATATTGTGGTGGTGGTTAAGTCGGAGGTTATTGCAGGGGATGATGAATCCGGTTTCTGATCAGGGTCGGGTTTGTATTTGGTTGAAATGAGATGGAGGGGAAGGATGACACCGTCGTGGAAGAGTTGATCGGCAGGAAGGATGTTGCACTGTGGGAAAGAGGGGTTTCTTAACATCCAGAATTCGAATTCTGGTGAAGTACATTCATTATTGCTTTTTCTTCCAGTTGATGATAGTAATGATGAATGTGTTTGTGAGGTTTTGGTATCCATGGAATGAATGAAGATTTCAGAGGTTGAGTTGGTTGGGAAAATATATATGCTGCTATGTTTTTAGTTTTGGAGACTTGTAATAATAACCGTACAACAAAGCATTAAACAAAGAATACTCTATTAAGCACTACTCCTATATATATATATCGAATTTTGAGATGTCTGAATTTAAATTTATAAATTAAAACAATTCTTATTTTAAAAAATGTTTATATAGGATTGAGTAATTAGACTCAACTCTTAATTCTAAAATTCGTCGCAAAAGAAATAAGCCAAATTTTATGGTGTTTTAGTTGGGCCAAGGACAATTTCCATTGTGATTAGTCCACCTTAATAATAATATTAAAAAATACTACTGTCAAAAACTAGCTAGCAATAGCATATGCTTCATGACTGTTTGAAATCGACATCCTTAAATACCAACAAGTAGTATTAATAATTATGTGACTATGTACCATAAAATAGATGGTGATGGGAAAATGACCTTTTGTTGGTTAGTGTTTTGCAAATGTAAAGAGTCAATTACTAGTAAATATTCTTAGTACATTATTTGTAAGTAAATAGAACATATGGTTGAATATATCTGAATCACATTATATGCAACGTTAATTTCTCCTACCAACATCATGGAACAAAGAAAAATGGAAATCATAATACCCAACTTGTGAGTGTTGACTTTAATTCCTATAATTACTCATGACATGATGCTCTGTTTAATTATTCAAAAATGATATTATGACACTGGTTCTTTACACCAATTTACAACCATATTTCAGCGGCAATTTTGAATTGATCAAACAATATACATGCAATAAAATAATAAAAATTAAGTACTATATAAAACAAATCATCGTTAAATTTATTTAGCATATGTGATACGTACACTCTGCAATTGGGGATAATAAGATTGAAAAAAGTTAATAGGATACATCAAAATCACACTATTATTACGGTTGTCATGGAGTGGCATACAATACAACAAGTGCTTTAGAAGAAGACATATGTTGTAAATTATTAATAATCAATAATAATTAATCACCATGAGTGTGTTCCAAAATGACAAGAAAATAAGCATGTGAAGTTGTATTTTGAATTTCAAAATAGACAACCCTTCGTGAAGTGTTGCAGTAGGCAGTTTGCATTTTGAATTCAGAAATAGGCAACACTTCGTGAAGTGTTGCAGAATGCTGTTGCAGAATGCAAAAAAGTGCAACGTTTAAAAACTGTTGCTGTAGGCGAAACAATGCAACATTTAGCAGTAATGTTGCTGAAAGTGTGTGTTTCATCAAGGGTCGCAACCTTATGAAAATTCATCAGTTTGGCCTATAAATTGAGCATTATGAATTCAGAAAATATATTAAAAAAATACATCCTCTTCACCACAAATTCCAGACACTCTTTGTTACATTCGAGTTTTCGTCGGTCTTGCGCATACTCGATAAAAGGCTGAATTATCATGGGTATTCCTGCGTTCCAACTCTAAGACATATTTGAGAGTGCTTGAAATACTTATAAGGAAAGTGATTCCGTTCACGATTCAAGCCTGGATCCATTCGATTTTCAAAGTTTTTCTAACAGTCTTATAAGTATTCCGATAATGGCTACCGAGGCTGCAGTTTCATGCATCAAGGTCATGAATCAAGACCTTGTCAAACTTGATCGCTTTGATGGAGCCAACTTCACCAGATGGCAAGATAAAATGATATTCCTACTGACTGCCCTAAAGATTCACTATGTCTTAGATCCTGATTTAACACCAATTCCTGAACCAACTGAGAATGACTCTGATGAACTCAAGAAGGATCGCAAGAAACGTAAAGAGGACGAATTGCTATGTCGTGGACATATCCTGAATACACTATCTGATCGTCTCTATGACCTCTATACGGATACTCAATCTGCAACAGAAATTTGGAAAGCACTCGAATTCAAATTCAAGGCTGAAGAGGAAGGTACGAAGAAGTTCTTAATTTCTAAATATTTTGATTTTAAAATGATTGACTCCAAGCCCATTCTTCCCCAAGTGCACGAGTTACAGGTTCTCGTGAATAAAATCAAAGCTGTGAAAATAGACATTCCAGAGACCTTTCAAGTCGGTGCAATCATTGCAAAGTTGCCACCTTCATGGAAAGGTTACAGAAAGAAATTGTTGCATAGTTCTGAGGACTTCTCTTTGGAGAAAATTCAAAAGCACCTTCGAATCGAGGAGGAATCGAAGGATAGGGAGAAATCAGAATCTGCTGGATTTTCCAAAGCCAATGCTGTTTCCGCAAAGGAAAAAAGGAAACACAATGGCATGAAAAACCATCTTGGCCCAAAGAAGGAAAATAATAAGTTCAAGAATTATGGCGGTCCTAAAGGTCCGAAAAACGGTTGTTTCGTGTGCGGAAAAACCGGACACTATGCTCGAGATTGCAGGCACAATAAGTCAAAAAATGAGATCAATGCAGTTCATGCAAATGATGACATAATCGCTACAGTGAGCGAAATAATGGCAATCAAAGGCAAAGTGCAGGGATGGTGGTACGATACATGTGCTACCGTACATGTCTCTTATGACAGGGCTGCCTTCAAAACCTATTCAGAGACAAACGATGGACAGGAAGTACAAATGGGAAATGAAGTACGATCTAAAGTTGTTGGAACCGGATCCGTCGAACTCAACTTCACTTCTGGAAAGAAAGTCACCCTTGTAAATGTGCTTCATGTCCCCGACATGAATAGGAATCTTGTTAGTGGGGATTTGTTGGGAAAACCGGGTATTAAATCTGTATATGAATCGGGCAAACTGATATTAAACCGTAATGGTGTATTTGTAGGAAAAGGATATTCCGCTGAGGGAATGATCAAACTTTGTACTACCGACAATATTATTAATGAAATTTTTAATTCTGCTTATATGCTTGAGTCTATTTCTTTATGGCATAATAGATTAACACATACTGGTATTAGTTCTATAAAGAGACTAATTAAATCTGGTTTGATCTCATGTAATATAAATGATTTCAAAAATGTGAAATATGTGTTAAATCAAAATTGATTAAGAAACCTTTCAAAAGTGTTGAAAGAAATACAAATATGCTTGATCTTGTACACTCAGATTTGTGTGAATTTAACGGCATGTTAACCCGTGGGGGAAATAGATATTTTATTACATTCATTGATGATTCTTCTAGATTCACATATGTATATCTTTTAAAGCATAAAGATGATGCTTTTAATGCCTTTAAAGTTTACAAAGCAGAAGTAGAAAATCAATTAAGTAAAAGTATCAAAGTCCTTAGGAGTGATAGGGGCGGTGAATACTTTTCTACTGAATTTGATGCATTTTGTGAAGAACATGGCATTATACATGAATGTTCTGCACCTCGCACACCGCAACAAAATGGTATAGCCGAGAGAAAGAATCGAACATATCAAGAAATGATGAATGCTATGTTGATGCATTCTGAATTACCATTTAATTTGTGGGGTGAGGCATTATTGTCAGCTTGCCACATAATTAACAGAATTCCTTTGAAGAAAACTGGTATTTCTCCATACGAGGTATGGAAAGGCAGAGCACCAAATATCAGTTACTTTAGAGTGTGGGGGTGTGTAGCCTACTACAAAAACATGGATCCTAAAAGAACTAAATTGGGTCCTCGAGGGATAAAATGTGCTTTTGTAGGATATGCACAAAACAGTAAAGCATATAAACTTTTAAACTTAGAGTCTAATGTAATTGTAGAATCCCGGGATGTAGAATTCTTTGAAAATCTTATCACTAAGGATAAGGAATCTGAGTTTCCCGAAAATGAAAAATATCGTGAGGAAGATTCTTCTCGAATTGTAGAGACACAACCTGAAAATACTTCTCGGATTATTGAAACACAACCCGAGCCAAGGATAAGCAAGAGAGTCCGGAAAACTAAGGATCTAGGACCAAACGAAATTGATCCTACACTCATTTCCTTTTATCTAGTTGAAGGAAATTGTGAGAATTACGTTCGGAGCATTCCTATTATTCTTCAAGTAGAGGATGATCCTAAAACCTACAAGGAAGCAGTGGCTTCAAGAGACTCTTCCTTTTGGAAGGATGCCATTCAAGATGAAATGGATTCAATTATGTCAAATCACACTTGGGAACTTGCTGATTTACCAAAGGGATCAAGGCCCATTGGATGCAAGTGGGTGTTTAAAAAGAAGTATCATAGTGATGGTACTCTAAACACTTATAAGGCCAGATTAGTAGCAAAGGGATTTAGACAAAAGGAGGGTGTTGATTACTTCGATACATATGCACCGGTAGCAAGGACAACAACAATTAGAATATTGTTCGCCTTAGCCTCTTTGAATGACCTTATAGTTCATCAAATGGATGTCAAAACAGCATTCCTAAATGGAGATCTCGATGAGGAAATCTACATGGAACAACCAGAAGGCTACGTGCTTCCTGGAAATGAACAAAAGGTGTGTAGGCTTGTCAAATCCTTATATGGATTGAAACAAGCACCGAAACAATGGCATAAAAAGTTTGACTCTGCCATACTCTCAAATGGATTTATTTCTAATTCTTGTGACAAGTGCTTATACACAAAGGTGTGCAAAAATATTATCATATTCCTTTGTCTCTATGTTGATGACATGTTGATAATTAGCAATGATATGAATGGAATTTTAGAGACAAAGAGGTTTCTAACTTCCACATTCAAGATGAAAGATCTTAGACAAGTTGACACAATTTTAGGGATCAAAGTAAAGCGAAATAGTGGGGGTTATGAACTTAGTCAAACACACTATATTGAAAAAATGCTTGTTAAGTTCAAACACCTAGACTTTAAAGAAGTAACCACTCCATTTGATCATGTTGTCAAACTTCAAAAGAATAATGGAAGAGCAGTGGCTCAATTAGAGTATGCAAGTGCAATAGGGTGTCTTATGTATTTAATGCAATGTACCAGACCCGATATATCCTTTGCAGTTAGTAAAATGAGTAGATTTACTAGTAATCCAAATAATGAACATTGGAAGGCAATCACAAGGATTTTCCGCTATCTATTAAAGACCAAAAATCTTGGCCTTCACTATGGAAGGTTCCCTGCCATACTAGAAGGATATACCGATGCGAGTTGGATATCTAATATTGGAGATCATAAATCCACAACAGGATGGATATTTACACTAGCTGGAGGAGCAATTTCTTGGAAGAGCAAGAAACAAACATGCATTACTCTTTCAACCATGGAGTCAGAGTTTGTGGCTCTTGCTTCCGCTGGTCAAGAAGCGGAATGGTTGAGGGACCTTCTGTTGGAAGTTCCATTGGCAAAAGACAATGTTTCAAAGGTGTTGATTCATTGTGATAGCCAAGCCACTTTAGCTAGAGCGTTCAGTGAAGTGTATAATGGAAAGTCTAGACACATAGGACTTAGACATTCCTTCGTGAGAAAATTGATTAAGGATGGAATCATTTCACTCACCTATATACGAACGAGCTATAATTTGGCTGATCCATTTACTAAGCCACTGGCCAGAGACTTAGTAAAGACAACCTCGAGAGGTATGGGGTTGAAACTCCTTGAATAAGAGTTCCAACTGTGGCAGCAACCCAATCTTACGTTAACAGAACATTAACCTCAAGATTCAATGGGTAACAACAAGCCGTTGATTTGGATGTTTGTTGGACATTTGGGAATAATGTCGACTATTTAAATTGAGGGTTGAGTTTTTAAACTCTTAATGAAGTTCAATACCGGGAATAAGTATCTCATGGAAAAGGATACAATATGAACTCCACCTATGTGAATCTCGAGATGGTGCCATCTCAAAGTGAGAGTTGGAGTTTCTCTCACGAAAAAATTCATGAAACAGGAAAGCACATGGCCATAAATAAGTGCTAGGCGAGAAATGTAGGCAAAGAACCCTAAAGAATATGTGTAAGATAACGCCGGTTTAATCACATCGATTAATGGTTTAAAAGCATTGCTACCTAACATTCCGATTAGACTTTGCGTTGTTATTACTAAGGTTAAGTTTTAAATCGAAAGATACCTAACTGTATTAATATTCTTTGTTTCTCTCTTCTGGAATTGATCTTGTCATTATTAGAACAAGTGGGGGATTGTTGTAAATTATTAATAATCAATAATAATTAATCACCATGAGTGTGTTCCAAAATGACAAGAAAATAAGCATGTGAAGTTGTATTTTGAATTTCAAAATAGACAACCCTTCGTGAAGTGTTGCAGTAGGCAGTTTGCATTTTGAATTCAGAAATAGGCAACACTTCGTGAAGTGTTGCAGAATGCAGTTGCAGAATGTTGTTGCAGAATGCAAAACAGTGCAACGTTTAAAAACTGTTGCTGTAGGCGAAACAATGCAACATTTAGCAGTAATGTTGCTGAAAGAGTGTGTTTCATCAAGGGTCGCAACCTTATGAAAATTCATCAGTTTGGCCTATAAATTGAGCATTCTGAATTCAGAAAATATATTAAAAAAATACATCCTCTTCACCACAAATTCCAGACACTCTTTGTTACATTCGAGTTTTCGTCGGTCTTGCGCATACTCGATAAAAGGCTGAATTATCCTGGGTATTCCTGCGTTCCAACTCTAAGACATATTTGAGAGTGCTTGAAATACTTATAAGGAAAGTGATTTCGTTCACGATTCAAGCCTGGATCCATTCGATTTTCAAAGTTTTTCTAACAACATACACTCCGGTATTCTAGAATTTAATGTTTTGTACTTTAATGAATTTTTTGTATTGTAGAATTTAGACAGGATATATTTTTATTCGGCCTCTTTTTATCCACTAACATGAATATTAGGTATTACTCATTTGTAAAATATTTTGACATGGTATATTATAGGCAAAAATGACCAATTTTTATCATTTATAAGATTTACTTTTACTTATTCTCATAAAATTAAATGCAAATTTTATTTAATTTACTTTTTCTTCTTTTTCCTATGAACAATAGCCAATAATTTTTGTTTGTCAAAAAAAAATAGCCAATAATTTTTTTTTACATCTTCCAATAAAACTTATTTAAAAAATATAAAAAATCATATTACAAATTACTACATCCGTCCCATTTCATAAGACCGTATTTGACTAAATGCACTATTTATTATATATCTTGTTTTGACCGTATTTTTCTAAAAGTATATAAATGTAAATATTATCATATAAAATCTTGTTTGATTTGTTTCGATAAATATTTTCAAAATATCAAATTTTTATTAATAGACAATTAAAGATATTCGTAATCAATATTATGTATTAACGTATATGCAAAAGTTAATGAGTTTTTATCGAGTATTATATTTTACAATACTTATAATAAGGAGGGAGTGTAACCAAAAAATAATACGGCAGTATATGCTTTGGGACCCTATTTTATGGGACATAGCTCCCAACACTATGCGTTTGTTTTCTTCAATTTTGCTTCCTCGGTAAATACCCCGTCGACTTTGATTAGGGGTGGGTAAAAAACCGAAGCCCGTCTGAACCCAACAAAACCCGCCCAAAAATTAGAGATTTGGGCGGTTTATAATGGATCGCGGGTTAGCGGGTTGAAAAACTCGATTTGAATTGGGTTGGTACGGATAAGTCCGGATAGAGGAAATTGGACCGACGGTGCCCGAACCCGCCCGCACGAGTAAATTAAAATGTTGAATCTAAATTCTTCCCACGTCTCATTTCACACTTTTTCACTTCACCTCAAACTCATGTAAACTGAAACAATCATGAAACATTTTAAAACGCAAAACTTGGTCATTCTTCATCTTATTTGTCTAACTTCGTTGAAATCAAATGATATATTTTTAATTTTATTTGAGATTTTAATTTTTTCTTACTTTTTATGTCAATTTAGTCTTTCGAAGACTTTCCTTTTGTGTTTGATTTATGATTCTCTCATCTCTGGTTGCATATTTTCTTGATCTAAACTCCAAATTTTGGATTTATTATTTTTATTTTATTTTATGTTTAACCGCTTCAAACCGCCCAATAACCCGCTTAAACCGCAAGCCCGAACCCGTGGAAACCGCTCTTCATTTTCGGGTGAATTGGGCCTTACTTTTTGACTCTGCAGTTTAGACCGGGTGACGACTTTGAGCCCGAACCCGCCCATACTTGCCCATTACCCACCCCTAACTTTGATGCTTACTCTATTCATTCCTCCATGAAAGTTACACGTAACTTTATGCTTGTGTTCATTACAGAGAGTGGCTGCCTCAATTGTTGGTACGATGTGATGGTTACCCACCAGCTAATTATTAGGCTTTTAAGATCACAACCAACTAGTAGTCTAGTACTACTACTACTACTATATCGTCGTCAATGAAAAAATAAAAATCTAGTACTACTATAATATGGCGGAGGCTAGGGTGAGAAATATAGGTAGGTCTCCTACCGTGAACAAATTATGTGAACCATTGGATGAGAGATTTTATGATGGACCACTTGTATCTTATAATTTCGTTTCTCCCTCTTCCCATCATCTCTCTCATCACTATGTGCTTCCATGTTCATGTCTCTGATTCATTTCTTCTACCTCATAACACAACCAAATTTCTTCAAACTAATTGTAATGCACAAATGTATCAATTTAATTTGCTATTAACTTCATTCAAATTTGCAAGGAAAACAAAAGCCCTCAAACAATTACATGGGATTTTTTTGGTTAGATCTGAAGAACAAAAACTCTCAAACAATTTCCATTATAAAAGGATCTAGTAGGGAGTAATCAATTTCCATTAACTTGGAGGATAGAGACGAGAGAGATGATGGAAAGTGAGAGAGAAACAAATTATAAGATACATATGGTGCATCATAAAATCTCTAATCCGACGGTTCACATAACTTGTTCATGGTGGGAGACCTACCTATGTTTCCCATTGTAGCCTCCGCCCTATAACATTGCTCTACTCTCTTATGTTGGGTAAATGGTGGATCGCATGTGATCCATTCCAGAGTGAGTTATTAGAAAGTTGGCAGGACAAAAACAAACCGTGAACTGAAGATTGAAGTTGGTGGAGATATATAAGTCGATATAAAAGCAAAGAATGTGAGGTTTTTAATTTTGTATATATATTCAAAAAATAACTACACTTAAATGAAAAATAAATAGACGTTATCCCTTTTTGAATGTCAAACTTGATCCTCTTAAAAACTATATATGAGATTTATGAGACACAATATTTGCAATGCTTAATTCTAAAGTAATTTAGCTGAATAGATATGCAATATGGAGGAGATCCACTGAGCATTGATGATATGGGTCGTTTTGGACAACGTCCATCAATGTTGTGATTGTAGAGGCCACGTTCGAGCCATTCTGATTTCTGAGTTGGCTATCTGTAATCATCATGAGCTAGTATGCAGGCTTTTGGTTAATTATACCTCAAAAGGGGTAGGCCTTGAGATTGTTTGTAGTCAGACTATCTTGGGATGGTTTGAATTTAAACCCTATATTTTTTGAAAAATGCCAACTAATACGGGGACACTAGTAAAGGAAATAAAAAATAGTATAATTATCCTAGAACTTATATAGTCAATATATTTAAAATCTAAAAATATTATTTTTGATGTAAAATTTATCTAAAAATATTATACGAATTCGAATGCTTAAGATTCCCACTACATACAATCCAGGTCCAAAGGTAGTTCCCACGCTTTTCATTTCCCTTAAATATATAGGTCAAATGAAAATGTTTCATGTAACTCATACACTCCATCTACAGAGTACAGACACTTTAATAGAGAAAGCAATTGTGAGAGGTGTTGTAGAAGTAATATGTTAGCGATGTGATAAATTTAGAGAGATAGAGAAAAAATAATGTGTTGAAAGAATATTGTAGAATTAGGAATGTTCAAATATAATCACCCTAAAAATGCTTGATTAACTAGAAAAAAATAGGCCTAATCATAAATATACGAGATAATTGGATAATCAAAAATTGATTTATTTTATCTAATTTTATTTTTCCTTTCACCATCAGTTTAATTTGGTTCGGGGGTCAGTTCTGACATCAAATGGTTCTAGCTCACTCCCAATCGCAGTTGCGGGGAATTGAACCGTGGTCATCCCTACTAAGTTTAGCGCCAATCACCACTGAACCAAATAACAATTGATATTTTATCTAAATTTAAGACTAATAGTGTGTTTGCATACATTTGTTCTATTTTTCTCATGTTCTAATGCAGTTCTGACATGAATTTATGAAAGCCAAGAATTGGAGCTTCAAGTGTGGTATTGTTGTCGTGTTTTTGTAGTGTATCAAACATAGATTAATTATATCAAATTTTGTTAACTCAACTGCTTTTATTTTTTTTTGACAAACTCAACTGCTTTTATGTTTATGACCAATAATAGATTAATTATATCAAACGATTTTTTTTAGATGGCTCTAGTTTCCATTTTTAATATGACTCCTATTGAGAAATCACGATCTAATAATTGGCGGCAAAGGCAAAAACAAAACGAAAAGTGACCATTATTATGTTGTTCACATTTCATAGTACTTATTCAGAAGAGTCACGAAATCAATTGGTTGCTACTTGCTAGCTACTCCAATGTACACTCAACTCTCTCACTTTCATGCAAGACTGATTTGCTATAGACATCGACTCAATCATAAATACAACTATTTCTTTTTATGTTGGTATTAATACTTCCTATGAAATATAAACAAAAATATCCAAAACTTTTTTAAATGAAATATAAATAAGGTAAGGGTGATATTAACGGCACAAGTTATGGTGCATAAGCCATATTTATGCACCGTGTATAAATACCCCAAATTGCTTAGCGCACCCCCCAGGTTTCTAGCGCACCCCTAGAAATTTGGAGGGTGTGCTAGAAATTTAGGGGGTGCGATAAACAATCTAGGGGTGTATTAAGCAATTTTCATTATTTATGCTTGGTGCATAAGGAAAAAGCTTATGCACCATAACCACTTCCGATATTAACTAGTATTCTTGGATACTAGTTAAAAAAACAAAAGAGGAAATAAATAAAAAGATTTATCTGCAAAAAATAATTTTTATAGTTTTAAGACATTGAATATACAATTTTTAAGAATATTTTTGTTTTTTTTGTTGGCTTTTACTATCCGTTTATATTTTCTTTTGTTTCTTTTTTGTTTCTTTAACTAGTATCATAAGATGGCCCAAGCTTCAAAATGAGAGATATAAGTGCAATGTTGATGCATCTTTCACTATCCACAACAATAAAATTGGTATCAATATGTGTATAAGAGATGATCAAGGTAGATTTGTGCTTGCTAAAACGGAATGGTTCTCTTCAATTTGTGATGTTGATATTGATGAAGCTCTTGGTCTCTTTAGTGCCTTAAATTGGATCCACAAGCTACAACCGAAAAATGCGGACTTTAAACTTGATTCTATAAATGTTGTGATTTGGTGTTGTAATTAGAGATTATTTAGACATCTATAACTTTATTTTATATATAATAAAAAGTTATTTTATCAAAATTGAACCCCTTTTGTAACATTTTTTTATCGGAAAAAGAGTGAAAAAGAAATTTAAGAGTTTGTTTGGTTTTACAAATTGTTTTCTTATTTATAGTTAAAATTTATTTTGACTTTTTAAATCTGACAAATTTGTAAAACTAATTTCCTAATGATAAAAGTAATAAAGAAAAACATTTTTACAAGTTTTTATATCAAACAAATGAAGTAAAAATAATATGACAATTTCGTAACTTTATACCAATCATAAAACAGACCGTCGTGTTGAAGGACATGGATTAGTTCTTTGATAATATTTGTGGGCATTTTGAAGTATTATATTATTCTAATTTTTGAATCAATTTTTAATTAATCAAGACTTACTAATAAGTGAGATGAGAGAGAAAGAAGAGAGAGATGCTCTGGGTCAAGGGAGGAGTTGGGGCCCGCAAAAAGGTTACATTCACCGCCTAGACCGTGAAGCAACAACCTTCTTCTTCACAAACTTTCCAGAAGAGGTTAAAGCGGTTGATTTGTGGCCTCGTTTTGCACGTTATGGAAGGGTGGGGGAGGTGTTTATACCAAGTAAAGTTGATAGGCAAGGGAAGAGGTTTGGTTTTGTCAAGTTTAGAGAGGTTAAAGACGCTACCGAGCTGCTACGGAGTCTGTCAAACATATGGATGGGTTCGTTTAAACTTAGAATCAATTTATCTAAGTTCAAACGCCGTGATGAACCTGTTCAGGCGAAGGATAGACGAACGGAAGGGGGTAGTGGGAAGCTTACTGAAGAAGGTCGACCCTACAAAGCTGTGGTTATGGCGGAGATGGAGGAATGGAAGGAAGGAAGACAGGCGACTATTGGTGAAGGTTCAAACGGTGGTCGGAAAGTGGATGTGGTGAGCAAGAAGGTAGTGTGGGAGGTGGAAGAAGAAGAGGAGAGGGTGTTGTCCCTAGAAGGTGCTTATGTTGGCTACCTGGTGGAAGAAAGGGAGGCTCAGTCCATTCAAAATAATTTTCGAATGGCCGGTTTCCAAAACCTTAGGGTAACGGCACTAGGTTATAGACAAATCCTACTATGGAGTGAGAGTGTAGATGAAGTGAAAATGATAGTGGAATCCGCGGGATGGTGGTGTGCTCTGTTTGAAAGTGTTGTTCCTTGGTCCCCGGAGCTGATATCTAACCATAGAGTTACATGGTTAAGATGTTATGGAGTTCCAATACATGCCTGGGGTGTTGACTTGTTCAGAGCCTTAGCTTTCAAATTTGGAAGGTTCATTGAGGTGGATGAAGATACGCATCAGTTCAAAAGATGTGATGTAGCTAGAGTGAAGGTGGTGACAAAAGATAGCAAGCTCATTGACTCTTCCATGCCTGTGAAGGTTAGAGGTAAAAGATTTGATATTCGTGTTATGGAGGAATGGGGTGGTGGTTCGATGACATGTGGTGGCAGTGTGAAGATGGAAGTGGGTTGGCAGGAAGAACAATCGTCTAGGGCTTCGATCGGCGGCGCGTCGAACTGTGCGGAGGTGGAAGGGTACTATTCGAAGTCTGGCACCGATGCCGACATATCGGAAAGCTGTCAGGTCCTTTTAGAATTACAGGCGCATGGGGGAGATAGGTCAGCGGCAATAGGAACAAACAAGGAGCTTGGGTATACTGAAGGGGAGATGTCAGGAAATTTTCCCAATCTTTTGGGAAATTCTGTGGTCCCGTTGGTCAATCAAGATTGTGACATGGGGGTTGGTACCTCGTTGGAGTCAGACCAGGTGTTGGAGAATGTGACTAGTGTGATCAGAGGTGGGGTCCTTGGGGAGTTGAATAATTCTCAAGGCTTGGAGTTTGTATCAGGTGACAAGGTGGGGCCAGAAAGGACATGTCCTAGTCAAGGTGTTGGAGGTGCTGATGGGAGTATTGGGCTGGATTCGAAGGGTGCGGTCAGGATTCTTGGGCCAAGTAGTGGGCCTAAGATTCTCAGAACCAGGAAGGGAGATTTGAATTTAAGGAAACCAGTCCCCCGTAATTGTAGTGGGCCAGGAGGGGTGCCTTTAGCAAATGGACTTGAATTTGTGGGTAAAGCCCAATTTCCTGAATCTTCAAGAAAAACTTCTTCCAGGAAAGACATTGCAAAGTCACATAATCACAATGGTCCCTCTAAACCAAAGCGTGATAATAGGAAGAGTATCCCCAACCTTCCTTTTAATAAATTCAATAAATTCCCTGGTTTTGGTCAACATGCAACAAAACGGAAGAAAAGCTCAAAAGTGGCGGTGGATGATAATAACAAGGAAACAGTGGACCTAGCTGAATCAGATTCCATTTCTGATGATGGTAATGACTCGACTGGGATTGTGCTTGAAGTCGTCTTACCCGGTGTTTCAGCGCCGTCGGCAGCCTCCGCCCCTTTGCCGGGTCGTGTGGTATCAGGTATGGATTCACTTTTGAACTCTGATGGGGATGATGTTGTTCAGGATAGACAAACAGTGTTAACAACAAAGCTGTTTGATATAGCAGAAGAAGTGGGGGTGAAGTTTCATGGGGGTGAAGGAGATGATTTGACTAAACTGATGGTGATGGAGGATCGGGATTGTGAAGAGAAGAAGGAGTGGGAGAAGAAAAGGGGAATTAGTAGTGATCAATGATAGTGTCATCCCTTAATATTAGAGGGATGGGGAGTAGGGTAAAGAGGAGAAAAGTTAGAGACTTAATTGGTGTGGAACAGTTGGATTTCTTGGCTTTGCAAGAAACAAAGATGGATGAAGAAATTTCATTGTCTTTGTGTTGCGCGTTATGGGGTAACAATGACTGCGATTATGTTTGCCTTCCGGCGGTTGGTAATAGTGGAGGAATTCGATCCCTTTGGAGAAAGTCACTAGGAAATGTGGTTTTCACTATCAAAGGTGAAGGGTTTGTCGGTGTTTGTCTTGATTTGGCCGATAAAAATGTGAGGTGTTGTATGATCAATATTTATGCCAAATGTAATCTAGCGGATAAACGGCGATTATGGAGCGACCTTCTTATGACTAAGAGAGGGTTTGGGGATATGATTTGGTGCTTGACTGGTGATTTTAATTCTGTTCTGGATCCATCCGAAAGAAGAGGAGTGACAGTGAATATGGAGAATAATCATACTACAGAGATGAGGGAGTTCAGTTTGTTTATGGAAGAGCTGGAGCTGGTGGATTTACCTATTACCGGGAGACAATTTACTTGGTTTCACTCGAATGGATTTACTATGAGCAGGCTTGATAGGGTGATGGTATCAACTGATTGGCCTCGGTTTTGGGGTAATCCAACTGTCTGGGTCGGTCCTCGTGATGTTTCCGACCATCGTCCGCTTATACTCCGTTATGATACGGCAGATTGGGGCCCTAAACCATTTCGCTTTAATAATTTCTGGTTAAAGCATAGGCAGTTCAGGGAGTTGGGAATCTCAACAACTGTCGGGTTGGATGGGATTTATACTCAAGGATCGGCTAAAGGGGTTGAAGGGTGTTATTCGGAGGTGGAATAATGAGGTGTTTGGTAGGCCGGCTGAACGTAAGAAATTGTTAGTGGATCAAATTAAGCAGCTTGATTTGTTGAGTATAACAACGGGTCTCTCGGTAGTTGAGGTGGAAACCCGTAGGAAATTGTTTGATGAGTTGTGGGTTGTTCTTAAAGCTATTGATGTGTCTATCTTCCAACGTTCCCGATCTAAATGGCTTAAAGAAGGTGATGCTAATACACAATTCTTTCACGCGCAAGTCAAGTCAAGAGGGCGACGTAATAATATATCGGGGCTGCTTACGGAGAATGGTTGGGTTGAAGGCCCAAGTAATGTGCGTCAAGCTACGGAGTTGTTTTTTCAACAACATTTCTCTAGTAATGAGTGGAATCGGCCAACCCTCGATGGTGTGGATTTTCCGGTGTTATCGGATGATAGTAACAATCTCCTTATTGCGCCGTTTACAATGGAAGAAATTGAAGTAGTGGTGAAAGAGTGTGAAGGATCAAAATGCCCGGGCCCCGACGGATTCAATTTTGCATTTATTAAGGAATTTTGGGATTTGATGAAGCATGAGGTGAGAATTTTTTTCGATCAATTTCATGGTATTGATTGCGTTCCTAATTGCTTGTTGTCTTATTTCATAACTCTTATACCCAAAATCAAATCCCCTCAACACTTGGGTGATTTCCGTCCAATTTCCCTCCTTGGATGTTGGTATAAGCTTTTATCTAAGGTCTTGGCCGGAAGACTTGCTAGAGTGATTGGTAGTTTAATTCCTAAATATCAATCCGCATTTTTAGAAGGAGGGCAACTAGTAGAAGGGGTGGTGGTGGTGAATGAGGTGATTGATTATGCGAAGAAAGCGGGGAAAGAGTGCTTGATTCTTAAGGTTGACTTTGAAAAGGCCTACGACTCCGTCGATTGGGGTTTTCTAGATTATATGCTAGGTCGATTTGGTTTTTGTTCTAAATGGAGATTGTGGATGAAGGGATGTGTGTATGGGGGTAATGTGTCGGTCTTGGTAAATGGTTGCCCTACTAAAGAAATTTCTATTAAGAGGGGTCTTAAGCAAGGAGATCCCCTTGCTCCGCTTCTTTTCCTTTTGGTTGCGGAAGGCCTTGGTGGACTTATGCGTCGGGCTGTGGAGGTTGATAGGTTCCGACCTTTCTTAGTAGGTGGTGGAGAAGCACCGGTGTCTTTACTTCAATATGCCGACGATACTTTATGCATTGGTGAAGCCACGGTTGAAAATCTTTGGGTGTTGAAGGCGGTGCTTAGGGGTTTTGAAATGTCATCCGGTCTTAAGGTTAATTTTTCTAAAAGTTGTGTGATTGGAGTTAATATTTCAAACGAGTTTCTTGGTATGGCGTCCGAGTTCCTTAATTGTAGAATTGGTAGAACACCGTTCAAGTATCTTGGGCTACCCGTGGGTGCTAGTCCTCGTAATATGAATACGTGGGAACCAATGTTGGATTCGATTCGTAGTAGGCTTGGCTCATGGAGAAATAAATATGTAAGTTTGGGTGGCCGAATAGTGTTGATTAATGCGGTGTTGATCTTTTATTTGTCTTATATGAAAATGCCGTTGAAAGTGTGGCGTGAACTTGTGAAGATCTCATCTATTCCTTCACTGTGATAGCGCTGCAAAGGTGTGGTATGCTTTGACTAAGTGGCTGGGAATTTATTTGATAGTTCCTTCCAATATATCTCTGTCTTTTGCTATGTGGGCAAATTGTGTTACAAACAAGAAACAAAAAGCAGTAATGTGTCTGATATGGAGTGCTTTTATGTGGACTTTGTGGAGGGTGAGGAATGATTTAGTGTTTAATAATAAGGTGATCAATATTGAGGAGATTGTGGATAGAATTAAGTTAGTTTCCTGGCAATGGTTCATTGGGAGATTGGCTAAAAGTCCTTGTCTTCTCTATGAATGGGAATGGAGCCCAATAGATTGTATGAGTAGGTGTTGATGTATTGGTGTTTCTAGATTTTTGTTTTTTCTGGTTTGCTGTTTGTGTTCCCTGCTTGCGTGGGGTTCTGTTTTTGGGTTTGGAATATTTATCATGTCCTCCCATTTGTACTTGTTTTCACCCCTTAACATGCCTTATGTTTGGGGTGTTTTGTTATATAATAAATTGTTGCTGCTCAAAAAAAATACCAATCATAAAACAAAAAACATATACGGAGTATCTTTTTTGAAACCAAGAACGTCTTGAGTTTAATTTGTTCTTTAATCTCACAAACATAAAAGATAGATAAGTATATATAAGAAAAAGATAAATCTGAATTAATCAAATAAAAACGTGCTTATTTTATGGAGAAGAAGCCGATTATTTGTCTGATTGTGCTTATTTTATTTGGTTCCAAAGTACTATCACAACTATCCATGATCATATGTACAATATCCCACAGAAGCTTGCACATTATATGGACCCAACCAAAAACCAACACAACCCCCCATAATCATGTTCTTGGTTCAATGAAGTTTATTTGGGTAATATTCATTGAGTTGATACATGTTTACCTAGTCATGCTTACTTAACCAACATATTTTAGTGCCTCATGTTTGTATCTGAATGTATGAATGTGTTTAGAGGAGACAGTAAGAGACAAACGTGTTTTCATGTACGTTTACAAAATGACCTAAAGCCGTAAAGCGTCTTGTTAATTATCATGCCCAATGCCAAATCTGATATCACAATGTTTTAGCATTTGACTCAACTACCCCACCAATGTTTGATAATCAATTGCTATGTTTTAGCATTTGGAAAAGCCAAGTGTCAGGTATTTATTTGTTGTACAGAGTGTTGTGGTTACTTGTGTTCACACTAAACCAGTGTTCCAAATCATTAATGGCGTGATTAAGTTAAAAAACAAGACGACCTAGTCACATCTTCAATTCCTCGTATTGAAGACACTATACACAGTTCTATCTTATCTTATCTAATCTAATCTATCGGATAAATGTCTGCTTCTTTCTAGTCACTTTACCCCCTAATCACAATATATATCATTAGTTTAGAGTTAATAATGGAAAGAAAGCACAGATATTTCTAAAATTCCAAACGTGATTCGTTTTATTCAAAGCGAAGTGACCCTACTTATGTCACTCACCATTGAAGAAGTGGCATGTATTTATCATTCTTTAATCAAACACAACAATTAACTAATCAACTTTCAGCTCTCACTTTTCACTTTTCCAGTTATTTTTACCAAACACAACCTATGAAAAACCAGTATCAAAACAGCGAGAGAATCGAAGCAGAATAATGCAGAGAAATAATCCCAAAAATAATCCTCAGATTTACATATTTGCTAGCTTTATAGGCTTAATCAATTAAAAGAACAACTTTGAAATAACTTCAGCAAAAGCCTTATTGTATTTTTTTTCTCATGTGTTTCAACCTTTTGATTGATTATATATATATATATATATATATATAGACACTCTTCTCACATAATTACTCTATGAAGTTCAACAGAAACACAAGTACTAAATGTTCTCTGGTTTATTATATTTGCAGTAGTTACTAAAAACATAAGAATTGCCTCCATCAAAACATCGTCTCATAGTACGCCTAAGCTTGCAAACCAAGCTCCAAGAGTAGTGTGTGACTAATTGCATTGGATCCTGGGCCTGTGAATTGAATCGGACCTACAATAAAGATCAAGATCATGAGTGTTTCTCTAGTCCAAGATAAAACATTTTCTAAATTGAAGCACTAATTACCAGGTAACTATACTTTATGGGAAAAATGTTAAAAATACATTCTTAAATATACTTATTAAACACAGATTTTACTACACACAAAATAGTAAGAACCACTTGTATCTAATAAGCGAAGGAGCATGGCCTTTTTAGGTGCAGACAGAAGAAACAGCACGTGTAAGAACAATCCATGCATACCTGGACTGATGTAGCAATTCGTTAGGGCCCACTCATCCCGCAAGGAAGCTAACTTTTTGAAGGGAGCCCCTGAAGATTCAACATGAAATGTAGTCATTTGGCACAAAAGATAATTCAAGCTGATATTAAAACAGCAATACTTGCAGTATAGTATGATTTGTAAATCCACTTTTATTAACACTGAAAATCTGCAAGACTGGAACCATTCCCTGAAGGTTGGCAACCAAGTATCCCATGGTGATTAATGAAAGGGAGGGGGAAAACCTAATCTTTTGTGCCACATTATGGACCCAGAGAAAATTTTTCCCTCCCGTTAATTTCACCGTAACCTTCTACGTGTGTGAAAATATAGTTCTCGGCTTGTTATTTTTGAGGTGTAAAAGAGTAGATGAATATATATACCTTCCAGCTCCACCATTGCTTTCTTAATCACAGGCTTGAACTTACCTGCATAGAAAATCACACATTTCATAAACAACAAGACATTAATTAAAATTACAAGACATTGTTAAAAGAACCAGCTTGTGAATATTGATAATCCAGAAAATACATGGAAAAAGATATTTCTTATTTTAAATATATATTTATTGTCAACACATACAACAGCACAGATACAAGTATGAACTAATTTTGTATCAACGCGGAGATAAAAGGTTATTTAATGAATAAAAAAATTCATAGAATATATTGGGGTAAACTGTGAAGCAAAAGCTTTTATAGATTACAACGCATACCATGCCTCCTCTCCACATCCATTAGTGAGGTAAGTGCAGTTCCACCAACGGTCCAATCTTCTACCGAAGCGCCCAAATTCCCAACCTGAACAAAATATCACAGGCAATCCAAGAATTAAGTTGATGGCCTCATTATCCTCAGACATTTTGAACCACAATCAATAAAAAGAAAAAAAAAATAGAAAAAGCACAAACTGATGATATTAGTCCAGTCTTCCCACTTTGAAGGAGGGCTCCAGCACCATAACCCAATGCATAGCAGTAAGTAGAATCAAAATTAGTTGGCAAGCCACATCTCCCTTCGTACCTGCGCATTTTACATCAGAATGAGTAACTAGAAACATTAATCAATGAAATTGAACATAGAGTCATATTAATATCAAACTGTATGGTCAAAATATTTTCTTCTAAAAATTATTAGTCAAAGGAAAAGAATAAAGCAGATCCACAGAACCCTTTTTTTCGGTACATAAGTTATATCATCAACTTGCAACTCCAAGACAGATCTAAATTAAATGGAGTACCCGAAAAAGTGAGACTGCCCTTTAAATCCGCCTTTATATGTGCCTTCTTGCTCTCTCTTCTCCAACTCAGCTTCAACCATTTGAATAAACATTTTCTCTGTTTCTATCTTAGCAACCTAATTGAGAATATACCAACATTCAGGTCTAGTCGAATTGCATAATGATGGGCAAAATAAATACAGCAAGCATAGCACCATAACACCATTAAGCACCTGAACATTTCCATGTGGATCTCTTTCAAGCATCAATTGCTCTTGAATTGTTCGAGGTAAAAATTCAAAAAGCTTTAATGACTGATCGGCAAGTTTCTTCTTCCATAACCCACCCTCATCCACAGTATCATGGGCCAGAATTTCATTGAGTTCTGAAATAAGGTGCTGGACCTGAAAACAAATAGAAGATATAATCATTATTATCGGCATGCATTTCCATATTATTTGGACATGAACACATGCCAGAACATCATACAGGGAGAAAAACTGTTAAATGAAATATTTTTAAGAAGAGTAGTAGCTACCTCGGGAATGAAATCAATTAGACCTTCAGGGATAAGAATGACCCCATAGTTATAATTAGCTTCAGCCCTTTTAGAAATGATATCCACGATATAGTCAGTGACATTCTTCAGTGTCAGCTTCTTGGCAGCAACCTAAAGTAAGTAAGATAATAAAAGTATATAAATTGCACAAGGAAATCATCTTTTGCTTGGGAGGGAGGAAGTAATGAATATTGAAATGTATTAGTAACTTGAGTTTCCACTACAAATTTCAGGAGCCCATTAGTATTTCTTTATCATGCCAGTCCATTAATTTTTATACTGAATGGGTTATTCGCAAGTTCAAGCAAAATTTGAACTATGCTCTTTCATTTAGTTATACTTCTCTGATTATGCCTTTCATTTAATTATACTTCTCTGGATAAAAATCTGTATTAAACAGTTATTTCTGTTTCAAGTAAAAATAATGACAAAAAATACAAGCAGTGAAGAGCCATTATCAAACTTCAACCTCAAAATCAACATTGATGCATTTAATATTGATTTTATTAACCTCTGCACTGCCTAAACACTAGATGACATGATCAAATTTATGACAAACCTCTTCTCCAATAATAGTAATGTTTGGATGAGTTTGTAAAGCACATTCCAGTGTAATGTGTGAAGCTGCACGTCCCATAAGCCGCACAACTGCAGACAGGTGACCATATCTCACCCACTGTTTGAAACTCAATAGAACAGTAATGAACAGGTAGGGCATTGGTTTATTTTCATGAACTTGTTAACAACTAAATAAAATGTCATGGAAATAAATAACCTTTCAGCAAAAGTAAGTCATGAGCACACAAGTGCAGTAAAAGAGAATCAGAAGTAGGAAAATCCATAACAAGAGAACATAATGCAACAAAGTTTCATGACCAAGGTATTTCTATCTCATAGGTCAAATAGGAGTGAGGTTTCATACGAAATCATAAAATTTGAGAAAAAAGATGGCATAATCCACAACTAAAGATCATTTATGTATTGGAATGTTTCGGTAGTTACAGTAACTGTAATTGCCATTTCATTTCAAAACCAAAGAGTTGAAAACATGACTTCAGATCTTTAATGTCTGAATGACAACAATTAATATTGGGAACTGAATAGAAAAATATGTAAAACTTATACGTTAAGTGGTTCATTTTGTAAGAAATGGAGTTTAACAGAAATCAATAACTTAATACCCAAGGTGGTGCATTAAGATTAGTGAGTTCAGTGCAACTCTGAAGTATCTGCTCATTAAATGCAATTTGCAATAGTTCTAAAAAGTTTTCCAAGATCATATACATACAATGGTAATATTTCCCTGTTGATCGAGCATCTATCATAACATTTCCAATCATTTCTGCATATATCTGCATAATATGTACATAAAAATGTAAACAAGGTCAGACCATGTAAAAGGAGTAGAGATCCTCTCAAATTCTTAAACAAAATGGGTATCTCCATTACTATAGTTTTGGTGTATAAATGTCTAATTAATGTAACCAACTTTAGAAATGTGTGCAGTTATATTCTTTTTCCCTCTAAAACTGCAGTATGGGACACCTCTATTTCCTTTGAGAAATGGAGAGGATACTATTCCTTACCCATGTAAAAGCAATGTAAGTGGTACATGCTATAAATTATGTATAGTTCAAGAAAAATATAATGGTTGAAGAAAGAAAACGTCGAAGTTATAGTGTTAAGTTCTTTTGGTATAGGCGGTGGAAATAGAATTCTTATAAAACAAATTCATATATAGAAGTACTTTTGATAATTGTAATCAAACAAAAAATGACTTCTACTTTATGTAGAATCCCTAAAATATAAACCAATTTTTTCAAAATTTTAAATCACCTTTCAAGAGCTTAAACAAATTAGGCCCTATATTGACATTAGTTTGAAGGATATGTTCAACATGATTCTGAAAGACATAATATTGACCTTTATTTATACTAGTACTACATTATTCTGGTGTTCTAATCAAATAATATATCATGATATATAAGGAAGTTCAGAAAGCAAACAAAAGAGATAATATAACTATAAATTACTCAATATATAATCAAGATATAATAAAATACTTTTCATATATTCTAATGAAAGTGTTCATTAAAAAAGGTTGACGATATTGAAAATACCTAACCTAGCCATTATTTTGGGTTGCAAAATTATTGGTGACCCAAAGATAGGGTTTGAATTTTGAAAATGTTAAACTATAAAGGTTGGGCCAATATAAAATTTTAAATGCACAGTGAAGATTATCTGCATAGCCTTGTTCACCTTGCATGCCGTATCAAACCCAAAACTAGTAGGCACTTCTTTGCATTTCAAATCACCATCAATGGTTTTAGGGCACCCAATCACATGAGTTTTCACATTTTTGCTCCTGCATAAATCCAAATTAAACAAGATATAGTTCAACAAATAGGAACACTTCCATGTTCGTGGAAGGTTACTATTTTTCATCTGGACAGCTGAAAGGCTATAGAAGGTAAATAAAAAATTGACAAGAATATACAAGTGCATCGACAAAGACAACATGATGCCCCCTACAAAACTAAAAAACCTGCCCTGTTCCTAGCCATAAATCATGCCAAAATAAAATTACATTTACAAAAAACCTGAAATATTCAGCAAGGAGGCACGCATTTGTGTTCGAGTCATCTCCACCAATAACAACCAGCCCATCCAAGTCTAGCTTGTTCACTGTTTCTTCAGCTTGTTTAAACTATACAATTAAAACACATTACTCTTCCTATAAAAGATGAATTAGATGTCAAATGAACATTCAAAATAGCATATGAACTAGCCAACCTGTTCAGGAGTTTCAATCTTGTCCCTCCCACTGCGAATCATATCAAAGCCACCCTGCCAACAAAACTTCATGTTAGTTGTTACAAAATATCGTGATATTGTTATATTAAAACACTTGAATTTGTTACAAAATAATCGTGATATTGTTATATTAAAACACTTGAAAACAGTCTCAGTGAACTTAACTCAGTTGGTAGAGACATCATATTATATATGCAGGAAAAAATAATTATATATGTAGGAGTTGGGGTTTGAACGCACATACCCTGATCACTGCACTTATTCACCTTAAGGTGGAATTCTAGCCAATAAGCTACTTGACAAAAAAACACTTGAAAACATTTGCATGAAATGAGCCCGAAATAGAAAGTATGCGAAATGCATAAAAAATTGTGAAATTAAAACAAATAAATAATTGGCGAACTACAACTATACTAATTTCAAGCTTGATGCTCCAAAACTTGTAACTAAGAATAGAAACCTGATTTCTATAAGGATAGATATAGTCTGAGGTGAGTTCAACGTATTTGCACTTCATGATACCAGCAGGACCACCCCTGAAACCATACAATGTGCTTCCTTTTGCTCTATCTTGTAGGTAATCTAAAACCGAAATCAAAATGAAAAAAAAATTAAATCTAACCACAGAAATTTCAACAAATATTGATTGATTCTCATGAATTGGAAATTATTCTTACATACCGAAAATTCCAGAAATCACATTGTGGCCACCAGGAGCTTGACCACCGGACAAAACTACACCAACCTTCAACTTCTGAGTATGCTGCACCGTGTTGGAATCACTCGGCACCAGCATCGCCGACGGTTGCCCGAACAGGTTCGGAAACAGCTTCGCGATCTCATCTGTAGAAACGAGAAAATCGAATAATTAAAACGAAGTTGACGAGAAATTGAAAATTGTTCGATGAGGGAGAAAGTGAAGACCAGGGCTTCCGGCAGCGGAGCTTATCGGACCATCGACGATCTTGAAAGGGGTTTTGAGAACAGAGGGAAGTGGAAGAGCGTGGAAGATACGAGTGTTTTGGACTTGGCTGTAAACGGAAGGGAATCGGCCGTTAACTGGAGGAGGAGTTACTCTGTAATCGTCGGAGCCACCGTCAACTGCTAAAGATGGTGCCATTGATTGATATTTGACTGTGAATGAGTGAAATGGTTTTGCTGATTACTACGTACTGTATGATCATTCACTCGTCAATGCAAATTCATGAGTTTACCAAATATTCTTTCAGATAATAAAAATAAAAGTAATAATAGAATATTTAAAAGAAAGTGAAAATTACTAAATTAGGCTTACCAGCTAGATTTGACTAAATTTGGGTTACATGATATCTATAATCTTGACAATAGAGTTCACTAAATGGCCACTGTAGATTTGAAAAACATGGTGGATTGCATTTTTTTCCATAAATTAACATTTTTTTTATATAGTGTGTATAATAATGATTGTCGGTGTTTGTTTTATTTCTCTGACAAATGTCAGGAGGTTTACTCATTTTGGAAAGTTGAGGGTGTATATAGGAGAGTTATTATTCAAGGATGGTTATTTGGGAGAGGTATTATTCAAAGGATGGTTATTTGGGAGAGGTATTATATGAGAGAGGTACATAGGAGACAGGGAGAGTGTATATGGTTTTGCGTATTACCAAGGCTAAATTTACTTTTTGCAGCAAAATGACAAAAAGATGATTAACTAATATTAAAATATGCAAGTGGGAAAAAATACAAGACTTTGAGCACTGTATTATACTTCCCGCCCAAGTTTGACAAATATTCTTATTTTAAATATCTCATGTTTTTGTCTATAAATACCAAATAATAACACAAGCTTTTTACACATCAAAATGGACAACCAATCTTCACTCCTATTTGTCATTGGATCTTTGTTTTGCATTGATTCCTTGAGCCTGAAAATGAAATACTCATTTGATTAGATGATTAGATCTCACCCACAATCAATCTTTTAATGAAGCATGATATATATATATGAACAAAGCATGAGACCATGAAGCATCTATTATGTTACTTTGTTTGAAACTATAGTTTTGTGATTATGTTTGTTCTATTGTTTTGTAGGTGAGCCTCACTTCTTTCATGGACATTCCTTATGTTTCACAAAGGTAAAGAAATGTTTTCCTATCTAATTTGGTTTGTTTCTTTTCTACAAGAGCATATTAATTTTTTGCAGTCATATAAAAAAATTGTGCTACAATTTACTAACAATTACTTTTATGCTAATAGACACTGAAAAAATGACATATAATGAGCAGCTATAGCCAAGGAAAAGGAGCAGTAGGGTTTGAGAAAAGCATACACTACACTACTAATGAAGCCTACACCATTGATAGAAGACATTGAGTTTTAAATGTACACTACACTACAATGAGGTTTTACAAGTACCTTTGATGAGAAAAATAAGGAAATTTTCAATAAGATAGTTGTTCTTACTTACTTGAACTGAACCACATTCTTTTCTAGCCCAGTCATATGTGAATCTTGCAACAAGCAATTTATCATGTCACTTGCTTAAATCAAATTCGGAAATTGACAAGGCATAACCAATAACCAATCAAATTCAGAGACACATGATGCTAAGAGTATCTCCCATTTTACAACAGAGTCCAACATGGTTGAATCATCTCAACAACGGACCACCAATTTTCCTTTCTTTTTTGTCATTGTTTTGCAGTGATTTCTTGTGTCTGAAAATGGAAAACTCATTTAATTAGATCTCATCCGCAATCAAATGAAGCATGAATATATGAACAAAACATGAGGCCATGGATTATTTATTACGCTACTTTGTTTGAGATTTAAGTTTTCTGATAATGTTTGTTCCCTGTTGCTTTATAGGTGAGCACTTTTTTCAAAGATCTTGGTTGTGTTTCACAAAGGTAAAGAAATATTTTTCTATCAACTTCATTTTAGTATTTATTTGGATAGTTGTTTTCTATAAAAGACTAATTATATGAATGCCATTAATGAAAGAAATTGCAGTCATAAAAAATTTGTTGTGAAATTTACTACTTTTCTGCATATAGAATAGACAATAAACACATGGTATAACTAACATCAATTTAAAATTACTAGCAATGAAACATAAGTATCCTGATAGTTTTGTTGATATACACATAAGCATAAAAAGTTTATAGAAGTTTCTAATTAGTTATTATTAGTTCATTAGACATTGACATACACATCAATCAATAATGTTAACGAGGCAGAAACTCAAATTCTATAGATTCAAAATATTGTCCATATGTATAAACTTTAGTTCCAATATAAAAACACTTGAAGCCCTTAAAGTTTTGCAAACAAATAATTCAAAAATAAGATAGAAATAGAAAATTAAGGGTCTCCTCAAAGATCTGTTGAAGTTATATTTTCAAAATCTTTTGGTGTTTGCATTAGTATCATATCCTCCCATACACAACCTCTGCATTGGTATCATATCCTCCCATACACAACCTCTTACAAGGTAAACATTAAAACTGCAATAACAAGAAAAATGGCTGCCAACTATGCACTCCCCTCCCTTAACTCAAAAGACATAAACCTAGAAACCTTGGAGTTTCACACTTAAGTGATGATCACATAACCACCAAAATATATACCACAGCATAAAATTAATATTTCCATATACATTATATAAAGATGTTCAAAAAGTACTACTGTAGACAGATAATTTTGATCAATTTGAGTAATTTGATAATGTAGCTTACGTAAAAAAATTAAGAGATAATTTTTCTCTTCTAAATTTATGTCTTTCATATAAGAAAAAATTCTTTGAAAAACAATTTATGCTTTGGAACTTGCAGGTACCTTTGAGGAGAAAAATACAGTAATTTTCAACAAGTGTTCTTTCTTCCTTGAACCACCTCTCCTAAGACGTGAATCTCTCAGCAACCTGTTTTCAGCAAAGGGTCTCCAATTAAGCCATATATGCTATATACATAGTAGATGCAAAAAAAAAAAAAACTAAGATCTCAGTAAGCCATTTATTCTATATCCAAATATATTTCCTCTAAAAAAATAACAGAACCATATACAAAAATATATGGGTTAGGGTTTCTACATTTAAAACAAAATAAAATGAGGGTGTAACACTTACCCTTGGCTACAAAGGGAAGATCCGAAATGAAAGAATGTCGTCAACCATAATCATCGCTGCAGCGATAACTCCAGACACGGTGGTTATCGATTACAGTTTTCAAATCGTGAAATAAAGCATTGAGAATACATATGATAATTATTGCAGATCTGGACTCAGCTCTGCAGAATAGCTCAGATAAGGTATAAAATTGGAACTGTTTCCTGCCATGGTTTGTTAACAAACTAGAATTGTCTTCGGTGATTTTGCCCCGACAGATATATTGATACAGTGGAAGAGAAGAAGAGAACAAAGTTGTTTTGGTCAAACGAGGAGAAGCTCGCGGTGGGTGTGGGAGGAATTCTTGCAGCGGCGTATGGGAGTCAGAGAAGGAAAAGGAAGATCAAGCATCCAAAATAAAATGGGTTAGGGTTAGAAAATGAAGCAGATTAGTGTTTGAGGTGAAATGTTTGGGTTAAGAGGAGATCTTGGGCTTAGCCCAATTCTGGATAGTACGATACAATTAGTGTCTACTGTGTACCCAATATTCCTAAATTGTATTATTATTTAAAATATAAAAAAAAAATTCTCTCGATTTTTGTTTCCTTTTTGGTGAATAATAAAACAAATTTATACAAATATTTTAGAGATTCTTTTGTAGGGATTTAAAAAAATCAAGCTACTTCATGTTTATTTATCATCCCCCTTTTTTTATTTGTTGTTTTAGAAAGAAAAAAAATTGTTTCAAAATATTTTTCTTTTTGATAATATAAGTTTATATTTTGTCTATTATACACTCCTTTTATATAATCTATTTTTTTCTATTTTTTAATGGAAAAAAAAGAATATGCAAATCTATTTTTTTTAATGGAAAAATAGAATATGCAACTTATGTAATGTTTTGCGATTAAACCCAATTTTTTTACTTTCCAATATTTCACGTCATTTTTCTCTCTTCCACGTAACAATTAAATTATTATTCAACTTTTACATTGTTTTTTTATATACAACTTTTACTACTACAATTGTTTGGTTTAAATCAAATAATCTCTCTTGCAACTTACTTTCATATACCCCGCATTCTTTATTCTTTATTAATATTATTTAATTTTATATTGTTATTATTGTTTATACTTTTTTTTAAATAATAATAAATATTTTTAGTCTCTACAAATGAGAAAGAAGTGTAAAAATGAGTTTTTTTTAATGTTGAAAGTATATCAAACCATACCTCTATTTATAGAGTTTTAAAAATTATGAATTTTGGTATTAAAAGAATACATGATATCCAATAATTGCCCTAAAAAGATTATGAAAAATAAAAATCTACACACCCAATTAAAATATGATAGATGCACATATGCATTTAAATAAATAAAAAAGAGAAAATAACAAAACAAATCTATTGTAAAAAAAAAAACCAAATCAAATCAAATTGTGCCACGTGTCACACTCTTTTCCACTTTTTTTGCTTTTGACCGGTTGAAAAAATTCATCCCCACTCTCCTCCATCTATTTTCACTCCAAGTTTAAACCTTACCATTGTAATAATTCAACCATTCTTTTTGGATTTAAACTTACATAGTCTTACTGTATAAAATAATATATATTGTATTCTCGTGACTTTGACTCAGTTGACAAAGATATTGCATATATTAGAAATATCTTTTTAATGTATGGACTATTTATATGGATTACTGTAACTCTATTATGGGTCTATTTCTTTAACAATTTAACTCCAGCAACTTTGTATTGTCGGAACTTGATCTTTAGATTACTATTTTGCTTGATTGAGTACTAGGGACTTTGTTTTGGATGATATGTGGTTATTGTTAAATTTTTTCCCATTTTAAAAGAGTTAAAACCGTGCGAGGCACGGGTCATAAGACTAGTTGGAAACGAACATCCAACTCAAGACTTTCATACCAATTCATTTTTGGTGCTAAATTTGCTTAAATAATGCTAGTAGTATTAGATATATAAAATAAAAATAAAAAAGCTAAATAGTGCTATCAGTCTGGTACTAAGTGTTTTTTTTTTTTTTCTTTTCACCACCAGTTTAATTTGGTTTGGGATCAGTTTTGGCATCAAATGGTTTCAGCCCTCTCCGATCGCAGTTGCGGGGAATCGAATTGTAGTCATCTCTACCAAGTTCAGCGTCAATCACCACTGAACCAACTAACGATTTGTCTTATCGGTTGTTAAAGAAACAAAATATAGAAAAAGTATTTTAAAACTTGTGTAGTTAATTTGTAAAATTGAAAAAAACTATGAAATACGGATACCTCTACGATTAAAAAAAAAGTGTTTTGCATTGAAAAAAAATATAGTTATATTCAAAACAGAAATGAAAAACTTGTGTAGATTAGTAAATTAAGCTTACCAGCCGGTAAGCCTACGATTAAAAAATGTAGTATGACCCAAGAAAAATGCTAGTAGTATTTTTTTTTTAAGCAAAATGCTAGTAGTATTAAACTTTATTTTCTTCCCTTATGTAATAAAAAAAAAATCCTTTATAGTCGGTTTACCGATAGATAGCTTGATTGAAAGATCATTCTTCAATTAAGAGGGATTAGATACTTAAGTATTCGGATTAAATGACTAATGAGCAATGACACATTTAGTTCAACACTCATGTTAGTATATTTTAGAAGTAATGTTTATTTTCTTAGGAGAATAAATTTTAAATTTTATAGATTTTTCTTTAGCGGTTAGAAAATTTAATGTTAAACAAATACAAAGAGTTATTGTCAAAAACTAAATAAATAAATAAAATAAAACAAATGGAATGAGAAAATGGTTCAAAACTTTTGGGAGGAAAATGATTAATTTCAAATGAGACATATTCCACCTCTTTATAATTTTAGAGTTATTTATCCATCAATTAATGAAAACAAATCACATAAGTAGATTTACATGTTATAGTCATAATTAACTTGTAACCAACTTTTATTTAACAAATATATAGTTTGTTTTTCTTATAATAACTAAAAAATATACATTGTTTGTTCTTGGTTAATAGCCCCAAAATTTAAAGATGAAGGTTAGAAAAAACCTTAACTTCATTAAACTTAGTTTGTAAACTAAATGAATTGAGTTTTAGTTAAAATTTAAATTCATTAACATACTTTGTTTGAATTAATGAAACTAGAATGGATCCCGTGCCAAGCACGGGTAATTAACATTTTTTTTCAGTTTTAATACTATTTGTATCTGTATCAAACACGTATCACTTGAGTATCATAATACTCATACTCGTACTAATTACCTTCCACTTTACTAAAAATTAATTGATCAATTAAAATATAAGATATAGTTTTAATATAATTATTTTTTTTTTTTTTAAAAATTTAATATTGACTTTTGAAAATTATATAAAAAATTATTATTAATAATACTAACATTTAATTTATATATATCTTTGTTGACATATTCATATTGTGTTTGCATTATATTATAAATACACATTTTTTAATTGCAAATGTGAAACAGTTTAATAATGTTGTATTTTTAAAAATTGATATATATATATATATATATGTGTGTGTGTGTGTGTGTGTGTGTGAGTATGAGGAGAGGTGGGTACTAAGGTAGGTACCCATACCCGTTCATTATTGTGGATGATTACCAATGTGTGTGCTCATTTTTTGCGGATACCTACTGTATATGGGTCCACTTACCATCCTTGAAAACAAAACAACTCTTTAGATACATTTAAGTCGCTTTGAGCATCAATATGAATTATATAAAAATAATAATGGATTGAAATTTAGAGGAATCAAAGTTCAAAGGAAGTTTATAGAGGTGATTGAATCAGTTTTTAATTGTGAGCTTTTACATTTTTCTATCCCTTTGCAATCTAATTATTTATGTTATCTGTTTTTCAGTCATAACTAAGTAATAGTTTTTATCTGTTTTTAAATGTTTGGGTATGATGTTTCCAATATGGTAGTGAATGTTTCAGTGTTTTTGTTGTTCTGATGATTTTTTTATGGTCATATTAATGCATTAACTCTTTTCGAGATACAGTTCTAGAGCTATCAAAATGGGGCTAGTCCATATTGACCGACCCGTAAAGCCGAAATAAATTTAGGGATTGAAACTTAAAATATTAGCAAGGATTTTTTTAGGGGTTTTACCCCAGTCCTAAAAAGCCCAAATTTAAATATAGGTTTTTTGGCTCGACCTGTTTTAACAACTCTGAAGTTGTCAAAATGGGTTAGCCCGTATGCACCGGCCCGCCAAACACAAATAAATGTAGGGCTTGGACCTTAAAATATTAGCCCGAATATTTTTAGAGTATTTAAACTTTAAATATGGATTTTTTGCCCCGAACCGATAAAGCTGGAAGCCCATCTGGGTCTGCCCATTGAAGGTCGGATAGTCTGTTTGGACATCTCTAGTTTTGTCCAACAATTAAAGGAGAATAAAATTTGAGAGTTAACTTATGAACTGAATTTCAGTATTTTTGTTATTCTGATGATTTTTTTTTTTACAAAATAAGTATTTTTATAGAGTATGTGCAGAGTACGGGTAATTAATACTTCTTTCGGTTTTAAATAAGTTTGTATTATACTCATATATGTGTGGGCAACAATATTTGCACTCGTACTTGTACATAAATTTCGAGGTATCAAAGTACTCATATCTGCACCCATTACCCACAATTTTACTAAGAATAAACTGATCAATTAAAAACATATGATATCATTATAACATAACATAAAATTTGTCAAAAAAATTACGCTTAAATAGACAGTTCATCCTCGTAAGTTTATGTTTTTTAGCTTTTGTTATGGTACTTTTGTTATTGTCATTTGGATTTTGTAACAAAGCCACATAAAAGGGAAATATTAGTGTTTGTGTCTTGGTAACTGAGGCAGAGATTAATTGGACAGTTGCTATGAAGAAATTCGTCAGATATTTGAGTGTAATGAATAAGTGATTTGGGTGAATCAAAGATGATCGTGTTGTGTGCGTGCTGCATATGAAGAGAGAGATGATATTTTTTTTTGAATGTGTTTTTTGGGTTGAAAAATATATAAGTTTCATGTTGAAGAAGATATCTGAACTTTATATTTCAGATGAGTTTCTGAGTTTAACTTGATTTTCTTTTAAAATAATTAAGAAAATGAGTTGGCATGTCATGTAAACAAAAAAAACACATCATCATTGTCATGTGTGACTCTGATAATATCTTTATTTAACAGTCAACTAATGTCAGAGACTAAAACCGGATAATTATGTTCTTTCAATGACTATTTCCAAAAAAGAATAGAAACATGAGCGAACACTGAAAAAGCGCGAACTTACAGTGACAAACTGCATATTTAAACCAAAATTTTAATGTTGACTTTTAAAATTATAAACAAATTTATTATCAGTCATGCTAAAGTTCATATATATCATAGTTGACATATTCACATTGTGTTTGAATATTGTTATAATTAAACTTTTTTATTGAAAAAGTGTAAAAGTTTAGTGGTTTTTTTTTACTAAAAGTTTTGTAGTATTGTATATTATTTAAATTGATATACATATATTTTTACATAATAATATAATTAGAAACTGTAAAATATATATATATATATATATATATATATATATTATGCGAGTATGGGGTGAGGTGGGTACAACAGTACCCATACCTGCTCATTTTTGCCGATAATTATCAATGTATGTGCTCATTTTTTGCATATACGTATTGTGTATGAGTCCACTTACCATCCTTGAGCAAAAAACAACTCTTTAAATTAATTTAAAGTTACTTTGAACATGCAATATGAATTTTATAAAAATAAAAATAAAAAATATTAAAATTAAAAGCATAAAATATCATTATATAATAAAGTTACAAATATAGATAGATTATAAGATACCTTGACAATATTATCATTCTCAAGACCAATTATTTTTGAAGCTCCGACAACGAATATTAATTCCATCAACCACAACATTATAGGAACAACCGTTAAAGTCAACATCAAAACCAGATATCTTATAAACCATACCCTTTGGAACTGGTCATTGAATTTGCAAATCAATGTTCTTCGCACAAAAACTCTAATTCGATCTTCTTACATAACAAAAATATATCTTCGTAACTTTTTTGACAAAAAATGGAAGTTTTTTATTTTTTTAATCTTGAACCACACACAAACATGCACAACCCCTTACAACAATTATTAATGATTGTATCATTTGTAAAATAAAATTGTGCTTAACATAGGATTCATATGAAGGATCAAAAAAAATTTATCAATGGATTTATATGAATTTATATAGAAGTCAATAATATAGATACATTGACACATAATCTTGTTAAGAATAATATTTGAAAACAAAAATTTATATTAAATTGAAATTCAAATCAAGAAACATTAAGCAAAAATGCAAAAGAAACATATTCATGTTCAACAACTATTTATTTATTTTAATAATCTTTTTGCCCACTTGGACATTTGCATTGGATATTACTCATGTCTTGTCTAATGAAAACATTATCTTCTTAACATAAATAGAGAAGACACACTCCAAGTTAACAATACCCCCCTTTAACAACTTGTAGGTTTTTTTTTTTCCTTACATCCTATCATAGAAAACTTAAATTGACACATATATTAGGTCAAATTACACACACACACACAAACGCAAACACAAAGTATGAAATTTTTCTTATTTTTCTTTCGAGTGTGAAGTATGAAATTTATAAATACAATTAACATAAAATATTATTATATAATAAAAATTACAAACATCATCAGAACCAATATCTGATGAGAATATCCTGTAAACCATACCCCTTGAAGTTGGTCTTTGAACTTGCAGATCATTGTTCTTCGCACAAAAACTCTAATTCAATCTCTCTACATAACAAATAATAAAACATTACAATCAAAAAAATCATCCAATTCAAACTTATATATTAGAGTGCGACACATTGTACCGTGTATTTTGTTTCCATGAACAATAAAAGAGAATATTAATATAATACATAATAAAAATCAAGAATTAGTGTAAATAAAAATTAAACCTATTGAAAAGTTCTTACGGTTGAATCCATTAGTATTATATCTAAAGAAGATAGTTCATTGTTTCTTGACACATCAGGAACCAATGACATCCGAATTACAACGACATTCAAACTCTCATTGACTTGGTTGATTTTATAATTTTGGTTAATTTTTGGAGCTATGTTTATTGATAATTCAAGTAGGCCAATTTTAGCAAATGACATTGTGAGTTTTTGTGACAAAAATGACATGTATTTATAGTTACCTTTAGAAAGACAGAAAATAAATACGATTTTATGATAAAATATCAGTTACAACTTTATTATTCCAAAACATTTTTTTTAATTAATTCTAATTTGTATATAACCGACAAAACTTCTATGTAACGTTCAAATAAATAAATAAAAAATATTTATTATAAAATGTAACGTCTTCAATTATTAAATAAAATGAAACGTATTGGAATAATAATATAAATATTATTAATTTTAGTATTTAATTAAAAATGTAACGTTATAAAATATTAAATAAAAATTAATGTAATAAATAATTAAATGAAAAAGGACACATGTCATATTCTTATGAATAGAGCTGCATTTGTTTATAATAAAGATTTAATAATAATAAATAATAGTTTATAACTCATGAATATTACAAAAAGGATGACATATATTTTATTGGAAACTTAAATGCATATATCAAAACATTATTTTAGTTCATGATAGTTAATTTAGTACAGTTAATTCTTTTTTTATTAATTGTGCAAAATTAATTTATATTTATTAAATATTAATTATGTAACATTAACACAACGACTATTGTGTTTTCAGTTTTGCCAGACACAATGAATACATTCAACTCATCAACATATGGACCAAAAAGGGTAACTTTAAACGGGTAACTTTAAACTTAAATCTGTGTAAATAATACATATATGATTAAAGAATTTTTAAAGCATTGGAATATTTTGTCATAGATTGAATTGCAAAATATGTAGCATTAATCCATCATAGTCCAACTGAATTGCAACCATTTTGGTCTTCAAACCATTGCGTTCATACTCCTTTTGAATTCCAACGCCGGTTAGCTTTTGCATAATATCTACAAAATATGATTACACACACGATTAATGATACCACATATTTACAATGTGATAATGACAAAAACAAAAAATAATACATAACATACTAATATTTCTTACCATAAAGATAGTTTGTATCATAATCAAGTGAAAATGCTGGAACCGGACTTTCAATCATATATATATATATATATATATATATCGGTTGTATCATAAAGATAGTTTGTATCATAATCAAGTGAAAATGCTGGAACCGGACTTTCAATCATATTAGCACGATATGGAATTGAAAATTTAATTTATATTTGTGCCTATTAGCACGATATGATCCACTGTTTGCAACAACTCCAAAATTTGTAATCGAGTAAACATTACCTTCCTTAAAGTCTTTTTCAAACTTATAAATTAGAGTACGACGCACTGTACCTTGTATTTTGTTTCCCTTAACAATAAGACAATATATTAATATAATATATAAAAAAAATCAAGAATTAGTGTATATAAAAATTAAACTTATAGAAAATTTCTTACAGTTGAATCCATTAGTATCATATCCAAAGAAAATGGTCAACTGTTGCTTGACACATCACTAACCAACCACATCCGAATTACACGAACAACAATATTCAAACTTTCACTGCTCTGGTTGATTTCGGAAATTTGGTTAATTTTTGGAGCCATGTTTAGCGATAATTGAAGTAGGCAAAAATGATTTTGGAACTTTGTGAGTTTTTGTGGCAAAATGATTTGTATTTATAGATAATTTTAGAAGGACAAAAAATAAATATGATTTTATGACAAAATATCCATTACAACTTAACTTTAATATAAAAATAAAAAAATATGAAACTGACAAAACTGTAATGTAACGTTCAAATAAATATAAAAAATATTTAATATAAAAAGTAACGTTATCAATAATTAATTAAAATGTAACATTTTGAAATAAAATTATAAATATTATTTATGTTAGTATTTAATTAAAAATATAACGTTATAAAATATTAACTAAAAATTAATGCAATAAATAATTGTAATGTAAAAGGACACGTGTCTCGTTCTCATGAGTAAGGTTGCATTTGTTTATAATATAGATGAGATGGAATGAAGTGGTATATATTGATAGGAAGTGAGGTTTCATTGTTTGGATTTTGTAAAAATGAGTAGAATGAAGTGGTAAATCATAATATTCATTTCATTCTATTCAATTCAATTCCATCATTTTCTCTCATTTCTCTTCCCCTCCAATTTGGGGTGTATGAGATGGAATACAACACTTCATAAAATGTCCAAACAATAGAATGAAATTTATGTTCTATTTTATTTCGTCTCGTCCCATTCCATTTTATTTTATTCTGCTTCATTCCATTAATGTACTATTAATTCAAACGGAGCATAAATGAGATGAATTTGAGATATATGTCTAGTATCAATCGATTAATTTTTGAGCTTACTCAATTATTATTTAAACATTAATGCAGTACTCAAACAATATTTTATTTTTTTCCATTTTAAAACTGGCTTAATGTACATCTATTCTATTGTTGATTGAATTTGTTCATGGTAGCTAGATTTTTATGTTTAAGTTTTGTGAGTTGATAATGTTTTACCAAGAACTATGTAAAATTGAGATTATTTTCTGTGTTGACTGTTATATTATTAATTTCAAAAGTCAAACATTTATAAAATTTAACATTTAAATCATGTGGTTTGAGTTAATATATGTTATGTTAAACTGAAATATATGTGAATTTGAATTGAATAAAGTTTAAAATAGAAAAAAGCTCTTATCAAATTCGAGTTGAATTTTGAGATAAACTCATAAATCAATTTTTATTAAGCGAGTTTCAAACAAATAATTTTATATTTTTTAAATTCTAAGAAACTTACTTTTATTAAATAACAATTATAGTACATAATTAGGCAATTAATTTAATATTAATTTTCAGCATATGGTTCTTTATTTTCTATAGAAAAAGCAAAAAAATTATAGTGCATCGGACTTATGCTTTTGCTTTACTTTTTTAATTTTAATCTTTATTTTTTTCACAAAATACTTTTTTATCTTTATTGGTTAGTAAAAATCATTATTGCTACATGTGCTTCAAGACAATGCAAAGAAACAAGGATCATGTTTCTCTCAAATTAGCAAAGTAATCAATGATAATCACATGCTAATCACCTAGCTAGTGACATCCTTTTGCTTTCTCTACAAGTTTTGCTGCCTTGTACTGTGAACCATACAAAGAAGAATCCATTAAAGAGATTCTTTAGTTAGCTGTGTGTATCTTTTTCCTGATTTCCTCCATAATTGGACTTAACAACCAACCACAATTTAGACATTTTCATCTTAACTTTATTTTTCCTTTCTAATCATCAAATTCTTGGAAGAAGAGACTCTGGTAATCTAAAGTTTAACTGTGAGTTAAATAAAATCCGACCAATAATTGTTTCAGTCATGATTTAGACTCGAATTCTCCTGCACAATTTGTCATTAACTGAAACTCGTTAATCACCCAAGTCCAACCACTTGATTTTCATTTCAACTAATTAAGTGATTGGTTATCAATTGCTTTTATAATTTTTTCAAATTTGGTGTGTTAAATTACTAAGCTAGTGTGCTAAAGTTCCACAACTAGCTCTTGTTAAAGAGGCTTCATGGCCCCCTCTCTTTTTTCTAACTTATTGATAAGAATTCAAAAGTTAGACCACCTAATGCTATCCTAAAAGGCTTAAGATTATGATATCTCTAGTTAAAACATAATGATCTTTAGCTAAATTAACTATTACTCCCTCCGTCCCATTTTAAATGACCTTTTTTTGACTTAGTATACTATTCATTTGACCTGCTTTGACCTTATTTTTCTACTAATATATACATGCAAATATTAGTATATGAGATGTTGTTTGATTTGTCTCGACGAGTACTTTCAAAATATACCATTTTTATAATTTTTAATAATATATAATTAGAGATATTAACGATTAAAGTTGTGCATTGGCAAACATGTCAATGGTCAAACAGGTCATTTATTTTGGGACAGAGGGAGTAATATATATGTCCCCTATCTACCCTTCAAGCTAACACCTAACTTAGTTTTGAGTGTTCTAAGTGAAACACATAATGATTAAATGCACTAAATGTCCCACTTGTCAATTGGGCATAAGTGATTATTTTTGTACAAAATTTCCCTTCAAAGCACTGTCTTTGTCTCCTAGAAATGAAAGCCTCAAAGCAACAAAGAGGATGCAAGGCCCTGTGTTGTAGCAGCAGCAGGTTTAGTGTTTCTTCTTCAGAGGAAGCAGAGAGTTCTTCTTCTGCCTCTAGTAGGTTCCCTTCTGTTTCTACACTAGCACATGCTATGGTGCAAGAGAGACTTGACCAAATGATTAGAGAAAAGCTTGAAGCTAGATATGTAGAGAGAAGAAGGGAGCAGAGAAGAAGATCAGAAGGAACTAAGTTTGTTGTAATGTTAGCTATGGAAAAATGTTCTTATGATCCTAGAGAGGATTTTAGGAAGTCGATGATGGAAATGATAACTGCAAATCGCCTTCAAGACACGAAAGATCTTCGTAGTTTATTGAACTATTATATTTCAATGAATTCAGAAGAATATCGTAGTCTTATACTTGAAATTTTTCATGAGGTTTGTACTAATTTGTTCTTATCATGGAGTAAATGCCAATGGTGACTAATGTGAACTTGCTGATTATTTTGTGCACAAAAGTAAATTGGAGGTATAGTTTAGATTTATTTTCAGAGAGTTTACAAGCATTATCCGGTGCATTGCCTGTACACATAATGTATTCAAGCAATAATATACCTCTTCCGGTTATATTCATAAGAAAATATTTGATTGGTAAACAAAAGTTGATTATTTGATCGAAAATTTGAACTAAATACATTAATTTCAAACTTTTTTTATATTTAAAATTATAGGCAGTCTAAACACTCTGAATCTTTCCACACATTGCATGTATGATGTACCTTGCACAAGAACTAATGTAAGCTAAGCTTGCACATCTAAGTGTATGTCTGGAAATGTGCTAGCAGGCCAATTATCGCGTTCTAATTCAATTTTCACCATGAAAATTAGAAGCTCCAATTCATAGTTCCAACTTCAATGTGATTCGCAGTGACACTGTTTTGCCTCAATGCATTTCCAAATACATACTTAGGAAATAGACATGTAGACATACTGAAATGACGATATGAATATGGGAATGGTACACTTGAACTCATATCACTATCACCCCCTAATTAGAAATATGGGTTAAGCTCATAATAGTTGGTGAAATCTATAACACCTCCCAACAACACTCGTTCTCAACATTGGTGGGGTAGTTTGAAACGACTTCATTAGTGCCAACAGTTCCACTTCACCTATATAACAATCTTACACAACATATAAAGGTACACCACTTGTAATCCAAAAAAGTTATCTCTAATTCTTAGCTCTCTTATAATCGTCGGAGTTTTTGCAGATAACTCACTAATCATCGGTTGACAAATGTTGTATCGGTTCGGTTTTCATTCTCTATCATCTCAAATCAGATCAGTGACTTATGCCAAGTCGGCAGGCATGGGTCGACCCATATCTTAACCCTCCTCCTGACAAGGCATTTGTCCCAAAATATTCACTTTTGTCACCCTACATGTTACTCGCGCGCCCTACGCATTTCCCATTTTATCATTCCGCTACTTAAGTAGCAAACATGAGTATTTTGGTAAATTTATAGGACGCGTGAGAAAATGAATAGAGTGGCAAAAGTATTTTCCTTATCCCAAATCTATTCGGGCCTTTCCCTTATACATGGTTCACAATAGGCCCATTATGTGGCAAAGCACCTTGGATGGATTTGCGTTTCTGAATTTCATATACATAAATAAATACGGATGGCAAAAATATCCATACCCGCGGATATCTGCGGATAGCTTAATGGATACCCACGGATAAAATAAATGGATATTTTAATTATCCGCATTTAATGGATACGGATTCGGGTTTAATACTATCCGCGCCCGCGAATATCCATACCCGCTAAATAATTAGTAAAATTACTTAAATATCCATACTTACATATAAATTCTAGTATTTTTTTATATAAAAAAATTGTATTGTTATATTTTATCTTTCCATTTTAATTGATGAGAATTTTTTTTTTCAACTTCTTACAATTGACAAAAAAAGAGAGCAAAATTTCTGAATATTATGTGTTAATGTTATGTCTTTAAGAATAACTAGTTTTTTTTTTTCAATAGTTAGTTCTTTTTTTTTAATAAAAAAATATCATCCATGGATATCTGTTAATATCCGCGGATACTTCAATATTCGTGGATTATCCGGTTAGCGGATATCCGCACGGATATGGAGCGGGCACGGATATCATATTTGTTTGACGGAGCGGACACGGATATTATACTATCCGCGTCCATGGATATCCATCGACATCCCTATAAATAAATATATGTGAATGATATTGATAAAAATATACCTTTTCATTTTTTTCCCCTAAAAAATTTGTTCATTTTTTTAAGAACAAATTATGGCTAATTATTGTCAACGGAATATAAGAGTGTCAGTGTGAATGAATTGTAGCGATTTGATACTATCGATGGAAGAAAAATGTTATTCGTTTAGGTGACGAAAATAATACAATATTATATAGGAATGATGATAAAATAAAACGCATGACCACATTATCAAAAAATAAAACGCATGACCTGGATTGAGTGCAGTCAGGATTGAGTGCAGTCAGCAGCACCCATAATTGCATGCATTCAATACAATTAAAACTGTTTGATTAAGATCAAACAACTTGGATTTAAGATCAAAAGTTTAAAAAATCAAAGTTGGATTTAAATTTGAGTCGTCTGCTTTTAAAATTTAATCAAATGACTTTGATGCATTGACTATACTTTAACTACATCAAAAACAAGTTGCTTCTAATCCATTTCCTAAACCGGAAGGTACGGTTTTCCAAAAAAAAATAAAAAGTATAAATATAAATTATTGGCGCAACTAATTGATGAAGACGTGGGAGGGGGTTTGGGCTTGCTTATTCAAACAAAATTTAGGTTAATTGTATCTCTCAACAGGAGTTGCAGTACTTGTATTGCCCACCACCATTAGATATAAATAATGAAGTTATCGTCAAACAAAAAAAAAATGAATACTGTTGAGCTTCAATTATTTTCCTCCTTGAAAGGTGAAACAATATTTGATTGTTTCATTGCAATGATTGTTTTGGATATTCATTACAGACACAAGTTATGGTGCATAAACCATATATTTATACATATGGTTTATGCACCGTGCATAAATACACTAGATTGCTTAATGCACCTCCCAGATTTCTAGCACACCCCCCAGATTTTTAGGGGATGTGCTAGAAATTTGGGAATGCACTAAGCAATTTTTATTATTTATGCATGGTGCATAAGGAAAAAACTTATGCACCATAACCACTCCATTCATTTCATATATATGTGGGAGGAGTCAAGAAGAAAAAATATTATGCAATAGCCAATAGGTTCATAAAAAAAATGCAATAGCCAGTAGACATCTTAATTAATTTGGATTTTAAGACAATCACAAACGACATGACCAAACATAAACTTAACTATTAACGGTGTAGTTTATTATATATTTATCTTTTATTTATGCATAATTATCTTAAAAATTATTATTATTATTATTATTATTATTCATGGTTGATTAAAATGTACTAATCACTAATCTAGAATAAGATAATTCAGCTGGAGGACAATTCTTAGGTAAAGCGTCAGCTGTAGTGGCCATTTGCTTTTGATCTCTTAATTCGCTTAATCCGGCGGCCAACAGAACAAGTTAACAAAAAATGAAAACAATTATACAAACGAACTCAAATAAAACCAAACGTACAAAAATTCATACTACTGTATAAAAGAATGCAGAAATGATTAAGAAGAAAGGGTCCCAAGTGCAAATAAAGTGATGAGGTCAGTCAACACCGGAAAGTGCGTGTTTTTGTAAGGCATGCATCTGGCTTTCTCTCCGCATAGAGGAAATTTAGGGCCTTAATTGATTAAAAAAATAGCTTAGGGCCTTAATTTTGACAACAAAAGAAAAGCGTATGACCTTAATTAATGAACGACTTAGGAAATTGTTTTTTTGTTAAATAGTAGTCTCATGAGTCATCGATGTAAGAATTATTTTCTTTGACCAAGTATAAGAAAAAATTAATAATTTGGTTAAAAATGAAGAATTTAATTTGTGTTCTCTCACGTAAATTAATAATGGTAAAAATTTTATAGTTATAATATAGACATGAACACAATTGAATCTCTTCTAATTTAATTAATTTTTTAATTATAATATAGACAAAAAATGTTTGTTGAAATTTAATTTGCATCAAAACTTCAATCCAACGACTTATAATATAGACAAAAAATAATACTCCTTTCGTCCTTTTTTATAAGAGTTAGTTTGACAAAATACGGGTATTAAGAAAATGGGATTTAGTATTAAATTGATTGACAAATTATATTAATTTTACATATTTACCCTTACAATTAATTGTCTGCTTTGTATCAAACAAAAGAGAATTTAATGCTATTAAAAAAACTATACAAAGTAAATAAGGGTAAGTTTGAAAAATAAATAATTAATATCATTGATAATTGTAAAAGGGTCTTATAAAAAGGGACAATTTTTTGTCAAACTAACTCTTATAAATAGGGACGGAGTGAGTATAGACAAAAAATAGTTTAAGATCTTAACTACTACCTCTATCATTAAATAGAAGATTTCTTTAAAAAGTTGTCTTTTTTTATATAAGTTTCTCTCCTATTTTTCAACTACATTTATTAGTATTTTTTTGGTGAAAGAGTTTGGCTTTTTTTTACCTACATACTCTTACTTATTACTCATTCTGTCCCAGAATAAATGACTTGTTTGACCACACTCACATTTGTCAATGCACAATTTTAATTATTAATACATTTAATTATCTATTATTAAAAATTATATATCTTGAAAATAAAATCGTAAAAATGACACTCGGTAAAGATCCAACGGACAATAATTGCATGGAATTGAAATCCAATAAGGGTCTGTTTGGTAAACTAGAAAAACTGACTTATAGCTTATGTCTTATAGCTTATAAGCTAAAAGACCTGTTTGGTAACAGTTTTTTAGAAAGAGCTTATAGCTTATTTTATTGACTTATAGCTTATTTTTCATAAGCTATTTCAAGTAGCTTATGAGCTTATAGCTTATAGCTTATCATTTTTTCTTCCATTTATACCCTTATTATTTTATCAAAATTCAATTTTACCCTTTATAGTTTATTATGATTTAAAATAAAATTATAATAGTACATTTTATATTAATACAAATTAACCATCCCATTTTTTTTAATAAACTTAGATTATTGATTAGTATCGTTATTACGTGAATAGTTGAGGTTTTTTTTATAAGGTGAATAATTAAGTTTTAAATTTACGTTGGCCACTTCCGGAATTCTTTTTTTCCTTGGTTGGGTGTTTCAATTATATAATACACACTTATTCTTTATTGTTTTTCATTATAATATACCCTTGCTTCAAAAAATAATTATAGTACACCCTTGATTCAAAAATAAAATAAAATAAAATAATATACCCTTATTATTATTGTTTCCTAAAAAATAATAATAAACATTCAATATTTTACTGTTAATTTTTAGAAAAACCATGATTTTAGAAAATTAAATTTCAAGGAACTAAAAATTAATTTAATAATAAAAAAATATTCTATTAGTAAATTTAATTTTAAAGTTCTATTATAATTTTTTAAAAATTCTTTTAAGCATATTAAATATGAATTTGATATAAATTTTATTATGAAATAACAATACCCTTTTATGTCATTTTACACTTATCAACTAGTTAACCGCTAATTTTACCAAACACTTCAATTAGCTTATCAGCCATAAGTCATCAGCCATAAGCTATCAGCTATAAGCTATCAGCCATCAGTCATAAGCTAGCTTATCAGCCAACCGCTATTTTTACCAAACAGAGCCTAAATACACTCTCTACCATTTCCGTATCAGTTTGTTGTCTCTCTATCTCACTCTCTCTCTCTCTCTCACTCACTCTCAAATCTCAATCTCTTCTTCTAAATCCATCTTCATTTCACATCCTTTCTTATCATTTGAGTTTTATCTTTATCTTATTTCTCACACACTTCCTTCCAAAAAAACTTTCCCGATTTGAACAAAAGAGTGTCCAAATGAAACAACTATTTTAATTTCATTTCTTTGGACACTTGTCTTTTCTATTTATTCTTTTAAACTTCTACATACCGGGTCGATATGAGTCAACTCGGTCTCCTATTGCAGGAATCTCTACGTCCTCAAAGAGAAGCAAGAACAATTCTCGGTTTATTAACGGAACAAATGGACGGTTTAGATACAGGAACAACCAGAAGGCGTAGTCTTAAAGAACGGTTCAGATTCACCGGAATGGGTTGCTGTGGAGCCACCTGGGTTTTCCGTCCAATTATCAGGCACGAACAACAGCAACAGCAAGGAGATGAGAGGGAAAGGGAAAGAGAAGCTACGGAACAGGTAATTCAAGATCCGAACCCGGTTGAACCGGAATGTGTAAACCCGGAATCATCTGGTTCTGGAATGAATCTAGCGACGGCGTTGGCGGCGGAGCGTCAGATGAGAGGATCGGAGGAGGCGAGTGGAGGGACGACGTGGAGAGTTTCGTTGATGAAACTGTTGGAAGAAACGGAAGTTGAAAATGAAAGTAGTACAGCGGTGGTTGTAGAAGGAGGGAATGATACGGTGTGCTGCGTGTGCATGGGAAGGAAGAAAGGTGCAGCATTCATACCGTGTGGACACACTTTCTGTAGAGTGTGTTCAAGGGAACTGTGGCTTAATCGAGGAAATTGTCCCCTTTGTAATCGTTCTATTCTCGAGATTCTCGACATTTTCTGAAATTCATTACCAACTTTCTTGGATCCTTCACAATTCACATGATTTCATTTTCCTCCTTCTCTATCTTTTTTTTTTTTTGTTGTAGTAAGAATTGAAAAGAAGCTCTGGTAATTTTTTTAATTTCGTGAATTTGCCTATTGCTTGAATTTTGTGATTAGTATTACAAAATTTTGTAGTAGAATCAATCAATAATTTGTTTTTCCCTTTTGATAGATTTTGTCATTATATTAGGTTCAGTTATAGTGGTGGGGACCTAACTCACCTAAGCAAAGCTTTTTCTAAATAAGGAAATAGGATGAAAGTAAAACAAGTCTTGTTACTTTATACTTTTATTAGTTTGAAAATGATGATATTTATAAATTTGGTTGGAGATTCGAGTTTGATTATTTTAATTTAGATTTAGACTACTAATGTAGTAGTATTTGATTACACTCGGTAAGATAAAATTGAGTTGCAAAAGTTTCAAATAAATGAGGCGCGGGTTGCATTTAAATGAATCATGATGACTAGTGTGTGTTAGTAAGTCTTAAATTCAGGTAGGAGTGTAGTGTACTATATATATAAAACTCATTTTGGACTAGAAGCAAAAGCCACCAAAGAAAAAGAAAAAATTGTCTAAAATTGTTTATTTTACCCTTTTGTCAGTATTTTTTTTTTTTTACAAAAGAGTCGGATGTGTATCCGATCTATAATCCCATGCATGCTACATAAATTTCTCACTATTAAATTAAATCTAATGACTTTATCAATGTGTATTTAGTTGTATCTATTGGAGATTGTTTTGTCCAAATCTAACACCATATCTTTTAAGTTGGGCTCATGCGGGAGTTGTTAACATAATGGGCCAATAACCAAATGAAAAACATACATTATTAGGGATTTATTTTTGTCCTCTTCCAGTTTTTCACGCGCCTTACGAGTTTCAATTTTTATTCTTCTGCTACTTGAGATTTTAAACATTTAATTCGCTATTTAAGTAGCGATATGGATATTTTGATAAATTTGTAGGACGGACAAGAAAGGGGGTAGAGTGGCAAAAGAAAAACCTAAATTACTATGATACCACCGAGTTGCAAAGGTGAATACAATTAAAGTTAACGTTACTAAAAAAATAGGATACGTATGCACCGACAATGTAAATACCAAATTACTTCACTGCATTCCATTTTAATGAATAACATGGCAGAATGTTTAATTTCTAATAGACATTCATGTAAAATTAATTTAGATTAACACAGTATATGAATTAAACTTTAAAGTTATACTATAAATTTAGAGGTTGGATGCGTGTGAGACATGTAAAGATTTCAAACAATTCGATGCACAAGAATCAAAATCTTTGTACATTACAATATCATTTGAACTATATTAGAATGAGATCATTGATCAAATTTACAATTGCCATCAAGGTTGATATTGTGAATGTTCAAATTATGTATGTATGCAAATATACACACACGCACACTCTAGAACAATTTGCAAATTGTATATTACTTTATCAATAACTTCAAAATAAGGTCATCCATCAATTCCTAAAATAAGGTGAAATTAAACATATGACCACCAATGATTATCCATCTTCTTGTGAAACAACTTTTTCTGTTTATATTACAGTTTCATGAACTTGTCTTAATTAATGCCTTACGAGAAAGAAAACTAAAGACAAAAAAACATGATATATTTTATCTTTGAACAAAATAAAAAGAAAATATCAAGAAAAATAAAAATGAATAAGATAGCAGCCACCTCTGGATGTAGGGTAATTGGTTTAATTTTTCTAAGAAACAAATAGAAGGTGAAGAGTCACCTAAAAAGGATCCCATTTCCTACCAAAATCGAATATGACTGAAACCTTTAGGATATTTTTTTTTATGGACTTTAGGATATTTATATCATAGTCACATTCTCACTCACAAAATATGGTATTAAGTGGTCCATCAAATTCAAGATGTGAACGCACAAACACAAACTGCACACCTGCTGTCTTTTTTAATTTTGAGATTAGATTTGCTTCTTTTTTTAAAATCAACAAATATTAATATATTAGTTTATTACTAGTATTTATTTGTGATAAACATATCAAATTTTCAACTCTTTTTATCCTTAGCCAATGTTTAGTATTACAATGGGTACGTCAGAATCACGATAATCAATCGTATTTTTTCAAAAACTACACTAACTACACTTTGTAGATTTAGTGAAATCACGGTGGGTTATCGTAATTTTAACGTATTTACTCTACTAACACAAAACAATTGAACTATCCTTAGCCTTTTTGCGAGATTAAAAGTTTACTATCCAATTTAGCATATATTTGGGTGTGCATTTTGCTCACCACCACATGCACATTTTATTGCATTTCATTGTGATTTCCACAAACAATAAACTGTAGCATCTAAAGCAATGTGCGTTTACTTTTTGTTTATCACCAAAACAAACACATGCTTAATTCGTTTATCTTTATATTCTTTCATTAATTAATTCTAAAGATACTTATCAACGATCCCCTTCAAAATTTGTAGTAAACATTTTAGCCTTATTACACATTACTCATCCATTATAACTCATCATGTTCTTTTCAACTTAAATACTGTTATTTTGTCCCAAAATAATTATATACATATATTCCTCAAACACTTTTGTTAAAGAAAACCTCACACTATATGTTATTAACGAATTTAATATTAATAGTTTAATACACAAATAAGACATTTTACTCTTAGATTTTCAATTGAATAATATATATTTTTTTTATAGGCACTCTCCCTTGAAGCCAAAGGCCTATAAATTGCACCCAAACAACAACACTTCTCGCAGAAAATAGTCATACAGTCACAGCCTATTAAAAAAGAAAAAAAAAAGAAGCAAATGGAGAAGTTTCCAGTAGTTGACATGAAGAATCTTAACACTGAAGAGAAAGCATCAACCATGGAGATCATAAAAGATGCTTGTGAAAATTGGGGTTTCTTTGAGGTATACTCTATAATGCTATGCTGGCCTCATATATATATATGCATACTAATTAGTACTTTTTTCATTATAGACAAAATGTTTGTTTCTGGGATCGAATTCAGAATTCGGAACCTCTGCTTAAAACTCATTCAATGTCGTTTAGTTCACCAACCGAACTATCTATGCAGAACATACTAATTAGTACTTAATTAACTCTCCTTTAAAAGACTAATTTCCCCTGCATGTTTATGTTGTGTTTGAAAAAGCTATGTTAATTAGTTACTTATTTGTGGATTTTGTTTGTGTTTTTTTGATGAAGTTGGTGAACCATGGGATATCCATAGAGTTAATGGACACAGTTGAGAAGCTGACAAAAGAAAACTACAAGAAGCTTATGGAGCAAAGGTTCAAAGAAATGGTAGCAAGCAAAGGTCTAGAGTTTACTCAGTCTGAAATCAATGACTTGGATTGGGAAAGCACTTTCTTTTTGCGCCACCTTCCTAACTCTAACATATCAGATATCCCTGATCTTGATGATCACTACAGGTCATTATGTTCTATATATAAATGTTATCCTCGTCATGGTTTTAAATTGCGGGCACAGTTATAACTATAACCTTTATATTGTGTGTAAATTTGGACGATGATGTCGTGCAGATTTCAAAATCCTTTATATTGCGGCCGCAGTTATGGTTGCGAGCTATATATATTTTGTGTGTTTGATCACATATATAATTTTTTGTGTTATTGATTTTAGGAATGTGATGATGGAATTTGTAGTGGAGCTGGAGAAACTAGCTGAACTACTTCTTGATTTGTTGTGTGAGAATCTTGGACTAGAGAAAGGGTATCTAAAGAAGGTGTTTTATGGGTCCAAGGGGCCAAATTTTGGAACCAAAGTTAGCAACTACCCTCCTTGTCCTAAGCCAGAGCTTATCAAAGGACTCAGAGCCCACACAGATGCTGGTGGCATCATTTTACTGTTCCAAGATGACAAGGTTGGTGGACTTCAGCTCCTTAAAGATGGCCAATGGATTGATGTCCCTCCGATGCGCCATTCAATTGTCATCAACCTTGGTGACCAACTTGAGGTATATACTTATATATAATACAAAATATATATATATATATATATATATATATATATATATAGGTTTTAAATTGTGGTCGCAGTGTGTAATATTGTGGAGAATCATAGTCAAAATTTAGTCGATGCAGTCTCAATTATCGCCCAAATCACATCACATTTATTTTTTAAAAAACATATACCTAGTAGTATGGTTTTAAGTTGCGGTTAAAATGTCTTTATGGCAACATGCGGAAAAATGCATCCGATGTGGTCAAAAGTGTGTTTGTGGTACCAATGTGAATGCCTCAAAATCCATTATATTACGACCACAATTACAGTTGCAGACTGCAATTTAAAAACATACTAGTTTATGCAACATTAATTTTCTTTATTAATTGATCTGTTTGATGTTTATGATGAAATCAGGTGATTACAAATGGGAAATACAAGAGTGTGATGCACCGTGTAATTGCTCAAAGAGATGGTAACAGAATGTCCATAGCCTCATTTTACAATCCAGGCAATGATGCAGTTATCTCTCCAGCACCAGCTTTAGTGAAGGGATTAGATGAGACAAGCCAAGTCTACCCAAAATTTGTCTTTGATGATTACATGAAACTCTATGTTGATCTCAAATTCCAAGCCAAGGAGCCAAGATTTGAAGCTATGAAGGCCATGGAATCCAACATTCCCATAACAACTACCTAAACATGTGATGAGAACATTCTATGTATTATTAATTTTGTATGTTTATGTACTAAGGTTGCTAAATGTTTTTGGTCTCTTTGATTTGGTACAAATGCGCCTATGTGCATGTGTAGCATAAATCTATAATATATAGTTGGAAAATAAAATATTAGCTTGATATGATAGTTTGTGATGGTTAAGTTAGTGTCGTGTTGTTGCATTTCAAAGAAAAACGATTTCATAATTCATCTTTGGCTTATTATGGTTTGGAATAATCATGTTCAATAGTAAGAGGAAACATAATTGCTGCCGACTAAAGTTATAAAGTGGCCTCTAATCTTTTTTTGTAAAATTTTTAAAGCATGGCTAATCTATCCCCACTTATATTTTTTTTATTGGTATAATAGGCAACACATACTCAAATAAACACATGAAAAAGACTATCTTTGAGATCATGTTATGTTACCAAACAATAGGTAGATTTTGGAGATAAAAACTTTGGGGGATTCACCCAAAAGTCAAGCTAATTAATCTAACAATAGTTATTGTAACACACATAATTAAGTTGTTAAGAACTACAAAAGTTTGCCCAACAAAAGTAAAAACCACTAGTTGATTGTTTTCGTAGCTGTTTGTAATCCAGTGATTTGTTGAGGTTTATCTCATTGCTAATTACTGTTTTTGTAAATTCCAAGTTTCCTTTATTTATTTGATATAGGGTGCGTTTGTTTGGGATTTTTTTAAGAAAAAATCTATTTTTTCTTAAAAAAATCCATTTTTTAATGTTGATAGTGTTTGTTATGGATTTTTTTAAAAATCATTTTCTTAAAAAAATCATTTTTAGCCCCAAAATAAAAAGCTATTTCTAATAGCTTTTCAAGAATCTATTTTTTTTAAACTAAGGAATCTAAGTGTATGAACTTCTTTTTTTAAAAAAAATAGATTTTTATGATTGTAAACAAACACAAAGTAGCTTTAGATTTTCTTCAAAATCTCTACAAAAAAATCTCTAGATTTTTTTTAAAAAAATCATTTTTTTTAAAACTTAAACAAACGCACCCATAATTACATTCCAAGTTCCCTATAGAGGAACCGAAAGGCACATATAAAATAAGAAAAAAAATAGAACACCTGTGTGGCCATGACATTGGACAGCAACCAAACTAGAATTGTTGATAATATTAAGAATCTAAATTTGGTAAGAAAGCATTATATTTGTTGGCTTTGAGTAGAAAAAAGTAGGTGATTTTAGTTGATGAGAGAACTAACTATGGACTTTGTTCCACCGTTTGCTCAATTCATCATGATGAGCAATTTCAACTAGTCATAATGATCAATTATTAGGACCACAAGTACAATTTCATCACTAAAACATGTTTAGTTCCAGGTCAAAGCTGCTAAAATTAGTTCCAGGTCATGTCTTGTGGCACCTTTGACTTGTGTTTTAGTTGATTCCTCACTAGACTCACTATCATGCACAGGATAAACAAACCTACCATGCATTGAAAATTATCAAGATTTATTTTACCTTTCTGTTTTTGTTGTAAGAACATTGATGAGTATCTAATAGTACATCATTGAACATACAAGGAACAAAACAACTTGAATTTTAGCAGATTCATAAAGAAATACTTCTCTTGCCATTGCTTTTTTTGTTCAGATGGATCTAACTTAAAATAGGAAAAAAAAATACCTTATATAAGTAAACATCATTATTTCAGAATGCAAAGATCTGTGACAGCATCGTTGTTTTCTCACTTAGAAACACCAACATGGCACGTAATCTAATGGATATATGCTACATGCTGTAACGTGAAAGACATTCATACTGACCTATCTAAATTCGCTTCACCACACAAAACAATAATCAATCACAGCCAAGAAACTTGTCCTATGCACTCAATGATAGAAACCATCCATCATCCATTATTGGTCAAGTCTCCATTAAAATTTGATTCAGTGTATAAGAATCCATATACTTCTGTTTACTTTGCACAGTATATTTTTTCTACTTTTTTTGGTTTACTTTCCAGGGCAATCACAAGAATTTTCTGAGTGTTTTTCTTTAATTTTAAAGACACTTCAAACACTAACCATGGTCGATGAAAGAAACATATTTATCAAGTCACGACTTAACCGTAAAAAACTTAGGTTATAACTTGGTAATAAATAAAATCAACAATACATGCAGCATATTGGTATGGACCAACAAAGCAAATGTCAAGAGTACAAAGAACAATGCAGGAGACAAAAATGATTGAGCAACTGAAATTGATCATCAGAAATTCATAACTGTGTAAATAATGTTAAAAGGCAATCTCCCCTTCATCAGATCACCAAGAACTTCAGAGAAAAAAGAAAAGAAAAAAAGGGCAGAGCTATCTAGTTAAAGTACCCTAACTTTTCAATTTCCATTTCCAAAAAATAAGACATTCCTTTTGAGCTCTTGATGCCAAGGATATTCCTTGTCCAGAGTGTTCATTGAGGACACAACTGAAAAGAAACAAATGAGATTTCATAGCCACACATAACTGATCTCATACTTGATTGGCCTTATTGATCTCTAGTTCACCAGTCTTGTTGGGTTGTGGGCTTTGGACTTTTTTATCATCACCTTTTGCATCTCCATTTGAGCAATGATTCTTAAGAACCATTGAAATATCTGCCTCGGAAGCTCCTGCAAGCTTAAAGCGCTCTGTTGCAGCATCTAGATTTTTCTTCCAACCATCCATTCCTAATTTGCACTCAACTTGGGATTTTTCAAAAAGCATATTGCCCCAGAAGAGATGAATCTGTGATCTCATGACCACTGCTTGCTCAGCAGCTTCTTCGGGAGATATCTCACCTTGACCACCAGCACTAGAAGACTCGCCTTCAGCAGCACTTCCCTGTTTCTTTCTTCTTCTCAACACTTCTTCTTTCTTGGTTGCATTTGGGTCCTTTAGCTCCTTTGCTCTCTGTTCCTCCAACTTCTCCCACATATCTGTTGCGGATTTCATCTTCTCCTCCGCACTGCTAAACAGTTGAAGAGTTTCCGTTGGATCCCAGCTTGTAAGATCTATCTTCTTAGCAATCGCAAAAGACCAATGGAGCTTGGCCATTTCAAATTGTTGCTGGCCCAGAGCCAAAAGTCCCTCATAGAAATCTGGTTTGATCACAAGTGCTTCCTCGTATTTCTCTCTTGCCAAAGAATACTTTTCTTTGACCCAGTCATAAGCCACTTGAAGCTGTTCCGCCACTACATCTTTCCCAGCTGACTCATCTAAAGGAATCCGCTTCCTAGCAGCACACATGTGAACATTACCCCAGTTGAAGAATGCCAAAGCTGCCACCTCCTGGAATTTTGAAGCAGCCTTGTCAAATAGATCCTGAGCCTCCTCACTTGTTACAGTTTCTTCAAGTGCCTCTGAACAAAGCTCCATCCCAAGCTCATGCAAGTCAATATGAGCATCTGGGTCAATACCAACATGTGAGCGGAAAAGCTGAGCAAATTCAAACAACCAGTCATCCATCTCCACTTCTTTGCATTCATTTTCTCCTGTGACACCCGTCTTTTCCTTTGAAGCATCCTTCTTTATTATCTTATCACCATCAGTATCAGGAACTTCAGTAACTTCAGCAACTTCTGCAACTTCAGGGACAGATTCACCCAGGGAAGAATGAGATCCACTCTCATCTCCCTTGGTCCCTTCATTCTCAACAAGTTTCTCTTCCTCTTCTTCCAACAAAGGTGGCTCCTGCTCCGGACTAACTTCAACAATATGTAGTCTCAGTACCGAAATTGAATCACTTTTATCTGATTCGGGTTCCTTCAGCAGATAGCTATCAACAAAAGACTCTGCCAATCTGAGTTCATCAGTAGATGTAATAGTAACCAAATCACCGTCACCATCCTTGTACTTGATCAGAACTGAATTTGACGAAGGAAATCTTTTGCTTACTACATCTCTCAGTACTCTGAAACTGCAGTTCACCGGCATCTGGGCAAGCCTAATGTCATGATCATAAACAAGCTTCAATGGTCTACACCGAATTGCAACCTCCAAATTCTGCCTGTGAACATCCTTCTGGTTCTCATTTTTCGAGTTAGGTTGAACTGCAGGACCATTGTTAAAAGGCTTCAATACAACTTTTGGCAACTGGGTCTTGGTCTCAGGACCATTTTCATTTGGCAGTAAAACATTTTGAGACTTGTCTATCTTGCTATTAGGAGAAACAACCGACCCAACAGCAGAATTTGCTCCCTTCTTTGACGCAGGCCGTGCTGGCAAACACGGACCTAACCCAGCAATAGGAGCACCACGGACAGCAGAAGCGCCAAGTGCAGCAGGAGAAGGTCGACTGTGTAGATCCTGCTGAGCTTCCTGACGATGCCCAAAAGCAGCCCTCAACCTCTGAGCAATATCCAAAGCATCCTTATGATTAGGATCAGAAGCCAACAACAACTGCACATCTTGCACAGCCAATTCATACTTACCAACAGCCTCAAAAGCTCGAGCCCTACGAAGAAGAGCCCGAACAAATTGAGGCTGAACCTGAAGAGCCAAAGTACACTCAGAAATCACAGATTCATAATCAATAGGTTTCATTTGCATCAAACAAGCAGCCCTATTGCTGTGAAAAACAGCCCTATCAGGATGAGTTTTCGGTGTCAATCGAAGAGCATTCTCATAGTGTTCAAGAGCACCAGCATAATCCTTACTCTGAAATCTCCTATTCCCTTCTTCTTTCATTTCATGTGCCTTTTTCAAAAAAATTGACGAATCCAATTCAACACCACCATTTGGAATTGGTGCAGAAGCTGAATTGTTGTCAACAACAACAGCACCACCACCCTTCTTTCTTCTACCCCCTGATTTTCCCATACTCTCACTTTTTTTTCACACACAATAAGTTATATTCAAATCTATGTCTAAATCTAAATCAAAATTGATAATTGGTAATAAAAGTAAATAGAAAATATTTGCGTACTAAAATAAAGTATCGATGAATCCGAGGTACGAGGAGGAGATAGATGTGTTTAAGGTTGCACTTACCGGAGATTGAAGTTGAAGGAGTGCGCGTAGATGGAAGAATCTAGAAGAAGTGAAGAAAAGAAATGAAAAATGTTGTTGGTGTTAGTTAGGTAGTGGATATGTCACTAGTACAAGTGCTTGTGCTTGTGCTTGTTGGGTTTTGGGAACTATCTTTTAAAGTGAAAACCCTAGAAATTTGGATTAGTTTCGTATAGTTTATTAGATGTGGTGGGTCCTTTATATATTGCTTAATCCTTCACCGTCTGATCTGATGAACCGTTGATACCCGGTGTTGACTTTCCATATCAGCCATGATGCACACGTACGCTATACTCAAGGATTGTGAGAACTTTTGTTATCAGTCTATAGAGGATCACTATCGCTATAAGTAGAAGTAGGGGTGAGCATCGGTCGGGTTCGGTCGGATTCGGGCCGAAAATTATAAAACCGATAAAAACCGCGGCCGAAACTTTGTTGTTACATCTAAAATTTCATTGATCAAAAAATATTATTTTTCAAATAGTTCAATATTTCGTACACACTGCAACAAATGATACAATAAAAATGATGAGATGCAATTATTTTGTTTCAAATTTGTTAAACCAACGACAATAATAGATAGTAGATGAGAAGTAAAAATTAATATAAATATAGAATATTATCTTTCACATCTCCTTTATCAACCTATTACACGCAATAACTTGTAAAATATAACATTTTTATTCTCTATCAAAGATAGACAAAATTAACAAAGCGAAGAGTATAAGAGATTAAGAGGTGCTCAAAACTGAAAAAAAATAAATTAATTTATATTTTAGTAATTGTTCGGTCGGTTTCAGTTATGAAGAGATAAATTTTAGAGACCCGCATCCGCCCGTATACAACCGTTCATGACCGATTTTTCATAATTATTGACCCGAGACCCGACCCGCACCCGACCGAGTGCTTCCATATGTTGGCGGTTATGTCGGTTTCGAGTCGGGTTATGGGTTCGTGCTCACCCCTAAGTAGAAGTAGAATAGACTTCATCTTCATCGTGTTACATGACATGACTACATCACACTTTGCAATAATAATTTCTTAAAAAAATTGGTTACGAGAGAAATTAAAAAATTAGAGTCGTGTTACATAACTTACATGACTTGACTACATCACACTTGCAATAATTTCTTAAAACAAAAAGTTACAAGAGGAAAAAAAGAAAGAAATGGAAAGACTATTCTGAAGATAAACAACACTCATACTGTCTGTTGTAAGCAGTAAACAGAGCTTAGTTGGAGATCAATGATCATTAAAAGTTCACTTGTAAACTTTGTTCCAAGCATAAATAAATATTAAGCGTCCATATTGCGCTCATTTAGTTTATAACAAAGTTGAAAAATCCAATCATTAGGTGTTCATATTGCGCTCATTTTTCTACAATTTATAATAAATACTTAAAAAAATAAGCATTAACTCATTATCTCTCTTAAAGGATAAAATTGTAAAAGCAATATCAATTGTCAACAACTTTAATAGCATAATCAATTTTCTTAATCTCCGCAAATTTCTCAAAGGAATCTTATATTTAAGTACGGAGGTAGTATTTATTAGATGAAAAACTTATTTAAGTAAAAAATTACTTTTGTCACCCTATGGATTACTCGTGTGCTCTATGAAATGACAATTTAACCCTTCTGTTACTTAAGTAACGGATGTTGTAAAAATGAATAATTTTGGTAAATGTCGTCCGCTACTTAAGTAGCGAACATTATAGAAATAAAATTTGATAGGGTGTTTTTCGGGGTGTCCGCAACTTAAGTAGACGATAAGGGTATTTTGATAAATTCGCAGAGCGCGTGAGAAAAATGATGGGTGGCAAAAGTAATTGTCTTTAAGTAAGTAAGGATCCGTAAGCCCACTAAAGAAATGGATTACACTAGTTGGCCCATTGGGTATGATGGGGTATTTTGGTCCACTTATATCGATTGCCGGGTTAGGTTAACGTTGCCTTATAAATTGCTCCCAATGCCATACAACTTACAACAGCATCTCTTCATAGCGCTGCCAACAGCGGCGATGCAAAACAATCATAGGCTATTTAGGTTTTCAAAATTAGTTTATCTTTCACTTAGATTTTCTTTTGAATCTTAGAATCAATCTAATGAAATGCCTCAATTGTTTCAAATTGAATGATGAAGAGACAAATAAACTGTCTCTGCCATTGTTTTAACGTTGAGGTATAACAACGCCGAGTCATCGTTTCGTTCGTCACTTTTTCATTGGCGAATCGATTGTTTCTCGTCTACATCTTTTTCAATTTTCACTTTTTTTTAGCGAATTTTGTTTTTGATGAATGCATATGATGTGTAAATCTATATTTCTTCACTTTGAACCGAATCGAGATGCATACGTATCCTTGCGGACACTATTCATACACTGATGCACTCATTCAATTACCTTTTATTTCGGTTAATTTCAATGTTTATGATGTGATTTGTTGGTAATCTTTTAAATTGATTTTAATTTGATATGGTTAGTGACGGGGGATTTTAATCCAAATCCCTAACTTGAATGGGGGCAAAGTGATATCGTGTTTGTATGACTCCGAGTAAACGTCGCATATAAATGTTTACCGACGTTGACGGTTTTCTTTCTTCGGAGAGAATTCCTCCGTCGGTAGTTGTCTCATATTCCATTGCCTTGTGGAGCAGCGTTGTTGCCTTTACCTCTTGGGACTGGCCATGAGACACACATTTTTTTGTATATTAATATGATTTGTTCTTTCTTTAATTGATAAATGCCTATGATGATATCATATACACCAATTACCATCTTTCGGGACTGATTGGCTTTTATGCCTTGCTGATACTTTTCTGCAATTCTGAGGCTTTATCGAACTTATTGTTTTTTATGGATTTTTTACACTATTGGAATTTATTTGATGATGCTTAATGTTTATGTCTACCTTTGTTTCTTAATCACTTTATATTTATATATTCCTAGCTTACCTGTGTTGCATGTTATTATTTATAGTAAATGGTATGTTTTACATAGAAAATCTTTATTTATATGTTGGTGCATGATGGGAATTGATCCTGTTTGATTGAAGTTAAACGGCACATGGAGTATAAATTTGATCTATAGTTCTATCAGTGGGTTGTTTAAGAATGTTATAAATTGTTGATTGTTGGATGTTATTGTTCTAAATTGTTGATCTATAACATTCGGTGCCATCTATCGACAAAACTATTTGTGGCCACAAATCTTGCTGCTGTTTAGTTCGCCATGAAAAATGCTAGCTGTTCGCTCTTGGTTCCCAATCAGAGGAAAAAAAGTTGTTATTGTTGTGTAAATTTTGTTGTTATCGGAAATGTAATGAAAAACTTTCCGAATACATTGGGTTTTTTTGTTTCCGTAAGCTCAGGAAAAAATGGCTACGGTATGTTGATGAAGTTGTAATCCCAATTTAATGAAAGCAATTTAATGAAAGCAATTTGTAGAAAGCAATTTTTTGTTTTTGGAAAATCAAAACAGTCTATACACTTTATAATATCTTGCTTTTCTCACTTTTCTCTCTTTCACTGCAGGGGCGGACCTGTGTGAGGCATGGTGTGGCTATAGCCACACCAGCCCACCCCATATTTTTTTTTAAAAAAATTAAACAATTTTAAAAATAATTTTATGTTATTTTATATACATATTTGTACAAATATTAATGTAAATATTAGTTTAGAGTTTATTATTGATAATTGTAAATTATTCGGTCCACATTAGTTTAAGTATTAGTGTAAATATTAATTTATAGTTTATTATTGATGATTTTAAGTTATTCGTTATACATAGTGTATTATGTTAAGTGATATAATTTAATTTTATAATAATCAACTTTGAATTTGTTTGTCAAAAAATAGTGGATAACTAATTGAATTAATAGTATTATGTAAAATTAATGATTGAACTACCATATAAATATGAAATGACATAAAACAATAGGTTTAATTTTTTCAAGTAAGATGATATGAATAAAATTGAAAATAAGTTATAAGCTAATTGAATTAGTTTATCAAAATAAACTATAAGCTGGTATAAGTTTGAGTTCTATATATTTTGGTCCAACGTAAAATTTTGCGAAGTATCAAATAATAGTAATATGCATTATTTAATGTATATTTAATAAGTTATAATCCTTAATTTTATACGTATAGAAATTTCGTGATTTTTGATAATTTGTTAGTTTGTTGATTTTTTTTCTTTGAATTATTATTTTTTGGTTTGTCGATGTGCCTTTTTTGGATATACATGTTTTATTAGAAGTAATTCCATAAATTGTTTGTTGTTTAACTAAAATTATTACGATGAATATTTTTTTTCTAGTAGCGCTTATAATTTTTAGCCACACTGATATTTTATGTCCAGGTCCGCCCCTGTCTTTCATCAGTAAATTATATTGCATTTTATGAAGACAATTCGAGAAATTTTGAAGTTTAAAAAACTATAGGATTATGAAATTTAGAAGATCATGAATGTTGTTACAAAATTAAGAAGCAGCATTAAAAAGAAGAGTATAGAGTCAAAGTTAGGGGAAGAGAGTGAACGAGATGTGTAATGTATTGCTGGTGCATCTTGACTTTTATAGAGCATCACAATCCAGTGGTTTAAAATACTCATCCTTCGTTTGTTCAATTCTTGTAATGATTTAAAGGCAAATTCTATTTTATGGCTATAATAATGAGATGGCTTAGTCAAAATCACTCTAATTACTCCAAGAGTGATTTTAGTAATGATTTGAGAAAAAATAGGAGTCATTTTTTATACACTTGAATAAACTTTAAATGGAGGCAGTTGTGTTGTGGATTAGGTGGCTCAAAAGTTGAAAATTCACAATAATTTTAGTGTATTTTGGGAGGGAAATAAATGAAGGGTCTTGCTAGGTGCACTAGTTAGGGAACTCAAAAATAGTAAATTTTATATTGAAAATAAAACATAACTTACACCTTAAAAAAGTTGGCTACATAAGTTCTAAGACAATTTTATCACTTTTGATTCCTTAACTAGTGCAAGGGGTGCAATGTTTAGCAGTTGCCATAAATGAAATAGAATCGATAGTTAAGATTAGTATAATATATAATATAGGAAAGATTGCGAGAAAATCACAACGATTTTCCTTCCTTAAATTCGCATAATCTCATCCGGTTGATGCATCTTCATTTAAGTTTGGAATGATTATGAATAGTAAATTTACGACAACTATTCAATCAAACAATATCATCATATACTACCATACACACCAAATATTTACATTGAAAATCAAAATGTTATACAAAGAACAAAGTGAAGTAATGTATTCACAATTGCCAAAGTACAAAGTGAAATACATAACATGGACTATGATGCAAAAGTGAAGTAATGTATTCACTATTTATGAATTTTTCTTAACTTATATGTTATGGATGCAAACTAGCATAACACTTTTAACTCAACTCTAATTCTCATTGTACATCAATCTTTCACTTATTGTACTCATAAGTTATGATATATCAATAATATAAGTTCAATTACAAAGGTGGTCGAAAAAAATCAATAATATTAATAGCTTACAAAGTCATTGGTTATCAGAAGAATATTACAACTTTAGGATTAAAACTTGTTTGTTGTCGATTTACCTCTTAAGAATTTGAAAAATAAAACAACTAATAATTGGAGGAATAACTAGTGGTATACTGGTATTATGCTAAAAGATTGGAAGGTGCATTATTGGGATATACTATAATTTAGGTCTCTCTTGTTTTGATTTTTGGATCAAAGCATTTGAATGTTTTGCATAGATTTCTGATGAAGTTGTTAAATAGGGCGAAAGTAACTTATAGCGAAGATTATAGTGGTGCGGGAAAAAACAGGGAGGGAGGGTATTTCTAGTTAGTCCATTCTTGGAAGATGAAAACCAGAATTCAAGATCGGCTTTCAGCTACCCTAATTTTTTTTTATAGAATCACACATTCTAATTGTAAACTTCACCTTAGAGGCTGTCACATAGTAACTGTCTAGGAAATAAATGCGGGAAGCTGTGCTGCAAAGCATTTTTCAGCTTAAATGGATACAACAAAGAAAAAAGAAAACGGTCACCATTATTCAATCCATATGTTTGAGTAAATTGGTATATTGGACAGCCAACATTGAATCAGGAAAGAAAATAATAAGTAAGAAACTAGAACATCTATTTAAAAATCGTACTCAACGTGCACTATTTTTCGGTGAAAAAAGTTTAAAGACTAGTCATTATACTTCACTCCATCATGGAAATATTCCATGGGAGGAAGCACCAACTTCTAAATTGCACCCATTATTACAATTCCGATTTCCTTGAGCATGAAAAGGACAGTGGGTTGTGCTTCAAACTGGAAATATCAAACAATTCGATGAACCTCTGGTCTGACACTCTGGCTTTGGCGCCTGCAAACCTTTGGTACTCATCAAAAATAGATGATAGACACCATCTCTGCAATCTTCTTATGCATCCCACAAGACAACCAGTGCGGTGCTGTTCATTGTCAAATCATCAAACTATTTGAGCTTAACAATTCAAAGTATTCATAAAAACTAAGATTCACAGAACAAAGTGCATACCTTTCCTCGTTTGCAATGAATCAGTACAGGGTGATTCCTAACATCTACAGAAAGAAGAAAGGAAAAAAAAAAGCTAATTTGGTTAATATATCATGAACAAACTGATCTATTAAGGTAGTGAAGTTCAAGAATTTGTAATACCGAGTACTACTTTCAAAGCTTCCCGAATCTTATCATTTGGGATGTTGACAAAGGGTTCCTGCCCACATTATGTGTAATCAGTTTGCAAAACTATGCTCAGATATCAGTTAAAATATCATATTTTGTCTTGTTTATCTTCCCTTGCCTGGCAATTCAGGCGGAAGAATGCAATTTTTGGGGAGGGGGGTTGCTATTGTTCAATGTTGAGAGAGATTCACGAGGCATACAAAATATAAGCCAATAGAAAAATCACTGGTGGTTGCAAGAAGTTAAGAGCAAATGTAACATAGGAGACACCTTCATACACTTGCTAAAGATCGATCTACTGGCACTTAAAAAAGATAGCTTTCTCACCTGATGTCAGTTACATGTAGTGGAAATGGTATAAACTAAGGCAGACAGATTTAAAAGACCATCCCTCAAAGCTGAAACGATCTCTATACATAAATAGAAAATTCATTTATATCATAGCAACTTGAGGCTATGTCAAACCAACCATGTATTGTCCTTTAGGCTATGTTTGGATTGGTGGTAAGTGAAGGAATGGAATGGAATATGATGGTAAGTAATTAGTTTCCATTGTTTGAATTTGCAAAAAATGAATGGAATGGAATGGAATACAATGGAACCCATTCCATCTCATACCATCCAATCCTTCAATTTTTCATTCCACCCAATTTGGGGTGTATGCAATGGAATGAATTTTTGTAATTAAAATATTATTTATTATGTTTGTTGTCCTCTCAATGTATCAAAAGAACAATATTCACTCATCGTCACCACCCTACTGCGTTTCATAATCACCATCAATCCTCTTGCTCTCCTTCATCACCATGTGCTTTCTATTTCGTTCTCTTGCTTGTTTTTATTTTACTATGTTTATTTTATTTTACTTTGATTGAAAATTACGAGTTTCTTATACTCTGGTGTTCTTTGTTAGTATAAAAAACAAAACCTTTCCTAGATTCTTGCTATGGTGTACTTGATAGAATTTGTGTCTATATTTTTGTTTTGTACCGCACAAAGTGAACTGGTATTGAATTTGGTGTTGACAAAGTGTGGATTGACATTGTCATTCAATAGGTATTTAGAGCAATGAATTAAAACTGTTCGATAAGAATTTCTTTAGCATGCTAAATCAAATTAATAATTGCGTTATTTTACTAATAATGACATTTTATAAATAAATAAATAAGGTTATAAATGAATTAAAAAACAAGTTATAACTTGTTCCATTCCTTTAACTTCCCAAACAATGGAATGACAAATTTGCTCCATCCCGCTCCATTCCACTCCATTCCATTTTGTTTCATTCCACTCCGTTCCGTTCTGTACCATCAATCCAAACATAGACTTAAGGCTTATTAAAGCTCCCGTATTTGGGTTTAGTACAAGGTTTATTATACATATAAAATGGATGTTAGTGTTGGCATGGAGGTAAAGAGGGTTTCTATTTTGTACCAAACATCTTAATGAGGCAAGACTCTGCCAAAGGCGGTGGTTCACCGGAGATGAACAGTATGTATACTTGTTCTAAAATAGCTCTGTGACAGAGGATAGAGAACATGAACACAAAATATCACGTAACAAAAGTAAAACCAAATGGTTTTCCCCTATGAATTCAAATAACTTTACTAACTACTAATATTTTCTTGAGTTCAAGGCAAAGTTATTATGAATTAGTGCTGTTTGATGTCTTAAAATCAAAGAGGGCACTTTCAAAATGAAATTAGGGTCCGTTTGGATTGATTTATTGAGCTTATCTATTGACATAAACATTTGAGAGAGCTTATGGAACTATTTCATTTCCACAAAACTTATGAGAACAGTCTATAGCTTATATGAAGACAACTTAACTTCATTTTATCTTTTGTTAATTATATATTTATAATTAAGCTGTTTATCCAACAGGGATTAGTTTAGTTCCATGGTATATTACATAAATAAACCTTGTAAGAACATGCACACTCATAATTGAATTTGCAATTGGTATCAATTTGTCCAAAACATCATGCAAGTATTCAATTCAACACGTTGGAATGAAGTAACTCTAATTAATTGCAACAAATTTGGATCCAAACCTTGCATCCATCGATACCGAATTGATAAAGCCTTATTCCATTAGCCTTCAAAAACTCCGCAGTGGTTTCAGGATAGGGTTCAGGGCACAAACATCTGCACAAAAACAAACATCAATACAAATCTTCAACACACACAAAAAAGCAAAATACAACATAGAAAGGAAAAATTGAAGTCTCACATTACGGAACGGAGACGAAGCGATTTCAAGAATCCGAAGTTGGCAGAATCGGGAAAACCGGACCTGAAAATACCGTTATCAACCATAGCGAAATTCAGCGGCGGAACGAATGCCTCATCGGCATCGTCGGCGGCGAAAGACATCTGGCCGTTGGAGTTAGAGTTGTCGAGTTTCATGATTTTGGCGCCAAAATTGGGAAGAGCGAAAGATGATGAAATGTTAGGGTAAGGAACGATTCATGGGATCTTCAAAGTTTGAAGGATCTTAATTATAGAAGATGGAACAGTGAGAGAGAGAAGCTTTAGACGAATTAGAAAAGGAAAGAGAGGATCTTATGAAAGATGCTTTGAAGAGTAGTAGAAATGGAGACGTGTAGAGAAAGAATATGCTGAGTTTGGAAAGGAAATAACCCAAACAATCCTTGTTTGTTTGTTTTTTACCAATCAAAGTATCAAACCCACCCCACTCATGTGTAAAGTTGCATATTTTCTTTTTTTCTTCTTACTTTTCCTACTTTTACTTTGAATATTTTTTTAAGGTGGTGTATCCGGGCGGTCCATACCGTTTTGGTTCCTATGCGATTAATCGTCTAAAATAGTTGTGGGGTTGATGAATTCGAAACGTTCAACTGGTTAGATGAATCACATGATTTTAAAGTTAATTTTTTTGTCAAAATATCAAATTTGAATCTTTAACCTTCTAAACTTCAAATATATTAAAGAAAAAGTGGAGTATAAGAGAGGGACAATTTTAAAGTGATTGTCTTCTCTAAAATATGAGAAATGATGAACTGCATAAAGCTAAATTAGAGAGATAATTTAGCCATCTATTCATGATCCGCCAAAGTACAATCATATGAGACTTGATAGCTAAGATGACAAGCCTTGAGTCACTTTCAATCCACAAATAGTTCCACTGGCTTCTCACCTGCAAATTCAATCGCTAAAATAATACACAAGTGTATTAAAATTAGGAAAATACTATTTAGTAAGAATTTTTTGATGCAAGAAATAAAAGAGTTTTAGGTGACAACATTTAATTGGTAAAATTATAATCATTTTATCTCTCATGTATGGTTAGCCAATTTTTTATTGGTCAAATTCCCTAATAATCGTCGTCGCAGCTCCGAGGCAACTTCCATCCGCCTGCCTCACGATCGTGAAAGTGAGCATTCACGTTGATTTTTAGGGTAGCCATGGGAGGAGGATTCCAGTTTTGTTCGTGACTGCGAGGAGCAGCGTTCGAGCTAACTCTGTTAGTCCCTATTTATTAATGTTGTTTGGATTCATAGATCGAGGTTATAGCTTGATCAATGAACTCTAAAACAGGTATGTGCTTCTGTTGAAAAATCAATAAATTTCGTGCTTTCCATATCTGGTAACATAGGGTAGATATTAGTTCAATGCAGTCCTGTTGAGCTTGAGTGAGCGTATCTTTTAGCCAATCAATAAAATTAGTAGCGGGTTGTTCTTCAAAACGAATGGTAAGTGGGGAGGCAAACCACATATGCCGATCCCATACACACTCCTTAAAAGCATGATTGATATATTCAATCTTTGAGTTACATCCAGGACAAAGAGGATTACAATTAATGCATCTCTTTGTTATTCTTCTCTTTTTTTTTTTTTTTTTTTTGTAAATTAATATAGTTTAGGATAATTCAAAGATATAATTGATTGAATTGAATACTAATTTAATTTTTACAATTTGAAGGATATTTTAGATATTTCATCATAGACACAAAAATAATTGATAAAGTATCGATTATTAGTTGGATTAGTGGTGATTAGTGTTGAACTTGGTAGGGTCACGATTCGATCCCCGTAATACGGTTGGGAGGGGTTGTAACCACTTGATGTCAGAACTGACCCCGAACTATATTAGACCAGTGGTGATTTTTTTTTTTTTGATAAAGTGAAAATTGAATCACTAGGTTGATGATTTACTCTAAAAAATACCACTCACTCTGTCCCAAAATAAATGACTTGTTTGACTTCGATTACATTTACCAATGTACAATTTTGATTACTAATATTTTTAATTATCTAATATTTTTAATGACTTGTTCTTGGGACGGAAGAAGTGGTACTAGTAAATTTGCAATAGAGAATCTACGAAAGTGCCAAAATCGGGTCTAACAGCTTTTCTCGGAACTAAAACGGGTTTTCACAGTTGCACTTAATCACACGCTACAAGAACAAAGTAAAATCTGAATTTTCAATTGAAGTAAACGATGCAAAGCTGGACTTAGATATTAAAAACTCAAATAAACAAACACTCGATATTTGATAGTGTGATTTGATTGCGTAAACTATACAGAGAGAGAGATTCAAAAAGATGAAAACAGTTTCCGATTGGATCCATTCATCTTCGAATGAACAAATCAACACATACCAACAATGGTTCATCTTGGCCGATTCAGGTTTTTTTCTACTTCACTTCACTTTCTTTCGCATACATCATTCATATCATAAAATCGACTAATCACTTTTTCTTTTCGCTTTTCATTGATTATTTTACTTGTTCGTAGATGGTGATGGCCGTGTCAGTGGAAATGATGCTACTAAGTTCTTCGCTCTCTCCAACTTGTCTCGCCCTCAACTCAAGCAGGTATATATTATTTTCTTTCATTTTTCAATTTTTGTTGTTCCTCATTTAAATTAAAATTAAGTTATCAAATGTTAATTCAATCTTTAATTAAATTACATGAACTCTATTTTATAGGTGAAGCTTGTTTAATTGTATTGATTCAGTAATAATAATTCTCTGTTTCCTCGTTATAGGTTTGGGCTATCGCGGATACCAAACGACAAGGTTTTTTAGGTTTTGAAGAGTTTGTTACTGCAATGCAGGTTATATACATTTTGAAATACTGAATGAATGTTGAGTTTTAATATGGATGGATTATTTGTTATCCAAATCTGACTTTAAAATTTAATTTTTGTTGTAATAAACAGCTCATTTCTGTGGGACAGGCAGGGTATAATCTTAACTCAGATATCCTTAAAACTCAAAGTAAGTTCACTGATTAGTGCATTTTATTTTATGGTTTTGTTGCCTTGTATGTTTGTATTGATATTTATCTTATCAAAGGAGAAAATGTGATCCGCTCCTCCTATTTATTATTGTTTTCGACATATTGTTTGAAAACATAAGGCATCCTCGAGATAGGTTGAGGGGTGATGGATTCATCGGTGCCGGTTGTCTCCACTGAGATGATGGTGCCGGTCCGAAGGGCGAAGGGAGGTACCTGCAAAAGGCACTATGATGCCAAAGTCAATCTCCACATAATATTATAGTTGTGACTAGTGAAGTTTAGGGGATTAGAAATACCTTAAATAGGGTTATAGATACTCTTATATACGAGTTTAATGGGCCTCGGTACATCCGTTGTGGATTCTGTCAGTTATTCCAATCCAGTCTAGTTATGAACATTCAACGTGTCATGAATGATGAAGTGAGGTCTCACGAAATGACCTCTTTATCTGTTGAATGTAGATAGTTTGGCGTGATATTGGGTACTGACTACTGAGTGTGTAGCTACAAGGCTTAATTAATGGATACCAACAAGAGAAAATTCATTATTTTTTAACTTCTTTGGTATTAATACTATGAATTTAAATTTCAAGGAATATTGAAACAGCAAACAGACCTGATAAAATATGCCGGTCTTAATAATTGCAGAAATGGGTAACCTAGTAAACTCACGGACCACCTAAACAGGGAGGGTATGAATTTGCACAGTATGACGCCATATGTATATATGTTATTATCTGTTTGATAGAAAGAGGCCGAGTTTCCCTTCAGTCTAACTTAAATTAATTTTTTTGCTCTCAGTATTTGTGATATTTATTCGTTTTAATGCATTTAACCATCCCATTTCTATTTATTTCAGTTGACAACGAAAAGATCAAACCTCCAGTAATGGAAGGAATTGATGCATTAGTAGCAGTAAGCGGTGCTTTTTATATCACTCTTTACTTTATCAATTATATTGTACTATTTCTGTCGATTTCTTTTCTTATTGGTTTGTTTTCTGTTTTTTAGAATAAAGAGAGTTCGAAAATAAATGCCCAACCTGATTTATTTGGTTAGACATGTAATTTTTTTTTATTTCTTTATTCTTTATTAATGACACTTTATTGTTTAATTAATATTGATTGAATTATTTTACTTATAATGCTTAGGTACTAGTCAGCCTCGGCCCTTTCCACCAAGTGCTTCAAAATCTTTAAAGAAGGTGAGTACCTTAAATTTGTGCCCATTTTGAAAAAACAAAGTTTTTCCTATGAAAGCAAATAAAAAATGTAAAATAAAGAAAGACCACCATGCCTTTTATAGTTGAGCAACCAATCTATAAAAATGCTTACTAGTTCATATTTCTAATGGACCAATGATAGATAGTTTTCCGACGCTAAAATGAAAGGCCTTGCCGCTATTGCTTACATTCATTGTTTCTTTTCAAGCTCTACTATGGACTACTTTATTTCAATATTTTGCGCGGTATATTCTAATATAGTAGTTTCTTTTCTTTTTTTAGTTACCTCTCAGTGCAGTGACATCAATAATAGACGGCTTGAAGAAATTGTATGTGGAGCGGCTAAAACCGTTGGAGGTTACTTATCGATTCAATGATTTTGTATCTCCATTATTGGTAAGTGATGTCTGCATTCAATATATAAATAAAATATGCTAATTTTTTATATTTGTACACTGCATGTGTGAACGAGGTAGTATCATGATTCATGACATATTATTCATGTCATTATGACTAATCAAGTCATGATGCTTCTGATTTGTCCCTTTCAGACCGACAGCGATTTTGATGCTAAACCAATGGTCATGCTTCTTGGTCAATATTCCACAGGGAAAACAACATTTATAAAACATTTGCTAAGATGTGAATATCCAGGTAGTTAAGTTGTGGTTGATCTAGTATCTGCATTATATAAGTTCCTTCATGCATATATTTTGACAATGGAAGGATATAAATTCCCTTATTAATCGTATAACACCACCTTACTCTTGATACAGGGGCACACATTGGACCAGAACCTACCACTGACAGATTTGTTGCTGTCATGGTACTACAATAATTTTTTTTTCCTTTTCTTTCTAGTATTGCCTTTGGAGGTTAATCAAATCAAAACAAAACTCTTCTTTTTTGGGAGTCAATGATCATTTTGTAACTGTGAGTTCGTTCCATAGTGTTCACAAAGGTTCAAAGCTCACTATGTTTTTATTTGTAGTCTGGAACTGATGAGAGGAGCATTCCTGGAAATACTGTAGCAGTCGATGCTAGCATGCCTTTTAGTGGCCTGACAACTTTTGGAAGTTCATTTTTGTCAAAGTTTCAGTGCTCTCAAATGCCACATCCAGTGAGTTTTTTTTTATTTCATTTTTATATCTTTCTAATTCCAGTTTTGCTCGGTTGGCATTTCTGTCCTTGAACTTTATACAATATTTTCTTTCAGCTGCTAGATGAAATAACATTTGTGGACACCCCTGGTGTCCTCTCTGGAGAAAAGCAAAGGACTCAACGAAGTTATGATTTCACTGGTGTTATATCATGGTTTGCTGCAAAATGTGATTTGATTCTTCTCCTATTTGATCCTCACAAACTTGACATCAGTGATGAATTTAAACGAGTGATTGGCTCCCTACGTGGTCATGACGACAAAATACGTGTGGTTTTGAACAAGGCGGATCAAATCGATACTCAACAAGTAAGACAATATCAACAACTTAATTTATTTTGGTTTTTTAAAGAGTGTAGTCGTGAAACTCGCACATTACGCGCGTCTCAATAACTTAATTTAACCAGTTCTAAATATGTTTGACAGTTTGTTTTGGATTTTTTGGCCTACTTATGCGCCTTGTATTGTAATACTGCAGCTCATGAGGGTTTATGGAGCACTGATGTGGTCTTTGGGAAAAGTTCTAAATACTCCAGAAGTTGTACGTGTATATATTGGGTAGGTCAGTTGTCTTTGAAATGCAGATAATGATCCATTGATTTGCTTATAAGGGCTCAATTTTGGTATTTACTATTCATTTAAGCTCATGGTATCCTATTGCAATTGAACATCATAAGATTTTTATGTTTTTGCAGTTTTGGTGAAAAATGATCTTTATTATCTTCTCTTAGTTAGCATTTTGTAGGTGAATTAACATTTAAATGCATAGTGTCATCCCGTGCTTCACACTGTTTTCACGTTACATTGATGGATTCATTCTCCAATTAATTTGACATTCTTCATCTGTTAGTTTATGCTACTTTCCTTGACTTTCAGCTCATTCAATGATAAGCCTATAAATGAAGGCTTTGTCGGCCCATTAGGGCAGGAACTTTTTGAGAAGGAACAAAATGATCTCCTCTCAGATTTGGTAGATATTCCAAGAAAGGCGTGTGACGGTCGGGTACAGTTCTTTTTTCATATTAATTTTAGACTTGGTCATACAAACGAGTAACAATATATGAATGTAGCAGATTGCTGCAAGCTTATACTCCTTTTACTTGTTTGTATTTTCATTTTCCGGTTCTAAAATTAGATGTCATTAAAATGGTGCAGATCAATGAATTTGTCAAACGTGCTAGATCTGCTAAAATCCATGCCTATATAATTAGTCATCTTAAGATGGAGATGCCTGCAATGATGGGCAAAGCTAAGGTGCAACAAAGGCTTATAGATAACCTTGAAGATGAATTTAGAAAGGTATCCTCCTTCAATTTTTGTTTCCTTATTTTGCTTAGTTTCTTAGTTACTTATTATTTACTATCATCTTGCAAAACAGGTTCAAAGGGAGTTTCATCTGCCCGTTGGTGATTTTCCTAATGTAGATCACTTCAGAGACGTTTTGAGTAGTTATAGTATCGACAAATTTGATAAATTGAAGCCTAAAATGATTCAAGCCGTAGATGACATGCTTGGTTATGAAATACCAGAGCTGTTAAAGAAATTTAGAAATCCTTATGATTAAGTTGAAAAATGTTTAAGCTTGTTGATTTTGTCATGAATGTTTCTGACTGAGATTTTGATGTTTAGGGTTTTCCAAAATAACAGAAATATTTTTTGTGTATGTCTTGAATGTCTAATGTCTACAACCTTTACAGTCCATTCTATGGCATAAGATTGTAGATAGTATTAGTGGCTGGTTTAGACAATTGCCACTATTTATTTTGTTTGCCTTGATGCACCATGTGAAGGTTACTCACTATCGCATTTGCCATTTCTAGTGCACTCCTGAGCGTGAGCGGGAGTGGGACGATAAAAGGTGTTCTTGTAAACTTGCTTTACAATTATATCTAGACTAGACAAGACATATGTTTATGACTTTATGTATTATTGGCTGCAGCATTTTTGGTTCATTACAGGTTTTTAGCTTTTGTGATGTTCTGATGTGAAGACATTCACATTTTGGTACCCTGCATTGTCTATTTCATTTGCAAGGGTGAATTTCCAAGTCTCTTTTCTGCTGTCTTGAGTTTTGTTGCCATCAAGTCTTCAAGCTCTGTTTTGAACTACATTGTTTTTAGGGCTCTATTTAAAAAATTAGAAGAACTTGGAGGACTTATTTAATTATTTCTTTTAACAAAAAGAGTAAAGTGTAAGTAACTTTCTATTGTTTCATTTTATTTTTGCATTTGCAAACAAAAAAAGTTTCATTGAATTTTTTTTGATCAAGTAGTCTAGTGGCTTAGAATTTCACCCTTAAGGTGAATAAGTAGAGTGTCTGGAGTTTGAACTTCGACTTCTACTTATATAATGCCATATCCCTTGAGCTAAACTCATAGGACGTTTCATTGCATTTCTATTAAGTCCTTGTTTAAAAGTTTTGAATAGGAAATTGATTTATCCTAAAATTTAAATATTATAATTACTTGATAGTTTAGACATAAAAATCACATTTTATTTTTATAGGAAAAATCACATTTCTTTTTTTTTTTTTTTGGTCTTAGTTGAAGTGGTAATCCACGACGTCCGGCCTAACAATTTCGGCATATTTTGCCAGTTGAGCTAGGACTTATGGGACGGAAAAATCACATTTCTATATGATATGATATAAGAAAGTTTTAAGTTTTATACTTAAGTTATTAAAATGTTAAATCAAACTGATATTAAGTAACATGATATATTGATATAGTAGATTGGTAGACAAATTAATGTGGAAATGAAAGGGAGATGATTTGTATATTCCTTTCTTTTCTGGTTTCCGGCAAAGAATTGTAAATTATATGGTCAGTAGACCCAGATGGTGATGAAAGTGGCCTTTTCTCGTTGTCCGCCTTTGTAGCCTAAGAAAAATGTCTTTCAAGAGATATATTTTTCATTCGTAAAAAAAAAAAAAATATATCTTTCTTTGTTATGACAAACTTTGAAGTGATGTGATATATCTGAAAATAATAAGAGTAGACCTCTAGATTTGTGATTCTGATATTTTTTTTAGTAGTTTAGTAGTTAAAATTTTCACCTATGTGTTGAATAAATGGTATGTATGAAATTTAAATCTCTGTATATACAATGCAATGTATATATCAACTAAATTAAACTCACGAAAACATGTAATGATAATATTAATCATCTTTTTAAATGCCCAAATTCTTTATCACTATATTAATAATTATTAAAATCCAATGATTAATATGATACTTCCTATAATATGCATAAAATAAAACAAAATTATTTTAATACGACACTATAATATGCATAAAATAATTGACTTTATTATGTGTAAGAAAATAAATAAAATATTGTGACTGTTGTCTTTGTAAAAAACAGAGTGTAATAATCATCATCGGTACTTTCTTCTTTCTTAGTTTTTTCTGGGTTTTTGGGAGAACCGAACCTAAGCGCGTGTGTTTGTCGGAGAAATGGAAATAGCAAAGAGATTGAAAGGAAAAATAGCGATCGTGACAGCTTCAACACAGGGAATTGGATTTGCCATAGCCGAGAGACTTGGCTTGGAAGGTGCTTCTGTCGTTATCTCTTCTCGCAGACAGGTTGGTATGGTAGCCATATTTTCTTTTCTATTTTATCTCAAACAAAAACCAATTATTCATTTGCTTCAATTGAATTGCCGCAGAAAAACGTTGATGTTGCTGCTGAAAAACTCAGAGCCAAAGGAATTGATGTATTTGCAGTTGTTTGCCATGTCTCTAATGCTCAACAAAGGAAGGATTTGATTGACAAAACTGTCCAGGTGAATCTCATCATTTTTTTGTTTATTCACTGTTTTACAATTGTCTCATATGAGATTTGAGCTTACAAAGTTAAGCTCTTATTGCTGACCTCTAATATGTAGTTGAATTTTTTTGGTTTTTTATTTACAGAAGTATGGAAAGATAGATGTTGTTGTGTCCAATGCTGCTGCAAATCCTTCTGTTGATTCCATTCTGCAAACACAAGATTCCGTCCTCGACAAGTTATGGGAAATAAATGTCAAAGCTACTATACTTCTTCTCAAGGTAATTAAGCTGTGAAATTGAATATTTTGGTGTTTTCTTCTTCTGCCATCTTGGTGGTGTGCTGATGTTGTAAAATGGTGTCTGATGTGTTTTCCACGTTACAGGATGCAGCTCCACACTTGTCCAAGGGTTCTTCTGTTGTTATCATTTCATCGATAGCTGGTTATAACCCACCAGCTTCTATGGCTATGTATGGAGTGACCAAAACAGCCCTTCTTGGACTTACCAAAGTTGGTACTTGGCTTCCAATTGTTCCTTCAAAAAACCATATGGATTGCTACTGTCTTTTGTTTGTTAAATCTGATAGTTATTATGTAAATATGATATGATGTGTAGGCCCTGGCTGCTGAGATGGCTCCAAAAACTCGTGTAAATTGTGTTGCTCCTGGTTTTGTACCAACTAATTTTGCTTCATTCATTACAAGTAATTCTGCTATGGTGAGTATCTTTTGAATCAAATAGGTTTTCCCTCTTGCCTTGAATCTCCATATGCACTGTGTATAGTTTTCTATGTAGCACTATTGACACTTTAGATTGAAGTTGTGGCGTGTTTGAGTGTCTGTCACGTGTTGATGTTCAACACTGACACATAATTGCATACAATCACTTTTATTTTTCCAAATTTTTATCGGTCTCTATGTGTTGGTGTCAATGTTGTGTCCAGTGCTGGTGCTTCATAGATCATTAGTGTCTGAATGGATTTTATGTTATACTACTGTAGAGAGAGGAGCTTGAAGCGAAGACATTACTTGGAAGACTTGGTACAACTGAAGACATGGGTGCTGCTGCAGCTTTTTTGGCATCTGATGATGCTTCATATATAACAGGAGAAACTATAGTAGTTTCTGGTGGAATGCCATCGAGACTGTAGCTTCCATTTTCATCTTCTAATGTGCTTCTGTTACAGGGTCTAAGCCCTAGATGTAATGGCGAAATTGGTATATTTAGCATGCTTTTCATTTTTTCTAATAAGTACTGTAAGAATAATATCATTAAGCTGGTTTTCACTTTAGTTATGAAATATGATAGGGGTTGTTACTTTTTAAGGAGGGGAAATAATAGTTATCAAATGTTTTACTTTCATTTACTTTAAATAATGAATGATCTGAAAAACATATACAAGTTGTGTTAAAAATATGTTGGCTATATTATGACTTTGTTTATTTTCTGTTGGCCATGTTTTTCTGCATTGCATTTATCCATTATACTTTTTCCATAGTTCCTACTTTCTATAGTTGAAAATTCTATGTCCTGCATTGACTAGAGATAAAGTATAGTTAGAGTTTATGAAGTTTGCACAATCATTACCTTATAAGATATTTTACGGAGTTGAGTTAGATACGCGGACAATCTTCACCTTACAATTCTTTTTTGTTGATGCTGTACTCAAAATCTAAGACAATTCTTGAAAATTTATTCTTTTTTTCCTGTTCTATTTTGTGGTGTAGATTCAATTTGTGTCTGAATGAGCCTTGTCAATATTCTTTAGGAAGAGCCTTGTCAATTGTAATTGAATTGTTTGATTAAAATGATAGGCACACATCTAAATGACTGGTTTATACCATGTTTATTGCATGTTTATACCTAGTTCCCACATTATTAATATTCCAACATGGTCCATAGAATTGCAAAATGTTAATCAGGTTTGTTCCTTTACCTAGATCTGTTATCAAATGAACTTCTGATAGCATTCACTTAGTTTCAAATGTATCCTTGACATTATCAACTTAACAATATCATTAATTATGATAGTCTTGCAAATACTAACTAAAATATGGTTCGGATTTTTTAACTTCTTTTTGGGTATTAATCCTCTGGTTCCCAGGGGTCCCGATAAACCAGAGTTCAACCGCGAGGTAAGTAAAGTATGACCAAGACATTTTTAAATCTTAGGGACTGCTTTATAATATTGTTAATATAATTAATACAGTTCTACAATTTATTTTCTAATCATGATAGTATGAGAATAAACATATACAATATGTTTAAAGGGGAGTGGTTATGGTGCATAAGCTTTTTTCTTAGGGACTGTTTTATTCAACACATGACACCAAGGTTGAAATGGAATCACAAAATTTTCTATTCAATTACAGAATTTTAAAGGTCTTTTATGTAATACTATTATGTTTTAAATTCACAACAAATAAAAAATTGGAGAATAATGTTAGCATTGAATAAGTCTGTGATGTATATTTCTTTTGTATAAAAAAAAATTAGCAAGAAAATATAATACTATTAAATAACATCAACTAGGGCATTCACATCACTAGAGGTGATGGGAACAATCTATTTTGGGCCACATCTACTGATTGTAATGGATCATTTGGATGCTGAAAGATAGGGTTGTATGGTACGGGTACTATGTTCCCTTAATCTTTCATCTTTATACGTTTATTGTCCCACACTTTTTTGTTGTTGACATATATAGTGTTCCACACTTCTATTTCATTTATGAAAAAATAGCAATTAATCAGATTCCACACCCTTAATTTTTTTTTATTCAAAGGTGTGATTCCAAGCTTGGAATCTCTGCTTTGCAAAATTTCAACTCATTGCTTGAATTGGAGTATAATTATATGATCCGCAATTGAAGTGCTTAAAGAACATATATTGCCTTGATGAAATTGTATGTTATCTCTTTGTTAGTGCTTAAAATTTTCACCAATAAATGGAATAAAGTAACCTCCCAAAAATGTCTGCCAATACTCTCTAGATATTATATATGTACCTGTCAATACCTCACAAATGAATGAGAAGCTAGATTTTCTGAGCAGAAGGAATGTCATTTGAATCAAACGGCCATTGATATGACACTTGTCTTGTCATTTCTTTATCGAGTAAACCGTAATTTTGATCCGTAAATATGTGAGGTGTCGTATAAATGGATTGATATTAATACCAAGATTTGTGTTTAGTTTATCATTTACATGCATAAAATGTGTCTTCCTTTATTTAATTTGGTCATTTACATGCGCCTGCAACAATTCCAATGCAAAACTACCATGATTTTAGAAGCTTAACATCGGAGCTTCTACATTAACGTGAAAATATTGATGTAATTTTGAGCTTGCCGCAAAAAACTAACGCAGAACGAAAGAGTCAATTAGAAATGTAGATACGTTTGTAATTTCGATATCTCATATCTCACAGATTTAGGGACATAATGGACTATTTACTATTTATTTTATCTTTTAATTGTGTTAAGTGCCCACATGAATTTAAGGACTTTTATTGTCCCAACGATGTGGTGCTTGCTACAGTTACTAGATGGGATATGGGACATATCCTAAAGTGGTATAAAAAGTGGAAATTGTTGGAGGAGCTGAATGCAAAGCTCAAATCTAAAAAGCTTTGCACTGTGGCCACTACTTAACATTTGATTTATGATTATGAATTTATGATTATGATAGCATGCAAGAAAAGAAACCTAAACAGAACAGAAGCAAGGAAGGTAGTTCAATTAAATAAATAGACCAAAAACACCTTTTTCTTCTCTCTATGGCTAATATATATGATAAGTTTACTTTTGAACCAAGCACTCACGAGTCACCCCTGAAAACTTTTTCCTTTCAATTCATCTTTATGCTGCTAAGCAACCTAATCCTTCTCATCTTTCCTATTACAGAAAACCGTGAAAACTGTTTCTTCTTCCTCTTCCACATATTTTCATGAAACTTCTCTTCATTTTCTACCTATTTGCTTTATACAATGAACCCTCAACACCCTTTTATGTTGCTTTATGTTTCTCTAGTTGTTATGTGCTGTAATAGTTTTTATCTTTCACAACTTTGATGAACCAACTGTCACAAATTGCATGACATGGTTCAATAAAAACCAAAAGGGTAGGTCTTGTTTGAATTCATTAATGAATCATTTTGATACATGTTCTTCAATTTTTGTCGTTGGAGCCTATGTTTCGAAATCGGTTTATGCACTTCTTGAAATCGATTCATACATTCAGAAGAAAAATTCCTTTTGACAGTCTGTAGTTTTGATTATCATAAGCATCACACAACAACAATAAACCATTTCCAAAAGGCATGAACTTTGCTAGAGCTTCAATGGCAGGTTCATGGTTCAACAAGCTTCGTCTGCGAAGGTCTAAGAGTAATAAACCTTTACCAGAGCCTTCTTCTTCGTCTTCTAAGGCTCGGTTAAATTCTGATGCAGACAACATGGAAAGAAAAAGATTTGATAGTTTAGAATCATGGTCAATGATATTGGACTCCGAGAATGTCGAAACATGGGAAGCTTCAAAGGAGGATCAAGAAGAATGGACTGCTGATCTTTCTCAGCTTTTCATAGGTAACAAGTTTGCATCTGGTGCTCACAGTCGGATTTATCGTGGAATTTACAAGCAGAGAGCTGTTGCTGTTAAAATGGTGAGGATTCCTAATCAGAATGAAGAGAGAAGAACATTGCTAGAACAGCAATTCAAATCTGAAGTTGCTTTACTCTCACGTCTCTTTCATCCTAACATAGTGCAGGTAATTAATCAATTATTTTATCTTAGAAAGGTTTAATTAATTCTTATGTCCACTTCTTCTCCTTATAGTCTTATGTTTTATTTTTTTGTTTTGGTTTGGATTTTACTAAAAGAAATCATGAGGTTCCTTATTTTTGAGAAATTATATTTTGACATTAAAATTTTGATGTAACATACAGTGGTATCCTTTGATTTCTATGTGTATTTTTTAACTACGTGTAAATTATAAAAGATAAAAAGTAAGACAAAGATAGAGATAAACATATACAGTGTCACATGTGATGTCAGTATTTTGATGTTCGAAATACAGAAACTCTTATTTTAATATTTTAAAAGAATCACAACCACTTACCACTTTAGTGGGGGTAAAATTTAATACCAACTTGATCTCAAATTTGAGTTTTCTTTACTTTTGTGTCATGTTTTTACAGACGCAACATGTGTGGCAGTAATATGATATACATCACCAACTTATGTCTATATTTGATCATACTCATGAATCTAATTGTCCTTAGACTTTAGAGAGTAAAGTAGCTAATCTATAACACTTGTTAGTACATCTACATATAATAAATTATGAGCAAGTTATAATATAAATTTTTGTTTTCTGTTTAAGTCAATTTTTTGAATTGGTGGTGTGACTTATGTGTGATTTTTAATTTACAGTTTATTGCAGCATGTAAAAAACCACCTGTGTACTGCATAATAACAGAATACATGTCACAAGGAACTCTAAGGATGTATTTGAACAAGAAAGAGCCTTACTCACTTTCAATAGAAACTGTACTAAGGTTAGCACTTGACATATCAAGAGGTATGGAATACCTTCATTCTCAAGGTGTGATTCATAGAGACCTTAAATCAAATAACTTGCTTCTCAATGATGAGATGAGGGTTAAGGTGGCAGATTTTGGAACATCGTGTCTTGAAACGCGGTGCCGAGAAACAAAGGGAAATATGGGAACTTATCGTTGGATGGCGCCTGAGATGATTAAGGAAAAACCATATACTCGTAAAGTTGATGTGTATAGTTTTGGAATTGTGCTTTGGGAACTCACAACAGCTCTGCTTCCTTTTCAAGGAATGACTCCAGTACAAGCTGCTTTTGCAGTTGCTGAGAAGGTCAGAGCCTATTTCTAAATTTAAGCAATTCTCATCATTAGTTTATGGAGCACTGACACACGACACATCTGGTTACATTAAATTACTTTCATTTTCTCAAATTATTACCAGTGTCGTGTCTGTATCAGTGTTTCATAAATACAATATATATAAAAATGTTGTAATCTACATATAAGTTAAAATAATCATGCAAATTTCTATTAATATGAAATTAAAATCTCTCCCAAACTTACAAACTTTGTCTGTCTAATTGAGCAGAATGAAAGGCCTCCACTGCCTGCAAGTTGTCAACCAGCACTTGCGCATCTAATAAAGCGATGTTGGTCAGCAAATCCTTCAAAGAGGCCAGATTTCAGCGATATTGTGTTTACTCTTGAGAGGTATGATGAATGTGTAAAGGAAGGTCTTCCTTTAACTCATCATTCAGGACTAGTCACCAAAAACTTCATTATTCAACGCTTAAAAGGTTGTGTTTCCATGAGTTCCTCCATACCTGTAAATGCTTAATTGAATTCATTCCCCTTCCCTATAAGGTATTAGTTAATTGTTGTTGTCTTTCACTTCCATATTTAAACCTTAATTCCTCATATAACTTGAATATAACATAGTTTACTTACACATGCTTCATGTTCTTTCAATTGTATTACCTATTTGTACCCAAGAAAAATTTCAACCTTTTTTTTTTCCTCTTAAATTTTCAGTTGTCTCATGTAAAGGGATGAATTATATTTAATTTCATTAAATTAAAGAAAAATAGAGACACATATCATACAACTGAATGATTGCAATCTACACAAATTGGAGAAGGTTGCATTATGTTGTGTGGCTGCAAAACATGTGCAAATATATTCTATTAATACTAGATAACCAAATCAAGCAACAATTCATCAAACAATATGTGTGCAAACTATGTGCTGATGAATTAGCCTCTAAATGCATTCCATTCAACAGCATCGCTGACTTTATTAATTCCTAAAACTACATTCTCCTTTTCTTATTACATCATTGGATTGACGGTGCATTTAAAGAAATTACAATATCGTTGTGATTTTATTGAAGCTACAAATTGTAGCTTTTGTTGGATGATACACCACTCATCCACGGTTTTAAAGTTGTTATAAAATTTATTTAATGTGAGTGTTTACCTTGTGTAGGCACGAAATACAATTATATAACATGTATATTAATAATACGTTAATAATTAAAAAGGGAGAAAGTTAACAATGATATAAATAATAATATCGCTATTAAATTCTACACATGTGTAACCAAAAAATTCTACGTGTGTAACCAAATCGACCATGTACCTTTGGAGTGGGGTGATGAACTTTGTTGGATCACTAAACACAGTAAAGGCAAGGGTTGGAGGGCAAAGCTTTTGAAGAGTGCTGCTGCTGAAGTTGTTTACACTCTCTGGAACTATAGGAATGATATTTCGGCAATAGAGTACATAATACAAACATAGATGAAGTCATAGTTAACACTATAGTATATAGAGGTTGGATGATTGCTAAGCTTAGAGGGCCTCTGGCTCGGTTGATGTTATAACTTGCTTCCTGTTTGTCTTAATTTGTCCTTTGGTTGGTTGGATCTGTTGATCACCTTGTACAGAGTTGTTTTCTGAATGGAATAATATTTTCTTGATTCAAAAAAAAAAGAATCAGAAGGAGTATATGTTTAAAAATGTATTAGAAGATGATGTGCTGGATAGTGTGTCATTAAAGTTTTTGTGTTTACCAAAAGTTCATTAAAAGCATCAAAGTTTGATTGTGAATCAAGGTTCAGTGGTGATAGGCGCTGAACTTGGTTGGGAGGACCACGGTTCGATCCCCCGCAACTGCGATCGGGAGGGGGCTGAAACCACTTGATGCCATAACTGTCCCCCGAACCAGATTAAACTGGTGGTGAAAAAAAAAATTGCATTGGAAAATAATGTATAATTTAATGTGTAATTAATGTTTGTGCATTTACCAAAGTTCATTAAAAACATTAAATGTTGGATTTAGAAGATAAAATGGAAATTAGTATTAAATGTTATTTGAGCTTATATAAAATGTTATCGAGAGTCTGTTTAAATTAACTTATTCGGGATTATCAACTAACATAAATTTTGTGAGATTGTTTGAGAGAATTTTTGAAAATAACTTATAAAAGCAGTTCGTAACATATATAAAAACAATTTTTATTTTATTTTTAAAGTTTTCATTCTTTCCTTTTTTTGGTACAAATTTTCATAAGTTTTTTAATATAACTTAATATAACTTATGAAAACAGCTTATAGCATATATAAATTTTTTTTATGTAAACTTGTACAGAAACACTTAACATCATAAGAGCTTATACTATAAGCTGTAAATAAGCTATTTATCCAAACAAACCCTAAATCCTATAGAGACCATTTGCATATCTCAACCTTTTTATTATATATATATATATATGATATATGATATGATATGATATGATTTTCTGTTGAAAATTTGATCGGAAACATCAAAATAAGTAAAATTTCTACCAAATAGATATCAAAGTGGACATACATATATATAATTTGGAAAATGCTAACTAGTGCCCGGGGGCACTAGTTAAGGAACTACATATAGTAAAAAGTGTCTTGAAACTTGTGTACTTCACTTTTTCAAAGTATAAAGAATACTATTATCAATGCAAAATTTGTTTTTTTTAGTATCTTTAACTAGTGCCCCGAGATACTAGTTAGCATGACCCATATAATTTTTATCTAACGAATAGGGGATAATGCATACGGTAAATGGACAACGATGCAACTGCAATATTACTAAAAACTTTGTATGAAAAACTACAGTGATAGAAGATTAGATAGTAGATAATTGAGTAATTATATAGTAGTTAATTAAATAATTTAATCGTAGAATTTATATTGTTATTTTGAGTATTGATTATATTATGTTATTTATATAGCACTTTATGGCATTTAGGCCAATTTAGGTTATGGTCCATTATGAATATTATATATGTAGTGTTTTGGTCACATTTAGAATCAAGGGTTAATAGGCTTATACCCCCTGCAATGTTAGCGAGTTTTGTGATACCCCCCTATAAATTTTTTTTCGTAGATTCCCCCTTACAATGTTAAGATTCCACGCGTTACCCCCTTGGCTGCACACCATGGCTGATGACTGGGTGGAATCTCCACGTGTCGTCGCCACGTGGAAAATAATTTTTTTTATTTTTTTTTATGCCACGTGGCAGTTGACTAAAAAAATAAAAATTCTATTTAACATTATCTTATAATTATTAATTTCATTTATTATTAATATTGAAAAGAAAAAATAATGCTATATCCTTTTTTATTTTTCTTCATTCATCATCTTCATCACCACAACCATCATTTCTCCACCACCACCACAACACCACCATTTCTCCACCACAACCATCAAAATTTCTCATCATTCAAATCTTCACCAAACTCATCTTCATCCCTAACATAAATCTTCATCACTAAACTCAAATAAAAATAGTTAAAAACAACAACACCCACATAAATTTATTCCTTCAAATCTTCATCACTATCAATATCACTAAACTCATTCCTTCTTAAATTTATTATTTTAGTTATTATTATTATTATTTAAAAAATTTGATAATAATGAAATGAAGAAATAATGGGGCTGCAATTGCTCAAATTTCCCTTAAAACTTTCAAATACCTCTAAAAATTTGATAAACATGTTTCATGAAACTTAAATAATGATTCTGGAAACTTTGGCATGATTTTGAGGTGATTTGATCTATTTCCGGGATCAATCTGCACCATGTTCTTCGTGTTCTTCAGGGCCGCCGTGAATTTCCAAATTCCGGCGAGATTCTTCTACTTCAACGGTGTTTTTCTCCCTGTACACAACTCCTTTTTACATGGGACAACCATCTTTGTGACCTTAGTGAAGAGAAGAACAATTTCTAGTATCTCTCCACCGTCGCCGCCGCACCTCCGCCGCCTCCGGTCATCTTCTCCGGTGATATTTTCGCCGGAAAACTCATAGAAATGCAGAATTTTTTTTTTCGTTTTGTTTTATTGTTGTCGTTTATGGTGATGTTGATGATGTACTACACTTTAACAAAAGCATCACTAAGAAAAGCATTACATGTAAAATACAATGCAATATAAGAAAAGAAAAGAAGAAAAGGGGTTACCCCTTTGCGCCCTATATGCTCAGCAATTTGACCACCAGCAAAGCAATTGCTCCAACCATAGCACCCCTTTGTAACCTACGTTTATGGTGATGTTGTTGTTATGTGTTTGATTATGTTTTTGATTTTTTGTTTTTGGTTTTGTGAATGATGTTGTTTTTGTTGATTTTGGTAGTGATATTGTTGTTGTTCTTGATGATGCTGATGATCTTCTTGTTCTTTTTGTTTTTTTTGTAGTTTTTTTTTTATATTTTTTTATTATGTTTTTTATTTTTTATATAATTGTTAATTAATAAATAATATAGGTTGAATTAAAATAAATGGAAAATTTTTCAAATAGCCAACTCAACATGCCACGTCATCATTTCTGTCCAGTCAGCGTCCACATATGCATGCCACGTCATCGAAACTAAAGATTCCATGTACAGTTGGCTATTCAGGGGGGTAACGCGTGGAATCTTAACATTGCAAGGGGGAATCTATGAAAAAAAAATTATAGCGGGTATCACAAAACTTGCTAACATTGCAGAGGGTAAACGTCTATTAACCCTAGAATTAATGAATGAAATAAATATTTATTTTATCTTTTATTTATGTTTTTTCTTTATGTTTTCCTTAAATTAGTTTTAGCTTCCTAACATTAAGAAAACAAGTAAACAAGGTATGATCTATGAAAGCTATGAAGCACCAATTGATAGGAAGCTAATATCCTATCAAAGCTATGATCTATGAAAAAGCTAAGCTAACACTAAGAAAACAATAAAGAAAACAAGTAAAATAAAAGATAAATTCTTCATTTCCATTCATTGATTCTAAATGTGTCCAAAACAGTACATATATAATACTCATAATGGACCATAACCTAAATGCACCTAAAGACCATAAAGTCCAATATAAATAACATAATATAATCAATACTCAAAATAACAATATAAATTCTACTCCTAAATTATTTAATTAATTACTATATAATTACTTAATTATCTACTATCTAATCTTCTATCACTAAGAGTGAGTATCCATTTCTGAAGAAAAAAGTGCAAACCAATTAAACACTTACTATATCTCTGTTTTGATTTGGCTGAGACTTTACAAAACACACAAGTTAAAATAGACATTTCTTGAAGGCGGTACAACATGCCGCTTCTCCAACTTCAAGTTCAACCCAGATTGTTTGTCATGCTTGGTAACAACCTGCAGACTGCAGGGAAAACTGATTTCTCACAACCGTAGAGGCCAACAAAACAAGAAGAAGAAGAACATTAACAACATATTGAAGTCTCATGATGCTCTCTTATTTATATTGCACACGAGTTATATCAACCTAACAAGTGTCATATCCTAATTTTAATTGCATTTGGCCCATATAAATTTGCTTAATAAGACATGTTGACCACTATAATAGCAAGAGAAGTACTTTTGCCACCCTATTTCTTTTACTCGCACGTTTTAGAAAATTATCAAAATACTCCGGTCTACTATTTAAGTAGCGTATTCTACTTTTAAAATCTTAAAATTTTATGTTATGAGATTTTTTATTATTTTCTTCAAAATTCTCATTTTTATAACAACTGTTACTTAAGTAGCGGACAGAATCCGCTACTTAAGTAGCGAATGTTATAAAAATGAGAAATTTTCATGTTTTTTTTCTTTCTCAAATTTCATTATGAAATTTTGTATTTTTAAAATTTTCATGTAGGGTATTTTTTCCAAAAAATTACTCATTGTTACAATGTATGTTATTTAAGTAGTGGAAGGATAAAATGAAAAAAGACGTAGGGTGCACGACTAATTGGTCGGATATACAACTAATTGTCATAATAAGAGTGTAATGCATTATCGAAAGAATTTAAAGCACACGTACCGTCAGCGTAAATTAATTTTACACTAGCAATCAATAATATTGGTTTAATGTCCCATGTCATATTAAAAAGGTGGAATCAAGTGGGGTGGCGGAAAATATGATTGTGATTAGTTGACAGCGTAAAATTATTTTACACTGTTGTTGGGCCATATTTTTGTACATGTTTATTTAAGTAATTTAAATAAAGAGTTGGTCAAACTAAAGAGTTATTGTTGAATATGATATGATGTTCATAATTGTATTTCATTGAAGACTCTGAGGTTCGAATAGATCATCAATGGGATCCTGTTTGTTCTAATCAAATCAAGCTGTTGATGAGTGGATAATCGAAACGAAGTGTCAAAGCTCATTGTTTCGAACCAAGTTACCAAAGCATCGAAATATCAAATTGTGGGCTTGGTGAATTACATTGAGGAATTGGGCCTACTTGCTTGGCCCAAAAGAAATGAAGGTGAGCCCGTTTCAGGAATTGGCGCGCTACAAGGAAGATTCGAAGAAGTGGAGATCGTGGGTGGACACGTGGAGCAATCTGAAACGTCAAGATCGAAGTAGCAGTTTAGTTTCATTTCGAAGTATATATTGTATTTTTTCAGTTTGAACAAGGGTCACAGATTTCATACATTCACATTCTCTTAAAAAATTCTGAGTACTCATGCTGTCGAACGAAAGGAATTCAACAGGGAAAACAATGTATGTTTGTGTACCATTTACTTTGTAATCGCTTTTACGTTTAATGCAAATTTACATTTTCACAAGTCTTTAATTTGTCTTTACTTTCATGCATTTTGATCCTGTTATTTCGAGGCGATTCGGAATAATAGTTATTTTCACGTTGCAATTAAGTTTTCAAACACCATCATTTGTTGAAGTTCGTAAACATTCAAAGAATTTTCGTAAGAAACAAACACAAAATTGTCCTGAGATTTCTAGTTTGATCTCGCAAGTTTAAAACGTAGAACTAGCGTTTGTTTACCACTTTTCAGTGTAAACAAATTGGCACGCCCAGTGGGACTGATTTTGTGTTTTTGTTTGTGTCGAAATTATTTTCTGTATTAGTAACTGCCGTTTGCGGTTATGGCAAGAACTCCTCAAATACATGGGTCTACTACTAGTCAACCTTCAAGTTCGACGAGTAGTGAAGGGAGTCCAGATTCAGGATCTAGCCCTCCCCCCAATTCAAACGTGGCAAGTATAACTTCTACTTCGCCAGTTACTAGTCTTCATGACTCTGGGTACATACCAGGTTCCACAATGCCTATAACAACTATGGCATTTCATTCCGTGTCGTCAGGTTTTAGGCCAGTGAGGCCACCTCCTATGGCTTCGAACCCTTTATATGGTTATGTACCAACACCCACAACAGGTTTCCAGTCTTTACCAGTTTCTGAACCTGAGAGATATACTCCATCTAGGGTTACTCCAACACCATTAACTACTGCATCTGTCTTATCGTTAAGACAACAGATGGATGAAAGTAACCATGATATGGTTAATCTTTTAACACAACAAATTGGTACTGTTTTTAACCCTTTAATCCAAAATACCAATGACAGTTACCAAATGTTGGCTTATCAAATGAGTCGAATTGCTGATTTTTTTGGTACTCCTACCCCTCAAACTCAGCCTAGGATAAATCAAGTAACACCACAAATGATTTTACCGGCTATGTCTGCCACTACCCTTAACCCAAGGCCAACATATGTGGCTCAGCAAGTTACACCAAACCAAGAGCCAATACAGATGGCTCAAGAGGAGTATCAATACCAAAACGAGGTTAATCAACAGCCTCCAATAGTTATGGTTCAAAGGAACCAAGATGCTGATGAAATGGTTCGAAATGTCCAGAACAATAACTTGGCGGGGCATAATAACTTAGCAACTTTGGTCGAAACGATTTTGAACCAAAATGGCCTTAATACTGGCACTCGAAGGCCGAATTTTGTGTCTGCATTGTCTGAGTATATATTGCAAACAGAATTACCTAGAGGTTGGAAAGTCCCCAAATACACTAAGTTCGCAGGGGATACCAACGAGTCAACTGTTGAGCACATTGCCAGGTACTTAGCAGAGTCTGGAAATTTGGAAAACAATGAGAATTTGAGGATGAAATATTTTCCTAATTCTCTAACTAAAAATGCTTTCACTTGGTTCACCACTTTGCCTCCTAATTCAATTCATCACTGGACTCAGTTAGAAAGATTGTTCCACGAACAATTTTATATGGGCCAAACTAAGATAAGTCTTAAAGAATTGGCTAGTGTTAAAAGGAAGACACAAGAGTCTGTCGATGATTATTTGAATAGGTTCAGGTTGCTAAAGGCTAGGTGTTTTACCTCAGTGCCTGAACATGAATTAGTCAAAATGGCCGCAGGTGGCCTAGACTATTCGATTAGGAAAAAGTTAGACACTCAGTACCTCCGAGATATGTCGCAACTTGCTGATAGAGTTAGGCAAATCGAAAGGTTGAAAGCTGAAAAAGCTAGAAATTCTCGCTTTCAAAAAAAGAAAGAAGTAAATTTTGTTGAGTCTTTTGATGATGATTTTGAGGATAGTGATGAGTGCCTAGAGTATGATGAAAGCGAAGTTAATGTGGCTGAATTAAAGCCAGGGCCTCCTTATATTTGTAAGTTGCTTAGGCCTTCGAATGGAAAAAACCCAATCGAACCAAAAAATGATAAGTTCATTACTAAAACTTATACTTTTGATATAACCAAATGTGATGAAATTTTTGATTTGTTAGTAACTGATGGCCAAATTGTTGTGCCAAAAGATTTGAAAATACCTCCTATCGAACAAAGAAAGAAAAGAGGTTATTGTAAATTTCACAATTATTTGGGACACAAAACTTATCAGTGTGTTCTTTTCAGGGATGTGGTTCAGAAAGCAATCAACGAAGGAAGGCTGAAGTTCGCTGATAAGAGCAAGTCTCCAATGAAAGTGGACACTGATCCACTGTCTAAAGCTGATGCAACCTATGTGGAAATCTATGATTGCAACATGGTAGATGTTGTTGATCCTGCACCAATTAAAGCAGTTCCTGAGAAAGAATATGAGAAGAAAATTCAGGAGGTCTACCCCAATGCTGAGGAGGAGTTAGTGGATTTTCTGAACAGATGCAAGTTGAACAATTCTGAGGTGATGTTGTGCCCCAGGTGTAGTGCTGTATGCGACAAAAAGGCTACTGCTGGCCTTAGAAACTTTGTCCCATATGATGAGCATAAAAGAAAGTGGCATAATGCTAAACCTGATCAAAGGGGTTGGCCACACAAGAAAATTGATTGGAGTAAGTCTGTTGCAAAGACTGCTTCATTTCATCAAAGGTTAGGACCCCAGCGCACGTTCAAACCTTCGAACAAGGCGCCTGTGAATAGGTGGGTTGGTGGCCAATATGTTGCTGTGAACAAAAAGCAGATGGAGGGAGGAAGTTCCAGTAACGTTAATGTGAAGATTGTGGCTGCAAACAAGAGTTCAGCACCTGCTAAAGTACTTCAGGAAACCAAAACCGAATCAGGAGCTAACAAGTTCGGTTATAGAAATAACTACAAGGGTAAAAACCCTATGACTCGAACTCAGTGGCGCCGTTTTCAGCGAAAGAAAAAGATGGCTACTCAGAATGTGAATGCTGGGGGCAATGCTACTGTGGTGCAGAAAGTCGAAATGGCTAGAAGGCCAGCAAAGGAGAGACTTTCTCCAGTGGTCGAGGGCAATGAAAATGAGGAGGACTACATGGATGATGATGATCTCCTCGATGATGAACCAGATTTTGATGTGCTGGTTAATGTCATATCTATTCTACCTGCGGAGTATGATGTAGAGTCTGAGGTAAATGAGGTAGAAGATGATCTTGTTGCTGCAGAAATGGCTAATCATAAGCCAGTATGTTATTATGTAATGGGAAATGGCTGCGTCGAAGAGCAGAATGCTGTCTTCGAAAAGCCAGACTTAGGCATGAAAAACCATCTGAAAGCTTTGTTCATCAGAGCAAAAGTAAATGGTGTTGGTGTTAACAGGATTCTAGTGGATGGAGGAGCAGTGGTTAACATCATGCCACATTTTATGCTGAAGAAATTAGGTCTATTCGAAACAGATCTACACACACACAATGTGGTGCTAACCAACTATGAAGGAAAAATTGGCCATTCACTTGGTGCCATTCAATTAGAGGTTTGTGTAGGCAGCACCATTCGAAAGACCTTATTCATGGTTATTGCTGCCAAGCCTAATTATAACATGTTGCTAGGCAGAGAGTGGATACATGGAGTGGGTGCAGTGCCTTCAACCATGCATTAGAAATTAATTGTGTGGAGAGAGGATGGTTTAGTAGAATATGTTGAGGCTGATCAGAGTGCCTATGTAACAGACACTAACAATGTCACTCTTCAGACTTTTGACAAGAATCTGGCTCAGATTGCCCCTTGTGGTGATCAAAATGAAGCCTTTAACAATGAAGTTGCTGGAGTTGATGAGATACTTCATTATGTCAAGTTGCACCCTACTCATGGATTCTGTTGGGAGAGGGAGCACACTGCAACTCCTATGAACTACAGTGCTTTCCCATCAGCAACTGGATGGGACGACCCAGATGTGTGTGATGATTGAATCCCCAGCATGGGATAGGATAACGGTTTATGCAGCCGCTAATAGAATCAATATGGCTATAAAAGCCATTGAGTTACAAGAAGATATGGCTAGTGAGGCCAATAGTAATTCGAATAATGAATTGGCCTCACAGGCCAATGTTTCGAATACTGGTGACATGCAGAGGCTAGATTGTATTTATGATGACGAGCCATTGGGTTTTGAGAAAGATCCAGTTAGTTCGAATCAAAGAATGCAGGCTCAGGATCCTTTGCAAGAAATCGATATTGGAGATGGTCTTGTTAAAAGACCAACCTACATTAGTACCAATATTGATCCAAGCTTGAAAATTAAAATGGTCGAGTTGCTTAAAGAATAAAAGGATTGTTTCGCCTGGGATTATGACGAAATGCCAGGATTAAGCAAAGAATTGGTGGAACACAGACTGCCTCTTCGACCAGACAAGAAACCTGTGAAGCAGCTTCCAAGGAGGTTTGCTCCAGAAATTATGACAAAGATCAAAGCAGAAATTGAAAGGCTGCTAAAGTGCAAGTTCATTCGAACAGCCAGGAGATTTCCTTGGATTTTTCGTGCATAAAAAGGGCATAAGGATCAATCAGAACAAGACCAAAGCGATCATGGAGACGAAATCTCCAGCAACAAAGAAACAGCTTCAGTCATTACTTGGAAAAATCAACTTCTTGAGAAGATTCATTTCGAATCTAAGTGGTAAGGCTCATCCCTTTTCTCCACTCCTGAGACTCAAGAAAGATGAGGTATTTAATTGGGGAACTGAGCAACAGAAAGCATTTGATGATATCAAGGCTTACTTATCGAATCCTCCTACTTTAATGCCTCCAATTCGAAGTAAAGAGATGAAGTTGTACATATCAGCGTCAGACACAACCATTGGGAGCATGCTTGCTCAAGAGGATGAAAATGGTGTAGAAAAAGCTATTTACTATTTAAGTAGAGTTTTGAATGATGCTGAAACAAGATATTCTGTAATTGAAAAGCTTTGTCTTTGTTTGTATTTTTCATGTACTAAACTCAAGCATTATATAAAGCCAGTTGATGTTTTTGTTTACTCCCATTTTGATATTATTAAGCATATGTTGTTGAAGCCAATTCTCCATAGCAGAATTGGGAAATGGGCTTTAGCTTTGACAGAATATTCACTAACTTACAAACCCTTAAGGGCTGTTAATGGCCAGATAGTGGCTGATTTCATCACTGATCATCCAGTGATCGAAGTCCCGGTGAATTATGTCGAGCTAGAACCATGGATGTTATACTTCGATGGGTCTAGACATAAACATGGTACAGGAATTGGAATCCTAATAATATCACCTTTAAGAATTCCAACTAAGTTCAAGTATAAAATTAATGGCTCTTGCTCTAATAACGAGGCAGAATATGAAGCCTTAATTGCAGGTTTAGAAATTCTTCTAGACTTGGGGGCAAAACATATTAAAATAAGAGGAGACTCTGAATTAGTAGTAAAGCAATTGACAAAAGAATACAAGTGTATTCAAGAGCATTTGATGAAATATTTTGTTATTGCTTTCTCCTTATTAAGACAATTCGAATCTTATGATATTCAGCATGTCCCTCGAATTGAAAATCAAGAGGCGAATGACTTGGCGCAAATTGCCTCTGGATACAAAGTGTCGAAAGAAACATTCGAACAACTCATCGAAGTTAAAGACAAGCTGGTTTCGAGTGAATCTCTTGATGAGAAATTGTCAATACCAAAACATTTGGGGGCAGATGAGTATAGCTTTCAGGAAAATTTGGAAAATTTTGAAAATTTTGATACTTTTGAACAGTTCGAAAGTCTTAACCTCCAAAATGTTGATATGCATTTCGAAAGATTTGCAACAGAAATGTTTGTCATTGACAATTTGAGTGATACTGATTAGAGAAAGCCAATTGTCAAATATTTGGAAGATCCAACAGGAATTACTGATAGGAAAACAAAATATAAAGCCTTGAGCTATACTATCATTGGGAATGAGTTGTTCAAGAAAACCCCTGAGGGAGTTTTGTTGAAATGTCTCAGTGAAAATGAGGCATTCTTAGCCATTACCAATGTACACAGTGGTTCATGTGGTGCTCATCAAGCAGGCCATAAGATGAAATGGTTATTGTTTCGACGAGGCTTATACTGGCCGTCAATGCTTAAGGATTGCATAGAATTTGCTAAAGGTTGCCAAGAATGCCAGAGACATGCAGGTATCCAACATGTTCCTGCAAGTGAATTGCATTCAGTGGTTAAACCTTGGCCTTTTAGAGGTTGGGCTTTAGACTTGATTGGTGAAATCAGGCCAGCATCGTCCAAAAACCAACGTTTCATTTTGGTTGGAATTGATTATTTCACGAAATGGATCGAAGTTGTTGCTTTGCCAAAAGTTGATCAGGAAGTTGTAATTAGTTTCATCCAAAATCACATTATTTATAGATTTGGATTACCTGAAACTATAACCACTGATCAAGGAACAATGTTTGTTGGACAAAAGATGCAAAGTTTTGCTAATGAGGCAGGTTTTAAGTTATTAACATCAACACCATATTATGCTCAAGCAAATGGTCAAGTTGAGGCAGCCAACAAAATTATAATTGGCTTAATTAAGAAACACATTGCCCAGAAGCCAAAGAATTGGCATAACACTTTAGATCAAGTATTGTGGGCCTGTAGAAATTCTCCTAAGGAGTCTACTAATGCAACTCCATTTCGATTAACTTATGGTCATGATGTTGTATTGCCTGTCGAAGTCATGGTGCAATCCATAAGAGTGCAAAGGCAGATGGAAATCCCTAGTGAACATTATGAAAACCTTATGATGGATGAATTAGTTGATTTAGATGAAGAAAGGTTGCAAGCTTTAGATGTTTTAATCAGACAAAAAGAAAGAATTGCTAAAGCTTACAATAAAAAGGTTAAGTACAAAACCTTTAACTTAGGGGATTTAGTATGGAAAGTTATCTTGCCTATGGATAGGAGAGATAGAATATTTGGAAAATGGTCACCAAACTGGGAAGGACCATTTAAAATTTCTCAAGTATTATCCAATGGTGCATATGAAATTCAAGAACTAACTGCTGAGCAGCGTTCAGTAAATATAAATGACAAGTATTTGAAGAGATACAAGTCATCGTTGCAAGAAATAAAAGTAAGTGCAGAGTAATTCGAAACATGAAACATTTAAATGGTGAAAGAAAATTGCCATCAAAATAAGACCAAGTATTCGAATTGATACAAATGTAGTCCAAAATGGTCAGCAGAATTAAACATGTTCGAAAAGGGCAGAAAATTACATCAAAAGCATAAAAGATAGCTAAGGAATTTAATTTGTGGGAGTCTTGTTAGCATTTCTGAAGTGTTGATATTGCTCTTTGGTGTGGGCGAGTTTGCGCCTTAAGACTTCGTTCTCGTTGGCCAAACAATCTACTTCGCTGCTAGCCACCAACCCTTCGCTGTATTGCTTAATGCCATCTTGGGCCAGTTCTTCAATCCTTGCCCTAGATACTCCAGCAGCTTGAGAGACAAACTTTTCCTTCTTTCTTTCCTCTTCAGCTATTTTCTGTTCAAGCTCTCGAATTTCTGCCCTCCAACGCGAGATGTTCTCGTCGCAAGCAGTTATCTGTAAAAAGGCACTTGTAGATTCAACCTTCATTTGGTTCGCTTCATCATTACGCTGCTTGGCCTGCGCGAAATGTTGTTCCTTAAGCTTTATCTTAGCATGTTGGGCCTGTGAGTTAAGTTGCAGCTGTTGAAAATGTTTAGCATATTGCTCCAGAAAGGCTTCATCTTGAGTTACCAAAAGGAAAAGGTCTTCGCGGGTTCGAGAGGTTTGGAGTCTGCTGAAGAGGGCTTTGACATTCAGATATAAAGAGGGGTTTCTTTCAATAAGTTCCAACATGTCCCCTGCGATCACCTCTTGTCGAAATCTAATCTCATGCTCATCCTGTTCGAGCTGCATGGTTTTTTCCCTGTCTGATAAGGTAGGAATGAAAGTGCCAAAACTCGAAAGAAGTTTATCAAGTGCTTCATCTGGGGCCAAGTCTTTCACACCCTGCAAAACTTCTGGGGGAAGATAGAAATCTGGAGGAGGTTTTGAGATAGAGTTTCCTTCATCAGCATTCGAATCCTCAGTCCTAGCAGTGCGTTCATGTCCAGAGCTGGAGTTTAGAAATTCATCTGTATCCATGACATGATCATCACGCTCCACCCTAGGAGGACCTTGATGAGTATTCGTTGTTGAATGCTCCCCATCGACATGAGGGTTATCGTTGTCCTCTCCTTCGCCAGCTGCCTTATTCTCAATGTTGGTGTCAGATATCTTTGGAGCTGGAGGATTCGTGAGAGCATCTGTTGTATTTTTGTCTTGTGGAATGTCTTGTTCAGCAGCACGAATCCCGTCAGTAGTAGTTGTGTGCTCGAATTCTGATGTTCGTTGAGGCCCCATTTGGCTGAAATCTGGGTCTTCACTCTGATGAGCTTCTGAGCCTTCGGTTTTCTGATTTTCTTTGCCAGCAGGGGAAGGGGTTTTCTCAGGCTCTGAATTTTGATGTTCAAGGTTGAGTTCCTGCACAATGTCTTTCACCATTTTATCCGGTGATATTTCTTCAGCGATGGTTTCTAGGGCTAAGGTCTTCTTCTACAAGTTGACGAATAATTTGAGGTTAGAAAGTGAAACGAATGCGGAAAATGTTGAAAAAAGTGAAAGTTAGCTTACTTGAACTTGACCTTCAACAATAGTCTTTTGCCTTTTGGGTGACGATTTATCACCCTCATCTGATTTCGATTCATCAGCTATAGAGCCGTCAGAAAAGGAAGAAGACTTTGAGTGTTTTCGCTTCTTACGTTTCTTCTTCTTTTCGCTCTGCCCTTCCTCAGCAGCAACATGTTGTGGTTGAAAATTTTCGTCAGGTACGTCTTCAGTTTCAGGGGTCTTGTGTTTTTTCTCTTTTTTCTTTTTCTTTAATGGTTTGTCTGGCTGGGCGATTGGCACTTCTTGAGCTTGTGTCGAAGCGCCTGCTTCATGTTTCTTCTTGCTTCTCTTCTCTGTTTGAGCTAGAGAGGAAGTGGTGTCCTGCTAATAACAATAACATTCGAAGGCAAATGCTGATATTAAAAGAAGAAGAAGAAAAGATAGAACAATTTTGAAACAAAGATAAGACCATATACCTCTTTGTCGTCAGACAAGTTGATAAGTGGGATTTTCTTAGGCGCTTTCGAAGCGCCTGCAGTCTGGGTGTTGTTCTCCTTTTTCCCAATAACCACCTAGAATGAGGGCATAGAAACGATCATTTGTTGTAAAAGTATAAGTAAAATTTTACAGAAGATAAAAGAAAGAGGATAAACTTACCCCTGGTTCCGCTTTAACCTTCAGAGCAAGAGGTTGGTTCGAAGTGTTCGAAGCCACTTTAGATTTGCTTCCTGAAAAGAGAGTATATAAGCTAAGAGTTCATTCTAAAATTAAAAGAGAATTGACAAAGTGGAAAGTGTGTTACCTCTAGTGTTGAGTTTCGATTTGATCTTGTTCAAGATAGAATCTTCGAAACCATTTCGAACAGCGGCGACCAAGAGCAATTCATTCACTATATGCCCATGGTAATGTAATTCCCACCATTGCGAAAATTCTTTGGTTGTAGCGGAAGAGAATTCGAACTTGAAAGGGTTAATGCCATAATTATCCCCTTTGAATGCTTTCAGAAAGTTATGGAAGTGAGGCTCCGTCATACCGTAATACCCTAAACAGATATCTTGTTCACACAAGTAGATACTCTTGGGTAGGATCTGAGTTAGCCCAAATTGTCTGGAAACGAGATTAGGGAAATAGCCCACTAGACCAAAGTCTGTCGAAGTCGTACCAAACCGACACGACAACAATGTGGGGGTCAGATAAGCTTTCCAAATATTGGTGATTTCCTCCTCACATTCCTTCAAAGGTGGAAAAGGGTGAACGAACCATGGAGGCCCAATTGGCCTATCGAAGAAGGGAACAAAACTGGGTTTGAATTCTTTGAGGTTAAGGAAAGCTTGGAAATAAAAAAGAAAGGATTGGTCGTAACTGAAACCCCTTGGCCTCGAGGTCATTAAAGCCAGCCTAACACCTTCGATTTGCCGTTTTCCCGCTTCTTCATAGTGCATCTTGGGTAACATAATGTCTAGCTCTGAGGGGAATGTGGCGTTCAACCACAATTGTAGTAACCAGAAAGGCTCGTAGCCTAAGAAAGTAGAGCCATCACCAGTCTTCTTTATCAGTTCACAAGCAGATCTCATGGATTCGTAGAGACACCCAAGAAGGAGATGTGCAAATCCAAATTGTTGGCCCTCATGAATTTGGTTAGCCATAATGATGAAGCGTCTGGCAACCTGAAGGGACTTCGTGCAGAATACATGTTGAGAAAGCCATAGAGCTAAAAAGGCTACATGTTCTTCGTCACTCACCTCACCTTCTCCTTCATTTTTTGTTATGTATTTCGAGTACGTTTTGCTTTTGAACTCGAACTCGATAGTATGGGCAACTCGAGAAGGGTCATAGGTATCACCAGTAGGTGGCAAACCAGTGATGGCTGCCACATCGAAAAGAGTTGGGGTCATCATTCCGCAGTCGAAATGGAAGGTGTTGGTCGAGGATTCGAAGAAATGTAAGGCAGCTATTAACATTTCTTGATTATATTTAAGCCCAGTTTTCGAAAGCTGGATAAAGTCAAAAATGCCGTAGCTTTGCCACAGGCCACCGAAATCTCCTTGGACCCTAGCTAGCCAGTTCTTATATTGGTCAGTGACGTAAGGGGCAGATCTAAAAACTTTGTTAGGGAGTTTCAGATAGCTAAAGTTATAGGGCTCGTCAAGATAGACCCTAGGAGAGCAGGGCTTGTAAATGGGAAAAATATCCATCGTATCCTTATTCCTATTATTATCATCTGGTTTTGGTCCACCAAAACCATAAACAGTGTTGTTCAAAGAATAAGGGAAAATTACCTGAGTTTCCCAAGTCTTCTTCAACCTGATAATCGGGCCCAGAACTTGATTGGGCCCACAGGTTTTCAAATCTTCGTCCTTCCAAACTCCAGCCAGAGGAAGAGCTTCTTTGGTAACTGAACTTGACGCCATTGTTAACGTTAGAGGTTGTGTAGAGAAGGAGAATGTGAATCAAGGGTGTTAGATTTCTGAAGAAATGGGAAGCAGCAAACGTTCAAAGTAACAGGAACGATGAGGTTGATGAAGTAATGAGGAAATAACGAGAATCGTTTGAGGGTTGGTTGATCGCAAAAGGCAAACTGTGAAAGAAAAGGTTTGAGAGCTGAAGAAAAGAAACCTTTGATTCGGAGTTTGCTATTTATAGGTGTAAGGAAAGGAAGTTGGTGAGATTAAAATAATCAAATGAAATGAAAAATTACCTTTTTCTTTCTCCTTTCAACTTCCCAATCTGCCACGCGTCCCACTCGCACGCAAAATTAGGCAGTAATGATGATAATGGAAAAGTGATTTCTGATTGAAATCAAATCGTTCTGATATCGCCGCCATTGGGAAGCATGAAGCAATTAATGTCTGTCTTTTCAAAAACGTCACTATCTCATTTCGAAACGAGTCAATCGAAAGTGCCGTTTTTGGGGGGCAATTTGTTGGGCCATATTTTTGTACATGTTTATTTAAGTAATTTAAATAAAGAGTTGGTCCAACTAAAGAGTTATTGTTGAATATGATATGATGTTCATAATTGTATTTCATTGAAGACTCTGAGGTTCGAATAGATCATCAATGAGATCCTGTTTGTTCTAATCGAATCAAGCTGTTGATGAGTGGATAATCGAAACGAAGTGTCAAAGCTTATTGTTTCGAACCAAGTTACCAAAGCATCGAAATATCAAATTGTGGGCTTGGTGAATTACATTGAGGAATTGGGCCTACTTGCTTGGCCCAAAAGAAATGAAGGTGAGCCCGTTTCAGGAATTGGCGCGCTACAAGGAAGATTCGAAGAAGTGGAGATCGTGGGTGGACACGTGGAGCAATCTGAAACGTCAAGATCGAAGTAGCAGTTTAGTTTCATTTCGAAGTATATATTGTATTTTTTCAGTTTGAACAAGGGTCACAGATTTCATACATTCATATTCTCTTAAAAAATTCTGAGTACTCATGCTGTCGAACGAAAGGAATTCAACAGGGAAAACAATGTATGTTTGTGTATCATTTACTTTGTAATCGCTTTTACGTTTAATGCAAATTTACATTTTCACAAGTCTTTAATTTGTCTTTACTTTCATGCATTTTAATCCTGTTATTTCGAGGCGATTCGGAATAATAGTTATTTTCACGTTGCAATTAAGTTTTCAAACACCATCATTTGTTGAAGTTCGTAAACATTCAAAGAATTTTCGTAAGAAACAAACACAAAATTGTCCTGAGATTTCTAGTTTGATCTCGTAAGTTTAAAACGTAGAACTAGCGTTTGTTTACCACTTTTCAGTGTAAACAACTGTCAGTACATATTCTTTATTGTATTTGTCTTTGCAAATAGTAGCATATATATTTTATTGTTTTGTTCCTTGATGTTTCATATTAGTCCTTATTTCGAAGGACTATAATCAATTTAGTTCATTTTAGTTCATATTAGTTCATATTAAAATTGGTCATTGTAATATTCAATTTAATCCTTATTTCGAAGGACTATAATCAACTATTTCATTTCATATATTAAGAGAACTATTTTCAATATGAATTAATGAATCAATTTTGAAGGAACTATATAAAACAAAACAACAAGAATTTTTCATTAGAGAAATTTAATTGAGTCCTATCAATAACTTTTCAACTCACCAATAATTTTACATTATTCTAAACGGATCTCATGGAGATATATTTTGATGAAAATAAATAGTTGAAAAAGAAAAGGTGCTTATGATAAAAATGATGCATAATAGATACTCAATTTTTTTTTCCTCCAATACTTAAATTATAAAGAACTCTCCATTGAAGAAAATCCAACTATATCCAAATCAAGGATAAGGGAACGGAACGGAACGGAACGGAACGGGGATTTGAAAATCCAAGTCAAAGATGGAACTAGTCATAAATACTATTCACAAGCATACCGTGACTGACTTAGAGCAAGGAGATAAGAGATTGAAAATTCGAAAATAGTGAGTCCAATTGTTACTTCCAAAATTTCAAGAAAAATGAACTGGACTTTGTCTTCTTTTTAGGGGGCATCTCGACAAAACGTCTATTATATGCGAATGCTGCAAAATCTTGACTTCTAGTAATAATTTCCTACACTTTTTTGCACAAATGTCTTAGGTTGGTGAAGCAAGTACATTGAAAGAATATGAGATAAATTTCATGGGATTAATGAATCTGAGTTTTTTACTTGTTGAAACATGAGTGTGTCTAAATGAGATTTGAGTTTTTGCGTAAAAAATAAGAGGTAGGAGATGTATTTACTGTATAAAATAGTTTTAAATAATTATCTAATAAAAATTCATTAATTTGTAATACTCTCTTCAGTCTTAAATATAAAAAGAAATTCACTTTTTAAAAACATTAAAATATTAATGTATTTGGACAATGATATAGTCTAAATACATCAATATTTGAATATATTTAAAAAGTCAATTTTTTTTATATTAAGGACCGAAAATAGTACCAAAAAAGTGTGATGAAGTGTAAAATTCAATACATATTATTTTTCTCTAAAAAATAAATAGCAAGAGAAAAATAGAAATAATTGGTGACAATGTTAGTGTAAAAAAAAACTACATAAGGTGTTAGTGTGTTACATCCAACTCTAACAAAATGTATGTGTAGTGTTCCGTGAGTTTATGTAGACATATCACATTTTATATGTAGGAGTTGAAGTTCGAACGTTTGACACTCTACTTATTTACTTTTAAGAGTTAAATTTCTACCTATTAGGCTAAGACCCTGTTTGGTAAAAACTAAGCTATAAGTTAACTTATAATTGAAAAGTTAGTAAAATAAAATTAAAATGTTTCACAAATTTAGCTATTGTAAGTGATAAGTGCTAAAAAGTAGTAAACTTACATATATATTTTAAGCACTTATTGACTTGTTTTGTAAGTTATTTGAAGTAAAAACCTCAACTATTTGTAAATATTAGTCTTTACTCGCAAATTAGTATTTTAGCTATTTTTACCTATTTCGCTTCACTTTTGTAAGTTTTTATTAGATTAATGATAAGTGTCGATTTTACTTATAAGTGATTTAAATTAAAGACACTTATTAACTTAATTTTGTTGTAAATATGTTGATATAATCTCAAAATTATAATAACTATTATTATTATTATTATTATTATTATTATTATTATTAGTATTATTAAGTATTAATGTTTTTGTTATAAATTAATAGGGAAAATTCAGGAAGTAACCAAGTAACCAAATGAGGATTATAGGCGGTCAAGTGGCTTAAGGAACAAAGGAAAGTCAAGTGGCAAGTAAAACAGAAACAGGGGCGGTGCTTTAAAAGAAACAAACCTTATGGTGAAGAAAACTCTCACAAGGAGGTGGCATAGAAAATTATATAAGGAGGAGTGCTTTAGGAAACAAAATGAATTCTCTCACGCACATAAATTGAACACGCACACGAACAGAGAGAACATAGCAGTGAGTAACAGAGAGTGCATGAAACGACGGAGGAAACGAAGTGGATGCATACCAACTGTTCGAGGGATCCACGGTGTTGTAATTTCATCTCTTTTCTTTTCACTTGTGTAAAGCTACCATGGTAATGAGTAACTAAAGACACTTTTGTTGGGATTAGATGTAGATTTCTCTATGAATATGTGTTTCTTATGATCATGGCTTTATACATGGTTTGAGTTATTTATTATTATTGATATTATCCTTGCTTTTATTGTTTTAATCATGGATTTGAAGTGTTATAGGGATATACTCGTTCAATCTTGCACTAGGATAATATCTATTAAAACTCTAAACTCTAGGAATAGATTTAGGTTTAATATTCACTTGAGTGTTAGATCTTAAAGTTATTGTATTGATTAATCAACCGAGGGATTGGGGTTGATCGGTATAATAGTTTCTCGTCGTTATATGGGGACGGAAACGTACGATGAGCGACACATGATAATATTGATAAATGGCGATAACCTATATGAATGGTTTCGGAAACACATATGAAAGAGTTAATCAAGTCTAATCCCGACAATATTTTCTCTCTGATATTTACATCATCTTTATCGCACTTTTATGATTATACTTCCGCATGCTTTCTTTAAAAAACAATTTAAAAACCCTTACTTAAAATCATATAAATTGTTGAACGTCATCGATATCACATCAGTCCTTGTGGAGACGATACAACTATACTTACTTTTGTACTTCAACAGTAAGTACAAAATGACATAAAAGTACATGGTTGGTGGATAGTTATTATAATTTTTTTTAAAAAGTAAATAAATAATAAAATGGAAATAATAAAGGTAAAAATAGGATTAAATATAAAAAGTTCAAACAATTCCATTCTGAGATTGATTGAGACAAAAAACCCTCCAGAAAGAAAGAGAGTCTTTCATGCACGGAGTAGTAAATTACGAAAGTGAGCTATTGATTAATCCACTGGGATTGGAATGCTTGACTTGCTTTCAAAGCCTTTCTAGGCTAACTCTTAACTAAGTCGTAACAACGGCTAGCGAAGAAATTGTAGGGCTTAAGTTAAGGCAGCGAATGACCTGAGGGTAGGCAACTCAATAGAATAATTAAGCAGTTTGGCTTAAAGTCTAGGACTTCCTAACTGCTTGATTTATAAGTCTTATTTGTTTTATAAGACGGGAATGAATCGCATATGTTGGTGAGCACTCAAATCCTATCGCGCGAGTCTTGATACATAATCTCTTAAGTCCTTTTCCACAACTCCTAATTTAATTCTCCGTCCATCCAATCTAATTCGCAACTCAGACAGTAGACACTACACTAGTAGGGTAGTCAGTTATGTAATTAGTAAACTATAAACTCAAATGTTACTTGAAATAACATTTCAAAAAATGCTATAAGCTAATTAAAGAAGTTTGTTACCAAACACGTCTATTTTTATCAAACAAGCTTATAAGCAAGTCCAATAAGTAATAAACTAGCTTATTGGACTTACGAAATAGTCCTTAGCCTATATATGTGTGGTATCACAATGAATGTATCGACGGTGACCATAGTTTTGCAGAAACTATATTATGTAGCTTTTAAAAAATTACGGTAAATCATCATAATTATGATATAATTACCGTAATATCAAACATACGCTAAAAAAATCAGTCTATGTACTAAATTTGCAAAGTTTACCCTTTATTGCTGATAATCAGAGCAAACATTTCCAAAAGGGAAAGAAAACAAAAATAGCCTAAAAAAATTTGAAGACATTTTTATTTTAGCCTATGCTTGGTACAAGAGAAATGTAAAAGAGAGATATGAAAGAGAGAAAGAGGAGAGAAACTACCAATTTCTCTTGCTTGGCATAGGAAAGAAAGAGAGAAGAGAGACCAAAATGATGTGGGTCCCGCATGCTTTTTGTTTCTCTCCACAACAGCAGAGAAAGACATGAGAAATTGGTTATTTTATTATATTTCCTTTGAAGCCCTCCAATTTGAGAAACAACAACCACACATATTTTAGTTTAGTTGAATAATAATGTGTTAGTAAAGGGTGTTTTTGTCCTTTCAAAAAATAAAGACATTTCTTTCTCTTCTATTTCTCTTCTTATTCTCTTATACCAAACAATACATTAAATCTACTTTATTTCTCACATATTTCTCTCTTTTCATACTCTCTCTTACCAATTTCTCTCTTCACAATTTCTCTTCTAAACCAAGCACACCCTTAGTGTATTTTGTTACTAATAAGTTTCCCTGTTGTATGGCAAAACTTAAAAGAGAAATCCAGCCAGCAAACCTAGCCGCCATAAAACAAAATGAATTCATTCAAGCCATTGGAATGTACTATAATTTCATACTGATGATTTGATTATACTAAGCAACACAAAAACCAAACTACAATTTCCTTTTTGTACATTACAGTAAGCTCATTCATTCATGTACAAACAGAAAACAAAAATCATACTTATCAAAATCAACAAAATAAAGGAATAATAAAATGATTCACCGCCCCCAAATCCTTTCTCCAATGAAACTCGCAAACTTTCTCAGCGATAACCCTCCTTTCTCTTCATTTTCAACTTCAACTGAATCAATAATATTACTACTATTACTCTGCACAACCGATTCCAACTCGGAACGATTTGACTCGGATGATTTTCTGTTGCTGTTGGAGCTTTTTTTGTTTTTCTTCTTCCTTTTATTTGCGGTTTGAGACAGAAAATCTTCAAAATCGTCAATGATTTTGTGAATGAGTTTGTGATTAGGCGAAGAGTTCCAACGAATCCAGTAACTCATGTAGCAATGGAAGCAACTGCAATGGAAGAGAGGAAGATGTTCGCCGTCGACGATATCGTTGGTTTTTCGGCGAGAGTTTCCGTTGAAAGATGAAGAAGAGCATGAAATAAGGTAAGCTAGGATTTCTTTGTCCGACGGTGAGAGAGCGATGGTGAGAGTGAAGATTGCTTCTGGAAGGAATGATAGTTGGTCCGATGATGGATGAACCGTTCCCTTTCTCCGGTAGAGTTTTTTCATTTTTGTTTTGATTTTTCAGTTCAGAGTTGAAGACGAAGAAGAAGAGAGAAAATAAGAGAAAAGGATTGTTATAATTATAATATAAAGGGTTGGGGATTGTTCGTGTGCGGTGCGGGTGTTTGTGAGTTCATGTACTACCTCTTAAATCAACCTAGTGATTTGTGATGGGAATCGCATCGTGTTTGAGGGGTTTCAATTTTCACACGTTTTATAGGGACTCACGTCAACGCGCCTCTATTGTATCAACATGTGGTGTTTGTTAGCGGCTGTGACTACCCCGGTTAGGGTTTTGTTAACGTGGGAAGCACGCTAAGGTTGTAATTAATTACTCAATATATTTTACTATTTGATTTGTGTTCATTGCTTTTAATAAATATTACTTTTATTTTGAGAAATCCTACTCAATATTTTATTTGATTTGTGTTGAGATTTTTATGAAATAAAAATATATTGCAGTAATATTTTTATTTTGAGAAATTCTGATAATTATAATATAATATATTTAATTTAATGTGCTTATTTACTAAATTATATTTTTTTACCTCAATATGATAACCTAAGATTTAATTTCTCCTACTAATGATCATAAAAAATAAAATAACTTTCTCATAATAATGAAAATAAAATTGATAAAAAAAACTTTCTTCTAATCTTCCTTTAATATTGGGTACCTTGCCCTATCTAATGTATGAATTAACACACCATTCGGTTCTAAATTATAAACAAAAAAATAAATTAATTCATATATTTTTAAGAAAATTAAAGTAAATTGTCATAATTTAGATTATAACATTATGTCTTCTTTTTGAACTGGTGGGTATCCCCAAGTAAGCTAATTAGATAGTTAGTTAGTTAGTTACTCCAAATAGTTCTATAAATAAGCTACTCCATTATACATTTTACTCATTCTTTTGTATATTTATATTTATTCAATATGAATTCTTATGAGTATTTTTCTCATAAATACTCATATGCTCTCTACCTTGCTTACATCTATCATCTTCATCCCTATGATTTCATGATTTCTACCATGGTATAGAGCGATACCCAAGGGATGAGGATGAAGATTCCACTGCTGATTCTGATTCAGCCATTGATGAAGATGAAGATCTTTCACACGATGAAGATGCATATCACATCCGTTTTGGCAGTTTCGAAAACTCAGATCTTACTACAATTCATGTTGTTTCGATCACTCCAATCAAGCCAACAATTGATGGATTCACCATCAAGATCGAGGAAATAACAAGTATTCTCTTCTCGCTGATTCAAGTTGCAGCATCGAATCTGCGTTTGCCGCTTCAAAAGAAAATGAGAAATTGAAGAATCTTGATATGTTGTCTCAAGAGGTGAAGGTAGAAGAAAAATTGTAGAAATTCAAGACACAAATATCGAATCATAAGGTGTTATCCGAAATTTCTTTTTCTGCAATTGATTGTTTCGTCGACGTCTTCATCGAACAAGATCCGATTTCGTCAAGATTGGAATCAATCGAACACGGTCTTGCCATAATTGTAGAGGTATTGGAATCTCAATTCCATTTTTTCTGCTGCAAATCACTTTGAGCATCTCGATCTCTATGGTATTTTCATCACAACTTTTGATCCCGGTGAGAGAAATATAGGAGGAAAAGAGGGATTGTACCAAGATTCTATTAAGTGCCAATTCCTCTATCGTTCTCTGCAACCTTCCTCATGTTAGATTTAGGAATTTCAATTCTTGGCAAGATTATTCACATATATTGATTTTTGGAGGTTTGACTAATTGAAAATACAATAGAGCAACTTCTATGTCATTATCTTCATCTTGGAGTATTGCGATGCAATGTCATTGATTTGCTTTGAGATATCAATTAGGATGCATGACATGATTTGGATAGACTACTGGCTTTGATGAAATTTCTTATTGTCATGTTTTGGATCTCATGAGTTTGTGGGAGGGTATTAGGATATCTGCAACATTGTTCAAGTTTGTACATCAATCCCTCCTGTGTATATGTTGATGTACTTGAGCTATGGTAAAGCTTGTTTGTGTCCCTGCTACTGTAATTTTTGGCTGCTCAATTTTGGAAGTTAACATTGTTCAATTTTGGAAGGATTGGCCTTTGTATCACTGTTATTGATACTTTTGGTTGCATACAAGTGGCAGCACCAATTGTAGAGTAAATTTGGTTTGAATTTACTACTCTTCAATGTGGCTTGTATGAAGAAGATTGATGAGAAAATTTGGTTTCATGACTTTGTTGCTATTAGAGATATAGTGCTTGATGACTTGGAGCTAATGGAAATGTGAATACAGGTAAAGAAAAATTTGAGAACTTGACTTCACTGTATTGAGCATGGTTGCATTGATATTGAAATAAGCTTCATGTTAACCTCCTCTGCACAAGCTCGATGTTCAGTTTTTTGTTATTGGTAGCGAGTGCATTCTGTCTTGACATCAATGATAGTGGACTCATGCTTGCAATTTTGCAGCTGCTTTGATTGTGATTGTGTTAGAAAGGTAGAATAGTTCTAATTGGTCAAGGATCTCTTGGACATCATGAAGCTTGTTTGCTGCCATATGATTTGACCTTGTTTTGAGAATAATTGTAATTCAAACTAAAATTGGAAAAAATTTCAATGTTAAGTTTGAAGGAAGTTGTTAAGAATATAGATAGTTAGTTAATCAACTAGAGTTAGTTGATAGGTTACCAAGTTGGTTATGAGGTCATAAAGTTAGTTAGGGAATTAGTTACTCCAAATAGTTCTATAAATAAGCTACTTCATTGTACATTTTACTCATTCTAAATATTATTATGCTCTCTACCTTGCTTACATCTATGATCTTCATATTTCATGATTTCTAACATTTGGCATGACCACAGTATTTAGTGAGTAAACATTATATTCGTCTTTTTGTGTCGGGTTGCTACTAGAGCTCAAAAGAGAAATTGGTACCAGGGATCACATTATTGCTGCCACTTTTACCACATGGCATCACATTTTTTGGTGAATTTGAGTGATTGTTCACCCCAACCTACCTTAAAGTAAGAAAAGTTCCAACTGCATATATTTATGCTAAATTTCAGCTCAAAAGTATCGACCCTCAGTCATAAGTGACCTTGTGATCGTGATTACTAATATTCAATAAATAATATAATAATAATATAATAATAGTCAAATAAAAGCAGAAATCTTTAGGGTAAAGTAAATTATTCCATATACCAAGGCAGACAAAGAGCTCAATTATAGTAGTGCTTTTGAGAGAAAAGAAAAACTAGGTATATTCCACAATGATATGAAATGAGCAATCAAGATCAAGGCTTCCGAACTTGTTAAATATTGACAACAACAAAGTGAAAATAGATAGTGATACGGAGTTCTACAAGTACAAGCATATATTCAAATTATTGAGCTGCAATGTAAGAGATATAGGCTTAAATAACCATTATGAAGAACTCTGTAGGCATGCCTTGATCCAAGACTCGAGATACCGCAGCTCCTCATTGTTTATCGAGTGGGCAAGACCAGGATAAGCCTAATAATATCAAATGTCAATATTGATATGGACAGAAAGGATCATAAGATAAATAACCAAATTATAGATAACTTAGAATTTCACCTTGAACTCACAACCAACACCAATTTTTTGAAGGAACGGTGGGTCTGCTTGTCCTGCCTCAAACAATACTGTTTTGTCAACTAGTCCATGGGACCATAGTATTGGTGTCTGTATAATATTTACTAGGTCAACATAAAATGTAGATGGTAACAGCAAACCACAAAATAAAAGCTATATAAATTATAGTCTTAACAAATTGAAAATACTTCATCAAATGATACCAGGTTTTTCTAGTGTAAGACTCGTGGCTCATGGAAAGTGATTCTAAATTAAAAATATGATTGACATAAACAATTAAAACCGAGAAGTATCATAGTTACAACTTCCAAGGAGAACTGTATACCAACAACAATAGGACCTGATGAAAGAAAACTAGTTGAGCTGGAACGTATGCTTTATTACTATGGATGAAAATAGAAATCAAAGCATTATTTATTTTCTGTATTTAAAGGTGCACATACGATTTTCTCTATTGGGTCGGTGTAATTTTGTTGGGACATATAGCAAATAAATATCTTATTTAAAGAACAAAGATAAGGCCAAACTCTATATATCTACATAAACAGTTGATGCAGAGGCAATTAGAGAAAATGGATTGCGAGAAAGCTTGACAACTAAAGGAAAAATGAGAAGAAGGAAATTGAGATGGCACGTAATATAACTTTATTCCTTAAGACAAGTACCTGCTTAGCTTCAGGTGTAATTTGTTCTGTAATAGATGAATTAAATGGAACCCAACCACTAAAGACAGCACCTCCACCTAATGTTTTAGGGTACAGCAGAACACTGGCCAAGGTCAAGGCCCCTTCAAAACAAAGACACCATTTATCAGCAATTAGCGCACACATGCACAAGAACATTTATATAGACATGGAAAATAAAAGAGATACCTCCTTGACTGAATCCACAGACAAATACATTGTCAGGGTTTGTGCCAGCAGCTATTTCCTTATATATTGTAGCATGAACATTTTGAACAGCTTTAAGCAAACTACTCTCGTCGTTTGGAGAATCCTGACAAATATAAGCAGAACACTTTAAAACCTTATTTATCCAATCCAAACGGGCCCATAATTATTCTTAATAACAGTTACATAGGCATTAGGACTGCCATGAAAAAAAAGACAAAGGGTGATGCTTTAAACAGAATCGTTCCCATCGTCAAGTAGACATTTGAACATGTACACGACCACAATAAAAGCACAGGCTGTTGCTTTTAAAAGACTCACACCTACTGTCAAGTGGAAATGTGAACCCGACTAGTTTCCTTTTGTAACTCAAAAATTAAACAATACAATTCAACTGTACTTAATATACATCAATTGAAATTCTGATTAGATACTTTAACCATATTTTTTTTTCGCTGTAGTTGGCTATGTTGTTTATAATATTCTCTTCAAGATTGGTCGCTCAATATTAATTAATAGAGAGAACACAATTTTACAAGAAATCATCAACAATCAACGGAGAAAAGAAAGCTAGACTTACAGCAGTAATAGGAATCTCCTGAATGTCAAACCATGAAGGCATTACAGAACCATCTACAAAGAATAAACAAAATAAATATAATATATCATCTTTTAAAGTTGGAAAGCTGATTGCAAGCCTATTCATATGATACAAAAGAAGTAAGGTCATGTTTGGATAAATAACTTAATTAAGCGTTTATAGTATAAACACTTATCATATCAGTAGCAATGTATAAGTTATTTCAGTAACAAAAGAAAAAATAAAGTCTAACTGTTTTCATAAGTTATCCTGAAGAGCTTACGGAAATAAGCTGAAAACAGCTTAAAGACATGTCATAAGCTCCACCAGACAAACTCAAATGTGCTTATGCCAGTAAATAAGTTCAAATAAGCCAATAAAAAAATAGCCTAAATGATTTTCCTAAAAGGGAGCCATAACAGTTAGTTGAGTAATTCATAAGTTCAATCTTGTGGCTGATCTAAGAACAATAAGTTAAACGAAACTAAACAAAGCATGCAAATGATATGATTCATACAGTTGCAAGTGACTGGAGCGTGTGGGGCAGAAGGGAAAGACCATTTGGTGTTTCTGAATTCAGGAGAAGTGAATAAGTTCTTGATAGGTTCATTGCCAGGACCAGAGTCACCAAGACCGTGAAGCCATAGAATAAAACTTCGACCCGCCATTGATTCTTCTGTAGAAGAAGAATTATTATAATTATGAAACGTGGTTTTGGGGAACACAAGTAGAAACACAAATGCGCTACTTAATGTGATTATCAACAATACAATTGGCTTTATGACAATTGCAATGTCCCGAGCCGTGGTGGAATTTCAAATGCGTCACTGAAACAAAGGAAAATGATGAATTAGTAGAGTTCTAAAGAGGAAGAAGATGGATCTGAACCAAATTGAAAAGAGAAGAAGGAGTGGTCGGAAAACTTACGGCAGGGTACCTGACGGAATATGAAAAACGAACCGGTGAGATATATGGGGGCCGGAAGAATAGAGTGAAGAGAAAAAGGTGAGGTTTTTCTTCTGAAATGAGAAATAGAATGGGGGAAGAGAGAAAGCGGTAACAATGTGATGAAGAAAAGAAAACATGGGTGCGAATAGTAACATTTAAAAGGTGGGGTGACGCACAGCAATCTGTAACTGAAAAACAGGAAGATTGCTCTTCCCACCCCCCGGTTTTCTTTTCCACCCCCCGAGTTTCCCTTAATGCCCCTAAGAAAAAAGGACAGATTACGCGGGCCGTATTTTTACATAGATTTTCCACCCCCTACGTTCAAATTTTTCGTTCAAATTTTTCGTTCAAAAAGGACGGATCGCAAGATCCGTACTTTTTCGTTCAATTTTTTTGATTTTTCAGGGGTAATTTTGGGTTTTAGGGGGGTGAAAAAGAGTTAGGGGGGGTGGGAAGAGCAATCTTCGTTACCATCGGCCCAGCCCATTAAATTTAAAACAGAAAATGGCAAAAGCAAGTTCTCTCTCACTCTCCCACTCTGAAGCTTTCTCTGTCGCGATCGCAGTCACTCGCCTTTCACTCTCTGAAGCGCGCCGGAGACCGACGCCGGCGGTAAGCTTTATCCCCGCCCTCTCTACCTCCCTCCCTCCCTTGTTTCTCTCTCCCCGCCATAAGCTTAGGTTTTGTTGGGACTGTTTTGTTGATTTTTGATGAATGAGCGATTGTTCCTATTGAATTTTTTTTGTTGTTGTTTTGTTCTTGTTCCGATTCATTGTTGTTGTTACTGAGCAAAGAAATTTAATTGCTGAGCAAGAGTACACTATTAGGAGATAATAATCTTACGTGCTAAGATTAGACAGCCACTAAATTGCTTCATTTAAGCTATGTGAATTGAGTACACTATTAAGAAATTAAATTGCTGAGCAAGAGTACACTAAATTGCTTCATTTAAGTGATGCTGTGGCACAGAAGATTTATGGGGCTAAGAAGCTTCAGCTCAAAAAAGTACTATTACTTCAGATGTGTTTGTGCTACACAATTTTCAATCAATGATCAGTTTTTTTGAAGAAAAAATAGGTCTAAAGACATGATTACTATGTTATGTCACAAATAGTAGAGATTATAGTTTGATTGGGGTTGAATTTTGAAGGTCTGTGGAAATTTAAAGACATTAGCTCTATGATTCATTTTGCCTATGTTGGACCCTTTGGATATTATCTTCACAAATTGATGGATAACCTTTTCAAGGGGAAGAAAGGCAATGAAGCCGTTGCTAAGAAGGTATATAGTTTAACATGTTTTAATCTCTGTCCTCTTTCCCTTAACTTATAGGGATAACATTGTGTTGTATTAAGCTCTATGTTTTCCTTAGCATTATACTTGTTTTTAAGTTAAATTCTAATGAAGAAGGTACGCTCAATCTCAATGTTAAAATCATTAGTATCATATATGTATGGTAAACATTAGTTTAGGCACAATCATTTTGAAACATATATACATGAATGAAGATTAATGTTAAATTTTGTTGCATACTGAAATTTTGATTTGGGAATATTGCAGGCTCTTTAATTTGTGGTTAAAATTTTGCCCAGGCTCTTTAACATTCCTGGCTCCGCCACTTATATTCAAGCAAACTGCAGTGCAGCGTGCAACGGCGGTCGCTGTGATGCGCGGTGGCAACACGTGGCTTCATTTTAGCCATACAGATTGATATACGGTGAGTTACCGTGTCAAAGTTAGACAATCCATCTCCCGCTACTTTTTTCGTTTCACTTTTCATCACTGGCTTCATGGTTCTGAAGCTTACCCTAGCGGTACCTCACGAAGCCGAAAACCAAATCGAACTATCTCTGAAACAATCCTTTGAATCTCTAGAACCTTCCTTGAAACCACCCTTCTCTTTAACCATTCCAACACCCGATGAATACGCTCAACTTAACCATGCAATCCTTCACGCCATTCTCACCCAACCCCAATTCGCCAAAACCCACATTAAGCACTTACACGCCATCGTCACTGATGGTTACGCCACCTTCCTCAACTTGCTCCTCAAAATTGTCCACCATCTCTACCCGAAGCTCCTTGGTTCAGTGAAAAATCAGTTGCTTTGGGTCACCAATGAAATGGGTCGTGTCTCGGGGATCGGTTATGATGCTCTATTGATTTCCCTTATGAGGCAAATCGTTGGTGGTGATTTCAGTGACGATAATTTGTGGCTTTGTACTAAATTGGTGACCCTTTTGTTGGATAAATGGGATTCTTTGTTGGAAGAAGCATCCCATGTTTTGTGCAGTGGTTTGTATGTGTTTCTTCGAGTTTTGGCTGATCATTGTAGGCTTAACGGTGAAAAGTTTGAGTCTTTGAAGCATTTGGAGGTTAATTTTTGTGTGAAGATAGTGAGGGAAGAGTTTCACTTGTGCTTGAAAATTGGGAGGGATTTTATTCGGTTGTTGCAGGATTTAGTTCATGTTCCGGAGTTTAAGTCTATATGGAAGGATCTAATGTTCAATCCATCTAGGTTTAATACTTTAGGGTTTAGTAGTGTTTCTCAGATTTATTGTGCTAGGACTTCGAGTCGGTATGCTTTGCTTAGGATTACTCCTGAAATGGAGACTCAGTTGCGGTTTTTGCTTACACATGTGAAATTGGGGCATCAAAAGAGGCACTTAATGTGGTTTGCTAGGAAGTTTCTAGGCGAGCTTGATAAGGAGACTGTTATAGTTGATATAGTTAGGTTTATATGTTGTGCACACCATCCCCCAAACGAGATTATTCAGTCGGATGTGGTTCCTAGATGGACTGTTATTGGTTGGCTTTTGACAACTTTTAAGAGGAAGAATTATATTGAGGCTAATGCGAAACTGGCTTTGTTTTATGACTGGCTCTTTTTTGATGAAAGGATGGACAATATCATGAACATAGAGCCTGCTATTTTGCTGATGGTGCATTCTATTCCCAAATATGTGGAAATGACCAACACTCTTCTTGAGTTTTTGTTACGTCTTTTGGACAACTATGATATGGAACATAAGGATATCATTGTTAAAGGTGTTGTATCGGCTTTTCGATTTCTTGAAAGCAAAGGTGTGATTCAGTCGCTTGATGTTTTGACTTCTTATCCTACATTGTCCCCTTCTCTAAAAGAGGGATTGAGTAGGCTATTATTATCAAGTGGAAAGCTTGGAAGTTCTAAAGAATTTCTGCCAGGTATGTTCTAGTCCACCATGGTTACCATCAAGTTTCTCAACTTTGTCTTTATTCTTAATCTAATTTAAGGTAACTAAGAATATTATAGGAGTATGTGGCAAGCAGTGCATACATATACGTATTAATCCCATTTTTTTCCATTAGAGAATGTATGTAGCAATCTATTTTGTCTGCATTTCCCTTGCTCTTTTGTTTAGAAATGGCTGTTCAGTTGGGAGTTTGCAAATGAGATAACTAGATGCGTGTGATAATCAGTTTCATGTGCGGTGGGTGTGGCAGTCTAGTGCAATGATATTATATACCAAGTAGCAGCTAAATAATTCATTATAATTTTACTATACTATTGTCAACAGTATTCTCGTTCAAAATTTGTCTTTGACCTTTGATAGTTCCTGAAAATTGATTTCACTTTTGTTTCATTTTCTACTAGTTTGATGATATATATGAGTTACATTTTATTCTTTTTGTTTGATTGATTTATTTTTTTTGTTGTTTTCAGTACCGATTCAGCCAGGGCAACAAATGGTGTAATTTCTGCAAAGTTTATATATCAAACCTTTACTTGCATCACCGGTTTCGAATAACTCATGAGCTTAGCCGATGCTACAAGAAAATGTCAAGAAGAGGCTGGCTGCTATCAGAAAGAGAATGTTATTTAGGTGAAAGAACAGAATAAAACAGCTCTGTGCCTAGGGACGGACTATTCTGATAGTACCAGCTGTAAGTGTGTTCAAGAACCAACTGTGTTTTTGTAAATGAAGTGCTCCATGCCTAGGGAGTACTAGTAATAGCTAAACCAAACTACCTTATTGATAGCTGATAGAAATATGATTGGTACTACTGTGGGCCTAGGAGCTAATGGGCCTGGTCCACACACATGGAAAGTATATTCTAGAAGAGCTGCAAAAGGAATGAAAGGAAGGAAGGACAATGACGTGGCGAAAGTGACTGGTGCATGATTGTGCGGTTAAATAGGGCCTGGCAGAAGGGAAATCATTCAGGCATCATTTTGGTGATCATTCTGTGGGCCACTCTTGTTGGTGGATTAGGGAGAACCTAGTGCTTTGGCTGTTAGTACTCTAACAGATTGTTATTTTCTTTCCATTCCACAAAATCCTTGTAATTGATCCTATCTATAATACAATTGCAAGTTGATATTCTATTACATTTTGATATTTACTGTTCTATTGATTGAAACGCATTTATACAACCCATCAATTGGTCCGACCTACCGGATCACATACCTCTGTTTTGTAAGCCATGGCCGTTGAAGCTCGTGTTGATGTTCTCGAGAAAGAGATGGGCGAGATGAAGGGTATGATAAGACACTTGATCGACGCCGTTGCTGACTTAAAAAATGATGGAAAGAAACCGACCGAGCCGTCGATGGAGGAATCGTCGGGAGCATCGATTCCGGGTGAGTCCCGTCTCGCCGGAAAGAAGGTGAAACTGCCGGTGTTCGAAGGGGAAGATCCAGTAGCGTGGATTACACGCGCTGAGATTTATTTTGATGTTCAGAACACGGGTGATGAAATGAAGGTGAAGTTAGCTCGACTGAGCATGGAGGGTGCTACGATTCATTGGTTTAACTTGCTGATGGAGACGGAGGATTTGTTAACTTTGGAGAAGCTGAAGAAATCCCTGATCGCGCGTTATGGCGGTCGGAGATTGGAAAACCCGTTTGAAGAACTTTCAACGCTGAAACAAACGGGAAGTGTGGAAGAGTTTACGGAGGCTTTTGAGCTCTTGTCCTCTCAAGTAGGGCGGTTACCAGAAGAACAATACCTGGGGTATTTCATGAGTGGGTTGAAATCAAACATCCGTAGGAGAGTGAGAACACTCAATCCTCAGAATCGGATGCAGATGATGAGAATTGCGAAGGATGTGGAAGAGGAGTTACGTGAAGAAGATGATGAAGGAAACAGGACTTTCATGAGAAAGAACTTGGGCCGGACTGAATCTTCTGGCCTTGGTTCGAAATACCGTAATGGGTTCAACTCGGCCCAAAAAGATATACCCAAATCTGTTAACAATTTGGCTAATACGGGTTGGTCCAACCCGGCTCGGAAACCCGAACCCAGCGGGTCAAATTCCAATTCGAACTCATCAATGAATTCGACAGGGAGAAAGCTAAGTGGTGACCGTCGAAGCTCTGCGACGGAGAGATGGAGGGGAATGCGAATCGAAGAGACGGAGGAATTGAGAGCAAAAGGGTTGTGCTTCAAGTGTAAGGGAAAGTGGCATCCAACACAGCACAAATGCCCTGAAGGTTCGTTACGAATTCTAATTCTGGGAACAGGAGAAACCATTAATGACGATGGTGAAATCGTTTCATTAGAATTGGGGGATTCTGATGATGAGGAAGAAATAGAGGCTGAATGCAAAATCCTTGGTGTGTTGGGCAAAATGGGGGAGTATCAAACCATGAAGGTGGAAGGCAAGATCGATGGAGTGGATCTGTTGGTGTTAATTGATAGTGGAGCAAGCCACAATTTCATCTCTCCTAAAGTCACCAAAGCTTTAGGATTGAAAGTGACTCCCATTAGTGGAAGAGGCATAAGGCTTGGCGACGGCCACAAGATAATGACCACGGGAATTTGTAAGGGAGTAAAGCTGAAGGTTGGGATTATTGAAATCAAAATTGATGCCATGGTTCTGGAGTTAGGAGGATTGGATATGGTTTTGGGTGTGTCGTGGTTGAGCACGTTAGGTGAGGTGACCATGGATTGGAAATTGCTCACCATGCAATTTCTCCATGAAGAACGGCTGGTAAAGTTACAGGGGATGCAGAGTAAGGGTGGCAATCAAGGCTACTTGAACTCTTTCTTAAGGGATTTGCATGGAGGAAGGGAATCAGAATGGTGGTGGTCTCAGCTGAATGTTTTAGAGAAGAACAAGAGTATCACACATCCAGAAATTGAAAAATTATTGGAAAAATTCCATCAAGTGTTTACCACTCAACTTCAGTTACCCCCGGAGAGATCTAAGGTGCATCAGATCAAGCTTTTCCCAGATCATGGTACCATCAATGTAAGGCCCTACAGGTACCCACATCATCATAAGGAAGAAATAGAGAAGCAGGTAACTGAACTTCTGCAAGCTGGCATCATCAGGCCCAGCAACAGTGCCTATTCAAGCCCAGTAATTATAGTTAAAAAGAAGGACCATAGTTGGAGAATGTGTGTTGATTATAGGGCTCTGAATAAAGCTACTATCCCAGATAAGTACCCCATTCCAATTGTTGATGAGTTGTTGGATGAATTGAATGGAGCTGCTATATTTTCAAAAATTGATTTGAAATCTGGTTACCACCAAATCAGGGTACACACTGATGATATTTCAAAAACAGCTTTCAGAACTCATAATGGACACTATGAGTACCTAGTGATGCCATTTGGGCTTATGAACGCCCCAGCAACATTTCAAGCTGTGATGAATGACATTTTTAGGCCATATTTGAGGAAGTTTGTTCTTGTTTTCTTTAATGATATCTTGGTGTATAGCAGAGACATGATTGAACATCAGAAACACTTGATGATTGTCTTACAAGTGTTAGTGGAAAACTGTTTTGTGGCAAATCAATCAAAATGCAAATTTGGTTGTATTGAAGTGGAGTATCTGGGACACATTATCTCAGGGCAAGGAGTAGCAGTTGATCCTGAAAAAATTCAATGTATTCTAGCTTGGCCTCGACCCAAAAATGTCAAAGGAGTAAGAGGATTTTTAGGCTTGACTGGTTACTATAGAAAGTTCATTAAAGACTATGGGAAGTTAGCTAAACCTTTAACTGAGTTGACAAAGAAAGATGGATTTGTTTGGGGTATTGAAGCTGAAAACGCCTTCCTACTTTTAAAGAAAATCATGACATCTCCTCCAGTCTTGATACTACCCAATTTCAATCTACCCTTTGAAGTGGAATGTGATGCATCAGGGAGAGGTATTGGTGCAGTCTTGATGCAGCAGAGACAACCCATTGCATTCTTCAGCAAGGCTTTGTCTGATGGAAATCTTGCTAAATCTGTGTATGAGAAGGAATTAATGGCTTTAGTGTTATGCATCCAACACTGGAGACATTATCTATTGGGCAGAGAATTCATCGTTTATACCGATCACAAGAGTTTGAAACACTTTTTGCAGCAGAAAGTTTCCTCTCCAGACCAGCAGTGTTGGTTAGCCAAATTGCTTGGCTATCAGTTTGAAGTGAAGTACAAACCAGGGTTGGAGAATAAAGCAGCAGATGCCTTGTCAAGGTGTTATGATGATGGTGAACTATCCTCAATCATTTCTTACCCTAGGTGGGATGAGAAACAGAAATTGTTAGATGAGATTGCTGCTGATGAGTACATCAAGAAGCTGAAACAAACAGTTATAGAGGCCCCGAATACTAAGCCCGGTTTTGAAGTTAAACAAGGAGTACTTTTGTATCATGGCAGGTTGGTACTTTCTCCTCACTCTCCATCTATTCCCTTGTTACTAGAAGAATTTCATTCTACACCCACTGGAGGTCATTCTGGATTTCTAAGGACATATAGGAAGCTGGCAGATTCATTATATTGGGTAGGCATGCAGAAGAGCGTGCAGGAATTTGTGAGAGCATGTGATACATGTCAGCGCCAGAAATACAGTGCCACTACTCTGGGAGGATTGATTCAACCACTACCTGTCCCCAATGCAGTGTGGGAGGAGTTATCTTTGGACTTTGTGACCGGGTTGCCAAAGTCTAAAGGTTATGAAGCTATTCTTGTGGTTGTGGATCGGTTGTCAAAATATGCTCACCTCATCTTACTTAAACATCCATACACAGCTAAGAGTATTGCAGAAGTCTTTGTCAGGGAAATAGTAAGATTACATGGAATTCCTAAGTCTGTTATCAGTGACAGGGACCCTATCTTTATCAGTCATTTTTGGCTTGAATTGTTCAAGTTACAGGGCACTAGATTGAAGATGAGCTCGGCCTATCACCCGGAGACAGACGGTCAAACTGAAGTCGTTAACAGATGCCTGGAGAGTTACTTAAGATGCTTTGCTGCTGATAATCCTAAATCTTGGTCTCACTGGGTTCCCTGGGCCGAATTTTGGTACAACACCACTTTCCATATATCCATCGGGAAGACCCCTTTTGAAGTCGTGTATGGCAGGCAAGCTCCATCTATTATGAAATTTTTGCCCAATGAAACTAAGGTTACTGCTGTAGCTTTGGAGCTAAGTGACCGTGATGAAGCTTTAACTCAGCTGAAAGGGCATCTACTGAAGGCACAGGAGCAGATGGCAAGTTATGCCAATAAGAAAAGAAGGGATTTAAGCTTTGAGGTGGGGGAATGGGTGTTTCTAAAGTTAAGACCCCATAGACAACAGTCCCTTGTGAGGAGAATAAATCAAAAACTTGCTACAAGATTCTATGGGCCATTTCAAATTGAGGCAAGGATTGGTGAAGTTGCGTACAAGTTGAAGTTGCCTGCTGAGTCAAAGATACATCCTGTTTTTCATGTATCTTTGCTTAAGAAGGTTGTGGGCTCTTATCACGAGCAAGGAGACCTGCCTAAGGAATTGGAGGTGGATGATGCTAGTGATATCTATCCAGAAAAGGTATTAGGAACTCGTGTTGTTAGACAAGGGGATAGTGTGCTTCAACAGAGTCTAATTAAGTGGAAACATAAATCCCTAGATGATGTAACATGGGAAGATAATGATGTGCTGAGGGGTCAATTCCCAGACTTTAGCCTTGAGGACAAGGCAAATGTTGAGGAGGGGGGAATTGATAGAAATATGATTGGTACTACTGTGGGCCTAGGAGCTAATGGGCCTGGTCCACACACATGGAAAGTATATTCTAGAAGAGCTGCAAAAGGAATGAAAGGAAGGAAGGACAATGACGTGGCGAAAGTGACTGGTGCATGATTGTGCGGTTAAATAGGGCCTGGCAGAAGGGAAATCATTCAGGCATCATTTTGGTGATCATTCTGTGGGCCACTCTTGTTGGTGGATTAGGGAGCACCTAGTGCTTTGGCTGTTAGTACTCTAACAGATTGTTATTTTCTTTCCATTCCACAAAATCCTTGTAATTGATCCTATCTATAATACAATTGCAAGTTGATATTCTATTACATTTTGATATTTACTGTTCTATTGATTGAAACGCATTTATACAATTTTGATATTCTATACCTTATTGATAGCCGAGACAATTTTGTAAAATGAATTATTGAAAAAGGTTATAATTTTATTATATCGAAAGATTATAGACTTGGTGTATTTGATGAGGCCAAAGCACGTATATTTATCATTCTATAAATTCCTAGTCTTTGAAATTATTTAACCATACCCAGCTCTTTGTAAAACAACAAAGAAGAAAGGAGTGGGATAAATGAACGCATTGAATATGGGAGTAAACATTTTTCAGTATCATAATGATTCTCAGGTAATGGGAAGCTGGCTTTGTTTTATGACTGGCTTCTTGTTTATGACAGGATGGACAATATCTTGGACATAGAGCCTGCTATTTTGTTGATTTTCTTTTGGACAACTATGATATGGAACATAAGGATATCATTGTTAAAGGCGTTTCACGGCTTTTCGACTGCTTGAAAGCAAAGGTGTGATTCAGTCGTTTGATGTTTTGAATATCACTTGACTGCATTTTCTGATACTCTTTGTTAGGAGTATATATTTTTTCCATTAGAAAATGTATGTAGCAATCTTTTGTCTGCATTTTCTGTTACTCTTTGTTAAGAAATGGCTGTTCAGTTGGGACTTGAGAGTTTGCAAATGAAATAACTAGATGCATTTTTGAAGTGTGATAACCAGTTTCATGTACACGGTGTGTAAGTCCAGTACATTGATATTAGTATTAGAGACCAAATAGCAGCTAGCTAGATTATTATTTCGCATCATAATTGCTGAAGATAGATTTTAGTTTTGTTTCATTTTCTACTGGTTTGAATCCAGAAACATTGCCCATCACCCTCCTCCCTCTTCTCTTGCTGTGACACATTCACTGGTTTGAATGTTCTCCAACTTTTTTCTAGTCTTTGGATTTTAAATTTTTTAATTAACGTTGCAAGAAGAGTAATCTGGATACAACTAACAGTGTGAAGCTACTTTTTACAAAAACAATTTACCTGTTTTTAACTTAAGTATCATGAGACCTTATCTTCTTGAATATCACTTGACTTCTTTAGCATCATTAGCATGAAGCTTTAGGCAAATTGGTTCAAACACCATTTTTTTTTAATTTAGAATTATTGAACATTTTTGAAGTATAGGATATGTGATGTAAAATGTGATAAGTGATATAGAATCCACGAAAGCTCTATATTCAATCAATGGTTATCTAGAAACCATTTTCCCATGTATAATCCATGTTTGTATGGATAATCTGTGTTGAAAGAGCTTTTACTTGTGCATGAGTAATTTAGTTAAAAATGAGCAATAATAGATCTGATGATGCCTTAAACTTTTATTGAACTGTATCATCAATTTCTTTTTGTTTTACATTTTGATGAGTTAAGATTTTGTTCTTTATTTGATTGATTTACCCTTTTTGTTGTTTTCAGTACTGCCAGGGCAGCAAATGGTGTAATTTCTGCAAAAACTATGTATCAAAAAACACTTACAACACCATTTATCATAAATCATGAGCTTGGCCAATGCCACAAGGACAATATTACCAAGTGGCTAGCTGCTAAGGAGTATTGTGATAGAACCAGCTGTGAGTATTGATAAAACAAAAGGAAAACAGTGCCCCATGCCTAGAGAGTATTGATAAATAAACATTAGGGAACATAGCATTGGTAGCAATAGGCTTACTTGATAAGCCAAAGAATGACACAATTTTTTATCTTATGGTTGTATTTGTTTCAAATGAAACATATAATTTGCATTCATATATATATTTTACAGCAATTTTCACTTATTATTATCTTGAATAAATAATATGATTCCAAAATCATCCCTACTAAAACGGCAAAATTACCCCATAACAATAACAAAGCACTAGGATTAGGAAAACTGTGCTGCAGCACCTCTATGCCTTGTGCCAAGGGGTTAGACTTAATGACCCGAAGAAGAAAAAGATAAACTTGTATGTACATGCTTCTTCAATTTATTTGACTATAAATTCATTCCAATGCCATCTACATTAAATGCAGTAGTCAAATTGCCAACTTTGAAAGCAACTTTGCTGCCAAAATCATCCCTGCAATAATTGTATGCTTTCAAAGGTCTTGCTTCAAATCCAATATTGGACTTTCTAGCTGCAACCTCATTAGTTGTTCTCTTGTAAAGGCTGAACCATTTAGCTTGCATGTAGCTATTTCTTCTCCATGGAGGAACATGCATATCCATGGTTTTCATAGAGTTCTTAATAGCAGAACACATAAGCCTCACAACCTTTTTGAGCTCTTCCACTTTACCAACAAATACTAAAGGGAAAACCTCAAGTAAAGAACTATATTGATTTGTAGGACGGGCTATTTCGAATTCAGCCATTAGGGATGTTTCCACAATGTATCGATTTCCACCATAATTCACATCGATGTACTCATAGTCACTGGCTGGAAATCTTCCTTTTCTTTCCCACCTAGTTTTGCAAAGCCCTGTTCACAAAAAGTACAAAAAACATCAAAACAAATTCTACAAATATTTGTTATTAATTAAAGTGACGCTAATAGTCATTTTACAACTATTTCAGATGAAATTCAAACTATATCTTATATAATTAAACTCTTATCGCTGAGGCAACAACTCAGACACGAATTCTAAAATAATTACCAGCATCAAAACCTCTCTCCCGCAACCGTGACATGACGAGGCGTTTGAATCCAGGCGAAGTCTTATCTCCAGCAACAAGCTGAATTGCAAATTCAGCCTCTCTTCTAATCTTTTCTTCCACTTCATCGTCTGCAGCATAAAAAATCTCTTGCAGTATCTCCTTTTTCTCCGAATAATCATTCGACTCAAAATCACAATCCTCCTTATCATGAACAACTCCATCTTCTTCTTCTAGTACTGCTCTAACAGAATTCTTCTCCATGAAGGATTTCACAAGATCTGATAAATCAGCTGAGTTTTCAGGTGAGTGTTCGCTTCCACTGCTTTCACAGAGCCTCACACGCGCCACCTCGTTACTCTCAAACGCTGCGGCTAACCTCTCAAACCTCACCGGAATATTCCTTCCCAATTCCAACATTGTTTTCAATTGCATGAAAATGAACAAAATGGTGATGATAAATAGAGGATAAGTGAGTTATGTATGTCGTTAAAATGGTGAAATTGTGTTTACATATATATAAATTTGATTAAGAAAGAAAATGAGAAGGAGATGGAGTAATTAGAAAGATATGAAGGGAAACGATGTCATATTTATACATAAAATCTCACTTGTGGAGTACACATTTTGTCTTGTACCAAACTGTTAATTGTTGCATGAATGTGGTCAGTATTACGACATTTTTCGTTGAACCCAACTGCCAAAGCGTCTAGGTTCACTTTCCCATATTCAATTTATTTTAGTATCTTTTTCTATATATATTTTCCCATATTCAATTTCTGGTCATCATACAAATAAGCTTAAAACTGATCAACGCACTAACATATTACAACATCATTATCCTAACTTTCATCACCTTTATAAATTAAAGATGATAATTAATGGTTTTGCAAATAAAATTAAATAAAATACTGTGTAACAATTTTCATCAAAATTTCTTAATACTATTCAATTTAATTTATGGATTTAATTTGTGTGCACTGACAATGTAATATTTTTTTTACGCATGTATCCAATCAAATCACAGCGTGTAGGTATTTGTTGATTTAATCTCAGTTTGTGTGCCCCGTATATATGTCTTTGTCTATTGAATGCCAAGGACAAAACCATTATATGTAGTCAATCCGAAGACTCATATTTTAACATTTGAATTTTATATAAAATAAAAATAAAAACTGTTTTAAGATTTGAATTGTTCAATTTCGATAATAAGATGTTAATTGCATACTATTTCATCTATTTTGAATGCATAATCTAATTTCATATGGAAGCGGTTGGGTGGTGTTCACTCCAAAATTTTAAATGTGGGATGACAAAGACAAATATGTCACGTGTTAACAGGTTTAATATAGACTTTGTCTAATATGCATAAATGAAATAAGTTTTTAACCATACAAAATTTACTATTGAGTCAATATGTCACATCATATATTTTATTTGATTCAATGGTAAAAATAACTTTGTTCATAGTAAATGATTGCCTTACTTGTACACTATAAACGTTTTTTTTAGAATGATTGTACACTATAAACTTAGTTTAATAGGTAAAATTGTCAATTTAAAGAATATAATTATAGTAAACAATAAGGACTTTTTAAAATGATTATATTGAATTTTGATTAAAATGTAGAGTGACATTTATTTAACCTATATTATTACGAACTAGAAGGAATTATCTTTTAGTATAATCAAAATCTGATCAGTTCATGCAATAAAAAAAGTTTGAGATTGGCCGATTAAAATCAGACGATTTTTATTTTAATCTTGAAGTTTATATTAAATTAAAAAAAAAAACCTTATGATTTAAACCTAACCTTAATCGGACAGTTTAAAGGTGTTTAGTGTACTGTGCACATAATCCAATTATCTTTAGGAGGGTTTTGAAATAGAATGTCATGCTTTTTTATTGCCTTTTACAAAACGAATTTTAGAAATAAATACATTATGGACCTGTTTGGATTAGCTTATTTTTGAGTTTATGCAATATAAATTTAGGTTTTATGCTATTTTATAAGTTCACACTAGTACAAATGGTATTTTTATAAGCTATTTTATCATAATCTACCTTGACAAACTTATAATAATACATAAAAATTGCATAAGTTGTTTACATAAGCTCAAATATAAACTAATCCAAACGGATGTCACTGCTCACTATGGATTAGATTCTTGCTTGAATCAACTATTTTTTTTTCTTTTTGATCAAGTTGAATCAACTATTTTTTATTACTTGTATATTAGATAAAGTCATAATTTATTGAAAAGATAATTTTTTTTGTTACAATTAAATAGATTTTTTTGTTTTTTAAAATAGATAAATTTGATTGAATTAATTCATTTGTTTGAAATTAAAATTAAATTCAATTATTTGATTAAATAAACAAATAGATAAAGGAGAGAAAAAAAATGACTAGCTCAAAAACAAAGCAGGTAAATTTAATGAACCACAAGTGGAAGTATGTCACATGCAAATTCCACATGTGGTGTAAAGGAAAGGAAGAGACAGAAAAATAAGGTACTATGTATGGAGATGTCAGATATGGATATTTTGTGTGTTCTTTTTACCAAAAATTGTTTTCTTTTTAAGAACTGTTAATTACTTAATTTTTTTATGAAAACCTGTCATTGATTATTAGATATTGGATCCTGTGCAGCAAAAAGAATAAGGGTGATAAATAGGATAGAAAACATCAAGTAGAAGAAAGAAGAATCAAAACATCTAGAGGGTCCAATTCCTGTTATCTTTTGGTTTGGTATAGTATTTTACAATCTGATTTGTGTTTGTTTCGAAAAAGACATAACTCTTCTACTTTTTTAGTGCCAAAATACATACTATTCACTTCACATAAGTGAAACATTGCGATTTCGAAATCCGTCCGTGCATCAAACTGCACTAATGGGTGGAACGAGACGAGAATGAATTCTTTAAAGTTGAAAAACAAATTGAGGAAATAATTTGGATAATTGATAATTGGATTATTAATGTAAAATAATATTTAAATTTGAAAGAAATGGAGAAAAATTGATTGATGGGTGAGATGTGAAAATTGAAAAAAGAGCATTGCTATTTAGCATGAAATTTTTACACAAGAAATGCAAGAATTAACACATGGCAAAATCTTAAAGGATGATGTCATTTAATCTTCTTTTTTAGTGGAAAACATGGGTGGTTATAGATGTAATCAAGGGTGAGGATTTATTCTTCTCTTTCTTGCATCAAAAAATTCTTGCTAAATAGCATTTTTCTTGAAAAAAATTGAAGGAAAAAAAATTGAGAGGATCCGATCCATTCTCGGAACGGGAACATTAGGCAGAAGAACAATCAAATATATTACTGTAATTTTAATTAAATTATTATCTTGAATAAATAAAGAAATAAAATATGAATGATGATTTCAAAATCATCCCCCAACCAACTAAGAAGGCAAAATTACCCCATAACACAGGAGTCCAGATCCTCTCCATTTGGAGGAAAAATGGCAATCACAATTTCCTTTCCTAACAAGCTGACATGTAAGCAAAAGGTATATCAAGGGCTGAGATTTATTCAATTTAAATAAATTCATTTAATATAAAAAACTGTTTTTGGTTTTTGAGATCTGCCGTTTCCTTTTCATTCACGATGCTCAGTTCTCACTATTTTCATTTTTGAGATCCACCGTTTCCTCAGTCGGTGCCATAAAATTGCATGAGGGATTGTTGGCTGGAATTGTGGAACCAATTTTGGTGGTGGCTTCTTCTACTACTTTTGGTGCTATTTGTGTTGCTAATTGAGTAATTGTGACAGTGAGAACACAAGCTTGTGATTTTTCATCTGTGAAACCCAATTCCCTTTGCACTCTGTATTTTTTGTGATGGCCTTTGGAATTTGATATAGCTTCCCTTTTTCCTTTAGGCTCTTTTTTTTTTTTTGTTAATTATTTATCTCAAGTATCATATAGAGTATAGACTGATGCGGACCCATTTTTTGTTCTACAGTTTGTTCTTTTGAAAATAAGTATTAAAATCTGAAAACAAAGATTAATCCAAACTTATGGCAACCGACAACGGTGCCAGCGGCGAACGATGAAGATTTTGGGACATGGACAATGTTGAGATAAACACAACCGGACGTGTGCGACTGTGCGTCTTTTCATTCTCTTTTTTTATTTATTTTTTGTTATTAAGATTTAAAATTAAATCTGAGCCCTTGATATAACTTTTGCCTACCTGTCAGCTTGTTATTAAAGGAAATTGTGATTGCCATTTTTCCTCTAAATGGAGAGGATCTGGACTCATAACACAGCACTAGGAAAACTGTTCTAAGACCTCTATGCCCTGTGCTAAGGGGGTTAGACTCAATAACCGAAAGAAAAAACAAGTACTTTTATTTATGTACAAGTTTCTTCAATATTCTATTCAAAATTACATTCCAATGCCATCTACATTAAATGCAGTAGTCAAATAGCCAACTTTGGAAGCAATTTTACTCCCAAATTTATCCCTGCAATTGTATGCTTTCAAAGGTTTTGCTTCAAATCCAATATTGAACTTTCTAGCTGCAACCTCATTAGTTGTTCTCTTGTAAGTGTTGAACCACTTAGCTTGCATATAGCTATTTTTTCTCCATGGAGGAACATGCATATCCATGGTTTTCATAGAGTCCTTCATAGCAGTACACATAATCATCACAATCTTTTTGAGCTCTTCCACTTTACCAACAAATACAAATGGGAAAACATCAAGCAAAGAATTATATTGATTTGTCGCACGAGCTATTTCGAATTCAGACATTAGGGATATTTCAACAATGTATCGATTTCCACCATAATTCACATCAACGTATTCATAGTCACCAGCTATAAATCTTCCTTTTCTTTCCCACTTAGTTTTGCAAAGCCCTGTTCATAGAAAGTACAAAATCATCAAAACAAATTCTAACAATTTTTCTTTTATTAATTAAAGTAACACCAATTAAATGAATGAATTAAGCAAAAATAAATTAATTACCGGCATCAAAACCTCTCTCCCGCAAGGATGACATGATGAGGCGTTTGTATCCGGGAGAAGACTTGTCTCCAGCAACAAGTTGAATTGCAAGTTCAACCTCTCTTCTTAATTTTTCTTTCACTTCATCGTTTCCACCATAAAAAATCTCTTTCAGGATTTCCTTCTTCTCCGAATAATCGTACCACTCAAAGTCGCAATTCTCCTTATCATGAAGAACAGCCGCATCTTCTTCTCCTAAAACTGCTCTCACAGAACTCTTCTCCATAAACGATTTCACAAGATCTGATAAATCAGTTGAACTTTCAGGTGAATGTTCGCTTCCACTGCTTTCACAGAGTATCACACGCGCCACCTCGTCACTCTCAAACGCCGCCGCTAACCTCTCAAATTTCATCGGAATATTCCTTCCAATTTCCAACATTATTCTCTTTCAATTTGACATACAAATGAATGAAAATTGCAATTGTGACAATAAATAGAAAGAAGGAATTGAGAAAGAAAGAATTTAGAAAGAAAGAAAATGACAAGGAGATGGTGTAAGAAGATATAAGAGGTAACGGCGTCATATTTATACATAAAATCTTACTTACGCGTTTTGTCTTTTACTAACTTGTTAATCGGAGCATGAATGAACGTGGTCACGTTTTTTTGTTGAATTTAACTGCCAAAGCGTCTAGGTTCATTTTCCCCAATATTGAATGTTTCGTTGAATTGAATCAATACGCACACGCATGGTTAAACTGTTCAACGTAGATTAGGATATCCTAGCACTTATCCTTATCCTAATTTTAATTTTTTTACGCATATCCTAATTTTGATACTAACTCTATATAATTAAAAATAGTATATTTCCTAAATTAATACCCGTGTATCAATTAGTCTATTAATTCCCTAAATAAAAACAATTAGACTATTATTATTGGTTAGGAATATTAAAGCACAAAATCAGAATATACCAAAACAAAAAAGCACAAGGTGAGAATGATCCATCGTGTCAACATTTTTCATTCAACAAAGAATCATGTGATAATTTTTATTTTATTTTTGAAAAGTAATTTGAAACATAATTAGTTTTTTTTTCTTTTGCATAAATTTAAGTTAATTTTAGGCTTAATTGAAGTTTTGGTCCCCCTATTTTTATTATTTTGCAGATTTGGTTTCCTATTTTAAAATTCGACAATTTTTGTTCATCTATTATAATTTTTAACTATAAATTGATGATGTGATATGAATTCGACACTTTTCTTACAATTTCATCGATGTTGGTATTTTCTCATCACCGGATTATATATCATGTCATTTAAAACATATCACATTATTAATTTATAGTTAAATATTATGATATGAGGATCAAACCTAACGAATTTTAAAATAGAGAACCAAATCTACAAAATAATAAAAATAAAGGGACCAAAACTGCAGTTAAACTTTAATTTTGACACACAAAACAAGTTGATAACATACTAGATAAATATTTATATCATACTTTATTTTAATTTAATGTTTGGTGAAACAATTTGATAGGATAAATTAATCTTAAAAGGATGCGTATGATTCGTAAAACATTAAATATTTGACAGAACAGTACGATATAGAATAAGACCGTACATGACATGACATGATTATATCCGAAAGAGATAGAGAAATAATATTTTTATATACGTAATTAAAATGAGTATTTTTGTATTTTTTTATAATTGTATTATAGACAAAAAGTTGTCATGTGATTTAGTGAGGGACAAATTTTTTTTTTCTGTCTCTTACAACCTATTCTGCCCAGTCTCATAGCCAATTTATAAATCAAACAGAGTACAACAAAAATTGTACCCATTCCCCTATTTTTCAGTAAATCGAACGCACCCAAAATTTATCTTGTTTTATCTATGTAGTTTTAATTGTTATCTTAAATATGAAGTGTGTTAGAAATCAATAGGATAGTATCAGGTCGTATCTGAGGCAGAGCGAAGAAGGCGATCGCCCTGGGTTATAAAAAGAAGTTTAAAATTTGGCTTCAAAATAATTTTTTTAAGTGACTATTAGGCCCAACAAAAAAGATAAATCAAAATTCTTATAATTTATATGTCGCTTCTTTATTCTCTCTCGATAAACATATAATTGTATACAAAATTTTGGTACAATGGTATTTGATATAGTTGATAATTGACGAGTTGATACAATGATACATAAGTATTAATGATCAAATTATCTCTCTACGTACATATCACTTACGCATATTAAGTATCAAATTCTCTGTCGAACCGCCTTCTTGCTACTTACTCAGCACTGCACGTCTAATTTCTCTTCTTGTCACAAACTCACTGCATATCAACATTCATCCTCGTCTTCCTTTATTTTCTTTCTACAAATCAGCAACTCATAGTCATCCTTAGTTATTTCTTATTGAACATATTAATGTGAATACCATTATTAGTAATTTTGGATGATTGCATCTAGAGATGCACATAAGAATAGTTTTGTATGAATATTTGGATATAAAAAAAAAATGGAATTCAAATTTTTTATACTACTTATTAGTTAAGGACTAAACTATAAGCTCGCTCTTAGGCCAACAAAATCTAAAAAACGGCACTGGATAGTACAAGAAACTAAATTACTAATATGTCCCTTATATATATATATATATATATATATATTATATTTTTATTTAGTTTATATAATGTATATAATCAAAATATTTATCTATTCATATTTTTATAAAAAAAATTGTTTATTTAGTTGTGCCGATGAGTTTCTTTTAAAAATATAAAATCATTTAATTACTTTTTTAATATTTTATAAGGATATTTATCTTGTCATAGTGAAAAATAAAAGACTTTATATGATAAAACTTGAAAAAGTATACTAAATAATATTATTATATTTCTTATCATATATAGTGAGAAGTGTTTATTTTATCACTATCGTACTCTATTTATTTTCTTCCCTTTCTTATTATATAATGTCTAGTCACATCCTACAAAACTAAAAATAGTATATTTCTTATTTAATACTCTGTGTAATAATTAGTCTATTATTCTATAATTTAAAACAATTAGTGTATTATTAAAAGTGCAAAATGAGAGTCCCATGAGCTTAGCTCAATTGATGGACATTTGCATTATTATGCAGGGGATCGGGGTTCGAACCCCGGTCATCCCACTTATTCACCTTAAGGGTGAAATTTCAAGCCATTAGGCTACTTAACCAAAAAAAAAGTGCAAAATGAGAATAAATCAAAACAAAAAAGCACGAGAATGATCAATCATGTGATCATTTCATTCAACAAAAAATAATGTGATAATTTTAATTTATTTACAAAATTTCAAATTTATTCTTGAAAAGTTAATCATGTGATCACCGTAAGACACCCATCTTGAACGTTGAACAATGTTTAATTTTTTATTTTTAGTTAAATTCAAGTTAATTTTGACACATACAACCGAGTTAAACTAGCAAACAAAAGTTCAGTAAAAAAAGAAGTTAACGTAACAATAATATTTAACTAGTTTATATGTTTTGTAGTTTAGTGCTTCAGAAAAAAGAAACTAGTTTATATGTTTATAAACATAACATATAAGAAAAGGTACATATAGCTAAATTATATAAGGTCAGTTAAGTTATTTTGTTATTTATGAGAGTTCGGTTCATTTAGTATGAATATTGCATTAATATACAAAAATTAGAGTTGAAACTCGTAATTTTCCATTCACAATGGATAAAATATAGTTTTATTTAGTCATGTTTTAGAGCAACTTAATATATACATTTTCTATTTTTCAGAACTATATACACTTTTTATTTTTTAAAAAGTTTATGATAGATTTGGATTGACATTGGCATATGATATCTCGCAGTACACTTTCGATTCAAATACAACTTTTTTTTAATAACATTGTTAATATATATATCCAGTGGCGGAACAAGAAAACAAAATTCAGGGGCCGCTAAAAAAAATATAATATATAAATTAAATAAAAAATTATATTTTATACAAAAATTTAATTAATAAAAATACAAATTTGATCATAAAAAAAATTAAATTGCATACCCTAAATAATATTCTACGTGTGCTAAGTGATTTGAAATTATCAATAATTTACTTTAAACTATTATCAATGATTAGAAATTGTGCATTTTTTATATTAATACATACATAAAAAAATTAACTTTATTTAGGAAAATGTCTTACTAAGGGTCCGTTTGGTTCGAAGTTTTTGGAGGGGGGGAGGGGAGGTGAGGGAATATTTTAAATTTTTATGTTTGGTTCAATTTTTTAACGAGGGGAGGGAAGGGGAGAAGTAATTTACTTTTTTACTCTTAACCTTATAAACTCAAAATAATGATTAAATTATAATGGATATATTTCGTCAAAAAAAAAAATCTAATGGATATATAACAAAAAAAAATCTAATGAGTAGAAAATCTAATTTTTTTTCTGTTGTAAAAAAATAAAACCTAGAATTTTAGTATTCCAATTTCCAACAAGGATAATTTTGAATTTTAATAAAAAAATGAGGGTAATTTTGTCAACATAATAAATTATGTTTTACCTCGCCTCCCCTCCTTAAAAATCCCTCCCCTCACCTCTTTCTCAGTTGAACCAAACAGACCCTAAAGGTTTGTCACCAAAAGTATTGATTTTCTCTTCTTTCTTTTTTATAAAAAAAAAACATAGAAAAAGCGCTCTCTAGGATATGAACAAGGATCTGGAAATTGAAAGGAGGCGCTACAACCACTCGGCCAGAGTTATATATTGATATTAGTACGCTGACTTTAATATATATAATATACCTTGGTAATTTTATAAAATTTTTAAGGGTATACTAGTAATTTCTTATTTTTTCGGGGGTGACCGAGCATCAGCGACCCCCTGCTTCCGCCATTGTATATATCTCGACTATCGTTAATGTTATCTAAGTGGATTAAAAAATAATAAGATGATATGTGTTTTCTCAAGGAGCAATTTTTAGATGGGCACAAATTCAAACGAAAACCGATGAAAGGAGAAACCCACTTACCATACAAGGGTAGTGTGGTATTATAGAAAATATAGCGTGGATAGGTTTGCAATTTCAAGTTTAAAACAATACAATTTTTTGCTTTTTTGCCGTTAGTTTTCGTAAGAAACAACATTAGATATAAAGTAGTCACATAAATTATTATTAATTATTTATTTTATTTTTTAATATTTTGAAATTATTTGTGTGTGTTTGTGATTGTACCTATATATAAGTATTTGCCGAAAGTATCTTAAAAAAATTACTCCAAAGAATAAAGGGTGGAATATAAACAAAATTACAGAGTTAATTAATCCAAATTTGGCTCAATCGATAGTGAATTATGACGACCCCTTGAAAATGTGACTTCTCCTCATCCTCAATCGAATATTACTAGTATGTCTTTTTTCTTGTTGTTTTCCTTTATTTCCAATCGATAAAAAAAAAAAAGCCCTAAAAATAAATACTAAATCGTACTTCACGGCTATTCCCTCTGCTGCGTGCTGCTGTACTGTGGTGTGCTGGCTTCTTCGCCTCCCTCCCTCCCATCATCACATCCGTTGAGGTATGTATGATTTACTTCTCACTTTGATTCCTTCATAACCTAACCAGTGTCACTACTCTTTTTTTCTTTCTCCACCCAATTTCCTAACCCTACATCCAATTATTCAATCAATGTATTTCTCAGCATTTTTCTCATTTAGGCGTGCTAACCTTTTTTTGCATATGGAATTAATTTTCACATCGTGGGTCCATTTATATTTCATCAATTGCTTATTTCACCGTTTTTGGAATTAATATATGATGATTTATAGTCATAGTCATGCGTGCATGTGTGCTAATTTATTACTGAATCTCTATTCAGATTTCAATCACGCTACTTCTAATTAAATAAAGAAATTAAATTTTTTCATTTCAATAGCTATTTTGAACTATCTTGTTGAAGGAGGAGTTTTGAGATCTTTTGGTTTGGTATCTCATAGTTATTGTTACAAGGTAGTGATTCAAATCAATATCCTTGTGTTTTTTTTTTTTTTACTGATTTTATGAAATATACATTGTTATAGCATCTGTTAAGAGTCCTGCACTGGGTGAGAGATGACCTGAAGATATGTTTATAAATGAGAGCAATTCTCACTTTACAAGTCGGTTTTATAAAAATGATCAGTTTGACCCAACCCAAAATTCTAAGAGTGTAGTGTCTATGCAGTATGTATACTCTTGGAACTAATTTTACATGTCATGTTGTCTTAAATCTTATTACATTTTCATGTTTTACTTGTGATGAAATGTGTTCATTTATGTGGTCTAATGTTGTTGTATTGCTTGTGTTAATTGGTGGTTCAATAGTGTCATTGATTGAATTTTGGCATGGTTTTGCAGGCTTTTATCTTTCGTTTGAATTCTGCAGTTCTGAGGAAAGATCATCAGGCTGTAGAGAAGAATGGCAGAAACTATTTCTAGCTTTTGGGGTCCAGTCACATCCACCAAAGAGTGTTGCGAAGAAAATTATGTACATTCGTCTTACATTGCAGAACTTTATAACACTATATCCAATATTCCGACAATCATTTTGGCTTTGATTGGTCTTATAAATGCTTTAAGACAGCGATTTGAGAAAAGGTTCAGTATCCTTCATCTATCAAACATGACACTTGCCATTGGGAGCATGTTGTACCATGCCACACTGCAACGAGTGTAAGTATTGATCTCCATTTTTGTGTTGAAATTTATGCTTGCTTTACTGATTGGTTCTATTTTATTTCCAGTTAGTTTGCACGATACAGAATGAGTTTGCCATTTTATAAAATGTTTGTTACATAACTGAAGAATTCGGATTTTAGGTGTTTGCAAGGGATATATTATCACTGTACTAAAGTACTGCTGAATATAGTAATTATGAAAAAAAAATATGCATCAAGAAAAAGAAATTAGAAACATATTCTAGGTTTAGGGTATAACATTCATCAATAATATCACAAACCTAAGAGATAATGTCATAATAGCTTAAGGTTTAGAACATACACTATATCAGATAACAGTTGAGACAAATGGGCAACATGGCGCTAAAGATGCTGCCATGGCAGAGTCCAGGAAATGGTTGGACCCGCTGTGGTTTTGTTGTAGGCAGCATCACTTGTAAGAGGCTGATTTAAAGACTTGATTTATTTTCCTCTTATAACAACAGAAGCAACAAGGGAAAGAGAATAACAAATTTGTGAAATAACACAGACAGATACTTGGGGAAAAATGTAACCCCCCCCCCCCCCCCCCAAACATTAAAGAGAGAGGAAAAGGAACAAGAGTGCTAAAGTAGATGGAAAAAAGGGGATATATAAAAAAAAGCAAATAATTTGAGAAAACAGAGACGGAGTAGTGACAAATAGCCCGGGGGGTTACTTATGAGAACCAAAGTTCAGGCTTAGAAGGAGGAGAGGGGAGGATATGCAGATGTAGAATGGAGCCTAATCTGGTTTAGAAGGTCAGATGTAGAGATGGATCATTTGTTGGGGGTTATATGTGGGAAATATCACTCAATCGCTGGAGATGGTGGATGTGGAGTTCATTCAGTTTGGAAGTGTGATAGAGGTTGCAACTTGCAAACTATAGGGGTTTCATATATCCCTTGGAGAATATAACAAAAAATGCTTTTTTTTCCAACAAAACAACCACAAGTTGCTACTTCTGCCACGGAACACGGTGCGGATGCAGCTTCCATCTGCCACCACACAAAAGTCACAATGTTGCCGGCTTGATCAAATTCCAGCGCACCTATATTGGGGTGACCCTGGAGCACCTAATACACTGTTCTGTCCCTCCTTTTTATTTATTTATTGATTTTGAAGAAATGTACCAAGATGGTTAATACTGTTAGAATACTAATCACTTAATCTTTGCCACTTGGAGAAATAAATACTTTCTAATGGGTTTGGCACTTAAACAGTGAATATGAAGTTTTGGCTACCAACAACTTATAATATGTTTGAGTTCTGAACCATTTTGGTACAAGTGAGCTAGTTGCCATTGCTGAATTGTAAGCTTGCTTTATATGCCTAGAGTGCTCAATTCTGGGACTATAGGATGGATATATAATGTCTTCGTTTGTTCCAGAATCCAGATACAAAAATGGTTTGAAGTTTACAAGATAGGGACTTAAATGTCCAAGTCCCACATCGAGTAGCATAGGGTGCTTGGTTTTTCCCCTTTGATAGCTAGCTTTTAAGGGAGGGTTCCCGAATTGTTTGGATACTTATCAATTGGTACCAGAGCTGGTTATTAGTGGCTCAGATTGAAAAGGGCTATCTACTGAGGGGCTGACCGTAAAGGCCTAGTAAAGGAGATTACTAGTTACAACTGCCGAGACGTGGCTCTCATTGGCAGTGCTATGATAACAACTTGGGTATTATAGGGTGTCCAAGTCCCATATTGAATAGTATGAGATGTCCGGTAGAGTATTTAAGTTGCTTGATTCTCCCGTGATAGCTAGCTTTTTCCCGGGGGGAGGGGGGTGGTCTGCAATTGCTTGGGTCGTTATCATTACAACAGGATCTAAATCAGGCTCCTGAGCTTCCACTTGGTAATAAACTAAATGAGTGCAGTTGTACCAAATTATTTTATGGTGTCGTGAGTACCTGTTGTATTTGTATTGACTATATTTACTGAGTTTTGAATTTATTTATGTATTCAAGTTGGTTCTTAAATTTACAAAACCTAACCCATATCTTGTAAGTCATTATTTGGGACTAAAGTGAGAAACAAGCAAGAAAGATTGACATATATGAATTTATAAATATGGTGCTAACTTATACACTTGAATAAATTATGTAACTTAATGCATAATAATTAAGCTTTTTCAACAGAAATACTAAAACACACTGATATTTGCCAATATATTCACTAAGAAGAATTGTACTGTTTCTTTTAAATGCACGAGTGTTCCTTAAACATGAATCTTCGGCTAAATTTTTCTTATGTTGAAGAAGCACTACTATGGTGCTAGGTTTATATGTCCCTAATAAAATTGGGTAGTTTGAATTATTTAGCCTGTTCATTAATTATTAAACATCTGTTTGTTTTGGATGACTATTCATTGTTCAGATGTTGCTTTTAATTTATATAGGCAACAACAAGGGGATGAAACTCCAATGGTGTGGGAGGTGCTTCTGTACATGTACATCCTCTACTCTCCAGATTGGCATTATCGCAGTACAATGCCCATCTTCCTATTTTTGTATGGTGCTGGTTTTGCAACTGCCCACGCAGTGTTCCGTTATGGTGTTGGCTTCAAAGTTCATTATATTGTTCTGTGTCTGCTCTGTACTCCAAGAATGTACAAGTATTACATTTACACTCAAGATGTTTTAGCCAAGCGGATAGCTAAGCTATATTTAGGTACTCTTCTATTAGGCAGTTTGTTCGGGGTTTGTGATCGTGTTTTCTGCAAGGAGATATCGCGTTGGCCTATTAACCCTCAGGGTCATGCTTTGTGGCATGTTTTCATGGGTTTCAATTCCTACTTTGCAAACACATTCTTGATGTTTTGCCGTGCTCAACAGCGTGGGTGGTCTCCAAAAGTTGTTTATTTAGCGGGTGTTTTACCTTATGTGAAGATTGAGAAACCAAAAAGCCAGTGACAAATTTGAGAAAAGAAGGAAGCTTCTTTCTCAAGATACATTCTAGCTAGACAAGTTGTTGACAAATTTATTTAATGGGTGTCTTTATTTCCTATAGTTCTTTTCTTTACTTCTTTTTCACTTTGTGGTTTTGATTGGCTTAAAAATGATGTTGAATATTTGCATATTTTGTTGTAGAAGCAGGAAATGTACCCTATTGATCCATTGCTTCCTGTGTTTTTGTTGGGCTTCGGGTTGAATTAATCCTCGCACTTCAGCGGTACTGTCTTGTGTCAGTTCCATTTTGTAGTATATTATTGGTTACATTAATCAGTTTTTTTTTTGACAAGGGTTGCATTAATCAGTTAGTCCCTATAGTTTAGTCATACAAAATTATAAGTCCTTGGCATCTTCAAGTGATATAATAAATACTAATTTAAATGGCATGCAATCTATGATATTTCTGGTTTAATCTTCGTATCTGTGCGTTTAAAACTTCTATCATTATATGGTTTTTAGTTTTTACTAAGATTATTTGCAATCGATAAAGAGTAAATGGTTTTTTATTTTCTGATGACAAGCTCACTTACTTTGCAATCTATTGTTGTAAAAAATGTCTTTAGATTTAACCAATAATAAATTGGTTAAAGTAACGAAGTTGGACTCTTTAAGCAGGTAGTCAGAAATTTGATAGAATTTTTTTGATAAAAAGTGGATAGCTCAATTTGTGTGCCCCATAGAAATGTCTTGTTTATTGAATGCGGAGGATTGTTATGACTGCTCTTTTTAAAAAGGCTTGCATTATCACTACACTTGTCTTATTTTGTAACAAAAAAGAAAAGAATGAGAGACTTGTCTTATTTTTACACTATAAACTTGGTTTAATAGGTAAGGTTGTCAATTTAAATAATATAATTATAGTAAACTATAAGGACTTTTTAAAATGATTATAAAGTAAGTTGAAATTTGATTAAACTATAGGGTCTGTCATTTATTTAACTATATTGTTACTAACTAGTTTTAGTTTTAGAAGGGATGGCGTACCAGTTTAGTCAAATCTGGTGCAATCATGCAATAAAAATGTTTGAGACCGTATAATTAAAATCAGACAATTTTAATTTTTAATATTGAAATTCTACATATTAAATATAAATAAAAAACCAGTTTTAAAAATTGAACCTAATCTGAATCAGACAATTTAAAGGTTGTTATGAATAATTGTAGGTGGATGTCCATTAGTCATGGCCCATTTCATTGGCCCAATATGTTGTCCTATAAATAGAGCTTATGCTACAATGTAAATACATACTTGAAGAGAATAATACAAATTCTACTATTTCTCTATTCTCTCTTTCTCTCCTCTATCATTATTGTTCTATATTTTTAGTCATGTTTAGATGAGTTTCATAACACGTTATCAGCACGATAGTCTCTCCTAACAATTCTTTCAAGAATTTGTAAGTTTTCCCCTTCTCTTTATTTTTATGTATGAGTTTTATAATTCTAGTTTTTTTTTCAGATCTTTATTTTTTTTATATATTTATTTACAACTTATGGTCCAGAAGCACCATAATTAAATTTTTTAAATATGAATCATGAATATTGATAGTCTACGATCCAGAAGCATCGTGGTAAAATTTATGAGATATGAATCCTGAAGATTCGTAGCATGATGAAATTTTAAAATATGAATCCTGAAGATTCATGTCTTTATGTATTTGGATGTTCGATATTGTTCGAGTTTCGTGACCGACAACTGTATGGTGAAGCATTTTATGCTTCGTGACCGACACATGTATGGTGAAACATCGATAGTTTGATCATCCAAAAGAACATAAACATATTCATTTTTATTTATATAATATAGTTCCCGAAGAACTTGAAAACTCAATTTTACATATATATGCATCCCTGAAGGATTGCACAAAAGAATTATTCTTATGTTATATATATAGTTCCGGAAGAACTTATATTGATCAATTTATTTATTTTAATCATCCCTGAAGGATAGACTAATCAATTTTATTGCGATTATTATTTTAATTATTATTTTAATTGATATATGCCATTCGTATATATATATACCCATGCTTTATGATTTTCCATTTATATATATGTGGCAATTTATGATTATTATATGCCAATTTTTAATCATTATATTACTTATGATTGTGATGCCTTTTTAATTTACTTGATTAATATGCATACTAATGTCATTGAAATGTTAATTTTGACTAATAAATCCCATTAAAAACAATTAAATGCCTTTTATTTCATTCCTTTATTTGATCATTTGATTACCTGATAGGCTAAGAAATATATATGATCAAATTAATTTCATTATTCTAGTTACCTTTGACTTCGTAAAAAAAAAAGGGTCTCCATGAGTCTTAATAATATCTTATAAAAGTTAATAAATAATTTCAATCTTGTTATTATTATCATTTTTTTTAGATGTTCATATTCCTTTTTTATGGCTCCTTATTTTATTTATATTATCATATGTTAATTATATTTAATCTTGATAAATTTTAGAAGAATTTAAACATAAAAGTATTATCGAAGGATTGCTCAAATATTGATCTTTGTTTTTGTTTATAAAGATCATTTGTGATAGAGTTCCCGAAGAACTATAAAAGAAAACTTTAATATTAATGAAGTAAATGACTTCTCAAATAATGAATTATATATTGCTTTGAGCATTTGGACATAGTTCTTGGAGAACTAGATAGTTAATATCGCGCATCACTGGAGGACTGCGAAGAGAATAAATTTCTCTTGAACACAATATATGAGCATCGTTTGCATTATAGTTCCTGAAGAACTGATAGTATAATGTTAAAGCTCAAAGAAAATGGTTTTCTTGATCATAATTTATGAAAATCACTTGTGTAGTTCTTGAAGAACTTAAATATAATATCCATATATGACTGATTAATCAATGACTTTTCATAATTATTGTTTATATAGTTCTTGAAGAACTAGTAATTAAATATAAAGCATTCTTGTAGAACTGCTCAAAGTAATATTCTTGAACATCACTTAAAATCGTGAAATAGTTCCTGAAGAACTAATAATTAATCAAACATCCCTGAAGGATTGTGCAAAAGGTGAATTGGTCTTTATTATAAAAATCACCCGTGATAATTAAAACTTCAATGCATTATTGAAGGTTGCTCAAAGACAATGAATTTTCTTGATCACGATTTCTAAAGTCATTTCTATAGTTCTTGAAGAACTTAATATTAAAGCATATTTTTATATTACTCAAAGAACGATTTCATAATAATTGTTGATAGAGATTTATTGTCGAGTTCTTGAAGAACTAGACTATTAGACCATGAAATCTATAAAATTTATTTGACCTCAGTATAAGTATAAGTCAGATCAAATTAATAATTAGAAAAAAAAATTCATTTATGTCTCTTGAATATACTCCTGAAGTAGCAAAATTGAAAATATAATTTCAAGAATATTTTGATACATGAGTTACAATTAAAATCTATGTCAATTATTGTACTCTATACTAATTGTGGTATCATATTTTTTTGGTACAAATTGTGGTCTCATATTTTTTTTTTGGTAGAGATTGTGGTCTCATATTCTATAACCATATAATTGGTCTGGTTTTAATTTTAGAAATAAATATAAACTTATCATTATTTGATTGAATTTTTTCCTTGAAGAAATATTTTTGTTATTTGTTCTAAAAAAGGACATTTAATACAATAACTTTGTCAATTAATTTTATTTAATTTTGACAGTTTTGTAATTGTAAAAATTTATGTTATGATTATTTTTTTTTATACCATTAACTTGGCAATTAAGATTGATATTAATATAATATATAGACACAAGACTTTTTATGAGTTAGAAACATATTAATATGTTTGAATTTGTTTTTTTTAATACCATTTGGCTTTTTCTATAATTAATACATTAGAGTAATTATTATTTTTATTTTTATTGACAAGAACATTAGAATAATTATTACTACCTTATTCATAAAGTATATGAAAAACGCAAATAATATACATACAATGTAAGTGGTTTTTGGATTTGAAAAATATGAGATAGAAAACAGTTTCTAAATTGATTATCTCTCTTTTAGATACTTAGTAGTGTTAAATAATTGGGTGGATTTTTTTCTCGTTTATTGTACTGTTTGTTTAACAATTTAAATGAAAAACAAAAATGTGTTTAGCTTATATTGATACAAAAAAAAAATCAACTTAGAAAAAACAAGAAATAAAAGTGATGTTGAATATATCACTGTATTATGAGACATATTTTGAATAAAATAAGTGCAATGAAAAAGTTATAAACCAGAAGTTTATACTGCACATACTAGTGCAATTGAAGCATATATTATTGTAAAACAGATATTTACAAATTATATTAAGTTTGTTATTGGCAAGACCGGTTGGGTCATCCCGGATCTATTATATATGATGCGAGAATTGTTTATGTGAGTATGTATTGAATGACCAGAAGTTCATTCAATTTAATAATTTTTATGTGTTAGTTCCCAAAGAAAGTTGATAAATTAAGTAAACGAGCTCTTTTATTTTAAGAATATACGAAAGGTGATATATGTAAATCAATGCACCGATAATGATCATGTGGACCAATTAGATTTTTATAATTTAAATCGATGCATCGACTAAATGGTCACATGTATGTTTGTCGTCAACTCACAACCAGAAGTTTGTGAGATTATCTCATTTGCTAATTTTAATTAAGAGCTCATTTTAAATTTTTCTAGAAAGCATTTGATAAGTATCTTATGTCAATTGAAATTAATATGAAACATCTCATATGTTCATACAAGAAAAAAAATAATGGATTTGAAAATCCATTCTTTAGACGTCTAAAGTTAAAATTGCATAACCAATACTTATGAGATTATAACTTCTAATTTATATTTTGGGAACATGCAAACATGTATGTTGATATATTGAATTGCATCATGCCAACAAATTATTATATAAATAAGCTCTCCCCTAATTTATTTGAATTTTGGTTTACAAACCAAATTTACCATATAAGCATTTTTGGATATGTTGTGTACATATCAATTGCTCCAATATAATGCATTTCAATATGTAGTAAACGAATATTGGGAAAATCATTTTCATAAGAATCTCCAACTATGATAAATTACCTTGAGCCAATAATTGGAGATCTTTTTATAGCCCAGTAGGCTTATAATCAATTGGTGAATTAGTTTTCCCAATATTAGGGGGAGAGAAAAAGCAGCTGAAAATATGAACCAGATGTTCAAAACAATCACTTGAAATAAATTATTATCTCATCTTGATCCTCATATAAATAGTTTGAATCAGATGTTCAAAGATAAATCATTTGCAAAGTTTATGAAATCAACTATCAGCTGCTAATGCTCCAATCAAAATAGATGTCCCTGTTGGACAGTCTTATAATGCAAATGAGTTTTAACCACCCTGAAGTGTGGCAGGTCAGTCGGTTCCAAAGAATCCTCAAATAAGAAAAGGAGCTTAAAATAAATATGACCCAAGAGGATATGAAAATAGTATTTGACATAATTAATTTTTCAGTTCCAGAAGAACTTATCAGGTACATGTTATTTATGAAAATAAAGAGATCTCAATAAATTATGTCATGAATAAAATACGATGGAACCGAATGAAGTCAACGTTGACAATATTTATTTGGACATAATATAGCGCTATATGTGGTAGATGACAACGAGGATCATAGATCAAAGTCTATTAAGGATTATAGACAATGAAGTGATTGACTAAATAAATTGATGCAAGTCAAACAAAATTAAAATAGCTTTGCAAAGCGAGATATTTGGACCAGCAGTCCATACACCTAAAGATGGAAATAATTAGATATGAATAATTTTTCACGTGAAAAGAAAATTTAGAGTTTGACTTGTTATCCAAGGATATTGATAAATGTCTATTATTGATTTTCAAGAGGCATATTCACCTGAAGTGAATTCAAAAACCTCTGTAATTAATTAAGTTGAATAACTTATGAAATACTCACTTTATGTGAAATATGTGAAAGATGCGTTTTCACGCACTGGAATGATTTATTTAATAATGATGATTATATGAGAATCACTGAAGGATTTAGTTTTTGTGAGACATATAAATTAGATTATTGAAGAGACCACTTGATAAATATGAATAAGTCTCCTTATATACTCGAACAATAATATATGCATGTTGTATAATATTCTTGTTGAATATTTCAAATAAGAAATATGAAAATGACAATTTGTTTATTTTTAAGAAAATATTTGGCAAGGAATTTGTTATATTTAAGATTTATGTTGATGAATATCATCAAGACTCCTGAAGAGCTTATGAGATATTGTCATTTCTTACAAAATAAGTATTTAAAGAATATTATGTTAAGTTTACATACAAAGTTTTCTAAACTGGTTCTATATAAAAATAAGATCAGTTATGATATCCAATTTTGTAAGATCGTCGATGTAAACAAATGTCATTTTAGAATTCGAGTAAATGATGAAGAACTAATTGGTCCTGAAGTACCACATTTTAGTTCAAATGGAGACAAATACATTATTTGCTTATTATTTGTTGTTAATATATCATAAAATATATATTTTGTTATTTTAGATATTTGCAGGTTATTTGTCTTATCCTCATAATGGTATATATCACAAACAAACTATATGTTTACATGAGGTACAATCACTCATATAAATTTGTGAAACAAATCACAACAACAATCTCATGAAATGATGAAGAACTTTAGCGTTCCAAGAGATGAGTCAAGAATGTTTTTTTGATTGAAGGATAATTTTCATCACATGCAAGAGATTTGTAATTTTTCTTCTAAAGGGTTCCGCCAACAATTCAATATGAAGATAATGTTGCACAAATTGCAAATTCGGAGGAGATTATAATAAAGAATATATGTCAGGTCTTTCTACAAAGTCAACATCAAGTAAAGCTTTAGAGAAATTAATATGGAAGATTATTTGATTTTTCTTCACCTCATATATAATTGTCTTTATGAGGGGGAGACATGTTCTGCACTCTTTTTCCCTTCATCATGGTTTTGTCCCACTGGGTTTTCCTGGTAAGGTTTTTAATGAGGCAGTTCACACGCAAAGGATGATGTACTCTTTTTCCTTCACTAGGATTTTTTCCCAATGGGTTTTTCTCTAGTAAGGTTTTAACGAGGCATATCCTTCATGGACATCCAAGGGGGAGTGTTATGAATAATTGTAGGTGGATGTCCATTAGTCATGGCCCATTTCATTGGCCCAATATGTTGTCCTATAAATAGAGCTTATGCTACAATGTAAATACATACTTGAAGAGAATAATACAAATTCTACTATTTCTCTATTCTCTCTTTCTCTCCTCTATCATTATTGTTCTATATTTTTAGTCATGTTTAGATGGGTTTCATAACAAAGGTGTTGATTTCACTCATTATAAATGCGTGGACATAATCCAATTATCTTTAGGAGGATTTTGAAATGTTAGAATGCTGATGTTTTTTATTGCCCTTTTACAAAACAATTTTTAAAAACAAATACACCATAGATTAAATTCAGACTTGAATCAACTATTATTATTCTTTTTTTATAGTAATTGTTTTCTTTTGTGATTTGCCTGTTGCCACCATCATTATTACTACCAAACGAGGTCCAATAGCTTGAATTGCCGATTTTTTCTGATTTCTCCAATTTTCCACCGGTTTGTAGGTTCTATGAAAAAACGATTTCCGAGCTCTACCAAACTGGAATAAAGTCCGGTTCGTGGTTCAATCGGTTGAACCGTCCGATCTGATCCGATTTTTATTACGTTGTATATTAGACAAAGTAATAATTTATTAAATAGATAAAATTTGATTGAATTGATTCATTTGTTTGAAATTAAAATTAAATTATTTGATTTAATTATAAATAAAAAAAATTGATTTAATAAACAACTAGATAAGAGTTTAAATAAACGAGATAAAAGCAAGTAAGAAATTTAATGAACCACAAGTGGAAAAAATAAAAAATTCTGCTTTCACGGCCATTGCCTCTCTGCTGTGCTGTGCTGTCTTCTTCGCCTCCCTCCCATCATCACGTTGAGGTTTGATTTACTGTACTTCATCTTCTTCTCACTTTGATTCCTCCATAACCTAACTAGTGTAGTGTGTGGCTACTTTTGTTTCTTATTTCTCTCACCCAATTTTCATAACTGTACATCCAATTATTCGATTCATTCGCTTCTTCTTTTAACCAAACATAACACTCTCGATCCTTTTCTCAGGATACTGAAAAACGGCACCATTAGTATAGAATCAATGTATCTCTGAGCATTTTTCTCATTTAGGCGGGTTAAGCTTTCTTTGTATATGGAATTAATTTTAACATTGTGGGTCCATTTATATTTCATCAATTACTAGTACCTATTTCTTCCCCTTTTGGAATTAACATACTCTATTCAAATATAAGTAACAAAAATAACTTTATTTATTGAATAATGAACGAATTTGATCTATATTATAGACCAGATTCATTACAAAAAAGTTTTTTTGTTTATATTTGAAACCGGAGAGAGTATGATTTATAGTCATAGACAGTCAAGTCACGTGTGCTAATTTATTACTAAATCTCTATTCAGATTTCAATCATGCTGCTTCTAATAATAAAAAGAAATTAAAAAAATTAATTTCAATAGCTATTTTGAACTCTCTTGTTGAAGGAGGGGTTTTGAGATTTTTTTTACTGATTTTAAGAGTTTCACATTGAATCAGAGATTGCATAAGTAGGGGCAATTCTCACCCTATAAGCTAGTTTTGTAAGATTGATCAGAGTTAGGCCCAACCCAAAATTCTAAGAGCGTCTGTGCAGTATGCATACTCTTGGAACTAATTTTACATGTTATGTTGTCTTAAATCTTAATACATTTTCATGCTTTCCTGTGTTGAAACGTGTTCATTTCTGCGGTCTAATGTTGTTGTATTGCTTGTGTTAATTGGTGGTTTAATAGTGTCATTGATTGAATTTTGGCATGGTTTGCAGGCTTTTTTCTTTCCTCTGAATTCTGCAGCTCGGAGGAAAGATCATCAGGCTTTAGAGGAGAATGGCAGAAACTATTTCTAGCTTCTGGGGTCCAGTCACATCCACCAAAGAGTGTTGTGAAGAAAATTATGCACATTCGACATATATTGCAGAACTTTATAACACTATATCCAACATTCCCACAATTGTTTTGGCTCTGATTGGTCTTATAAATGCTTTAAGACAGCGATTTGAGAAAAGATTCAGTATCCTTCATCTATCAAACATGATACTTGCCATCGGGAGCATGTTGTACCACGCCACACTGCAACGAGTGTAAGTATTGATCTCCATTTTTGTATTGAAATTTATGCATGCTTTACAGATTAGTTCTATTTTATTTCCAGTTGCATGATACAGAATGAGGTTGCCATTTTATAAATTGTTTGTTACATAACTGAAGAATTCAGATTTTAGGTGTTTGCAAGGGATAGATATATCATATATCACTGCACTTGTTCTTGTGAAATATTGAACCAGAAGTATGGGATGAATTTTTTTCTTTCATGCATATATATATGGTTCAATAAATATTCATTTTGAGTCTTGACGAACAATTAGCATTGTTTGCTCTAACCTCACAAAGATCACATTTATGTATTCCATTCCTTGCAACTAAAGTTTATCTGTATTCTATAGTTATACTACTATAATGGGAACATGTATATGGGCTATTGGCAGAGCCCATACATGGTGGATGATAGAAGGCCAAAAAAAATTTCGTATACATATGGAATATGATGTTCTGGCCTATGTATGGACTATTGGCAGAGCAGGTGGCTAATAAAAAAGTAGACACACGTTAGGAGTCTACTAAAACACTGCTGATATAGTAATTATGTAAAAAATTAAAAAATATGTATCAAGAAAAAGAAATTAAAAACATATTCTAGGGTATAACTCATCAATAGTCCAGGATATGGTTCGACCCATTGTGGTTTTGTTGTAGGCAGCATCACCTTGCACTTGTAAGAGGATGATTCGGCGACTGGGATTTTTTTTTTACTTTTATAACAATAGAAGCAACAAGGGAAAGAGAAGAACAAATTAGTGAAATAAAACTGGCAGATACTTGGGTAGAAAACGCAACTTCTACCCCCCCTCAAACAATAAAAGAGAGAGGAACAAGAACAAGAGGAGTGATAAAGGAGAGGAAAAAAGGGGATATATATAAAAAAATAAAAAAATTAGAGAAAACAGAGGTGGAGAAGGGACAAATAGCCCGAGAGGTTACTTAAGAGGACCAAAGTTCAGGCTTAGAGGGAGGGGAGGATATGCAGATGCAGAATTGAAGCCTAGTCTGGTTTAGAAGTTCAGGTTTAGAGAGGGTCATTTGTTGGGGATTATATGCGGGAAATGTCACTCAACCGCTGGAGATGGTGGATGTGGAGTTCATTCAGTTTGCAAAGATTGTTCAAGTGTGATAGTGGTTGCAACTTGCAAACTATAAGGGTTTCATTTTCATACATCCCTTTGAGAATATAAAAAAAAAGTTCTTTTTTCAAATAAATAACCTCAAGTTACTATTTCTGCCATGCACCACCATACGGATGCAGCTTCCATCTGCCACCACATAAAACTCACAATGCTGGCGGCTTGGTAAAATTCCAGCACCTGTGTAGTGGGGTGACACTGGAGCACATAATACACCTCTCTGTCTCCTTTTTATTTATTTATTTATTTTGATTTTGAAGAAATGTACTAAGGCAAATGATACAAATATGATATGTAGGCAAAGTTAACAAAGATTTGCAGAAATTTGACGGAAATTATTAACTTGATAATGGAAGTAAAGTTAGGGTACCAAACAGAACAAAAATAGTCATGGGACCAAAGTGAAACTTTGAAATAAGTTAAGGGACCAAATATGTAATTTAGCCTTAATCAAAAGACTTCTACTCATGTATTTGAGTCTAGTCATTATATCAGAAGCTACTCATGCATTTAAATTAGGCAGCTAATTTTATATTCTTATCTCTGATTTTCCATCATATGCATGTGGATGATTTTATGACCTTTCTTTAATCTTTGCCACTTGGAGAAATAAATACTTTCTAATGTGATTTTGCACTTCAACAGTGAATATGAAGTTGTGGCTAGCCAACTTATAATTATGTTTGAGTTTTGAATCATTTTGGTACAAGTGAGCTGGATGCCATTGCTGAATTTGCTTTGTATGCTTAGAGTGCTCAATTCTGGGACAATAAGATAGATATATGATGTCTTAATTTATTTCAGATACAAAAAGGGTTTGAAGTTTATAAGATAGGAACTTAGGTATTTTGGGGTGTCCAAGTCCCACATTGGGTAGTATAGGATGCTTGGTTCTTCCCCTTTGATAGCTAGCTTTTAAGGGAGGGTTCCCGGATTGTTTGGAGACTTATCAATTGATATCAGAGCTGGCGGTGGCTCAGATTTAAAAGGGCAATCTACCGAGGGGCTGCCTGTAAAGACCTAGTAAAGCATCGAAGATTACGTTACAAACGCCGAGACGTGGCTCTCATTGGCGGCGCTACGATAATGGCTTAGGTATTATGGGGTGTCCAAGTCCCACATCGAATAGTATGAGATCTTCAGTGGAGTAAATTGCTTGGTTCTCCCTTGATAGCTAGCTTTTAAGTAAGGGTTCTCCATTTTCTTGGGTACTTATTATTATAACAGGATCTAAATCAGGCTCTTGAGCCTCGACTTGGTAATAAACAAATTGATGTACTAGTACCAAATTATTTTATGGTGTCGTATCATGTAAGTCATTATTTGGGACTAAAGTGAGAAACAAACTAGAAAGATTAACATGATATGAATTTATAAATTAGGTGATAACTTGTACACTTGAATAAATTATGTCGCTCAGATGGATAATTATTAGAGGGACTACTAGTGTGTTTGGTTTTGTGTTTGAAGACTCTTTGTTTGGGCAAAAGCTCTAAGAGACAAGATTTTACTCCAGTTTGAGGCTTGGGAATTTTGAACAGAAAACTAAACACTGATTTTTGGCTTTTGCCTATATATATTTATGCATATATATTCACAAAGAAGGATATACTGTTTCTTTTAAATATGCACGAATGTTCCTTAAACATTAATCTTAAGCTAAATTTTTCTTATGACGAAGAAGCACTACTATTGTCCTAGATTTATGTCCCTAATAAAACTGGGTAGTTTGAATTATTTAGTATGTTCATTAATTATCAAACATCTGTTTGTTTTGGATGATTATTCATTGTTCAGATGTTGCTTTAAATTTATATAGGCAACAGCAAGGGGATGAAACTCCAATGGTGTGGGAGGTGCTACTGTACATGTACATCCTCTACTCTCCAGATTGGCATTATCGCAGTACAATGCCCATCTTCCTTTTTTTGTATGGTGCTGGTTTTGCAACTGCCCACGCAGTGTTCCGTTATGGTGTTGGCTTCAAAGTGCATTATGTCGTTCTGTGTCTGCTCTGTACTCCAAGAATGTACAAGTATTACATTTACACTCAAGATGTTTTAGCCAAGCGGCTAGCTAAGCTATTTTTAGGTACTCTTGTATTAGGCAGTTTGTTTGGGTTTTGTGATCGTGTTTTCTGCAAGGAGATATCACGTTGGCCTATTAACCCTCAGGGTCATGCTTTGTGGCATGTCTTCATGGGTTTCAATTCCTACTTTGCAAACACATTCTTGATGTTTTGCCGTGCTCAACAACGTGGGTGGTCTCCAAAAGTTGTTTATTTAGCGGGTGTTTTACCTTATGTGAAGATTGAGAAACCAAAAAGCCAGTGACAAATTTGGGAAAAGAAGGAAGCTTCTTTCTCATGAACATTCTAGCTAGACAAGTTGTTGACAAAATTATTTAATGGGTGTCTTTATTTCCTATACTTCTTTTTCACTTTGTGGTTTTGATTGGCTTAAAAATGTTGTTGAATATTTGCATATTTTTGTTGTAGAAGCAGGACATGTACCCTATTGATCCCATTGCTTCCTGTATTTTTGTTGGGCTTCGGGTTTCATTAACCCTCACACTTCAGCTGTAATGTCTGGTGTCGGGTCCATTTTGTAGTATATTATTGGTTATATGCAATTGATAGAGAGGAAATGGTTGAGACATTGAAGGAGTTTAAGGAGGTATAGGGTTCGATCCATGACTATTAACATTTACCCCTCCCCTTTAGTAATATGCTAACAAGTAACAACTAACATGTGCCTATAAAAAAAAGGTGTAGAGGAAAAAGTTTTTGTTTTCTGATGACAAGCTCACTTTGTATTATCACTAGAACTTCAACCATTTAGATTCTTATATTCAATTTTTCTTCATTGATCTAATAAGAAGTCTACCACAACAATGTTAGATGACAATATGTGGGGACATTGTTCTCTTGTGATGGAGTTAATGTACGGTTTTGTGGTGCTGAGGGGATTGGCATGACAGGGACAGGTTTTGTGTGTAGTTCTAGATGGGAACGGATGAAATATTCTCTTCTCACCCCCCATGTCTCTTTTTAACCCCCCAATATTTCAATTTTACCCCTGTACAAAATCTTCGGAACGTGTTTTCCGAAGTGTTTTTAGTTCAAATTCGTCGAAAACTTCGGAAAATACATTTCGAAGTTCGTATTCAAGGCAAAAAAAACTTCAGAAAACGCGTTCCGAAGTTTAAAACTAGGGGCAAAAATGGAAATCCGAGGGGGGGGGGGGAAAGAGTCATAGTGGGTGGGAAGAGAAAATTTCGGAACGGATGGATGGTGTTCACTCCAAAATTTTGGAAAATATTGCAGCGTGTTAACAGGGTTAATATGTATGGTTGACATTGAAAAGAATATAATTATACACTTTATGGGGACTTTTTTAAATGATTTTGTAGTATTGGGATTTAATTGAAATTTGATTAAACTATAGGGATTAACATTTATTTAACCTATATTATTACTAACTTGCTTTAAGAGGGATTGTGTTTTGATGCATTCAAAATCTAGTGTAGTCATGCGGTAAAAAAAAAAAAGGTTCTAATTTTAACCTTGGAATTTATAAAAAATATTTCAGATGATTCAGAGGTATTTTAAGATTTAAACCGTTTGATTTTGATCGGACGATTCAGAAATGTTGATTGCGCGCATTTGACTACACCTAATCCAATTTTCTTTAGGAGGGCTTTGAAATGACATGCACATGCATAGATTGCTGTTGCTTTTTATTGGCTTTTATCATGGTTCAATTATACAAAACAATTTTATTTTAATAAAAACACACTATGGATCAAATTGAGACTTAAATAAACTATTTTTTCTTGTTAGTAAATGTGTTCTTTTATGATTTACCAGTTGCCACCATCATTATTACCACCAAATTTTTGTCAAAATCAGATTCCATCAAATATATTTTATTTTAATTAGATTCCAATCAAACTTAGGATATGGAATAATGATGAACCTAACTAGAAACTATGTTTTCTTGTAATCGTAATGATAAACAATTGGAAACAACGTTTCTGCTGTCTTCAAATCATGCAATTCCAACCACCAAATATCCAAAATACAATATATATTTTTTTGAACAAATACAAATTTAAAACCATAAGAAAACAAAATAAAAAAACTTCAAGCATATATTTTGCCAATAGCCATACCCCAACTAGGCAACTATGAAGTACTAAGAAAAATCCAACACTAATAAACGATATTAACCATGCCTTAATTATGGTCATGAAGATCCTTTTCATTCTTTTAGGCTTCTCCGTCTCATAACATAATTCAATCTCATTATATATATATACACATAAACCCAAAAGAAATATACTGAATCATGCATGAGTGAGTTCATTAAACTCATTATATGTTAGCTCTTACTTAATTTCATGACACATTAATTCTTCTGATAATTATTTCTTAAGTATATATACTTATCATAATCATAATTATGGGTGCTAATCTCTGCACTTTGTCAGGGACATGCTTGAAGGATTGTATCAAACCGAAACAGAATAGAACAAGGTGTATGAAAACATTCAAAAGGAAGAAGATAGAGAAGAAGATTCTTCCAATTGGTAAGAAATTTGTTCTAGAAGAAGAAGATTGGATATTATCATCTTCTTCTTCAGAAATGAAACATTCGAAGAAAAGAGTGCACCCTTGTTCAACTCGGTTTCAAGCTGAATTACCTAAAGACAGTTTATGTTTAATGGAGACAATCAAGAGCCGTTTCGGAGAAACTGATGAAGGATTGACCTCAGATTGTTCATTGGTTACAAGAAGCTTCTGTGAGAAATCACAGAAGAATAGAGTGAGGTTTAAACTACCTCACACTGTGATATTTTACAAACCAGAAGAGCCTTATCGCGAAGATGATGAAGAAGAAGAAGAAAACGAAGAAGCGTTATTGAGGCGTTATTATAGCAGTAGTGAAGAAGATTCCTTTTCTTCACCTAAGTGCAGAGAACTGTTTTCGTTTGAAACCGCCGAGGAACCGATTTTGAGACTTGCAGTGGATGTTCTTCCTCATGTCTTTGTCTCTTCCAAAGTTTCAAATTGAACATGAAAGTTATATATCTTACATACATATTGCTTTGCTGTGTCTTTTTCTTATATTTATTTTTATGTTTGATTAAATTTTCTATTCGCGCAATATAATTTACCAGACTAATTTTTCCGATAGAATTTGTATTTTTCTACAAAAGGAAAAAAGAAAGAAGAGCCCTTTTAATCTGTTAATGGTTTTTTTTCCTCATATGCATGTCTTCAGTTTTCACTATAAATTGTAATAGTACGTAGTAGTGATGAATACAGAATTTCAAAGTTTACTTTGTCACAAGTGTAATAAGACTAAGCTGCATACTGAGAGTAGTGGATTTCTTAGACACAAATTTTGTCGTGCATACTTTTGAATATATAAGGGGAAAAAAATACATATCCCAACATGGTTCCAAAGCCTCCCAAGCACCTTTCTCATGTTATAAGTAATAAAATATTAACTCGTGCATCAATGCCGACACTGCAAAGGTCACTATCACTGCCGGGAGTGGTGCCCATTTTCTACCTACGACGTGGCTACAAGCTTTCACCATTGGTTTGTACACCGTAGGGTGTAGGATACGTGTGACCATAATGTTCCACCTTCTTTCCCGAAAGTCTTGCACCGATGTGCTTAAATGAGGTTTGTTGAAAGGCTGCTCCAACTCTACTTCAACAAGTTTGCGAATGATTACGGTGATCGATGCAAGAAAGATCTCTTACACTTGGAGAATGTACAAGGCCATCAAAATTATCGGACGACATCATATAGATGAATAAAAAATAAAATAAAAAGAATGAAAATAACTAATAACTTATTAGACCAATTTAGAGATGTAACTTTGATTTGATTATGATTTTGATTATTTGTGGTTTGATAATTTAGATACTAGTTTGTGTTGGAATTTGATGAGAAATGAAGCAATTAGGAGAAAGTGAGGGAAAGAGAGAGGAGGGTTGGATGAGAGGGCACCTTTGTAGAGGAACAGGCAAAAAGGATGAGCTTCAAGGTGGAAAGCCAAGAAAGAAGAACCATGGACGGTTACAAACGTAAAACTTAAAAACCCTTAAATGCATTTTTCCTAAATTAAATTAAGAAAATGCTGCTTAGTACTCTCTTTATCGTATAATAACTAGTATCACATTTGTAATTGAGATTTGAGAACACAGTTGCACATTCATCCAAAAAGGCAAATTCAATTTTATTGACAATTAGTGTCTGCCAAATGAATATCACTTTGATTTCTTCCTGAAAATCCTATGGTCATTGTTAAGATTACTGGTCTTAGGTCAAATAAACAACAGAAAAGCAACAAGCAAAACAGTGAAGAAGATTTGAGGTAAAATAACAATGACTGCGGATTAAACAATAAGTATCATCAATCAGTCTTGTAGAGGTCTCGGTTGATTAAAGCCAGTCCTTCCGAATATCAAAAGTGTAGTTGATATCCAAATACGACTTTTTGTCATCGTCAACAAACTGAAAATACATCCACAAACAAAATTGAAAGTCAGCCAATGCACCACATAATCCAAACCAGAAACTGAAAGATATTAACTCGGCTTTCACTTCATTTCATAAACCCTTTTAATTTTTAGGCCAAAATACTGCAATCCCGTAACTTAATTCCAAGTAACGACTTAGTCATTTGGCTTTGTTTTTTTCCTTCCAATTTAGTCTTTCACGTTTTAACATGTTAAGGGACGGATTCGATTTAACTTCATGACTTACAAATCTCAATACTATCAATGGAAATCATAACATTGTTGCCATATTTGTTTTATATAATAATTAGAACATAAGAATGAGGAAGCAAGCATTATAGTTATAGATAAATGAAAATAGTACCTTAGTTCTAGCAGAGTATGTCCCTCTGGCAAATAATCCAGATGGTGTTGTCTCTTCTGGCATTTCATGTGTGTATGGTTCTGCTTGAGGGCTGAATGTTCCAATCATCTCTTTAGTAGAGTCAACTGTAACAAACCTCAGCAATTATAAGATTATTATTGTTATTAATATCATCATCATCTGAAAATATTAGTAATAAACCAATGTACTTACCCTTGATACCAGTTTTCCAGACAGTGTTGGTGTATTTAAGACCCGAAACAATATTATGGTTTACTTGGAAAGTGAACATCAACCTATAACGAGAACCTTCCTTCAAAGTAAACCATAATCCGTCTGGATTTCCGGTTTCTGGTACTGGAAGAATTATATCATCTCTATCACCGGATTTTATTGCAAGGCTCAGAAACTTCACTTCTGGCTCCAAAGTTTCTTTAATAATTCACAACAAAAATTGATAAGTTAGGTAAAATTCTTTAGCAAAGATATCTTCATTAGGTATAACACAAGGAAAATGTATCCCCATTTAAAATATTCAATTTGAACAGTGTTGTTTATTCTGTTTTACATCATATTTGACAATTAGTAAGGTTATGAGTTATATCTCTAGCAATGATGATCAAAGGCGTGTCAGGTGTCCGTGTCCGACACGTGTCAACGTTGACACGACACCAACATATATCATTACATTCAATTTATATATTTTCTTAAATTATTATCAGTCTTTAAATGATTAGTCTCATGTCAGGTGTTTGTGTCGATGCTTCACAAATCATAGGTTAAAGAGAAATTCTCGAAAGACTAGTCAAAATCTTTCACACATATGGACAAACAAAATCATCAATCAATATAACTTTAATGAGAAGGAATTGAAGGAGTAATTAATTACCTCCAACAGAACTAATGTCAATGCTTCCAAGAAGCTGTTCCTTCCACTTCCTCAAGCTCTCATCATCCTAAGGACTCAAAACAATTAACAAATGCATAAATAATAGACATGTGAACAAAGCATATAGATTGTTACAATAATAACAAAGACAATAAAACATTAAAAAGAAAAGTGAACCTTATCCTTTTCGAGCTGCTCTTTCAAGGTGAATTGAGGACCTAAATCAATCTTCCTCTCTACATCGTCGTCATCGTCCTCAGCGGCAGCAATGGAACCTTCACTCATGTGTCTACTGAGTCCCGCCTTTCGTTCACTGCCACTTTCTTCGTGATCACTGTATATTTCACGATCAGAATCCATGATTTTACAATTGGAGTATGAAGACCACTCCAATAGTCAAAGACATCAAAGGTGGTAAAATCACCACCACACCTAGCCAGAAACAAAGAAACACCAAGAAAACAAAACCACTATATAGAAACTAATGCTATGATTCAACTAGTATAATAGGAAAAGAAAAAAAGGTGCAAAAGAATATGGAAGAGTCCTAAAAGATTGAAAGTATGGAAAAGAAAAAATTAGAAGATGAATGTTGTTGCATCTTAGAAAAGATGGCAGAGAGAGATAAAGAAAGAAATGGTCGTGTGGTGATCCGAAATAACTGATCGTGAAGGTCACTTTTGTAGCACTTGCTAGCAAAAATATTTATTATATTTATTTCAAACCCAATATAGAAACAACTGATTCATGTACTAAAAAAAAAAGAAACCACTTATTCATACTTTTTTTATTGCAAATGTAACCAAAAGAACTGGTCATAATAAAATATGCACAAGCCAATAAAACACACGTACTTTTAACTGTGGATTAAAAAATCTTTAGAGATAAAATTAAAATAAAATGTTCCGTCACTGGAGGAGATTGATTACAATCTCACGAATCAATCTACCATTCTGGCATTTTGCTGAAAAATATATTAAATAATGAATTATTTGCCAGCTATTCAAAGGAAATAAGAATTCAATTTTTTTCTTTTTGGAATGATTTTGTTATTAATTAATTAATAATTATCCTATTATAGATTATTGGACAACGTGATTGTAGCTCGTTGAGCAAAGCACGTCGCTATTTCAGAATAGTCTTACTCCTACATATAGATGATTAGGGTCATTTTTCATTTGACAACCAATACTAACCCAACAATAAAATATCAAAACCATAGTATAGCACTGTAGTATATTAAAACAACTTATTAGATTAATTGAATAAAATATGTATCTGAACCAGATAAAATCGGAAGGAGTAATATCTTGCCATTCAGTATTAGCTTTTAGGTGTTGCAACCATGCTTTATAATTGTTTGGCTACGGTACACTACAGTGTTAAAATTCTTGTTTAACTGAAATTGGATACTCCTATAACCATAATATCGCGCTAAAATTTGTGTCCATCACTCCATTTTATACGAACCCCATGTCTATACAAATGTTTACAAATTTCAAGGAGATTTTACTTATTTAATATTGTATAAGTGAAAAGAGAGAATTATTTGGATCCTTTTAATCTCTCTCGACAATTAATTCTAGTCATTATTTTGAATCGAAGGATGAAAAGAGAAAAACACCTCTATAAATAGAAATACTATATCCAATAACAATTTAATTCCTTGATTTGAAATTTGCCTTTTTTTAGCAGTATATGATTGACTTCAATTCCCCTATTTTTTTAGTCTGATAAATATTTAAAAGGAAAACGCTCCCTTAACAGTGAAAACCAATCCATTTGTATTTACTTTAAAAAGAAAATAGAAACATTTGTCTTTAACGAGAAACTCCAACCTATGCACAAACTCAACAACTCATTGTTAAATTTATTTGCATAGCCTTGCTGGTAATAAAGATTATAATAAAGAACAAATTATAATAAAGAAAATAGCAGTCTGCTGTAGCCTTGCTGGTAATGCTATATAATGTGGCGAGAAACAGTTTTAGAATTTCATGATCAGCAAATCAATTTTAACATCCTAAGATTATAGATTATATCAAATAGTAAAAAAAAAACTATTCAAGTATCTATTCATCCTAAGTTTTGTGTGGAGGAGTATATCAAAAGCAAAATTTCTGGTACGGGCCGGGTCTCGTTGGTGTATTGGATCAGGGGTGAATATTCATGTGCTTGAGGAACCTTGGCTTACTAATGGAGCATGTATTGCAGCATCTGATAGTAGTCTAGCAGTTCTTAAAGATGTAAGGGTGGAGCATCTCATTGACAGCACAGCAAAAGAATGGAATCGAGATGTTATTAGCTCTTTATTTGATCAAGGGACTGTAGAGAAAATTGTGAAAACACCACTGGTGCAGCATGTTAATGTGGACAGATTGGTATGGAAGGCTGAGAAGAGGGGGAATTATTCGGTTAAAAGTGCGTACCGCTTGTGTGTCGACGAGCTAATCGACACCTCTCATCTTAAACGGCCCGGTTATTGGTCAGGTATATGGCGACTCAAAGTCCCTCCGAAGGTTAAAAATCTAGTGTGGCGAATATGTCATGGTTGTTTTCCAACTCGGGCTCGGTTGCGAGATAAAGGAGTAAATTGTCCACTGAATTGTGTTGTGTGCGACGATAATTATGAGGATACAGAACATATCTTATTTAATTGTCCTTTGTCTACCGCTGTTTGGCGTGCCGCTGGTTTGTGGGATAGAGTCCAAAGTGCTGTGAACAATTCAACTGACACTGCTGATGCAATTTTTCTGTTATTGCAGCGTTTAAATGATCAAGATGCTGCTCACATGGCTGGTATATTGTGGAGTTTATGGAAACATAGGAACATGAGGTTATGGCAAAATGTAGTAGAAACATGTACTCAAATAATGGAACGTGCCCTTCATTTAATTGAAGATTGGAAGCATGCCAACAACAACAACAAGCCTATGCAGCAAGCACATGACAGTAGCGTGACAACAGCAGCAACAATGAATCACAACATTGCAACAAATAGTAGCAGCAGGACTGATATTGTAGGGACTGGTTGGAAAAAACCGGCAAGTGGAAGATACAAGTGCAACATTGACGCGTCGTTTTCGTCTCAAAGAAATCGCGTGGGCTTGGGAATGTGCATTCGTGATGATGAAGGTCGGTTTGTGTTAGCTAAAACTATGTGGATTTCACCAATATGTAGTGTGGACTTAGGTGAGGCATTGGGACTCTTTCATGCCATCAATTGGGTTCAACTTGATTCAAAAACGGTGGTTGATTATTTTCATAAGGGAGGGTCTGATATTACTGAGTTTGGGGATGTGTTGAATGAATGTATCCGTAGTTTTAAGTCATATTTTGAAAACTCTCGTGTTGAGTTTAATAGGAGACAAGCAAATGAGGTAGCTCATGCTTTAGCCAGAGTAGCCCCATCTATAGCTCGCTCCCATATTTTCATTGATGTACCGACATGTATTAGTCATTTGATTATGAATGAAATGCTATAAGTATCCTTTTGTCAAAAAAAAAGTATCTATTCAAGATTATACTAAGCTTATGAAAGAATTGATTCATGGCTAGATTTTAAAATCAGCTCTAGGCCTCTATGACCATATCATATAAAGTTAGCATGCTAGAGATTGTCACAAAAGAGTTTAAATTATAGATAGACTTAGTTCATGTTCATGATAATAATAAAAAAAATCAGTAAATTAGTTCACCTTCAAATGCAGCAGCTTAAAAAAAGGATCTGAGTCCGTTTGTTACAGATTAAAAAATTAGTGATTTTGATGTTAAATAATTTAGAGATTAGTTTTTAGCGATTTTATAGAAAAATATAATTTACTATGTGTTTTTTTACTGTAGTAAAAATCACTTTTTTTAATAAAATAATCTTTATCTTGTTTGGATACAACATGTAAAAATAATTTTTTTTAATTATAAAATAACCACACTTGTTTTCTCTCTCCTCTAAAAATAATCTATTATTTGAAAACTACTCTTATCAGCTTCTCATTTTTAGCTGTTTTCTGATTATTTTTAGATTCTGATTATTTTAAAAAGTTGTAACAAACAGATACAATATTTTGAAAAGTGATTATTTTTATAAAATAAGTGATTTTTTCTAAAAAAGAAGCTATAACAAACGGGCACAGAGCCATTTCCATGCCTTAAAATAAACAAAATCAAGCTTTCAAGCCAGCTCAATTTATCTAGATGTTAACTGTTAGTTATGTGGCACAACTCAGATGAAAAGGAAATGAAGAAATAATTCAATCACAGAGTACTCCAATTGTATTCCGTATAATTAAATAATTAAGAACCAAAAAGAAGAAAAGACATTGTAGGTTTTGGATTACAAAGAAAGGAAGCACCAGGCATCTGTCTTGGTTAATTTTGCAGATGTTTGTACACTGCAATAGTGTATTCAGGCAGAAGAGTGATCTCGAGTTTTCATGTTGTCTTTCAATAAAATTTGATAAAAAAAATGGAAACAAATCAAGATGCAGTTAATAATAAATTTATAAGTAACCACCGCTTAACCCAATAAGACAATAATTCCTAACTCAGTTGTTTAGAGAAACAAAAATTACTTGCCAATTGCAAGCTTGTAAAGGAGATTTTGCACCAGAGCTAAATTCTCATGATAATAACCACAGATAAAAACAAAACTAATCATTCAGAAAAGAAGAGGTGAAAAAACCTTTTGAGTTACGAAAATAATCGCCACACTAACATATATCATGGAGCAAAGGTGGTATAGAACCAAGGATGAGGGGTAATATAAATAACATTCTGCTCTAAAAGGGATGGTGCCTAACCTGTGACAAACAAGTTATTCACTAATCACTACCCCATTTTCTTACAACGCTCTCTTTAGCAGAAGCACTCTTGTAACCTTCCTTCTTCAAAACGCCATCAAAATCAGGCTGATCACTATTAGAACTATTTTTCAAGACTTTTGATGTTGTGAGACCAAATCCGTTTCTCACTCCCCGAAGTGCATACAGTAATGGGTTGATGATGGCAGCAAGGATCAAATCACCTTTTGCAACTAGGAGATACTGCAAATGAAAAGAACGATGGTAAAATAGTTTTCTTTTCTAATATAACAAAATTAATTAGAACTTATGCCTATCAGCAAAATAATTGGGTTTGGAAGTAGTATGATGAAATTTCTTACTATGAGAATGATGCCAAGTATAGTAAGACTAGCTTGTGTTGCTTCTTGCCAAAAATTATCATCATTAGACCAACCAAACCATCTACCCCACCCAAACCAACCTCCTCCACCGCCGTTGGTGCCACCTCCCCCACCTCCCAGCTCTTCTCGTTTTTTGATTTCTTTGTCCCACTTCTCATATTCAATTTTCTTCCCACTTAGTGCACCTTCTAATGCTTTTCTAGCTTGATCCTACAATCAGAATTCACTCATAGTTTCATTTCCTTCACACCAGCTTTGCAAGATATCAAAGATTATACACAGCCCATGATCACAATATATGAAATAGATTTAGTGATAAACTAATTTCTACAGATGAGTAATCATGACACCAAAATTTTATCAGTATAATAAGTGGATGGTGAGAATTACTTTTCTCTTTCGCAAACTAAAGTGCATAATACAGTTTTTATAGTTATCATGAAAATAAAGCTAAATAACAGAGCAAATCAGTACGGTTAAGTAGTTAACAAAGGCATCTTCCGAAGAATGTTGGTAAAGGAAAAGAAGATCAGCATTGCATTATGGGATTACCTTCTTATCATCTACGAGACATGTGACGATAAAATGCATATATTTATTATTATGATTTGAATTAGCAAATAATATCAATTGGCATTTATTGTATCAATTTTATTCAGCTATATGCTATTGTAAGTAGAGGCGAGTGTGATCGCAAATCACAGATTCATCATGGTAACAGAAAAGGTTCTAATCATGTGACAATAGGGGTTAATCACAGCCATTCCCATGGCGACCTGTAGTCTCTGGCTGCCAACAGAAAAGTTTTCCGCAAGTTTCCTTACGGTTCCAACGCTATCACAGGCCAATTATTCGGGTGCCAAGGTCGCCTGTCACAACTCACAATACTTTTGTTAGTCGTCCTGTTGTGTGCATTCAATTTACTTCATTCAATGCTTCGATTTTAGTAGGATTAATTAACTTCTTAAATTAATCTAATCCATTTTGTTGGCTTTTTCAAAAAAGAGTATGTGTGGGTGTTAAAACCTTCAATTACAATACAGTAATTCATGAAATGCAGAAATTACAAAATACTGAAACGCAAACAGAAAATATTTCACTTCATCCCTAAAACGCGTGGATATTGACTAAGGATAAGGCAAATTAAACAGACATAAAAGGGTTGAATATTATTAGCAATAAAAAGAAATGCTACTAAAGTTGTGCAATACTGAAATGAATTGAAGAATTTGCAAATGAATACCTCTCTTTTGTTGTCTGAGAAAAGGCAAGTGAATTTGGGTTTGGTGTTGAGTTTGTGCTGTAAACGACTCCATTCTTTATCAACGGAGTGAAGCTGCTTGGTCAATTGGGAACGATGGCATAACCGGATTGACGACGACGACGGAGCTCCTCCTCCTATTCCTAGGTTTACAATTGCTCCCATGCTTTGCAGTTTTTCTCTACCACCATATCACTTTCTACAATTCAACTGTTTTAACGTTTTCACTCAAATTTCTTTCCATTTTCCAATCTCTTTGATATTTTCTCTCGGTTGTTTTAATTTAAATTATTATATTTTTTGAGTTTTTAAATATTTTTGCATGTTTATATGCAATATAAGGTTGAATATTATTATATTTTTTTGAATTTATACCGAAGTATAAGAAATTTGGATATTTTAATCCGATGATACATATATAATACAATTTAATCTTCTGCATGTAAAAATAGCAATTTAATTCATATAGAGTGAATACTCACAAAAAATACTCACAATAAAAATTTGCATTTTAGATAAGGGCATGAGCATATGTAATTACCGACCGACAAAATTGAATGGGGTATGGGTGCGGGAACTGTACCTTAGTATTCACCCAGCCTCATATCCACAGTATATATTCATTTATTTTAATTATATTATTATATAATAATATATGTAAATCTATTTAAAAAATACAACATTATTATACTATTGCACATTTTTAATAAATTTTTTTATTTATTACATAATGCAAATATGTTAATAGATAAATAAACTTTAACATGATATTATTTATAATTTTCATAAATCAACTTTAAAACCTTTGAATTTTTTTAATTATATTAAAATGATATGATATTTTATAATTGATCAAATTATTTTTAGCAAAAATACGGATAACGAGTATGAGTACTTAGATATCCATAGGATATGATAACAAAAATTGTCACCCATGTGCACATGTATTTTTTCAAACTGCAAGTATGACGATGTGGATTCTAATAGTACCGTACTCATTTTCAAACTTCAAGCAAAATAGTCAAATATAAGAAATCATGCTCTAAAATCAACACGTTTTTATATCATGTTCCAAAATCTCCTCTTGGTCTTTCTGAACAGCTTCCACATTCATGTTATCTTCAACAACTTTACCCTTGTTTCAATCACTATCATGAATTAGTTTCTTTGTGCACAATTAGATCTCAATTTTTTGAACTAAATTTTTTTTATTGACTTTATTAGTAGGAGATTTTGGAACATGATTTGAAGAGAAAATCTTACGTAGATACAACTATTTAGGTACAAAATTTAGGCACAGTCACATAAATCAATAAAATTAAAAGAAAAATAAAATTGTCACATCAATTTATATCACTTCATCTCCTTTTTCTTTAATTTTTGGCTAAACTATATAGTTGGTCTCTTGCGTTTCTTTTATGTTTTAATTTGGTCCCTTACGTTTAAAAAGTTTCAATTTGGTCTCTTACGTTTATTTTAGGTTTCAATTTGACCCCTTCCGTCAGTTTGCTTACGTGGCAAACAGTTTGCACACGTGGATTGACACGTGGACACGTTGACACGTGTCCAATTGAAACAGTGGAATAGTGGAATCTCACAGAAGGGACCAACTAATGCAAACGTTGATAACGTAAGAGATCAAATTGAAACTTTTTAAACGTAAGAGACCAAATTAAAACCTAAAATAAACGTAAAGGACCAAGTTTCACACTTTTTGTTTATGAGTGTGTTTAACACTTTTTGTTTATGTTTGTGCCATAAGTATTTTCCTTAAAAATCTGTTGATTTTAGAGCATGAATTAGTTTCTTTGTGCACAATTTGACTTTATTGACCAATAAGAATCCGGTTATGCCATTGTAAACAAAAAAAATTGAACAAAATTGATAAATTATCAAAAACAAAAAAAATCAATAAAGTCAAAAAATCAAACGAATCCGGTAAAAATAATTTTTCCTAAAAGAATAAACCCTATCGCCGTCCCCAAATTTCATCTTCCCCGCGCTGCTTTTCCAAATTTTCTTTTCGTCTTCACTCGCTCGCATCTCCCTTCCTTAGCAAACAGATACTTCTCATTCTCCTCTCCATGTAAGTTCTCTAATTTCTTTTGTTCATATTCCTTTTTTCCTTTCTCGTGTGATATTAGAGTTTGTTGGTATTAATTTTTTTTTGCTGTTAGTGACTGCTTCTCTCGATTAATCAAACTTTTATATGCGAATGGTAATCTACTTTGATGATATGTCTTTGTGTGTGAGTAATCGTATCAACTCATTTCCCTACCTTTTTTATGCATACCATCTGTTTGAGAAATTGTCTCAATCAAGTTTATAGCTTGTTTGTTAACAAATGAATGACATTAGTCATTTTTTATATGCTTAATTTTTTTGGCGTAATAAGCGTGAAACCACATGTTTTTTGCTTATTCGTAATCAGTTTCTCAAAGTAGTAATTTCATTTTGCTATGCCGAAATTTTAATTTGCAATTAGGTTTAAATTGTATGGTGCTCTCTAAACTCCAGTTATAATGTTTATTTTCTCTGTGTTTAGTGAGAGGCTGTTGTTCGGTACCGGAGTAACGCACCTAAAAGGATGAGTGAGCTTTATTTCGATGACTTTTTTAAGGTTGTGAATGTAAATCCGGATGGTAAAAAGTATGACAAAGGTATGAGCATCTCTAATTTCGTTTTTATTTTTGAAGAATAAAGCAAAAAAGGTTCAAATTGCATTTGTGTTAGTTATTGGTGTTTTAAATATGCAAACTTGTTTTATTGAGTTGATTATGTGATTTAATACTGGGGTGAAGCAGCACCCTGTGTCTTGAAGGTTGCCTCAATAGAAATCATAGATTGTTGGGTGCTATGGCTTTGTGCTGCGTTTTCTTTTTCCTGATGTTATTTATTTATTTATTTTAAATTACAATGGGTTGCAGATGAAAATTATTTTCCCTTGGCTCTGTAAGTAAAGTGTACTTAATGACAAAAAATATGAACCTTGGAGCAGTCTAGTATTTAGTAATGGAAACATTCACTACTTAGGATGCAGATTTGGCAGTTCGTTATAGTGATCTGTAATTAAATTGCATATAGTTTTGGCAATGTGCTGTCCAATATACAATAATTATACTACTCTTTAGATGTCGTTTTAGATATTAAATCCCCGTGTATTTTGACACCCATTTCTACTTGCTACATTTAGTGATATATATCTTTAAATCCTCTGTTGGTACGTGTGCTTTCCTCCAGAGTACATTCTTGTGAAACTTAGTAAATCAAGTTTAAGTTGGCAATTGGCATGAACTTTACAGTTTTGTGAATATCTTGTAGTTTCTCGGATTGTTGCACATAGTGAGAAGCATGGCATGCACATGGTTCTAGATGTAAACACAGAGATTTATCCTATAAAAAGAGAGGAAAGATTCTTGTTGGCTTTGTCTCCATCTCTTGTTTTAAATACCAAGGTAAGTTTAACGCTCATTTCATTTGTGGTTCCATCTTATATTATATTTTTTATCTAATATAAAGCAATTATTTCTAGTATATGCTTTATTATCTGCTTGATTGATTGCGGACCTTTCCAATAAAACCGTTCTTTTGGCCTCACATTTTATTAGATTGTGGAGGGTCTTTCTACTAATGCTAACTGAGAACTTTATCATTTTCTTTTACATAGTTTTATGATACATCAAATTTTAAAATCTGGAATAGCTCTTACCCAAACCTGTGTTGCGTAAATTTTGTATTATGAGCCAGTCAAGGTGTGTGTGTGTGTGTATATATATTGAAGCCAGAACTAATAATTCTAATGCATGAAAAGGATCAAACAAATTAGGCTTTTGGTATTTGGTCCATAGATTACTTCCCCCTCCCCATTTTTAGTTTATACTTATTTCCGACTCTCTCCTCCATAGATCTCTCTTTGTGTAAGAGATGAAAACTTGGTGTAAAGTTTGGACCAAACATGAAACTTTTAATATGCAAGAAACCAAAATGAAACCTAACAAAACATAAGTGATAAAATATCTAATTAAGTCTCCATACCACCACGGGTTGGATGACACATAAGGGACATGACTTCCCCTTGTGAAAAAAATAGTGTTTGTTGGCCACTTGACGGAAAGGTCCAATTTGGTGTAACATTTAGGAAGGATTTCTTTCTTGGTGTTATTAGTAATAAATAAAGACAAATAGTAATCACAATATTATGTTATTGAGCTTTTCAGTTTGGATTATGTTTATTATGTGTCATCTACAGTAGATATTTGTTAAAGTAAAAGCAGTTTAAATGATTTTTTTTTTCACAAGTAGTGGTTATTGCCTTTACACTGAATTGGTTTCTCCTCCAGGATGGCCCAGTTTCAATTCAAGAAAAGTTTGAATACATCATGTATGGAACGGTGTATGACATTAAACCTGATGGACTATCGCTTTCTCCCCCTGAAGTGTATGTAAATGTTTCCCATGTTATATTGTTGTATTTATCTGTATTACTCCATTTTATTTTAATCAGAAATATCACCTGGAAATGTAGGATGTTATAATGTTTTGTTACACATGATTCATCAGAAAATAATTTTATTGATCCATTGATTCGACCTTAACTTGTGACATGACAAAGTGAACCTCTGGACTAGGAGTTTAGCTGTCTGCTTATTTGGATGAGTTTGACTATATTATAATGTATGCTTCTTGCTAAATGAATCAAACCTTTGTTACTGTAATTGGATTGCATGCAACACAATAAAGTGATTTTCAAAGGATCCTCGGGGTTGCAGGAAGAAACCGAAGTGCAAGTTCTGTTATGTGGAAGTTATATATCTTTTTTTAAAGGAAAATAATATATACTATTGTATAATTGATATCAATGGTATTTGAGGTGTCCTGCAGATGATTGGTAGGCTTTGAGGTGCCAATGTAGCTTGAATTTCAAACTTATGGCTTTGGATGTCAGTTTAATTTTTATCAAGAAAAAAATGTGATATTTTCTTCTACTTTTGTAGTTTCTATTTTGAAATGCATGAATCTGTTGACTTATCTTCGTTTTATGAGACTGGCCAGTTCTCTCACTGATCTCTTTTATCTTGCTCCAGGGAGGTTTTTGTATCATTTGGTGGACTTCAGCTGATGCTCAGAGGTCATCCTTCCCACTGTGACAAGTTTGCACCCGATCAGAAGTTGTTTTTACTAATAAGGAAGTTCGAAAGTTGAACTGCTGATTGTTACCTGTTGCTGAAAAGATAAACACGCCAGCATCAAGTTTTAAGTAATTTATCATGTATTGGTAATCTATCATCAAGTTTTTAGTAATTTTGTCATCTTGTATTGGTAATGTGTAGCATGTATTTTGGGAGATCAAATTTTGGTTTTGAATGGTTCTTTGAAGCTTTTCTTGAGTATATTAATTTCTTAGGTATGGAAATACTCTAAGTATGTGTTTGGTTCGGTGGCGAAAAGAATTGATTCTAGTAGAATTGAGTTTGATAAAATTGATTCCGTTAGAATTGAGTTTGATAGAATTGATTTATGTTTGGATACATTAAAATAAAAGTGATTCTTATTAATTTATGTTGTTTGGATAATTTACATCAAAATTGCTTTTAAACATGTAAATTACCAAAAGGTCCTTAGTATATAAAAATAAATAGTTTGCCTTCAAAAGAATTCCAAGGCACTAATAAATAAATAAAAGTCCAATGCTATCACGTGTATCTCTCTTAATAACCTCACCACTAAAAAAAAAAAAACACCACCATTTGTTTTGTCAAAATTTAAACACCACCATTATTACCCATTTTTCTAGAATTTTTCCAGAATCTTCAATAAGTTTCTACCTTTTCTCCTTCCCATCTCTTAATCTTATACTACCATTTTTTTCATTTCTCCTTCCCAATCTCTCAATATTCTTCCCCATTCTACCAATTTTTCATCTAATTTCTCTTTTCCCTCATCATCAATATGTAAATCAGATTTAGAGGGTTGGTATAAATGGTGCTACAATGCTCAGACAATTGGTGTGTTTGTTGATTTTAGAGGGAAAATGGAACATGCAGCTTGTTGGAATGGTGGATCTGGAGAAGGCTTTATGTCAAGGGCAATTAAGGAATAAAAAAGAAGGTAAAAAACATTCAAAGAAAAAATCTTCAAATCGATTCTATGTTGCCGCAAAAGCTTGGAATTGTAGCTTCTAATGAACTCACGTCTGCGGTGCAGAATCGCGTTTCAGGATTCGTTTTTGTTTTCATCCAAACACCTCAGGAAATGAAAAACTTGCGTCTGAAAAAGTAAACTCACGTTTGGGGAACATACGCTAAATTTCCGAAGTTTGTTTATATTTTTTTTTTACCTATTCATTAAATTTAAATATTTTCATATGGTGGGTTTAATATAAATTTCTTTCACCAGATGGTGAAGAGTTAGATTTTCTTTATTAATAAGTCTATGCTTATAAGTTTTGAATGAAAAAAAAGGAGTTGTTGGTGTATAGTAGATATTTAAAATAGTGGAAGCTTGTGGATGAATTAGTTCCGCAGCCAATTGCAATGTTACTCTAGAGAAAGTGAGTCACACTACAATTGCAATGTTGCCTAAAAATAAAGAGTTTGAGTTCCCTCCATTTATTATTCCTTCATTTGGAGAGAGATAGACACATTAAAATTAGTGGGACCCATTAAAAGTGGGCCCCACTAATTTGTGGACCCCATTAATTTTTTCTTGTGTCTATTTCTCTCCAAATAAAGAATAAATGGATAGATAATAAATGGAGGGAACCTGAACTCAAAAAATAATAGACAGCGTAGAGGTTTCAATTTTGGCACTTCTTAGGTAGGGTTCGTCTCCTTAAAAAATTAGGTCATTTTTGTTTGACCAGGTTGGCTTGGCATACTATATCGAGTTAATATTTCAAACGGTGTAAGATGTCAATGAGACGGGTTGGGAAATACTCCCTCGCCACCCAAACTGGGTGGAGTTTAATATGGGAAAGTTGAATACTTTTCCACCATGGGACAGTTGATTTTGAACAATTGGATTAAGATTTTTGTCATACAGCCTCAACACTAGATTTTTCCTCTTCAAAGTTCACTACAATTCTCTCTCCTCTTTGTTCATTCACCGGTCACCACCATCACTAGCAACATCAAGCCACTTGTCTCAGTCCTTCTTCTTCTCTTAATTTCACAATTTCTTTCAAACTCAAATCCCCAAATTATAAAAGTTAAAAACTACCATCGAAACCACAGATGATTCACTGTTGGAAAATATGTGTTTGTTCATTTATGGTGTTTGAAGTTTGAACACACAAAAATGTTGATTTTATATTATTACTTAGATTAAAAAAATGTCCTTATTCATATAATTTCTTAGATAAAATTATCAACTCTATCTCTTATAAATAGAGTTTATCTTAAGTTGGACCTAAAAATCAGCTTTCCCCTTTGATGTTGTAGAAGCAGCTGACCCAAACAATAACAAAAAAATATCCCTAAAAAAATATAAAAACTTTATTTAGAGATTTGAGTTTGATAATGATTTGTATTTTTATTTGTTTCTTGGTTTTCAATTGGAGTTGATAGCCATTTTTTATGACAGTTGGTTGTTAGTAGAAGGTAAAGAGAAGAGAGAAGAAGAAAGAGATGTGAGATATGGTGTGAGAGATATATAATAAGATTAAGATGACTTGATAATCCAACCGTTGATCTAACAATGTGCATCATGGACAAATTTAAGACTTGTGCATGTTAAACTCCACCCCCAAATTGTGGTCTATCTCTATTTTCTGCCATTAGAGGTTTTTATCTTGAGACATTTTCCTTTTTAGATCCTCGCAATTCTTGTGAAGACTTCATCAACATGAAAAATAACTCGATTTCTATTTTATTTTTTTAATCAAATACTTCTTTCGTTCCTTTTTACTTATCTTTTTTCGTTAAATTTAGCGTTTCTATTTAATTGTTTTTTTTGTATTTTAAGTGTACGATTTGTCAATTATACTTTTTTGTCAATTACTCTTATCTTTTTCGATAAAATTAATTAATGTTATATATTTAGAAAACTAAGTGTGTGCAAAAAAATAAATATTTATTGGTAGATTAAAATTAGGGTATAATAGGAAGATAATATGTAAAAATACACTTTCTTAATTTAATACTCCCTCCGTTTCTTTTTAATTGTCTTTTATTATCATATCTAGCGTTTCTATTTAATTGTCATTTTTGTATTTTATGGGTATGATTTGTCAATTATACCCTTTGTCAATTGCTCTTATCTTTTTTCATAAAACTAATTAATGCTATATATTTGAAAAACTAAATATTTTTTTTTTTAATTTTTTTTTTGTTGGTACATAACATATTAAATTTTGTTTTTTTGTACATAATATATTAAATTTATTGGAAAGAAAAAGTGTGGGGAAAAAAATAGGAATTTATTGGTGGATTAAAATAAGAGTATAATAGGAAGATAACGTGCAAAAATATACTTCCTTAATTTGGTGTTATCATTCTAAAAAGACAATTAAAAAAAAACGGAAGGAGTATTAGTATTCTAAAAGGACACATAGTAAGGAACAGAGGGAGTTGGTAGTAAAATAAAACAAATTTTAACCATAAAACAAATATAATATTAAAAAGACAAATAAAATTCAACATATACACAATATATGTATTTGCTCAGGAAAAGAATCCTCCCGGGTAGTATGATCCCCCGTACTATTTTTGAGAGACTTTCTTCATCCTTCTCCTCACAAGAAACAATTTATAGTATAGCATGTGAGTTTATGAATAGACAATACCTAATAAAAATCTATGTTTACATATGCAAATTGACAAGAAGGATTTGACTCATGATTGCCCCTTTTTAATTTTAGGGTTTCTATAAATTTGAAAGTTTTCATTCAGTAAGTTTCCATACCAAAGCTCAATCTAATTAAGTCCGTAGCGTCTACCAATTTCACCATCCCATCTCTAATCTATTATGTTTTAGGTTGGATTGGGTCACAATACATGTACCCCAATAATTTAACTTGGGTTATTTTTGCTAAGTGATGTCAACTAAGGGCTCGTTTAGTCTAGCTTATTTTTGAGTTTATGCAATATAAATTAGGTTATTTTATCATAAACTACCTTGAAAAACTTATAATAATACATAAAAATTGCATAAGCTGTTTGCATAAACTCAAAAATAAGCTAGACCAAATGGGCCATAAAATTAATTAATTTCTTTAGTATTTTGTGATTGACTATTCATCAATTAATAAAGTAGTTTATATTATAAGATTGTGATTAGTACGTTGTTCTTCATAGTTTAAGGCATGTCTTACACGTACTTTATCACCGATGGTGATCCAAAATACAATTATCAGTATTTATCATCTAACTATTATTTATCAATTATCACCATTAGTGTTTATATGGGGCAAGGACGGAGTATTAAATGAGAGGGGAAGAGGAAATGAGTGCATTTTGCCACCTCCTCCATCCTTCCCCCTCCCCAAACACATATGAATATGGTTGATGCTACGGTGAACCATTTTTACACATGGTTTATTATGGATAAGTGATTAATATTACCGTTAATCATGATATGTCTCAATAATATATTATATAATTTCAATTTTTAAAATTTTTTTATGGATAATATATGTGATATAAATTTTCAATCTAATGATGAATTTTATATGAAATTCGTTACAATATTTTTCATGACTGGTCGTCATAGATCAGCATGAACCATTTGAAGAAATAGTCCATATTAAACTTTGCTTATAAATATAAATATATACTGTATAATTTTTATTTATTTTTTCTAAAAAAATTTTTAGAGCTCTACCAAAAAAAAAAATTAGGACGGATGAATAGTGTCTCAATCTAAAAAATAGAAAATTTTAGATTAAAAAAACATATACAAAATTTGTGTAAAAAAATTATTTACGTTTAGCATGTTACAGAAGTATTTTAAAATTTTGAATGTAATTTTCTTACAATCACCTATACATTTTAATTTTTTTGGTAAATAAAAAAAAAACACTTTCTTCTTCTTTAAATAAAATGTTTTTTTCTTATTTACCAAAAAATTTAAATGTTGGTTTCGTAGTAATTTCTAAACCTAAATATCAGTGCAGCATTTTTAATATCTGGATCCGGACCCGCCCCAAATTTAAAAGAGAAAGTCTAACCTAGGCACAACCACAACACTTCATTGTTAGGCACACTCACATAAAGAATAAAAAAATTAAAGAAAAAGAATTAAAATAATATTGATTGATGTGACTATTTTATTTTTCTTTTAATTTGTTGCATTTATGTGTGTGTGCCTAAATAAAATTGATTTGTGGTTGTGCCCATGAAAGAATGCCTCAATTTAAAAATCCCAATCCGAAAGCGAAATCCAAACAAACCCATATTATTCTTCTCTATTTCTCTCTTTAGGGTTTAGGGTTTCCTTTCTTCTTCCTCGCCGCATCGGAGTTAATGGCAAACACCGGATCAGAAGTTGGCCGTTCCCTGATAAAGCAGATAGCATGCACACAAAAATCATCACGAGAGAAAGCTCTGCGTCTTCTCCTAAAATCATGGCTTCCTTCTCGATCCGAACCACTTCTCGAAGAAGACGCCAAAAAGCTCTGGAAAGGTCTTTTCTACTGCGTTTGGCACTCCGACAAGCCTCTCGTTCAAGCTGACCTCATCGATCGTCTCTCTTCACTTCTGTTAACACTTCATCCTTCGGTTTCCGTTCAGTATTTCACCACTTTCTTCATCACCATGCGTCGTGAATGGTCTGGTATCGATGCCCTAAGGTTAGATAAGTTCTACCTTTTGATTCGTAGATTTGTTTCAAAGACTTTTTCTCTAATGAATAAGAATTCATGGGATTTGGAATTTGTGAAGTTGATTATGAATTGTTTGGATGATGCTACTTTTTCTGCTCAAGATAAGTTGTTGCAGGGAAATGGTGTTAATTATCATGTTGCTTCTGTTTTTGTCGAAGAGCTTACGCCTTTTCTTCCAGTTAAGTCGAGTGTTTTGGAAGTGCTTTTTAAGCCGTTTTTCTCTGTGATGGGTAAATTGCCTGATAAGGTTTTGTTAGGGAAGATTAAGAGTGGTTTGTTTGATATGCTGTTGAGGAATGGGAAGAGGTTGTTGGAGGTTAAGAAGGCTGGGGAAGAAGGTGTGGATGGTAATGCTGATGTTGTGAATTTGGGAACGATAGCGTTGGCTATGGGTTTTGTGTCGAAGTTATTTGAGTTGGCTTCTGCTCCTGATTGTGTTCAGGGGAATAGAAAGGTTTTGTTTGAACTGCATCGCGAGTTTTTGAAGCTGGAGAAGGATGCTGTTAATTCGGGGTTTGAGTTCACTATTCCTGATTCTGTTGTTGACCGGGATGATGAGGAAGTGCCGGATTTGGTTCCCATTGTCGAGGTTGATGCTGATGTTGGTCCCAATGGTAAGGTGCTGAAGAAATGCAAGAAGGATAAGAAAAATCCTGTAGACAAAGTGAAAAAGGCAAAGAAAAATAAGAAGAATAAGAAGAGTGATGCATCTGATTTGAACGGCGAAAAGATTTCTGTTGAGAATGGTGATAAGAATGTTGCCACTGAAAATGGTGGAAATTTGAATGCTGAACAGGTTGATGGTGAAGGCACGTTGGTTTTGAACGAGAGTGTGATTTCAAACCTACAAAAGCAGTTTGAGAAGGTTGCTGCAGAAGCAGGTTTGGAAGATGGTGTTGCAAGTGTATGTGTTACACCCAAAGCTACTGAGACTAAGAAGAGAAAGAGAACTAAGAATTCTAAAGGAAAGACATCTCAGGATTTGGATTTGAATGGCGGGGATGCGGAAGACTCCGCAGTAGGAAAGAGTATGGAGAAAAGTTCCAAGAAGGTAAGGTTTTCCATGAAAAATAACTTGGTATGGAAGCCACATAGTCCGTTACCTCCACAGAACTTGAGAATTCCTCCATCTGTTACACCCAGAGGAAGTGCACTAAAAAAGGGTGTGCCTCCAGGTCCCATCAGAGAGATGCCTCTCCAGACCAAAAAGGCAAAAGTGAAGAAAGGCAGAAGGACAATAATTGGCGTTGTACCATCTGTCAAGCGCCTGAAGAAATTGAGATCTCTTTCTGTTTGATTTCCCTTATGTTGTTATGGGATGATATTCCTTTGATTTATTTTGTCGAATTTTTATTTGTAACTTCTATAAATTTTGAATCTTCATTATGATAGTTTATTTCTGCACCAAGTGCAAAACTAATTGACTTTTAGCTTAGTGACCATGTCTTCAAGATCATTTTGTGGACTAATGTGTGGTTCATCTACATATCCATGTCATTTCTTGCTTTCTTATGTTTTATTTTGTTTCAACTTTTAACCAAAAGCCTTAAAATGCCTGATTATTATTTATGAACTTGAATTATTGAGGATAGATAGAGCATAATGTTTTTTTATAGCTTGTTGAGGATTTGCCTTCCTTTAGGAATATGCGAAGGGTTATGAGGAGTCTGTGATCAGTAGTGTCTGTACCTGCGGATGTTTTCATGTTTGAGGTGGATGAGAAGTTGAAAATGATGGTTCATTGCTTTGTATTGTGTTGGTGTTATTTGAATGATACCTTGCTTTTATGATTAACTGGGAAGCCTAGGGTCTATTGAAAGGTTGAAAGTTGAAACCACTGGTGCCATGGTGATCAACCTGTTAAATTTTGTGTTACATGTTAGGAAACTTGGAGAAACACTAGTGCATTTGAATCCGGGGTACTCTGCCTCCTGGTGGAATTTTGATACATTGTAAGTTTGTTTTGCAGTTTGTAGATGTTTCTTATCTTCTGATAATTTATTTACATAAACATAGGCCCTAAGTTTTTTTTTTTGGAGTAACATACACATAACACAAGGTCCGTCTAATTTGGACTCATCACTCTATTTGTCCATCTTGGACCAATGCACTTGATAGCCATAGATATAATATAAATATAGTGGGACGGCTGGGATTAAAAGGTAGTAGCCTGTTATGACTTTTTCACAAGGATAGAGGCGTACATAAAACTGACATACAGGATTATGTAATGAATGTGGACTGGTGGCAATTTCTGCTGGACCGAAAATTCCTTTGAGAACAAATGCTAGGCCATAAAATAAAATGTTTAATATTTATTAATTATTTATTGATAATTGATGGCATATTTACTATGTGCACTAGTGTTGGTAGGAGAAAACTAATTACAACACCAAATATACTTATAGAAATTCTTGTTCTAAAAATGCTTAAAATTTGGAGCGTAAAAAAAAAATTAATTGAGTAAGGAATTAGTGGAATCTTAGGCAGATTATAAAGAATGAATTATCGTTACTCCGAATTAGATGACGTAAGTGTAATGGATTTAGAAATTTTAAATATACTAGTTAGATAAATAAAATTTGAATTATCGTTATAGTGAATTAGGCGATGTAACTGGAATGGATTAAGAAATCTTAAGAATAATAGTTAGATAAATAAAATTTGAATTATCGTTATAGTGAATTAGGTGACGTAAATGGAATGGATTAAGGAATATTAAGAATACTAGTTAGATAAGTAAAATTTGAATTATTGTTATAGCGAATTAGGTGACGTAAGTGGAATGAATTAAAGAATCTTAAGAATACTAGTTAGGTAAATAAAATTTGAATTATTGTTATAGCGAATTAGGTGACGTAAGTGGAATGGATTAAGGAATCTTAAGAATACTAGTTGGATAAATAAAATTTGAATTATCGTAAATCCAATCTAGGTGACGTAAGTGCAATCGAGTAAGGAATCTTAAGAATACTAGTTAGATAAATAAAATTTGAATGATCGTTATAGCGAATTAAGTGACGTAAGTGGAATCGAGTAAGGAATCTTAAGAGTACTAGTTAGATAAATAAAATTTGAATTATCGTTATAGAGAATTAAGTGACTTAAGTGGAATGAATTAAGAAATCTTAAAAATACTAGTTAGATAAATAAAATTTAAATTATCATTATAGCGAATTAGGTGACATAAGTGGAATGGATTAAGGAATCTTAAGAATACTGGTTGGATAAATAAAATTTGAATTATTGTTATAGCGAATTAGGTGACGTAAGTGGAATCGAGTAAGGAATCTTAAGAATACTAGTTAGATAAATAAAATTTGAATTATCGTTATAGCGAATTAGGTAACGTAAGTGGAATCGAGTAAGGAATCTTAAGAGTACTAGTTAGATAAATAAAATTTGAATTATCGTTATAGAGAATTAAGTGACTTAAGTGGAATGAATTAAGAAATCTTAAAAATACTAGTTAGATAAATAAAATTTAAATTATCATTATAGCGAATTAGGTGACGTAAGTGGAATCGATTAAGGAATGTTAAGAATACTTGTTAGATAAATAAAATTTGAATTATTGTTATAGCGAATTAGGTGACGTAAGTGGAATGGATTAAGGAATCTTAAGAATACTAGTTGGATAAATAAAATTTGAATTATCGTAAATTCAATCTAGGTGACGTAAGTGGAATCGAGTAAGGAATCTTAAGAATACTAGTTAGATAAATAAAATTTGAATTATCGTTATAGCGAATTAGGTGACGTAAGTGGAATCGAGTAAGGAATCTTAAGAGTACTAGTTAGATAAATAAAATTTGAATTATCGTTATAGAGAATTAATTAAGTGACTTAAGTGGAATGAATTAAGAAATCTTAAAAATACTAGTTAGATAAATAAAATTTAAATTATCATTATAGCGAATTAGGTGACATAAGTGGAATGAATTACAGAATCTTAAGAATACTAGTTAAGTAAATAAAATTTGAATTATCGTTATAGCGAATTAGGTGACTTAAGTGGAATCGAGTAAGGAATCTTAAGAATACTAGTTAGATAAATAAAATTTGAATTATCATTATAGCGAATTAGGTGACTTACGTGGAATCGAGTAAGGAATCTTAAGAATACTAATTAGATAAATAAAATTTGAATTATCGTTATAGCGAATTAGGTGACTTAAGTGGAATCGAGTAAGGAATCTTAAGAATACTAGTTAGATAAATAAAATTTGAATTATCCTAAATCTAATCCAGGTGACGTAAGTGGAATCGAGTAAGGAATCTAAAGAATACTAGTTAGATAAATAAAATTTAAATTATCGTTAATCTTAGTAATCTTAGTGGAATTAGGTTTAATTTGTCTTTAGTGGCACGTGTTGGAGTTTGAAATGATATCGATGAATCTTAATCGAACTAAATTTGTCGAATTAGGGTTAATTTGTCTTTAGTGGCACGTAGTCGAACTAAATTTGTCGAATTAGGGTTAATTTGTTTTTAGTGAATATTAGTTGTACGTAAATTAGTGGAACTAGGTTTAATTTGTCTTTAGTGGCACGTGTTCGAGTTTGGAATGATATCGATGGATCTTAGTCGAACTAAATTTGTCGAATTAGAGTTAATTTGTCTTTAGTGGCACATAGTCGAACTAAATTTTTCGAATTAAGTTTAATTTGTCTTTAGTGGCACGTGTTCGAGTTTGGAATGACATCAGATGATTCATCTTCATCATTCACGGAATTTGAACAAACTTCCACCATTTTAGATGATTTATAGGTGACATGTCCCATTTTTGCTGATGTGAATTAGTACACTCATTTTTCTTTTAATTTTTAAATTAAAAATAAGTTTTCCTCTTTTAGAAAAACAGATTAAAATTAAAATTAAAATTAAAAACAATATTCATCTTCATCTTCTACCCACAACAACATCATCGTCAACGACAACAATCTAGAACTAACTTTGTCATCAATTTCCTCACCAAAATCAGATCCGTGCAAGAACCAAAAGATGAAGACATATGCCAAAGCTCATACTCAGATCTAATGAAACACATTTCATAATTAATTTTATAAAATACTAGTAAATCAGAAAATCCAATCTGTCGCTACCACCTCCAAAACGCCACCCAACCGGTCCTCGTCGAAATCTTCACTCTCTCCGGCGTCGGAAGAAAAACAGTCCAACCGGCCGGAGAATTCTCCGAAATATCCGCAGCACTTGAAGATGAACGATGATGATCATGTTGTCGTGAAGATGATGTTGTTGTGATTTTGCTTTGATTATTAGTTTTCTTTGTTTAATTTCTGCTTTAAAATCAAAGGGTTGGAGACATAAAGAAGGTTAAATTAAAGGGTTAGAGAAGATTCTGGGTATATATGAAAGGGTTGGAGAAGAAGGTTATGTTATGGGTTAATGGAGGGTGAATGAAATTGAGTGGGTGAAGATGAGAGATGGAAATTGGGAACAAAAGAATCAAGAAACCATTTAGTATATGTGATGACAGTGACGATTTTGTTGAGAAATTTGATGAAGAAGTTTGTTCTATATTGTTGTTGTTGATGATGATGTTGTTGTCTGTAGAAGATGAAGATGGAGAGAGAAGAACATGAATATTGTTTGTGAAAAGAAAAAAAAAAAAAAAAAACCCAAATAATTGCATACAGCTGTATACTGTTTAAAAAATATATATTAAATGGGGAAAATACTATATGGGCATGTGTATTGGCGCTGGGAATATTATGACTGGATCCTGCTTAGATTCCAGGTTATTTTCATGGGTCCAAGATACACAAATTGATGTTTTTGTGCATGCTAAACATGGATCAATTTATCTAATACTACAAAGAGTATCTATCTATCTAATACTACAAAGAGAGTTTTTTTTAAAAGGAGACATGGATACATGAAGGTATAGTGCTTCTTTAGTAGGCCAAACATACCGAGTATATGTATATTTGAGATAGTTGTGCTCCTTTCTTGTTTTAATCAAGATGTTATCGTTGGTGTACTACAATGAAAATTGAAATGGCGTTAACTACTTGAAATAATAAAGAAGCTATAAGAAATTAAAATTAATCTCTTCCATGATACTATGATAGCTTCAGAAAGGACTGTGTCTTTGTGTGTTTATAACTGCAGAGTACCAATAAAACAGTGTGTGGTGCTCAAAAGTCCGATTTTCCAAATAGCTGCTAAAAGAACTAAAACCTTGGCAACTGCACAGCGTGTGAAAGTCGCTTCCCTAATAGGGAGTTACTCTTCAATTTTCTTTATTGATATAATTGTTTATGCTTAAATTACGTATTTGACATTTTAAGTATTGTGATTGTGCCTTTTCAGAAGAAAAAAAAAAAAAGTATTGTGAGTGTGCAATTTCGGCCCCCACTTATTTTTGAGTTATTTTTGTCTTTTATATTTTTTTCATTTGTAATTTGGTTATCCACTTGCCAATTTCTTTTTTACATTGAGATAACATTATTTATTGATGTGACACCTAACTCTCATAACGTATTACTTTTCTTTGAAATTAAGACAAAAAAAATGTTATATACATTTGATAGTTTTTGGTTTCGTTTTTATATTAATCATCTGGTTCCTAGGGGATGTGATCTTTGTAATTCAGAGTTCGGCTGCGAGGTAAATAAAGTTTGATCAAGAATTGTTTCCACCAAGATTCAAACACGGATTCTACAGAGCAAATCATGTTAGAAAAAGCTCTTAACCACTTGAGTCGAATGGCTTGTTATGCACTTCATTTACACATTTAAATAAAATGAATTTCGTGCTAAGTGACCGTAACTTTCTATATGACTCCTTAGCCTCACTTAGTCGGTCTTTCTTCCATGTTGGATCTTTCTTAGAGGGTTTCTTTTCGTGCCCCTGTCTTTCTTGTGTGCCCTTTGAAATTCCAAAAATGTCCCCCTCGTTAGATAACTGACGAGTGTTTAAGAGGTGTAAAATCTGGAAAAATATAGTTCACTACTTAACTAGAGAATTGAGTTTACACTTTAACTAGCGAATCTTATAAAAATATTTTCATAGGGGGGGGTGAAAGAAGGGTGAGCGGAAAAAATATTAAATTTTATAAGAAACTCGATTAAGTAGCGAAATATATTTTTCCAAATTTTGTCCCGCCTTTGAGTTTGCTATTTAAATAGCGAACTGTATTTTTCTATATTTTCACCCGCTTTATCACTCGATGGTTATCTTATGAGGGGTGTTTTTGGAATTTCAAGGGGCACGCGAAAAAGGCAGGGGATGGAAAAGAAAAACTCCCTTTCTTATCCCTTAATCATTTGGGCCTATGATTTCCCTCTTATTCTGGGCCTGTCTGGGAATGCAAAAAAAGAAATAAATGATAAGTTTGATGTAGAAAAAGTTGTTTTTTAAAGTTTCAATGTGTTGAATGCATCATTCTCAAGATAAAATTTCCTTTTTTACCTTCTTAACAAATGCCCTTGAGGTACTTGTTAGCATTTCCCTATCTAATATTAAGGTGATGTTTTTTGAATGTTATGTTCATGTTCCTAGAAGGTAGTATAGTGTGTTGATCTTTGTTCTTTTTATTTTCAGAAGAAAAAGTTCTCCGGCTTTTGCAAAGCCCATAGCAGTTGGGGTTATTTCAGTTGATGCCACAGATTCAAACCTATGTTTTGTTAACCAGATTCAATGCTATGATTTGTTACTTGATGAACACACTTATTTGGTTTGTGAAATGTTTTATGAATGTCTCAAAGATTGCAGCTTTAGATGCCTTTGTCAGGTGATATTAATTTGTTTTATACCTTGTCCTTTAGTCATCCGTGTTGCATTCGGAACCGAAGTCTACAGTAGGAACTCCAGCTTACGTTGCACCTGAGGTCCTGACGAAGAAAGAATGCGATGAAAAGGTCGAGTCTTATTCTTCCTCATTGCTTATCCTGTCTTTACATTTTAATCTCTTTTTGCTATTTGATGAAGATGGTTCTTTTGTATACCGTTTCTTGTTTTATTTGCTAACTATATTTTCTGGTATTATAAACGCTTACTCAAGCATCAAAGTATTTTCCATACACAGGATAATGGACAAACCAGTTCAGAGCTATAGAGCATATATAGGTCACATTGTCAGCATCTTTAAAGAGGCACTTAAAAGAAAGCTTTTATGTGGGAAACTGTAATTAAGATAATGAACAAACCAGTTTAAGGTTACTTTAAATGTAATGCAGAGTGTATGACAACAAAAGATAATAAACTGATTTTGCATGTAGAGTACTGGAAATTAGAGGCTATAGCTAGGTGCAGTTTTGTTCAAGCTCCTGTCTTTCGACCCTTTATAGGAAGCCTATTCCATGCAGGGGATGAGATTGTAGAAGGTAGTTCAGCAATACTTGAACTTCACATAGTTGGAGGTTCTTGAGTTCTCAGTTGTATTGCAGATTTTAAAAGCTAAGAAACCAAAACAAGCTAGGTCCTCTTACTTACATCTCAAGATATGTGTAAAAAGACCATCCCAAGTGTTTTGAAAGAAGCCTCTTGATGGGTACTTCAATGTCAATGTGGAGAAAAAACTGATTAATCCCTACAACTTGAATTCTATCCAATATCTCCTACGGCCCAACAACAATTCCCCTACAAATTATTTCATTCCGAGTCCGCCATATCACCCAAATCACTGCATGCCAAACCAAAATTACACCCTTTAACGCGTGTTTTCGATTTTGGAAGCTAGTAAAAAAGCATTGAAAAAGGGAGCCAATAAAACCTGGCACCACCGTAGTCATTCCAAACCATCGATGGACCTTAGACCATACCACCCAAACCGTCGGACACGAGGCGAACAAATGATCTTCGGTCTCTTCCACCCCCACACAAAACGCAACCCACACCCTCACTTTTTGACAGATTTATAATAAGGTTTATATTAACTAAATATACAGCTTTCAATTTTGTGATATAGTATTTGGTTTTTTTTTTATTGTGAAGTTTATGGTGAACTTTTACATCAATGATAGATTTCTTGAAACATGAATAAAAAGTTTCTTTTAACTCAGCCAGACAGTTGATGACTAAAATTTATAACCTTAGGACTCTAAAATAGACAGAAATGTGACAATTTATTAGAGAAACAAAACAAAGTCTCACTTTCGACAAAAATTGACAGAAATGGGACTAATATTATTATTCATGTTAAATTGTCACTAAATTTAATGAGCACAGGATGTTGATATCATACCATATATGTAGGGGTGGTAATTTGATCTATTAATTCTCATCTAACTATAAATTCATCTAATCCATCTAATTAATAAAATAAAATGGATGAATTCAATCCTTGTAACATTTTTTAAAAAAATTCAATGGATCATTTATTCTATTGAAAGAAATCTAATGGATTATTTTCACTATTTGAGAAAACAATAATGTTTGATTTTTTATTATAAGTAAAATAGGTATATATAATATTAATAATTAATTATAAAAAAATTGGGAATAAAACCTTTGAACAAAAAAAAAATTGGGAATAAAACCTAACTAAAAAACTTCAAAAATAACTAAAAAACAATAACTATAAAATTTAACAATGATATATTTTATCCGGAAAAAAAACAACTTAAAATGAAACTTAAAAAACTGATTTTTAAAATAGTAACAACTGTCTCTACTTTATAGACACATATTCATGCAATCTTGTAATTGATGTTGGACTTCTTAATATCTTAGAATTGAGAATTAAGTCTAACTCAACTTTAAAAAACTGGTTTGTAAGGTAATGATTGTCTCTACTTTATAGACACATATTCAGACCATCTCACAATTAATGTAGAACTTCTTAACATTATGTTTTTTATAAAATGCTGATGCATTGAAAATATAATTTAACTAGAAGGTTTTTGTTCATTAATAGAAGTCAATGTAATTTTATAAACTAATAGCATTAATATCCGTCCGTTAAAAATATAATAATTGATGGATTGAGATTGAAGATTTTAGAAAAATTAAAATAATTTATTAATTGATTAATGAATTATTTTAATTTATCCATTAAAATCTAAATCCTATGCATCAATTTTTCCAACTCTAATACTGTAGATAATTTTTGTTGAAAAATGCTGAAAATTTTAAATCATTTCAAGCAAATATGATACAATTTTTGGTTTTCATTATAAGAAAAAATTTAATTTATAAGTTTATAGAATGTTTGATGAATTTAATTTATAATATGTCTAAATACATTAAATATTCTATAAATCTAGAAAGCAAATTTTTTCTTATAATAAAAACCGTAATATGAGAGTGTCTTTCTTAACCGAAGAAATAATGAAAAATTTCATAAAAAAATAGAAAAAAATATAGTGAGAATGGGATGAAGTGAGGTGGCACTTTAGTAGGGGTGGAAGTGGCCCCACTGGCACGAGTACAAGACGTGGAAAGTTTGGACGGTGTGGATTTTTCCATCTTTAAATTGGGGAGAGGGGAGGTGCCCAAATGGAATTGGCTACAGATTCAGTTTAGGTAACTAAAAGCCTTTTCCATGACCATTGCCAACTGTGATGTCTTTATGGTGCCACTATAAGGTGTGGGGTTCATTTGGATGCTTGTGATCAGCACTTGCTCTTTTGGGTCCTACATCAACACCCCCTTGCCTAGCATCAATTTTAAATTCATGCTTAACATCGTCTATTTTATTTTATTTTTATCCTTTCGATTTTTAAAAAAATAAAAGCCGATAATTTAATGTTCAGTTATAAAATAAATAAAATTTATTTAAACATTGTTTTCTTTAAAAAATTGAATTCAGATTTCAAAATAATTTATCTAAGAGAAATTTATGAACCACTTGAATTTAATCATTTGATTAATTTTCATATTAATCATATTGAAAAATGAAAACAAACACTAAAAACCGAGCCTTTTCACATGTTAAGGCCTCCAAAATTATGTCAGCCCCACCCCATAATGTTGGATAATATTTTGATCCATTTTTTTTTACTATCTATAGCATAATGTCAATCGAAAGTTGTTCAATTAGTAGTATATATACTTTATCCGTGCTAACAAATTGATCTAATTGGTAAAGATACTATCCAACAAATTTTTAAACAGTTAAAGAGTTGAGTGTAGAAATCAGAGATGAAAATTATTAACCTAATTAGTTAAATTACGTCTGCAGCTCTTTAATCTTTATTTTTTCAATTTTATTGTTTATGTTACATTTTTTAAAACCTTTATTAGTTAAATTGATCTAATTGTTTATGAAAAATGTTGTTTATGTTACATTTAATTTGTACTGATTGCGTCAAAAAATAAATTTGCACCATTAGTTTTTAAATTGATCTAAACTATGTTTGCGGTTCTTAAATTGACTATTTTATTTTTATTATTGTGTGTTACATTTAGTTTGCACTAGTAGTATAACCAAGTTTTCGATACTTGATTGTTGTATGTATGTCGCTTATAAGGTTTGATGAACAGTTTTTGAAGGATTATTATAGCGCCAAATTGGGCCCAAGAGACACACGGGAGAAGGTCCGCTAGACTGCTTCTAACCGTTGGATTTAGAGTTTTAGGCAATCTGATAACATCTGTCCAACTAGACACCTCTCTCCTAGAAGATTCTAGTCCCCCAAAACCCTAATTCAACTCTTATAAAGCCTAACTTATGGTCTAGATCAAAATACACACTATTTTAATCATATACCTCTCACTCACGACGCTTACTTGATCATCAAAATATATGAATGTACACCCCCACTTTCGACGATCAGCTCTTACAATAACTTTCAACGTCAAATCTGCATGTCCAAGAGGATCGAAACCTAATGATGACTGAAAACTTCCAATTGCATTGATAGTTGTTGAAAGTGACACCTAAGATTTACAGCGTAAATATAATGTAACAAAAATTTCCAACTCAAAACATAATTAAAGAACCAATCAAAAAGGGTAAAACTTAGAGTACGTAAAAATAATGTTGTCCATTGGGCATATGCCCTCATGTTTATCAAAAAAAAAAAAAAAGTTGTCCAATTATTAACATTCAACAAAATAATGTTATCAGTAAGTCCTCATCAAACTACTTTGTCTCTTATTTTTTAAAGTAAAAAATATAAACAAAGTAATCAAAATCATTTACAACCTGTTATGATGATCCTTGTAATATTATTTTGGGTACATTGATCTCTTTAATTTCGGTCAGTGACATGAGGTGGCTGGTTCTAAAAGATTCTTCCAAGTGGCTACACATTCACTCTTTCTCTCTTGCACGGTATCAATTCATTATTGAAGACAATACACCTCTCTCTATATAAACCTCTCACTCTCATCATCTCAGTCACACAACTATCATTCTTTCTCTCAGCTTTCTTTGCTGTGCTACTTCATATTTCTTTTGTGATATTCCTCTTTCCATTCCAAATGGCCACTGTTGAGGTAATTCAAAGATATAGTCTCTTCCTTTCTACATTGCCTTATTACTCTAAGTCTACATAGTTATAGTTATATACATTACATATATGTGATAGTAATACATAAGTATATCATACAAATACAATATATACATAATTGCCTGTTTGTAACAACCTTGGTCTTTGAAATTCACTCAAGCATTTTCTAGCGAATCGATCAAAAGTATTAGTCAAATGGATTATAAACAACAAAGTAATATAGATCCCTCTCTCTTTTTGTGTGTTTAATTTTCATAATCTAATAGTAGTGAAGATCAATGATCAAGTTAAGACCATATGAAATATGTTTTAACATGCTCCGTGAGTTTCTTAGTTTCTCAGTCATCTAACACAACATGTTGAGTATTAGTGGTTAATGAAAATGTATGTTTCAGGTTGAAACACAGCAAGTACCAACAACTGTGACAGAAAATGAAGCAGTTGAGGTAACCAAAGCCGATGAAACAACACCGGCCTCTGAGGTTCTTGTCTCAGAATCAGCCATCGCCGAACAACCAAACAAAGAAGCCGCCGAAGAAGCAGAAGTAGAAAAAGAAGCAGAAACTGAAGTCCCGGTTGAAGTTGAGACTGCAGAAGTAACAGAGGAAGCCAAGTCAGAGGTAGAGAACCCAGCACCTGAAAAAGTTGATGAAGTGAAAGAGGAAGCAACAACTGAAGATGCTAAAGAAACTACTGAAACAGAATCAGCAGTAGCAGCACCAGTGGAAGAGAACAAAGCAGCTGAAACTGCAGTGGAAGAAGCCACCACCACAGAAGCATAGAAAGTATTCAGAAAGGAGTCAGAGTTGATAAGAAGCTTTTCTATTTTATTTGTTTGGTATCTTTTTTTTCATTGATCTTATTAAGAAGATAAAGTCTTTGGGTATGGCTTTACGGTGTATTGTATTATGAAGAGCTATAGCTGCTGAAGCTTGGGGGAAGACAGTTCCACCAAGGTTCAACTAGTTTGGTCATTATGTATTTCTCCTCGTTTGAATAAATTATATTTACTTTTATTTTGCTTAAAGTCTGTCATAATTTACGCACAGGATTTCAGAAAGAGAGGAAGAGTGCATCACAAGATAATCAGAAAACAAGTTTATGGAAAGGGATTTTGTGAAATAAAACCCACATTATCAAAAGGCAACTTAAAGAGCCTTAAAATAATCTCCTTTCCCTTCCAAAAAGAAAACTCCACTGTTGGTTATCCTTGTACTATTTTTCAAGGATTCTAATTAATGAAAACCAAAACTTCTGACAAAATATTCAATATCTATTACTATTACAGCTAAACAACTACAAGAGATAACAAAATTACACAAAAAATATTAGTACAGTTTTAAATGAACTTGACTTGAATTTGGATTTTTTTTTTTTTTGCATTCGCGGTGGGGCTGCACGTTTGACTGCTGCTATAATTTTCATGGTGCATTTACCTAGAACACGAGAAAACTTATGCTACCGTCAAGCCAAACGTACACAGGTGTTTGAAAAAGAGTGTTCCAGAGTGTGTTACTAACATACTCTCAATGATGAACCAGCAGCTATTAACTAGAATATCACATAGATATCAAAATTTCTTTCCTACAAATCCTGTATTATTAATAATTTATCCATATAAACATTTGACCAAGATCAATAAAATTACACCCCTTGACTACTTTCCAAAACAGAACTTTGACAACCTTCTCAAAGTATCCAATTATAGGACAACAGATGGGATGCTCCTATAGTCTGTACAAAGCTGCATAATGATAATTCTATGTGCAGTCAAATCAAAACCAGTGTCTATCCAGTTTGCAGGTATGTTCACCAAGTACCAAAACTACTGCCGATATGTTCTTGTGTAATGACTTTAAGACGAGCTTCCATGACAGGCATAGACGGATAAACTGGGAAACACAGCCGGTGAAAGCATGTATGAGATGAAGGAAGACGATTGCAAGGTTCATGGGACTTGTAAATGTGGAGACGGGAACTCAAACCACAGAAGCCTTCAACTGGTAAATATTTCACAGACGTCCAAAAGAAAAGAAGAACCTTCTTTTCTTCAGCTGTCATTCTCCCCACAATCTGCCAAGTTTTTTCAAACATAATATTAAATATGGACTGTAAAAACTGACCAGCATCTCCTATCAAATCTTGATATGCCAAGTTATTTGAAAAACAATCAGAACAAATATTGGAGGATACAATAACAACCTAGCTTAAGAGACTCTGGGTATATTAAATAGAGATTGCGGAAGTTAATATTCAAATTTCGCAAAAAATGTTGTAACCATAACCAAGCATTTTGGATAAATTCTCAACATTAATTTAATATACATTGGTAAGATGCAACAATTCTGCATAAAAATGTAGATGCTTAAAGTTTAAACACAGGATGGTATCAGAAATGAATGAGGGCTGATACCGAAAACCATTAGCAACACACTTTTGTTAGCTTTGTTTACCGAAAGAGGAAAATATGGCTGCATACTTGAGAATTCTCTTTTAAAAAAGCATTATAAATTTATAACAAGAATCAAGATCCAGGCTTTGGTAACAAAAACATGTGCTTTTCTGAGAGATAATGAACATAAGAGAGATATTTGTAAATGATATGAAGCACATCAAAAGATGAACCTATCAGGGAAGAGGAAAGGAATAATTTACAATAACATAGAAAAAGACTCTTGTTGCATGATTGCTCACCAGGTTAGGAAAGACAGGGATTCCAAGAGCAGTGTTTAAGAAAAAAATCCTTTGTGGAAATAGGGAAACTTTAGACAGGATAGCGATGCTTCCCAATAAGGCAATAAAAGTCATAAGCTTTACGGAAATAGGTCTATGGAATTAGAGTTCAATAATAGTTTTTCTTTAGTACAGTGACCTGGTATAATAAGAGAAGTTTCCTATAAATAAGAAGGTTTGAGACTTGAGAGGGTGCGATATATGGTCATTTGAATGTGCATTGGGATCAGCAGAGAGGCTGCTCCAATCTTGGACCATTTTGAAGGCAGTACTCAATTGGTTCAAGCCATAATTTGATCCAGATATTTCATTCTAGAGTTCAAGGCAGTACTCAAGATGAGAACCAAGAACCAGTGGGCTTAGGTTGAATGTACCAGCAACATCCATTTGCTAAAACCACCATAATCATGTATTCGGTCATGGAAGGATGGATTAACAACAAAAGCACAGTTTTGCGTCTTAGCCTCTTAGGTTCCACGGGTAAGCTCCCCCTGCTGGAACTACTGGACCATAGTGCTACTCAGGTGAAAGAGCATGAATGCAGTTGAAACATTTGAGTCAATCATTTTTCCCAATGGATCAAGCCCGAGATAATGACAAAAGGAATGGGCCGTGATGAAAAGAGGTGTATCTGATTTCTTGGCTAATATAAAGCATTGCCCAACAGGTCACACTTCTAATGGTGATACAATAACTTCATTGGACAGTGTAGAAGGCCATCCAAGGACTTCTTCTGTCATCTTTAGCAGGGGACACGCAAAAAAGGGGGCCTGAAAGCAGGCGATCAAGCCAAATCTCCAACACTACAAGAACCTCTAGACTCAAGCCCAGAAAAGATGACTCTTGGACACCGTACTTTCAGTTGCAAGTGAAATTGGGTTTTCGAGAGAAACAAATGCCAAGTCATTGGGACATCCCTGATTTGTCAAATCCATTCACCTTATCCTCGAGGTGAAACTTTGGAGGGGAGAATTTATAGGTGATGGGTCTATGTTAGTTGAGGGAACTAAAGTTGGTTAGCTTCTAGGTGTTGGTTTGTTTGTAACAGAGGAGGACAGGTTAATCAGAGAAATGAGTTGCCATTATGTACAAGACTCTGATTCACCGTGGGTACTTATTACTCACTACACACGAAAAAGCATAGAAGATAGAAGAACACTGTGAAACAGACATTACATTTATATTTTTAAAAATAGCATTGGTGCATACCTCCCAAAACCAAGATATCTGAATATCTGTCTCTTTGTAGCCATTATATTCGGTGTGTGCTTTCCAATCTTCGATGGAAATGCCATCTTCACTCCCACGCAGCATATAATCAAGATCTTCAGGCTCTAAACTTCGAAAGAAGAACTGCTGGAGCTTTGAGCATGAAAGAATATCAGCAAAACCTTTGGCAAAATGTGACACCTGCTCAGATATGGATGTTACAAAACGATCCTTTATAAGAAGATCAACATACTTCACCCTGTTCTTACTATTAACTACAATGTTTTTTCCACCAGTACAGAGCTCGACTGCTTTCCTGTGTCCTAATTCCTCCACTTCTCTAACAAACGTCAGTCCTAATGCATCTGAATCAATGAAATCAGAATCCATGTCCAATATCTGCTTGCAGCTTTTATACAGGTCAGGATCTGCTTCCCTTATGTCTTCTAAAGTAATAGGATTTCCAGCCAATTGCAAGAAAAATGTGTGATCAAAAACAATACCTACTTGCACGCTATGCATTAAAGCTAATGCAATAACTCGACCACAGAAGCAGAAGTACTCAAGATGCAGAGGATGTACCTTGGAAGCTTTAAACAAGTAGACAAAAGATTAAACTTGGTTATCTCAAAATATTTTAACGATTACAACTGATACAAGATATACAGCAACGTAGTACAAAATTATCAACACAAGCCTCAAGCAACAAGCCATTGTATAACTTGAAAACAACAACTTGGTAATCATGTTTAGTGGCACAAAGCACATGTGATTGGACATGTTACAAAATGTGAATTTGAATAGGTCAGTTTGACCTGGTGTATTTCCATGTGTTAATTGAATACGTGAATGTTGTTGAGTAATAGATACGGAGCTAATGCGTCATTCTTCAAAAAGTAATAACCGAAGGAAATTTAATAAGATGTATTTTAGATCTTCAAACATGATATAATGGCCCTAAAACATCCCCAGATATGGTTGACTCAGCTAATCCTTGGTAAATTTAAAATGAATGCAGAAAAATATAAACTTTCATACGTGTAAAGAGGTTTTACATTTGTGATCGATGCCTACTTTGCCTTATTAGACGTTTGCCTTTCATTGATATAGTCTTCAACACTGCCAAAAAATTGAAGCATTATGGACCTACTCTATAAGCCAGTGTAGATCCATCCTCCAAGGATTTCATCGAATTGGAGTGCATTTCATCTATGAAAAAACTAATGAGTAATCATAGACAAACAAATAATCTAATTTCCACTAAACAATTGCATGTTTATAGAACCACTAAATCATCTCCTGTCAGCTGCATTTGGTAAGGTTAGTGAAGTGAGGCTTTGTTGTAGGTCTCTATTTTATTCTCTTGTTGTTCTCTCGCAATTGTTTCCTAGGGATGTGATGTGACTCGCTAAATACTTTGTTTTGCAATGGTTTTACGCCTCGAATACTTATTCGACACATCTCATGATTCTAATGAAGATCATTGTAAACATTGTCCATACCAGGAAAAATGCAAGCCATTGTTAAACGATTTCAAATTGAAAATACTCCCAACGTGTGGCAAACAGCAGAGGCAAGAAAAGTAAATTCAGAATTTAGGATAACATACCAGAATTGGGGAGAAACCTTGTTCGATCGTTTGGGCAGGCAACAAAAAGGGCGTTTGCCTGATTGAATATTGCTTGAGAAACCAAAAGGAACCACTCCCTCAGCACACCAGGGCCAGTGGCTTCCTCGTTTTTGAATTCCATAAACAGTCCAGCACGCAGTGATTCGGGATCAGCCCGTGCAATGTATTCGAAAGATTCAGTTAACAACTGAGACCTGTCAATGAGCATCTCATGTAGCTCCTCATAGTCTTCTTTTACCTCCGGGAAAATCATCATGGCCAGATGCCTCCTAGTCTCGAAATTAGTGACATTCTTGTGCTCGAGAATCCACTGATGCTCGTCGGCCCTCTTTGCATATTTAACGATCATCAGACACATCACAGTCTTTTGACGCATCAAAAGACCCCGGAGCTTTTCTGGAGCGCCGTCATAAAGCTTAGAAAGATTATGCAACTCCTTCAAAAGGGAAAGATAGAGAGAACAAGCAGGATAAAAATAATTTTCCTCATGCACCATTTCCTTGTCAAAGAATCTCTTCCCCATTTTTTGAAGGCATGTATCAATTTTGCACAACATCTGATTGTACAACAGATGAAGGTATTCAATCTCTTCAACAACCAAACCGTTCCTATCGAGCTTGTGGTAAGGGACACAACCCCGGAGAGCCTGATGTTGCTCAATTCCAGTCCTCACAGGGACTAAAAATGCAGTAAAATCCCCAATATTGGTCAACAAAGGACAAGCAAGTGAAGGGGAATCAATGCTCGACTCCAAATTAATCAACAAACTATCAGCAAGTTCGCGAACAAACGGAAACAAATCTTGTACTAATACCAAACCTTTAAAATTCTGATCCTCAGAAGAAGCAAGTGAAACTTCAGCATCCTCCAGAAAACCCCCCAAACTAGTACGACAAAAGAGATACAAAGGATCATGAGTCCCCGCTCCTCTCCTAAGAAATTTACAAAACTCCAACGCCACACGTGCAGCCTGAGTATGAAATATCTTAGACAATGAAGTCCTACAACAATTCAAAAAATGCCTAATACAAGAATCAGCAGTGTCCTTGTTACCCTTGTAAGGTGAAACATAGAGAGTAACAAGAACTGAAATGGCAGCGGAATTAATGAAAATCCCGAAATAGCTTGTAGCAGAATCAGCATCAAGTTTGGGTTTAGGAGTGAGAGCCAAGCTGATGTAACTAGTGAGAAGACTCTTAACAGTTTTAGGAGCTTCCTCAACAGGTTGTTGACGACAAAGATCATAAACAACATTAACCATATCATTAACAACTTGCCAAGCTTGAGGATGTTCTGTACTCCGAATTCGACCAACGAGTTCAAGACTAACGTCTCTTTGTATACCACACTGAGCAATAGTTTGTTCCCACTGAAGCTGTTTACCTCTAAAAATCAACCTCTGTTCAAAAATAGGTATACTATGCAATTCTACTAACCGTTCATGAATTGATTTCACAGTATCTTCTGGATAAGCGTGCATAACAAGACTATTTCCTTTTGGCATCATTCGAATAAAAAATTGAATATCTGATTTTTTCTTCAACAAACCACCATTACAACCACCAACACCACCACCACTACCACCACCACCACCACCGCTCCATGGATTAAATGTTGTTTTTGTCGTTTCTTCTTTCCTCATTCTAACATAGACTAAGTCATCATCTGACACGTTGTTTTCATCGTCATCGTCTAATTTACGTTTCGACGATGAACGATTTTGTTGTTGTTGTTGTTGTTGTTGTTGTTGAAGGATAGGGGTTACGATCGGAGTCATTTGTTTTTTAGGTGGCGAAAAATGTTATCATCGTCACCGCCGTCTTCCCCCTCCTCCTTCCACCACCGTTGATTTTGATTATTACAAAAAAAAAATATAATAAAAAATAAATAAATAATAATAACTGTTGTTTTATGAGAGCTAGCAGAGAGTGAGAGAAGAGAAGAAGAACCGGAATTGGGAGCGATGCGATCGTAGAAACGGTGATGAACTCACATAGTGTCTGTTTGTGTGTTTTGTGTGAGTAGTTTTTTTTTTTTTTTTGTGTTGATGGAAGTGAGCGTTTTTTCTGTGTGTGTGGGTTTTTGTTTGTGTTGGTTTTGGTTACCGTCTTCGCTTCCCCCTTTCGTTTTCTCTTATTCTGCTTCGACTTGTTTTTACAATCCTCTCTCTCTAACTTTTTTTTTTCACAATTAATATCTAGTTAATTCAACCGTGATTATTCCTACCAAGACCAGCATCAATTACCGACAAACTAAGGATTGCTTATCGTCTCTCTAACTTATTGTAATTTACTTTTTCCAATTTTAAATATAAGCAAAAAAAATACTAATTTTTTAGATTCACCGAATAAAATGAAAATATGTATTTAGACCATTTTATTTTCTAAATACATATTTTATTGAATGTATCTTATTTTTTTTATTTATATTCAAAATCAAAGTAGTAATCGGTAATTACTATTAATATACTGTATTTAATTGACCTGCGAAAGGGTGTCGTGTCCCGCTGAACAAAGCTCACGGTCACGGCGCTAGCCCAAAATAAATTTGTTTCATCTTACGGGTTGTTGGAAAAAGGTGATGGGTGGGGCCATGCCCTTCTGAATCACCGGTTGCGAATTTACTTACAAATTTCCAAGAAAAAGGGTTTGTTACGGATATACTGTTAGACCATTTTTAAATTTTAAATTTCCAACAAAAAATTTCTAAGATAAGATATGAACCAAATTTCAAATTGGAAAATGCTGGGGCACCAGTTAAGGAACTACATATACTAAAAAGTGTTTTGAAATTTGTATATTTTACTTTTTCAAAGTATAAAGAATAGTATTATCAATGCAAAACTTACTTTTTTTAGTATCATTAACTAGTGTCTCGGGCACTAGTTAGCACGACCCTTTTAAATTTTAGTAAAACTTTTTCTTTGGAATCATATAGTATTTACAATTTTATCATTTTTATTATAATTACTCCTATAAATTTGAAGTGAAAGATATTTAATATGATCCTAATACAATCCTCGCGTGTTTATCTTTTTTCTTTTTAGCGAAATTTTTTCTTTCAAATCATTTATTTTCATTTTTATCATAATTCTAAATTTGAATCAAATCATGTTTAATATAGCAATCGTTAGTTGGTTAAGTGGTAATTAGCTGAACTTGATAGGGAGGACCGCAGTTTAATTTTCCACAACTGTGATCGGGAGGGAACTGAAACCCCGAACTGATCTCCGAATTAAATTAAATTGGTGATGAAAACCAAAAATCATGTTTAATATAATCCTAATAATAGTTTGGTGTAGCAAAAAAAAAAATTCTCACATGTTCATTGTTTTTATTTTTAGGGAAACTATTTCTTTCAAATATTTTATCTACATTTTTATCATTATTCTAAATTTGAATTGAATCATGTTTAATAGAATTCTTGCGTATCCGTCTTTTTTATTTTTGGTGAAACTTTTTCTTTCAAATCTTTTATTTACATTTTTATCATAATTCCAAATTTGAATCAAATCATATTTATCTATACTATATATAAAGAGGATACAAATTTTTGGGATGGCTTTTTCATTATACCTATTTTACCCTTAAAAAAAACTAACAAAAAAAACTAAATATTTGTATATGTTGAAAAATAACTTCCACATAAAAATAGATTTTCAGTTTTTTTTTTTGTAAATAATTTTTTTTTCTCAATATATATATATATTTTTCATAATAACTAGCCACAACAAAAAAGAATGTTAAATAGTTATCAATTAACTAAGTCCAATAAAAAAGGAGATTAAGTAGTTATTTATATTTGCACTAGAGAATTTCGATCACATCAAATATAAAAAAAGATAATATCGATCACACAAACGGAACGTGCCCGTTTGGCGGCTAGTTTAATATAATTCTAATACAAATCTCACATGTTCATAGTTTCATTTTTAGCGACGTAATTTTCAATGAATTCTATCAATTTAAATAATGATTATACTTTTAGGCTTTTAGCCAAAAACATTCATTCCAATTGGTCAAACTATTAGGAAATAACCTTATCAGTTTTTTTATAGGTTCCATCTAGTGAAGGTAATGTTTAGGCCCCTTGAGATTACAATGGTCTCTATTTGATCTTTTTATTAGGGTTGAGAACGGATCCGATACCCGATCCAAATTGATATAACCGACAATATATTGAAGCATTCGGTCGGGTGTAAGTTGTTTCGGGTCAATAATTTCAAAAAATCGGACATAAACAATTGCAAACGGGTAGGCAGGGGCGGAGCCCTTAAAGGGCCGGGCAGGACCCGCCCCAAGTTTCAATTTTTTTTATTTTTTATAGATATTATACACATATTTTTAGTTTAAATTTGTATTATATATACTGCTTGTTGCAAATATAAAGAAATTGAGTGAATTAGACTAGTGGTATAGATGCCCGCCACTGCGGGTAGGTGCATGTCTCAAAAATCCTATTTTTTCATAACTGAAATCTACCGAACAACCATTAAAATACAAATTAATTTTTTTTCCTTCTCTCCCTTTCTCTGTATATTTTTCCCTTTATGGTTTTTATTCATCTTTGATATATGACAGAAATGTTATATTTTATAAACTTATAATACACTAACGTGTAAAAGACATTCTAGATCTATTTTAATTTCTATTTCTCTTCTACTTAATACTATCATTATCTTTAATTATACATATTTGAAACAAAATAATTACATCTCACACTCTTTATTTTTTATTTAATTCTTCTATCATTTGTTATACTATGTATGAGGTATTGAACTATTTGAAAATCCTAATACATTCATCACATTTTCATGATCTATCACTTTTCATTTATTGCAAGTTGCAACATAGTGAAAATTTTACCCCTCCTACAACTAGACCAAATTCATGTCGGTAAATAGACTTCTCAATTTTCGGTGTTTTTGTTTGTCTTCTTGGTGTATTGAAAAGAAATATCACCGTTAGCCTAAACATATTTTTGATTACTATAACTTAATTGATCAATAACTTAAAAATTTTAGTATTAAATATTATTTTCCCAAATAAAGGTATAACTATTATTTAAATATATTAATATTTATTTTTATTAAAAAAATGAGCCTATTAATTTAGTGTTATATGAAAGTTTATTTTTCCAAATATTAATTGTCTCAGCTATGTCAAAAAAACGATGTCTTGTAAAAATTTCTGCTAGTTTAAAAAACCCTAATTACCAAACTCAAAGATTCAAAGTCATAACAACATTGTTGCCGTCCACTATAACTGCATCCATATAGCCTTTTCTTCATTTTTCCTCCTGCAACCATGCCGTCTTCTTCTCCTTCTGATGTGTTATGATTCTCCGTCCCACACGTTCTCCTTCATCTCTGTCCATAGCCATTGTGTTTGCAGTTTGCACCATCCACCATCCACACCACCTTTTCTCCATCGCTTATGCTCTTCACACTTGTTTTCGGTAACAGTTACATGTAATCATTCTCTTAGAGTGAAATTTTGAATGGCTAGTTTTCTCCCAGTAGCTTCGGTTTGGCTTGTATGTTTCTGTTATGCCCTTGATTTAGTTTTGGTTTGTATAAGGAGTTGAAATCATTTTCCAGTTGGCTGGCTCCTTTCATAGTATTCTATTTCTAGTTCAAAGAGATGGGTGGAAAAGCGACAGAGCCAGGCAAAAAAATTTGCATTATTTATATTACTGCAAGCTGAAACAATCACCCAAACCAATCTGTATCTCATCAAGTTTGTTTTGTTCGGATTTAAAACCAAACTGAACCAACCCAAGTACTTCTATTCGGTTTGGATTAATTTTTCACATCAAAATCAAAACAAACCAACCAATTACATTCCTTCTCTAAGTAGTTTTTTTCTTGAGAGTTCGCAGAGACGTAATCACATTATTGCATTGTGAGCAACAGGGTTTCTGAATTTCCATACTATATTCCCAAATTGGAAGGGAAGGAAAATGAGGATAAGTTGTAAAACAAGATGGAATAAATGAAAAAGTTTTGTTCCATCATTTATTAAATAATCCAAAACATGGAATATAACATCATTCTATTTCATTCCACATCATTCAATCTCAATTTCATCAATCCAAACATACTCACAGTATCCTAGCTAGCTACCTTACCTTGCTCCTATTATATCCTCCCCTTGCTTTGATCGAGACAAAATCAACTCTAATGGTTTTCTTCCAAAAAACTAATCAGGGCACTAGAACGAAATGCCAAGTATTTTCTCAGTTGAGTCTTCCCAAGACCCAACCCAAAAATTGTGTTTCCTCTTCATCAAAACAAAGATGCTTCTGACAAACATCTCATCCAAGTAAAACTGTATTTGAGTTTATTGAAGAACAAAAACTGTGTTTTTGAGTTTACATATTACAACCTAATGTACAGATGTGGCTGCAAAGCAACCAGCAAAATACATATAGAGCATAACCATCCCCATGAGGCGGCCAAAAGTTTCAACAGCAGGAGCAAAAGTTAACATATTACAACCTAATGTATTACAATTTATTACAACAAAACCAGAGAAAGGGAAGAAGGTTTCTAGGCAGTTCTACTAGCAACTGCTGGACTTACCAGCAAAATATATATATATTTCAGTCACTGTTGTGAATGTTGCTTAAACTCGAGCAACTGTGTTCCTCTTCAACCCTGAGAAAACAAAAGATGCAGAATCATGGCAGTACAGGGGAGGGAAAAAGAAGTCAAAATTAATTAACAATTAAAGAAGGGATTGGTTACTGATCATCTCAACTCTTCCCCGTGAGCCAAGGGGGATTTCAGTACACGTCAACCAGATTAGATATAACTCATGAATTTGTCGGTTCACCGGTTTCTTCCCGGTGAGCCAAGGCGGACTTTCAGTACACCCGTCAACCAGATAGATACAACTCATGAATTTGTCGGTTCACCAGTTTCAGCTGTATACCGTTCTCTCTTGTAAACGTTTACAACGTTAATTTGAATCCCTTGGACAAAAAATCATCCCTGTAAGAAAACAAAGCATGTATAACAAGAAAGATCGATGAGAAACATTTAATTAATTTAAAAAGTATAAAAATATTAGCCAACTGGGTCAGAAGGGAGATTAGAATAAAACCCATAGATCTCAGTAGATATGAGTATCTTTTTATAATAAAAAAATGCATGTTCAGAGACTAAGTCTGACCTTAATTCTTCACAATTCACAATCCAACATTGAAATAAATTAATTCTAGCAATGAGAACTTAAATATCAAACAAACCCAATAGAATTTTAAAATGGGACCCTTCCCTTAGACACTAGTAGTAAGACTTTTCTTTCTCATCTCAATCATTGTAATGGGAACTAGAAAAGTCTGCTCAAGTCAAGGTCAACTCACAAAATGACAGAGTCACACAAACATTACAAAAACAAAACATGTTGAGATTTCAGACCACAAGTTTTATATGAACAAAAAGAGAGAGCAAAATGTCAAAATCGGCACTGTTATATTACCTTTTCTTCTTATTCTTTTCATCTCCAACTTTCTGTTTTTTGCTTTGAACACTTCGACTTGTCAAACTAGGTTTAACAAGGCTTCCAACACAAACAGTTCCTTCGATGGAATTAGGCATTCCTGAAATTCTAACCCAACTCACATCTTTACTAGCAACATTATACCAACACAACTTCTTACTATCTTGTTCAAATAGAACCTTATCCCCATTTCTCGAATAACCCAAAGGCTTCAACGATTTCATCAATTTCATATCGTGCGGTTGTTCCACCGTAAACAATTTACACCACGAATCACCCGATCCATACTCTTTCATAACCCAAACATCAAAACCATCTTTCCCTCTATTCTCAATCATACAAAGCAACCCTCTCAAAACCGCCACATCCATATCAAATTTCCCATCCACAGTCCCCGGAAGTGCCACTTCCCTGAAAATCTCAAACCTTAAATCAAAAGCAACAATCAAATCAAGCGAATCCGGTTCAAGATCTCGAGTCACAACCCAATGCAACGCACCGAAAAGAAAAACCCCCATCGTTCTAGCACAGCATAGAGCATAAGGCATACTTGTTAGGGTTTTCCAAACATCAGTTCTCATAGTATAAATCTTAACATGCGAATCGAAGCTACGATTATGAAGATCGACGAAATAAGAAATGCTAACCAATTTATAATCATCAGAGAACGAATCGTAACCGAATCCATAAACACGAGCGGCTAATAAAGTAGTTATCGTGTTGTTTTCGTTAGGTTGTTTACGGATGAGTGGTTCAGATGGAATAATCCGATGCTTACGAATTGAAGGGTTCCAGAAAGCGATATCATCGGCGATGTTGCAGATGCAGAGAAGACCGTTACATGAACCTAAAATTTTGAGGCGGTTACTGTAACACATGAGAGGATGATCGAGTTCTTTAACTCTATCCATAGAGTTCAAATCGAGTTCGTAGAGACGCGAGTGTTGACGGAGAATGATAACGGAATCTCGAGATTTGTTTAGATGGAAGAAAATGAAATCGGTGCTGTCGATAAGAGAACGCCACCATTTGCACGTGATGCGGAAACGGAGGAGATGTTTTGCTGGAACTAGTGAGAGGATTTCGGTAATTACTTCCGGTGGAAGATCTGCCATCGGTGGTGGCCGGTGCCGATGAGGCTAACGGATTTCGCGTTGGTTGTTTTCAGATTCTCGCCGATTTGATTTGTTTTTGGTTAGGGTTTTTTCGGGGAAATCTAGGAAATGAACCAAGCAACAAATTGTAGCCACGTTTTTTTACCGAATTATCCTTTATCTTCACAGAGTTGTCCTTTATCTTCTAAAGACTATTCTTTCTTTTTTGATAAAAAAAAAAAGAATGGTTGGTGTATTTGGTAATAGTAATGCTAATGCCTCTTTCCATAATGGCAAATTCTAAGGTGAAGTAATAGTTTTAACTTCACCAATGAAGTCATCAATCTAGTGTAGCTATTGCACAAAAATTTTTATATGCTTACTTTAGATCTAATGGCTGGAAATAACAAAGACCAATACTATAGATTTGGTAGCTAAATCTTAGGAAATTTGGTAGCTAAATCCATGGAAATAGAACGACACGGGAAGAAATTCCTAAGAAGTCCAGCTGGAAAAATACTTTATCCAGTAATTACCCTTAGACCAAATTTAAATAATCTTGGACTTTATAAGGATCAGATTAAATAGTTTAAACATCTAGAATATTGGTTTAGAAATACTGGAGATGATTTTCTATCCAAAGGATATAAAGAATTAGCCGAATATCTTCAAAAAAAACTACAGTCTATGGCAAGATGAGTGAAGAGAGTATAACAAGTGTTCTACAAAAAGTTTTAGATAACTTAGAAAAACAAACATTATATTTAGAAAATTTACAATTTGAAGAAAACAAGTATAAACCTCATGAAACTTGGAACTTTCATGAAGAAAACTTTGCAAGTTATGAAAAGGATGAATTGCATAGATATCCTCACATTTTTCATACAACAAATCCGCAACTCAACAATATAGCATGTATGTTAACTTATATAATAAAAAATTGTTGTTATCAAAATTTTCACCAAAGAATGGATGAATTTCAAGAAGAACAAAAAAGAAATGTAGAAAATATCTGCATTAAACTAGAGGTTCTTTCAAAACTCTTAGAAAATAAAGAAGAATATTTAACTCTAGATGAGTTATCTCAATTTCTTAAGAAGTGAGAAGATAAGGGAAAACAAAAAGAAATCCTAGAAATACCACAAATCCAATCTCAAGAAAAGATTTCTAAACTAGAAGAAACTTCTGAGTCCACACAATTAAGAATTAAACCACCATCTAATTACTTTTAGATATGGATGACACAGAAGAAGCCCTCAATAGGCAACTAGAAAATTTAGAAAGACTAATGGTCTCTCTAGATATTAGTGGTAAAAGTCAGGAAACTTATGATGACAAACCAGAAGATAATAATCAGATTATTTATGACTTTAGCTCAGAAGAAGAGGCTAATGAAAATGAGATTGAAAATCCTCATTATGTAAAAATAGAAGAACAAGGAGAAACTTCGGGAACTAAAAGACCTGCAGATTTTGAAAGAGAATTCACCAAATAAAAATTCCAGAAAGTACCTCATTATTATGTACCTTCGCAAAATCCATTCCAAGGACAAGGAATTTTAGATATAGACTGCAGTGTTGATGCAGCAAAAGATCTTAGGGATTGGTATAATACAAATAGCGTGTTAATCCAGTTAAACGAAGATTTTAAACATTTAGGAGCAGTTGAAGTTTTCAACTATCTTCAATATAAAACTAGAGGAAATGCTTACAAATACATTTCTACTCTACCATCAGAAGTTATGGGAGAATTACCTCTAACAGGAACCTTAGTAGTAGATTGGGTCTATGGTTTACTAATAAAAGAATTCAAAGGATGGAAATATTCCATTCAATCAAAAATAGCATTTTCTGACCAAAACCTTTGGAAAATCACCAACCTAAAAATCTGCAATATGTGCTATGTAGATAATTTCATTTGTGAATTTCAGGATTATTACTATAATATAGATAATAGTACTAGAATCTCTAGGAACTTGTTAGAACTATTTTATGACAAGTTACCAGAAAAAGTATCGGCTCAAGTTAAAGCGTTTTTTACCTCAGCGTTAGCAGAAGGAAAGGTAGATGATACTTTAGGAGGAAGAATAACTTCCTTAAAAATTTGGCTTCAAGAAATGTGTAGTCAGAAGATAGCCAAAAGAGAAGCTCAAGTATCCCTTTGTTGTAGCAAACTACAAGACAAAGTAGGAAACTATGGTTGTAACTCTAGAAAGAAACCTAGAAAGATAAGGACACAAAAACCTTATAAAAGAAAGAAATTCAAGAAGGTCCCTTTTAGAAAATTCAGAAAAGGAGACAAAAAATTCTTTAGGAAAAAACAACCTTACCCTAAGAAGAAAACATGCCCACAGGGTAAAAAATCATGTACATGTTGGCTATGTCATGAAGAAGGTCACTATGCAAATGAGTGTCCTAAGAAGAATCCTAAGAAAAATGTCTTACATGCAATAGGATATGAACCTATAGAATCAGACATATAATCTGATGAAGAAATTTATGAATATTGCACAGATACAGATTCAGATGTCGAAGAAGATACTTGGTAGAGGAAACCCAAGTGCTACATTTATTAAAATAATACTAAAAAATAGAAATCTTTTAGCCTATATAGATACAGGTGCAACTCTTTGTTTCGGGAAAAAATCTATCTCTAGAAATTGGGAAAGATTAACCAAACCAAAAGAAATAATAGTTGCAGATAAATCAAAACATCATATATGGTTTAACCTTAGAGATGTATCTATAGAAATTGAAGGGTATAAGTTTTTTATCCCAACAATATACCTCCATGATTCAGGATTAGACCTAATTATAGGAAATAACTTTTTAAAGTTATATGAACCTTTTACTCAAAGAAAGGATACTATATCACTTCAATGGAAGGACTTGGGAAATCCTAAGAATAGCAAAATGGTAACCACCAAAATAGTTACTAGAAATGAGATCTTAAATCTTATTAAGGGAAACCTTAGAGAGTTAAGAGCGATGTGGGAAGAAAGAAGCTTCCATATCAATATAGAAGAAAGATTAGATGAAGTTTGTTCAGATAACCCTCTAGACAGCCTTAAAAACACTAATCATGAACTTATAGTCATTAAACTCAAGAACCCGAATGACGAGATAAATGTTCCAAATAGGATTCCATATTCTATTAGAGATGTGGAAGAATTTCAACAAGAATGTAAAGATCTACTTGATAAGGACCTTATTAGACCCTCATCAAGCCCACATTCTGGACCAGCTTTTTATGTCGAAAATCACAACGAAATAAAAAGAGGTAAAAGAAGAACGGTGATCAATTATAAGAAACTCAACCTAGCAACAGTTGGAGATTCTTATAAATTACCAAGAAAAGATTTTATTTTAGAAAAAATAAAAGGATGCAATTGGTTTTCTTCCTTAGATGCAAAGTCTGGGTATTATCAACTAAGACTAGCCGAAGAAATAAAATCATTAACAGCTTTTTCATGTCCACCTCAAAAACATTACGAATGGAATGTTTTTCCTTTTGGATTGAAACAGGCACCATCAATATACCAAAGATTTATGGATAAATCTCTTGAAGGTTTGAATCATATGTGTTTGGCATATATAGATGATATACTTATTTTCACAAAAGGAAGTAGGGAACAACATCTTCAAGATATAGAAACTGTTCTTTTAAGAATTAAAGAAAAAGGTATTGTGATTTCAAAAAAGAAATCAAAACTTTTACAAAAAGAAATAGAATACCTTGGTTTGATCCTAAAAGAAAATGGGGAACTGAGTTTAGCACCTCATACTCAAGAAAAAATACAAGCTTTTCCAAATGAGCTTTCTGATAGAAAGCAAATCCAAAGATTTCTTGGATGTTTAAATTATATTGCTAATGAAGGATTTTTCAATGACTTGGCAAAAGAAAGAAAACATTTGCAAAAGAAAATTTCAGAAAAAATTCCCTGGTCTTGGACCAAAACAGATTCTGATATTGTTAAAACAATTAAAGAAAAAATTCAAGTTTTGCCTGAACTTTACAATCCAACAAAAGAAGATTTTTTAATTATAGAGATAGATGCATCACAAACAACCTGGGCAGGTTGTATGAGAGCCTTACCTATTGGTAAAGCAAAACTCTCTCTTAATGAGAAGGGATATAAAATTGAAGAATCTAAGGATCTTCAATCAAAAGAATTTGAAACTTCGAGGGAAGGGACAGATACTATAAAAGGCATTGATTACAGTGCTTCTAAAATCCTGATAAAGGATACTGAAAAATTACATTTATGTAAATATATTTCTGGTACATTTACAGATACAGAATCTAGATACCATATCCAGGAACTAGAAACTCTGGCATGTGTAAAGATATTAGAAAAATGGAAAATTGATTTATTACCATCAAGGTTTCTTCTTCGTACAGACTCTAAATATCTTACAGGATTTTGGAAATATAAAATTAAAGCTGACCATAAACAAGGCAGACTAATAAGATGGCAGATGAAGTTACAACAATTCGAGCCATATATTCAATACATAAAATCTGAACAAAACAGTTTTGCAGATACACTAACGAGAGAATGGGGCAAGCAATAAAGCTACTTCAAAACAACATAAAGCAGAAGGATGAGCAGCTCGCTGCCATTGATTCTAGAAGGAAAAAGATCTCCGACGAGAGGGGGGAGATGATTACAACACTGAAAAGCTTGCAAAACATGACAACAAGCTTAGACAAAGTTCTCAAAAATGAAGAAAATTGGGACTTGCTAGGACAACCTTCTGGAAAATATGATTATTATGTAAAATATACAGCCCCGGAAAGTTCAGAAATTCCCATTGAGGCAGTAACACCCAGTGGATGGAAATCAAATTCAAATGAAGAACATGAATCTGAATCCTCAGGAACAACTTCAGATAGCAAAAAATCATGGGCTGAAGAAGTCGAGAAAGAAGATGAAGCTAGAAAAAATGGTGTACCTACATTCCAAGAAAGCGTTCTCGTAGATCCTATTGATCAGCAGATGGGAAAATATGCAGCATATGTCATCTTCGAAGGACCATTTAAAGGTATCTATCGAAGCTGGGCAATAGCAAAGCAGCACGTTACTGGTAAGAACATAAGGCACAAAGGTTACAAGACTATGGAGGAAGCAGAAATAGCTCTTTATGGATCATACAAAGAAATTGCAACTGCAAAAAACCTTCAAAGATCACCTAAAATGGAATCCAAAAAGAAGCTGTCAATTGACAAAATTCGTCAGCTTGAACATCAGAAAAATTTCCAGATAACTGATCCAACCTACATGGAATTCTGTCTCAGATGGAAATGGTTAAACCACTACAATGAAATATTTACCACCGAATGCTTATATCCAGTCAACAAGTTTAATTGTACTAGAGCAGTTTTACTACCAGGAATAGACAATCAAATCTGTTTATCATTCTTTCAAAATGGACTAATCAACACCATATACTTGGAGGAGCAACCAGGAAAGGCATTTGGAGAACTTAAATATCTTCCCAAGGAACTCCAAAATTTAACACAGAAATTCAACAGCCTATTTGCAAAAGGAAAAGAGATATTCTTGCAGATCGACTCAACATATCCATGGTATGATGAAAACACATTGGAACTAGTTATCAAACCACAATACCTCATTAAAATTGGGATCTCAAACAAACAATACCCAACAATGAGCAAGGAAAGTAGTGAATGGCACCCTGCTAGTTACATTGCACAAATCAAAAACTTTCATCAAAAAGTATCAAGATTATCTTCTCAAAACAACTACAGAATCATTTATGAAGATTCAACAATGGTTGTATACAGCGACTCAAGAAAGCCTGCAAAAGAGAAAGACATCAATGCAGTCAAAAAACTTGAAGCAAGAGTTGACCAACTCAAGGAAGACTATGAAAAATTACCTAGAGTAATTCAAGATGAATGCTGTAGAATTTTTTCACAGTATTACAAGGGACACATGTGCAAAAATTGTCCACCAAAATCGTCGGCACAAGAAGACAAAGAAGCCAACAACACAAAGCTACACATCACAATGTAGACAAAAATGTATAGTGGTACCTTATCACGTCTGAGTCAGATAGGGACCACTTAGTAAGCCTCATAATAATTATGTACATTATTGTTTGACGTTTTTTCCTTAGTGCGTATTGCTTTAGTTAGTGCATGCTACTTTAATAAGTGTATGTCACTCTAGTGTGCTGTAGTGTGTTGTCATGGAAAGGGACGTGCTACCTAATATGTGAGCCCTTCTCCACTATAAATAAGAGCGTTCAGCTCATTTGTAAATACAGTTGAAAAATATATGAAACTACTATCTAGTTTTCTGAAGAATTATTTCTTCTGTCCTTAGAATCATTTCTAAGAAGTAGCTCTTGAGGTAATACTCTGGAGGAGCTAAATCCTTGAGGTAATACTCTGGAAGAACCACTCATACCAACAATATAATCAATAGATTATATCCCAAAACACAAACATCTTCAAGACGAAGATTTCATTAACATCAAACAGAGAGTTAAACCAGGTATGATTATATCCCTTTTAAATTCAAAAGTTACATTTCAATACCATATTATTTGTATGATAAACGAAAAAATAGTACCAATTTTAATTGATACAGGAGCTGCATGGTCACATGTATCAAAAGAACTTTGTGATAATTTTGAAATATTATCAAAACCAAGAACTGTTTTAAAATTTGATGGTTCTTTAAAAATTATGTCACAAAGCACTATTATTCGTTTAAAACTCAGAGAATTGGAAGAGTTCCAATTAAAAATACTAATTGATGAACAACCAAATAAATTCTTGTTTGGTATAGATTTTTTAGAACAATTCGAATATTCAATTACTTCTGAATATTTATTGTTAGATGGTTCTGAACAACCAAGACATAAACTTCATGAAGAAACTATCAAGTCCTTTCTAAAAAATTATCATGTCTGAAATTTCACTTTTGGAAAATAAATCCAGTTATTTTGCTGATGGCATATTAGATCATAAATAGAAGAAACAGATTTATCCTTAACTGCAGAAGAAAACTTTAAACGAAAGTTTAATAAATTCAAGGAATTTTTCTCAAGAAAAAATATTTTGAAATTTGGAATAATGACTGGAGAAGAAGCAATTCCAATTGACTCTACTTATGGAAATATAGTCGTATCTACTATAGATAGAACACAAATTAGAAGAAGAATTGAAAACCTATCTGAAAAAGAAAGAACTAAAATTGGTTATATTCACATATCAACCATTCAGATTTTGATTAAAAGTACTTTCATGAAACTCGCCCCTAGAAATAATTTTAGAGGATTCTAGGATTGTAGATAGAAGACAATCAATAATTGCACAAGGAAAATGCAATTTGAAATATGGAAAAATTAAGTTTGATATAAACTTACAAATGGGGTTATCCCTAAAAGATAAGGATCTAGACAGATCTATAGTTTTTCACTATAAATTGGAAAACCCAAATCTTATGAAAAAAGGTAATCATCCCTTTACAATCTGCTATAGGATTAATTATGCTCTAAGCAATTCACACCACAACATAGAATTTACAGGAAAAGATACAATTCATATTGATGAATTATTCACACCACTGGTAACATTAGAATCACCTATATTTAGAAATCCAACAAGGAATAGTTGTTCTCTAATAGAAGTTGACAAAAATTTGTTTGAAGAAACAGAAGAAAGAACGTTATTTAAAAGCCAAAGCCTTAGAATAACATCACCCAAAAGAGATTTTGAAATCTCAGAACAAAAGGAATTACATAAGCCACAAAGCTCAGTAGCAGGGCTGTCTTTGCAGCTCGAAAAATTGGACAAAAGAATCTAGATTTATCTATAAATTTTTTGATGAATTTAGATCAAAACTCTGGTATCAGAGCATAACTCGATCTTAGAATAAAAAAGTTTAAATATACACCATTGATCTATGAAGGTGTACCATGTATCATAATAAAAAACACATATCATATAAAAATGATATAATAATGATTTGGTGGGAACAAAGAAATACTTTAATTCTATTGGGCCACATAAGCAGACTTCACCAAAGAAGTCATAAAGGCAACTTCACCGTAGAAGCTCCCTTCCATAATAACAATTCTTCACTTTCTATATTTGTAATTTTTTTAAGCAAAATTATATGTTGTTTTAATAATTAGTGAAAAAAAAAAATTGTTTTACAATTTCACATATTTTAAGAAGTATAATTAATTTTGTGTGAAAAAGAAAAATTATGAGTGAATTTATGAAATTGTTCTTTATTAAATGGCATGAAAAGGTAAATTGAACAATTAAAATAAGATAAAATAATAAATAGTTAAGACTATAAAAAAAACAGTATTAAATATTTAATATTATAAAAATGACCTATAATTTAAACAGTGGGAGCACAACATTGCAAATACAACATTATCTTCAAATTTTTCATACATTAGTATTTTATTGATAAAATTATCCTTATCAAATATAAGGTTGGAAAATACAAATTTATTTTCTCTTTTCTATTATATCACAAATTGTAGGGGGGGGGGGGGGGGGGGGGGGGTAATTATGTAAAATATTGCCCTTTTTACAAATTTATTTTTACAGTAATTTTGTTAATATTTGTGAAACTCTTGTGAATTTTTCATGTAGATAATTTTGTAAGGTTTATTTTACATAATCACAGGGAAAAAAAGTATTTTAAGTGAAGAATAACATTTAAAAAACACATCCAAATTTTTATTTCAAATAAATGTGTGATCAATTTCCTTAAAAAATTGTCATCTATTACTTGTTTTGTTGGACAATGAAAGTTTTGTGCTACAATTTCCTTTAAGCAAGAGAAAAGGATTAAAATAAAAACCAAATACAAAGATTTTGGGTAAAAAAATCCAGTAAGTTCACACATAAAAGTGTACTTCAACCTTAAGGGGTAGTAAAGACACTGCAAATCATGAAAGTGGAAACAACCAAAAGGGATATAAAGAGAACCAAGAAACACACACAACACATGTACAACCTACTGTCTTCGCATACAAGCGCAAAATCATATTGCAAAAGAAATTTGATGTGCATCTAAACTAAGTTCTTGAAAAATGACGAATGAATTTGACCGCCAACATGGATGGAGATCCACGCAACAACAACTCAACTTGAAACACATAAAAGCATCAAAATTGCAAAGGCTAAATCATTTTGAGCAAATCAAATCTAAAAGCAAAGCCTCCAATCCAGATATTTATGGAACCTTGTCGAAACAACACGCCCAAACGAGAGCGCATGAGATGTGTTGCGAGAGAATGATATCAAATGGCTCATGAACATTAATTAAGAAATCTATAAAGTGAAATTTCATCATAAAATACAAATCAAACATTTGATTTTTTTAATTTTTTGTGAACAATAAGAACCATTCTTTAATTTTGAAGTGTATTATGTAGTATATATATATATAATAATTACATTTTAATGGAAGACAAACGGACAACAAAATGCACGCTAACCTTTTTTTAAATTATATTACTTTGTCTGTAAAAATTACCTTTTTTAAATTATTTAAGTGATGCACTAAAAATGTTTGTTACACCCTCTAAATATATTAATTTTATAACAAATCTATAAAGTAAACTTTTATGTATGTTTGTTACACCCTCTAAATCTATTAATTTTATAATATATTTTTTCTCTATCTATGTGTAGTCCGGTTTATTGTTGGGCCATAAAGGCCTACTTAAGGCTTGTGGTAGGCTAGTAGCCAAATTGGAAAATTTCGTTTTTCCCACTCCTATATTTCTTTTTCATCCCTTTGGTTTCCATTTATGCTCCTAAAACTGTTTCTTTCAAAAAATTCAGAAAACATTTATCAATTTCTTTTAGGTTTTTTGAAAAATAAACGGTTGAAACACCAGTTTTTTTATATAGGAAAACTTCGTTAAATAGAAACCAAAGTTTTCAAAATTTCGGTTCGTATTTATAGAAGTTTTGGGGGGATAAAATTAGAGATAAAATTGGATTTTTGGGAGGTGAAAAAGAAACGTTGGATGTGAAAAGAAATTTTCGCCAAATTGAAAATAAATTGGACTTTTCAAATTTTGTAGAAGATAGAAAATTCTAATTTAATTTTAAGGGGAGAATGATTGGAAAAAATTATTAAGAAAAAGGATCGGGGACACATTGGAACCAAGCTGATAAATAAAAATAATATAAAAAGACCCAATTAAAACATTTTAAAATCAATGATCAAATTGAAACAAAAAATTATTAAGATCGAGATAAATTAGTACAACAAAAGTATCATTTTCAATGGCTTATCTTGTGTCGTCTTATTCTCCATAATATTTTATATTAAGAGCTAAAATTCATTTGATTATAGTTGAATGGCTACTTAAAGTTACTTTGATGTTATGCCTATTATATAGTTTGTGTTGAGTTATAACTTATGAGGAACTTTAGAATTATCGTATTGAGTTTTGAACAATCATATATGTGGATTAAACATCATGTCATAACCAAATATTTTAAAATATTAAATTTATAGATCATGTCATTTATATGGTATTCAACGTCCATTTTTCTATTTAATTGTTCGATTATATTATTATCCATTTTGTTGCACATAAGACTACCATATTTGCCGATCTACCGATGTTTGAGTATTGATTATTTTTTTTAATCAAATAGTTTAATGACTAAAAGTTTCACTCATAAAATAAATAAATGAACTAAGCTCGTGAGTATTGGTTATTTTTATGTCGAAATTAAATTAAATTAGTTAAACCTAACTACCGTATTTTATATAATCGTTCTTTCTCTTTCTATTTCCATTGTGGATGAATGTGGATAATTGAATATCACAATTCAAAAGTGCCATACACAAGTACACAACCGTCAAGTAACCATATTCATTTTTATACAATAATTAGTATTTTCCTTAGCAAAATTATTTTCAATTTACTTTCATGGTCCCCAAGTCCTCAAGTGTATGGAAAATAAAATCCATTTTTTCCAATCGCTAGCTTAAGCAATTTGATTATTTCCCTTATTTTTATTGTTGCAAGTAGCACCATAGAAATAGCATTTAATTTATTTGTGGCGAACATACATTTTGTGGGGTAACAAAGATGATTTGTTTTTATTTGATATCAAAAGTTCATTTATCATATATCATATTGCTAAATTAAACTAGATATGAATAATGAATCAGTCACACAGACAGGGAAATGCTGAGTAGTCAGATATACAGCCCTTATCCGAAGTGACGCTGCATGGCTCCAATTGAGGTGGAGTAATCACTAATCACAATTAATTTGTTAAGTTCTAAATTTCTAGAAGAACAATACCTCTTGGTATTTATGCCAATCCTCAAATCAGATTTGCACCTAAACACGTATGACTACTAAAAAAATATGATTTCTGTTGAGAGTAAATCTGGTGTGGTCCCAAAATTAATTTTTTAAAAACATATTTAATATTTTATGTATTATTTTTATCCAGATATTTTATGAAAAACTGTTCATGAAGATACAATATAATTGTTTTTAGTGAGAACTCGTTAATTGATATAAATATTTATTTATATATATTAATTATTTTTTATAAGCTCAAAAATATATCAATTTAAAGGGTTCATAATCTTCTTGGTGATTTTTATTTTCCTTTCATAATTTTGAAGAAAAACGGTAGGAAAAGTTCTCTTATGTTTGATTTTCAGTTTTTAATCATACATTTTGCTACGTTTGCGTTTTCAATTTTTAATCATACTTTTTGCTACAATTATTTTGAGTTTTTTAAAGTTTGATTATTATTATTATTTTAAAATTTTAATATATTTAATTTAAATTTAGATTGGATAAAAGAATTAAAAATGCCAACACAGTATGGTTTCTAAGACAACAGAGTTCATGTCCTTATTGTTGTGCCCTATGAAGCCCCGATACGCGACACGATACGGATACGATACGATACGCCGATACGTGAAAATTTTAAAAAATCCATATCCGATACTGGCGCGATACGTTATTTAAAAATTAATTTTAAAATTAAATATATAAATGCACAATATATAAACATGACTAAAATCAATAATATTAATAATGATAATTGTTTTTTGAAAGACAAAAAATTATTATTATTATTATAAACGCCAATAGTTCATTGTACAAAAAATACTAATTATAATAAATTAACATCATTAATACTAAGTTAAGTATTTGTGTCTCATTAATATTGTCCTAAAAAATAATGATCACCAGTACATTTTAAGTTATACATCTTAAGTTAAGTATTATACAAAAAGAACATCATTAGTACTATCCAAAAAACATCACTAGTAGTATCCAAAAAAAAAACATGGTTAGTTACCCGTGTAACAACATAATAGTTTGAAATTCACTAGGAAACACGGATTGTATAGGATATTATTATTTTTATTTAAAAATAAAGATTTAACCAATACTTTTCCGATACGAGTATCGGGAAGTATCGGACGCGTATCAGATATTATTTTTTTATTTAAAAATAAAGATTTAACCGATACTCTTCCGATACGAGTATCGGGACGTATCGGACGAATATCGATATCGAGGACGTATCGGACACGATACTTCGCCATTTTTAGAGTATCGGGGCTTCATAGGTTGTGCCCAATGTGAAGATAGTATTGAATTTTCTGGCATTTATTTATTTCTATATTTTCCCATCGTTCATGCTTGTTGGCAAATTTTGGCATATTGGTAAGTTGGAGTCATACTATATTATAAATCAAGTTGATGACTTCTCATCTCAAATCTCAAGTTTCATTTTCATGGCTCTTGGTTGTTTGTATGGGGCAGGATCGTGTATATGAATTTCAATTCAAGGTTTATAGCGAGGGAAACTTTTAAAGAGAATTTTTTTGGTTACTTTGGTTTTTTAGTTTTTTGAGCAACAAAATCATTTAAAAATTTAACTCTTGCTATATAAGATAAGAATACTAATCTATTTAATATATATTGTTTTATATTCAATGATAAACTATTTGTTTTGTCCTGTGAGCTTAGCTCAATTAGCAATATTAAATTATATATCTCTTGATTCCGGTCATTTTATTTATCCACATTAATGATGAAATCTCTAGCCACTAAACTATTTGACTAAAAACATAAAAATAAAATATTTGTTTTATATTTTGTCTTCTTCTTATTTATTAGTAAACACTTATGTAAAGTTGTTGGCTCGTGGCTTTGATTTGATTATAAACTTTAAGTTTTTTTTTTAATTCATTTAGGGTTATTTATGCATCAGGTGGATCTAAATTAATGGTCGGAGTTGTGGAAGCACGATGAAGACGGTGGCAGCTCCTCAAATAGAATGTTGTGCTTGCAAATATTCTCACAATCAAGTCAATTTGTAATAGGGTGTGCGGTTTTTTGAGTTAGAAAATAACACATCTTTAACCTACATTAGGTGTTCATATATAAGACAACATATAGGGTTTAAAGGTTAAATATATGATGTGTTCGTTGATTTGTATCATGCGTGATTCATAGATCAATGTCTGATTGCCATCATGTGATGTTTTTTGAGATCATTGGACTCACTAGGGAGGGTCTCTAAGGCACCCTCATAGCATGTTCTGCCGTGATCCAGTCCATTAGCTATTGGACTTGCATTTGAGTTGTGTTTGGAACAGTTGTCCCCGGCATAAGTTATGGTGCATAAGTCATGTTTATGGTGCATAAATACCCAAAATTGCTTAGCGCACCCCCCAAATTTCTAGTGCACCCCCAAATTACTTAGCGCACCCCCCAGATTTTTAGGGGGTGCGCTAGAAATCTGAGGGGTATGCTAAGTAATCTGGGGGGGGTGCTAAGCAATCTGGGGGGTGCATTAAGTAATTTTCATTATTTATGTACGGTGCATAAGAAAAAAGTTTATGTACCATAACCACTCCCAGTTTTCCCCTATTTGCGTTGATGACTTAAAATCAGAACGATGTCTTCAAAAGGTGAATGAGAAAATTTCAATGACGTTCTTTGTTGAGTCGGAGTTGTCCGTAGTTTGTGCTCGATGATCGATACTTTTTGCCTAAGTCATTGATTGTGGTTGTAGACGTCATATGGTTTTGATTGGGTATTTGAAGAAGAAATTTTGAACAAAAAATCACAATGGTGGAGAGGGAGTTTGCAACGAATTCATCTTACTTTTTCACACACATGATATTGATTGGGTATTTGAAGATACTAGTGGGCTACCCGTGCTACGCACGGTTTAACGGATCGCCAAGCCATATAAATCAAGCCATAAGATATTTTTTTTTGTGGATCTAGATTTTGTAATATTCAAGTTGTATCATTTTCATGTATTTATTATTTTCTGTATAGTGATCATTGTTGTTTAAATTAAGGTAGTATTTATAAAAGAGATATAAAACTTTAAGGAAAAATAATTAAGATTTTCTAAAATTTAGAGGACGGATTAGCAAATTTATGCATTAAGATTATCAATTTCAACCATGCCACGTTTTTTTGTTTGTTATTTTATTAGTGTTGATGTCTTTAGTAAGTTGCATGTGTTTTGATTGGACATCATTGTATCTTTTTGGATAATTGCCACTTGTGCCTGATAAGATGAGCACACTCTAATGGATGAGAATGAATTCTTTCTATTTTTTTTTTAAATTTCCTCAATTATTTCAATTTCCATATTTTAATTCATCTTTTTTTTGTGGCTAAAAAAAAATTTACCCTTATATGTCATTTGAGAGAATCAGTAAAAAAATACAGCAAAAGTTAATATGTGTACCTTAAATAGATAAAATTCTTTAAGCAAATTACCCTAATTCCCCTTTGAAAACCCCAACACCATGATGTCATGCGTGATGTAATATGCAATGATAATAAGGATAGCTAGTAGTAGAGGTAATCATGATATAAATAGTTAGTAGGAAAGAAGAGAATGAAATTGCATCAGATAGAATAGTAGATGTAACACATGGGTGAATTCCAATCTTTTTATTCTTTTATTTTCTTTTATTTCTAGTAAAAATAACACGTTACTCAATTATTGGCCAAAGGAAAAATAGGGCACATGTGGATTCCATATGCAAGTCATCCATTAGCCAAAGCAAAATTAGGGCCAAGTTGGATTTCATGTGTGCCCTAACATGAAAGGTGTTTTCATGTCATTGGTCCACATAAGTTTATTACATCATCCATTACATAAGCAATTAGGGTTTTAGGGTTGGAATAGTAGCTAATATGTTCTACTTTTAGTATAGTAAAGTAAATAGAGAGATGGTTGGTTAGTGTGAAAGAGAAATTGGGCAAGAATTGATATAATTAATTGCTAAGTTTGATAAAAGTTATAATTATTTTGCGCTGTAAAATAAATCATAGAATTATCTAGATATAAATTATATAACAATGAAAAATAATATTTATTTTGTTCAATAAAATATGATTACTTTAATCATCAAGCTAAATTATTATCTTTCTTTATTGCAAAATGCACTGCTAAATTATTTCCAATAGAATGCAAGCTTTTAAACCTCTAGAAAACAAATAGATACAATAGTAATAAAACAGAAAAAACGACCAATTAAATTGATTTCAAACTTCTATGGGAATTATAGCTACCTCACATGGCTGTTTTTATTTAGAAGCAACATATATTCAACCATGTGTGCATAATTATTACTCAAGTGCTTCCATTCAATTTGATTGGCAAATGGAAACCTAGCCTTGCATATATTACCTAGCTTGAACCATGGAATGAAATGATTTAGATTAGGACAATCCGCAAATAGACACTATTCCAAACCCTTATATGATGTCATCTACATGTTCATAGGTTCATTGTGCACGTGAGACAAATTTATTTGAGTGTACTTTGCCTATTTCCAATTACCAATATTGAATGATGAATTGATGGAAGTGTTTGTTGTTGGACGAAGAAAAGATGGAGGAATAGTGAAGTAGTAAATGTTTATTGTTGGATGAAGAGAAGTTGGAGGAACAGTGATAAAAAGTAATGATAGCTGAATAGGAAAATAATTATAATTCACAAACATAAATAAAAGCAATAGTCTCTAATAATTTTAATATCCCTCCTAGCTTACCAAACATTCCTTTAACTTTATGGCATATATAAATATAGAATTAGATTAAAGCTTGAAAATTCTTGCATGCTAATAGTGAAATTATCCCAATAAAGAATTTTTATGTGAAGTGCAAGCAATGAAATGAACACTATGATTCATTGAAAATCTCCAATTGTGAGTAAAAACTATCAAGTACCTCTATATATATAAGAGCATTCTAATAGCAAAGTACCTCTAATTAAGAACTTAATAATTGTTTTTATTTTCTCATAAAAAAAATTTTAAAGAAAATTTGATCATTTTTATAAAATATATTGATATCTAAAGCTACATTTTTATAAATTATATTAAAGTTACATTTCTTATGCTGAGACTTTACGTGTTTTAATTGTTTGGTCACTTGCATAGTATATCTATTTGATAGCGCACAAAATCAATGAATTGGCATTGCGCCCCAGTGGTTAAGACACTGGTTTAACATGCATTAAAGGTCTGGGGTTCGAATCCCCCTCGCCCCAGACCTTTTTATTTTTATTTTCTTAAATCGTTTGTTTACTTCCATCCTATATCTATTTGATAGCATACAAAATAGATGACACAATTTCTCAAATACCACCATCACTATTATTACTACTATACTAATGTTATATCATATACAACTAACAAAGCAAATTCATTATATATAAGTATAATAGCAAAGTCATTCTAATTAAGAACTTAATAATTTTTCTTGTTTTCTCATAAAATAAATTTCAAAGAAGATTTGATCATTTTTATAAAATATATTGATATCTAAAGTTACATTTTTATAAATTATATTAAAGTTACATTTCTTATGCCAAGACTTTGAGTATTTTAATTGTTTGGTCACTTGCATCGTATATCTATTTGATAGCGCACAAAATCAATGAACTGGCATTGCGCCCCAGTGGTTAAGACACTGATTTAACATGCATTAAAGGTCTGGGGTTCGAATCCCCCTCGCCCCAGACCTTTTGATTGTTATCTTTTTAAATCGTTTGTTTACTTGCATCCTATATCTATTTGATAGCATGCAAAATAGATGAATTGGCATTGCGCCCCAGTGGTTAAGACACTGGTTTAACATGTATTAAAGGTCTGGGGTTCGAATCCTCCTCGCTCCAGACCTTTTTTATTTTTATTTTTTTAATCGCTTGTTTACTTACATCCTATATTTAAAAATACCAACTAAGAATTGATTTCGTATCTAAAAATTAACACACTTGATTACTACTACACAAAACATATCACATTTTTTAACCACAGAGTTGTTTTTGTTATTTCATAAAAAAAAATTAAAGAAGATTTGATCCAAATACTATTATTATTATTATTTAGATCTAATATGAATTAAATTAACACATAAATACAAATCAACTATGATAAAAATATAAATTTATTTATCATATTTAGAATTTCATCAAATACATGATAATAGCACATCTCTTTCCACTAAATAATTATAATAGTACATATGCTTGGAAAATGCTTCAATTGGATTAGACATTCTACATGCAATTATTCTAGGCCTCAATAGCATCAATCCTCTTTAACTCCCCTCTAAGCTCCATCCAATTCCTTCACCTTCTAATTTCTTCACCTTTTGCAGCTGTAAATTATCCCCTCCTCATAAAGCAAAGCAGCAAGGATGAAAATATGAGTTTGCATAAATTTTTCAAATGTATCCAAAATCAACATCAACGTCAAATGTGTTTTTTTTTTTTTAAATTAATTTATATATGAAGTATGTTTGTAAAGCTACTCTCTATTAAAATTTGGTTTTTATGTGGACTAAAAAACCAATTTATTCATATTGAAGCAATTGCAAACTTAATCCCAACAATCTTAACCACATGTTAATAATATATTAATATCTGAATCTTTTCAAGTAGCCTCCAAAAACCAATCCTTTTAAAAAGAACTTTTATAGTATTCCTAAATTAATCATAGGACAAACACAAAATGCAGCAAAATTAAAATTCATAATATCTCAATCATCATTATTATTACTATTATTATTACTATAATACCAAAGATAACAACAATAAGGTCTAAATAATTTTTTATCTATTTATAGTTCGTAACTCACATAGGAAAATAAAGTATGCAATGACATTTAGGTTTTGGAAAACCACCGGAAAAAATTACAAACACCTGTACCACGCCAATGCAAAGATTATCAGAATTAAAAAAGTAGTTGATTCAAATTGAATCAAGTTCAATTTTAATCCTAATAACCTTAATTATTAACCAGCAATATTGATGGTTGTATCTTTTCGCGTAGCCTCCAAAACCTAACTACCATAGACCCTTTATTTAAGAATAAAACCAAACATGGCAACAATAAGAAACAAACAAATAAATAATAATCATATCATCATAAATATTTAATAAGATATATTATAATAATACATCTCTCGAGGACATCAAAGAAAATACTTAACCACCAAAGAGATCAATAGATGACATATAATAATCCCTAAGCATAGTCTATTTAGATAAAATGGAAACATACATAACATTATCACGTGAAGGATATGATAACAAAACATATTATAATTAAAATGCATTGAGTCAACAATACATAACCACATTAATCGTTGAAACAAAATACTATAGATCAAGTGGATGCTACATAATTCAAGAAAGGAGACAAAATACAAATACAAATAACATTATTTGTTAACAAAAAACTCCCACATATTTCCAAGCTTTTTTGTTCCAAATATGAGAGGTTTTCATTCTCTAAATTTTTTTGCTGCAAAAAAAAAAAAAAACTCATAAACTAAGAAGAAAATTAATAAAATATAAGTATTTTATTGTAGTAAACCTTGAATTTAGAGACTAAAACTTGAATTGTAGCAAAATTTGAATAAGTCCTTTCAATCTCACCGATCATTATTTGTTAACAAAAAACTCCCACATATTTCCAAGCTTTTTTGTTCCAAATATGAGACGTTTTCATTCTCTAAATTTTTTTGCTGCAAAAAAAAAAAAACTCATAAACTAACAAGAAAATTAATAAAATATAAGTATTTTATTGTAGCAAACCTTGAATTTAGAGACTAAAACTTGAATTGTAGCAAAATTTGAATAAGTCCTTTCAATCTCACCGATCATTATTTGTTAACAAAAAACTCCCACATATTTCCAAGCTTTTTTGTTCCAAATATGAGAGGTTTTCATTCTCTAAATTTTTTTGCTGCAAAAAAAAAAAAATCTCATAAACTAAGAAGAAAATTAATAAAATATAAGTATTTCCTTGTAGCAAACCTTAAATTTGTAGTGGCAGGGGTTTGTTTTTGTTTACTTTTGTTCTAGTGGCCTTTGTCTCGCTAGCAAATGTGGGACTATGTTTGTTGCTATTTTGTTGCCTTCTTTTAAGGTTTCTTTTGTACCAATATTACTCTCCATACATGCCTTATGTTTGGTTGAGTTTTTCAATAAATTTTTTATGTTAAAAATAAAAGTCTTCTGATTTTTATACATTTTTTTTATACAAATGAGGCCTAAGCAAAAAAAAAAAAAAAGACTAAATAGCAATGTTTCAGATCTAATTTTTCTTCTATCTAGATATATTATTCTATACATTTTTTTTTATACAAATGAAACCTGAGGCAAAAAAGAAAATCAAACTAAATAGTAATAACTCCAAATCTAATTTTTCTTCTTTTTTTCTTCAGTCATCCTCAACTGCAAAAAAATATATATATATATATTTGTTAGTAATATTATATTACAATGTGAAATAAAAATAAATTGAGGAGAAAAAAAATTGATGTGTGTGTGCGCAGGTGAGAGAGAGGAGAATAAACACATGCAATGTAAAAAATAGATTGTTGAAAGTGAAAATAAAATTAGAATTAGAATTTTTTAAAAGAAAAAGGAGAAAAGAAAAAGAGGGGGCCGTGAGTTGAAGGAAAGAAAGTGAAAATGAATTGTGTGAGTGGTGTAGTTTTAGGAGGAGTTGATTTATATAGAATTAGTAGAATGATTTATGGAAGACACTTGTTTATAGAGATACATGCATGATGACATTTATGTCTTTCTTTCCAAATACACTTGTCTCTTGCCTTTCATAACATAACATATCATTGATATACATGCATAAAGACACTTGTCTTTGCCTTCTTTTATTTTCTTTTATCATTTATTTGTAAAAAAAATAACATGTTAGTAATGATGAAATGACATGATGTGTAACCAAGTAATGATGAAAGGGGGCATGATGTGTAACCAAGTAATGATGATAAATAGTAAACGTAGCACATGATCATCATATAATCTATTTATTTATTATGTTTTTTTTTAATTTAATTTAAAGTGAGACTACATGGCAACAAACCATTGGACAACGAATTAGGGTTGGAGTATTTTAGGGTTGGAAGGAATTAGGGTTGGAATTAGGGTTGGAATTAGGAAGCAACTATAGTTTTAGGGTTGGACTTAGGGTTGGGGGCGTTTTAGGGTTGGAATTAGGTTAGGATTTTGAAAACTATGTCTTACTTTTAGTATAGTAAATAGATAATCGACATTGCTTCAATATACTTTGACTTTGGTAAGTTTAATTATATTTTTCGGAGACCCATTGGAAGGTTGGCAAGAAATGGGAGTGACTTACTTGTAGTCCGAAGACAAACATAAGAATTTGTAGTGAGTATGATTTACGGGCATTACTTGTTAATGTTGTATCAAAAGTAAGTTTTTTTTTTTTTTTTTTGACAAAATAAACAATATTCATTCATTCAAATAAAAAGAGTACATCGATGTAATACAAATTCATAATCGCTAAAAACAAAAAGGATAAATCTGCGAACAAACTCACAGTATCCATGTTAATAGCATAAAACGGCAAATTACATATGCCTACAAATATGACTATATTGAAGTCTCTGGAATATCCATGTCTCCAGATCTGTAGCGTTGATGACACCAAAGTCGACATTGATTGGATCTGCACTAGATCAGATCTACTCCTTCAACCTGAAACAAATGAACACCACACAAAGACGAGACAACAAAAACACCGCACAAAGACGGGAAATCAAAACAAGCAAATATGTGAAAATCACACTTATTTATTATAATAACGAGAAAGAAAAACAATTTGGAGGGATGATTTTAGGTCAAAATTGACCTAAAATCACCCCTCTTCAATGGACTAAAAAGAAGAGAAAAAGAAGTGGTGACGGCTAGGGTTGGAAGAGAAGAAGGAGAGGTTATTTTTTGTATCAAAAGTAAGTATAAAGAGTTATATTTGTTTGATTCCTTATTGTATGGAGAACAATTTGATTAATAATATGAGTTAAATTTATGTAGAAAAAAAGAAGTATAAAAAGTTAAATATCCGCATGAACTTGGGTGATATTACCCTGTTCAATAATAATTACAATCCAAAGTTAAGAGTGTCATCTATTTTCAACATACTAATTAATTATATTTAATTGCACCCCCTAATTAATATTACATTTGCATCACGCAAAAATTAATATCTTCTACTTTATTTATTAAAAAATATTCTTCTACTTTATATTTACGATAATGCTGTTTTTTTATTACAAAAAAAAATAACGATAGGTAAATTATCATCGACAACAATAATACTAATATTCATTTTACAACTATTGCACGGTAAAATTTGAACTATGTCCCTTGAAGTTACAAAGTCAAACTTTTATTGTAAACTAACACTTAGTAAAATATTATTCCTTCTATCTTATTTATTTATGCATTATTTTTAATGATTTAAAATTGTAATTTTTTCTAAAAGTCAAATAATATATTAAAATCAATTAAATATAAAAAGTCCCTAAAAAATTTACAAGAAAGTTCAAAACTAAAACAAACGGATAGCCCCAAAAACAAATAACATCATCCAAAATTATAACCTAAACAAACTGTTCTGTTATAGACCATAAAAAACTATAATCATGACTAACACATTTTTTTTCTTGACCTTGCGCCACCATCATCCAACTAACTTAACATTATCTATTAATTAACTGATCACAGGTCATAACCTAAGATTCAAACAATCAACAATTTTCTCTTTCCAAATATACCAATGATACCCAACCAAATCATCTAAAAATATAACCTACCTGTAAAAATTTATATATATGTCACCAAATAAAAGGAAACGTGGAAAGAAAACCATTTTATTAAAAAAAAATTAGTTATCAAAATTATGAATTGTTTTACTTTTTCCAAATTTAATTTCCACAATAAAAAAAAATGAGAAGCAAATTTGGCCACTCCTTCCCCTGTCACATGAAAAATGAGAAATAAAAGGCCAACACTCAACCTTAACAACAACAACAACAACAATAATTTCTCATCTTCTGCACAACTGCAAATACCTTAGCAGTTCCATTTTTTCCTATCCAAAATGACAGGAGAACACATTGAAACATCAATTTCCGATGATTCCAACATCAACCAAAACCTTAAAGTCCCACTTCTACCACTACAAAGAACACAAACCAACAACAACAACTCTTTCACCTTAAAATCCATTTTCACCCTAAAAAATTTCTATGTTATTCTTGGTCCTTTATTATCACTTTTCATAATTCTCTTTGTTAAACTTGATGCTCCTAAAAGTAGCCGTAACATGCTAGCTGTTATTGTTTGGGTTTTCAGTTGGTGGGTTACCTCTGCTTTACCACTTCCGGTTACATCTATGTGTCCTCTGTTTCTATTCCCTCTGTTTGGAATTGCTTCAGCTGATACTGTTGCTCATTCTTACATGGATGATGTTATTACTCTTGTTTTGGGAAGTTTCATTCTTGCTCTCGCCGTTGAACGCTACAACGTTCATAGAAGATTAGCCTTGACCGTAAGTTTTAATAATCATTTAATATATCTCTAAGTTACATTATTATAATTACAATTAAAGTTTGTTCATTCATATGAAACTATTTGGCAGTGACCCCTCTATTATTGGATATAAAAAAATAATTAAAGCTTGGTTGGCAAACTATCTTCTTGATTATCATTTGGGAATTGGATGGATAAACATGATTATTTGTTTATTACTACTAAAAATTCAATTTAATCTACCACAATTCCCTCACATAACTTTCTCCCAATGAAATATATCTAAAATTTATTTTTTAAATTCATCGCATAAGGATGTATTTTGTCTTTGAATCTAAAAGACGAATTTTACTTATATTTTATTATAGAAGAAGTAATAATTAATAAAAATTAATAGAGACACTAGCTAATTTTTTTCTTGTAACAAAATGCTAGAGATTAATTTTAATAATTTTTTTCAATGACGAAATTGAGTGTAGGTAAATTGTGAGACCAATTTATTTATGTGGAAATGATAAAAAGTGAAGGAAAAACATTGTTTAATAATCTAAGTGTGTCATGGTACACTTATTCATGTACCATAAATATTAATTTTGTATTAAAAACTATGCATTTCTTTTATTGAAAAGTAAAAAATTATTTTATTCAAACTATATCATGACCCATAATCTAAAATAGTAGTATTTTTTTTGGAAAACTTTGAATGTAGATCATTAAAAATTGAAATACTATGCTTAAACAATGTCCACACTATTATCACCATGGCCCTTATGTATTAATGGCTACTATTATTATATTATTGGCTGTTATCCTATAATTTCTCTACCAACCTCACGAGAACCAAATAAATGAAAATAATATATGCCTCACACAAGAAAAATGTGAAAATAATATTATTGTAGTTCCGACCAAAACTGATGATTGGTTGGGAATGATATGATGTGTGAAGGTGACATCGGTGTTTTGTGGGGAACCGTTGAATCCATCGCTATTGTTATTGGGTCTATGTGCCACGTCATTCTTTGTGAGTATGTGGATGCACAACGTGGCAGCTGCAGTCATGTTGATGCCGGTGGCTACAGGGCTGTTACAGCGACTTCCACCTCCGTCGGAGCAATCGGAGTTGGTGAACAAATTCAGTAGAGCGGTGGTTCTAACGGTGGTTTATGCGGTGCCAATTGGTGGTATAAGTACATTGACGGGTACAGGTGTCAATCTTATATTGGTTGGTATGTGGAAGAGTCTTGCACCTGGTGCGAAACCAATAAGTTTCAACACATGGTTCTTCTTTGCTTTTCCGGTAGCTTTTGTTTTTCTTATATGCTTTTGGTGTATCGTATGCTTAATTTATTTAAGGAAGGGTACATCAAGGGCACTCTCTTCTTATTTGAGTAAAGCACACTTGAAGAGGGACTTAGAAGCTCTTGGTAAGTTACTTAATCTTTCTTTTACACATTATCAAAATATATTACTATATTTATTTAGGTTCATTTGATTTTATGGAAAAAAGTGAAAGTAAAACAATTATAAAAATCGATGATTGAACTTAGAGTAAATTAATTTCAAATTTTTAATTTTCTTTGTTTCCTCTTTCTTCCCCAACGCATCAAACATTTTTCGATTAAATTTTAATTATTTAGGGTAATTTTTATATATCTAATTTATATTATATTAGATATTGGAACCTTTAAGATAAAATTTATCTAAAATATTAATATAAAAAGTATGATATAATATTTGAATTTTATTATTTTTTCTACTTTAATTAAAAAAGGAACATAAAAGATCTAGAAAACTAGTTAGACTTCTTCCCTGTGATCAACCGAACTTATGTGTCCTTTTTTTGTTGGTAATTTATGTGTCTTTATTATTGCCACATGGGTATATTAGGTTCATTTGCAATTGCAATGTGATGTGCCATGGATGTGTCATCATGTTTCACTTTCAACCAATGGTACCTTGGACCTACAAAACCAATAGTAGATCCTAGTTGTTCCCATTTTAAATCAATTTAACGAAATAATTGATTTAAATAGTTAAACGATTGACTACATTTTTATCAATAATTTAATTGTCAATTTGAAAACATAAATCCATTAGTGTCTATCTAAAATGTTCCAATCTGTATATGGGTAAATCTAATCTAAAAAAAAAAAAATCTAAAAACAGTTTTCTAAACATTACTTAATTTTTTAATAAATTTTCTACTCAAATTTTGCATTCTTGAAAAATAAATCATTAAATCTAAGCCGTGAAATAAAATAAAAGACTTGTATTTGGAAAAGATTATTATAAAATCTACTCCTAAGTACATTTAACATAACCCCTGCCCTATTAACCCTACCATATGCTTTGGTACATTATGCCAAAAAAGAAAAGAAACAAGAAGTGGTTGTACTGGACTTGTGTGAAATGGCTTGTCCCATTGAAATTGCTAACTGCATCTACAAACAATACAATGAATAAAAACAATTTTACACATGCCTTTCAATTTCAATACTTCAATTTTGACAAAATTAAGTTAGTGATTTTTGCCTAATCATGTTCTTTTTGCAATATCTAAAAGTAAGTAAAGCTGGCAATTAAATCAACAAATTTTAGAGAGACTCTAATACTATTTTAGAATTTGAATTGAAACTATTTTATAATCAAACAAGTTAACAATTATTTTGATCCTAATAAATTAAGCTAATGCCTTTATAATTCTGTAATTGGTATTTGCAGGTCCTATGTCTTTCGCCGAGAAAATGGTGCTGTCCGTGTTTGGGGTGTGCATCTCTAATTATGAATTCAACTTTTATAAAATTATAATTTAATCATGAAACAAATTAATTAACAAACATTGTTGTAAAAATGCAGTTGCTAATCATATTATGGATGACAAGAAGAATCACAGATGACATTCCCGGATGGGGATCTTTCTTCCATGGCCTTGTTGGTGATGGAAGTGTCAGTGTGAGTACAACATATATCTCCTTTGAGACAAAGTTATAAAATCTGGATTAAACTGATCGGTTCAATTCAGAGATCTCATTGGTTCTAACTCCGTCTTGATTTTTAAATCATTATTTTTACTAGTTTATGGCTAATTTGTCTCCGATCATGTGGAACGATTAAATAAAATTCGTCATTTTTTCTCTTCATAATATAGGTTATGGTGGCCGTATTATTATTCATAATCCCTAACGGAAAACAAGAGGGTGAGAAGCTAATGGATTGGAATGAATGCAAGAAATTACCTTGGAACCTCATTTTACTTCTTGGAGCTGGTTTTGCTTTAGCTGATGGTGTACAATCTAGTGGCCTAGCAGATGTGCTTTCAAGAGCCTTAGATTTCTTAGAAGATGCCCCATATTTAGCAATTGCTCCAGCAGTTAGTCTTATGAGTAGTATCATTACTGAATTCATCACTTCTAATGATGCCACTGCCACACTTATTATTCCACTTCTATATCATATAGCTAGGACTATGCATGTACATCCTCTTCTTCTTATGATCCCTGGAGCAATTGCATCTGAATTTGCTTTCTTGCTTCCAACTTCAACTCCATCAAATGTAGTTGGATTTGCCACTGGTCATATTGAAATTCAAGATACACTTAAAGTTGGTCTTCCACTTAAGGTTACTTGCATAGCTGTGCTCTCAGTTTTTATGCCAACGCTAGGTAAATTATTCCTTAATTTAATTTTAAATTTTGAATTCGCACGTTTGTCTTATTTTCTTTCTACTTTTGTAGTTCTATAGATTTCAAAACGTACGTTAACATTTTTTAATTTTTTTATTCCAAATTTTCGTTAACTCTATTAAAAAATACTTCGTCTGCTTTTAACTATAAATAAAAGTAGGTCAAAGAAAGTTGATGTTATCGCGTTTACCGTAATGATTCTGATCGTGTCTTAATTTTGGTATTGCAGGAGCTCTTGTTTTTGGAACAGATGGCGAATGGACGCCAAACAAAATCTCTCCTTGGATGAGAAATTGATTTTTCTCTACTTAATTTCTACGATGCTTTATGAAATTTTGGTGTCATTTATGATTGAATATTTGACGCAACCTTCCTTCTTACCTCAAAAAACAAAGCATAGAGAACGTGGGTACTCATGTAGATATATTATACTCCATAGGCAAAGGAGGAGGGGATATAAGTATAGGTTTATTTGTTCATTGATTTTTATTTTATTTTTTAGTCAGCCGGATGAAGAGATTTTATCCATTTCTGTTGTAAAATAGTTATTGAAGGAAAGAGTGATTTTGTGTTTATTGCTTTTGGTAGAAGAGTGATTTTGTATTTAATTTGTTTATAAACTGTTACTTTCTACGTTTTATGGGTTGTAAATGTAATATATTCATTTTAAAAAAGAGTTGTGCTATTTTTTACGAATGTTATGGGCAAGAAATACAAGAAATACTCTTATAAAATAGAATAACGACAAAATAATTAATGTGATGAATTGAATACATGGAGCAATTGAGAACAAACTCAACAGATGTGATCTATCTATTTTTTGCTTTCTTCCACTAAGCATTCGTAAAATTAAGCATTATCCTTTATAAAAATATATATTGATGCACGCTCGTATATTTCAGATGTAATTACATTTTTGTAACTAATTCAGATGCAATTACATTGTCAAGTGTAAATTACCCACATACATTTAATAAAAAATCATTATTGTTAATTGTTTGTTTGTGTTAATTTAATTTACATTAACAATTAGTATCTGTAAAAAATGTAAACCTAACTTACATTGACTATTTATTTTTGGGTCAGATGACAATGTATGTACTTATAATCTTCTAAAAATAATCTATGCATTATGTATTGGCAATCAATTAAATTAATTATTTAGGGAATTAGTTTATTTAATGTGTTTTTGACACAATACTTCTTTTAAAATTATGGAATACAAATGTTCCTATTAATTGAATTATGCACAAAGGATAATAATACAATTTTCAATCATAATATAATTTCTTTTACTTAAAATTATTTAAAAATGATATTATTTAAAACAAATGGACCTATGCGATAAAAGGAAATCTTAATCACTAAAAGTATTGAAAATTAGTGTACTATCAATGATGATATTTTGCATCAAATATTGAAATAGCAATCCAACTATTTTCGTTGAAAAACACTTAGATGATATGGTAAAAGTTTCTTTTCTCTTGACCACAAGTTATGAATTTATATTAAACTCGGAAAATGCTACAATGTTAAATCTATTGAGAGAAAATTTTAATACCTAATTATAATTATATCTGACTCAAAAAATTAATCTTAAAATTGAGGACAACTAATTTTCACAAAAAATAATAATTTTACCATCATCTTCAAAGATGCAGCTGATGGATCTAACCCACCTAACCTAATTTCACATTGTTTCTGTCGGGTTGGTAGGTGATATACAAGATGAAGTTTGCTTTTCCCACCCCCCAGTTTGCTTTTCCACCCCCTGTGCTTCCCTTTATGCCCCTGGAAAAAAAAGTTCGGTAAACGCGGGCCGAACTTTTTCTTAATTAAAACCCCCCGAACTTTTTTTTAGTGTAAAATTTACACTAAAAAAAAGTTCTGCTTACGTAAACCGAACTTTTCAAAAAGTTCTGTTCGCATAAACCGAACTTTTAAGGGGTAAAATTGGATTTTAGGGGGGTGAAAAAGAGTTACGGGGTGTGGGAAGAGAAATCCTCATATAAGATGGTTTCCAATTGTGGGCTACAGCAAAACAGAACTTTATACAAAACAATGGGCCGAGCCCAATTACGAAGAGTAGAAGACATGGCAAAGTTTGTCATTTGTTTTTGTTTATTGTAAATCAGGCATTTTCAGTGCTAAAGACAAATCACTCTCAAACTTTTTTTTTTACTAACACTCTCAAACATTTTGAAACTCAAATAAATGACAAATTTGAGTTTTTATGTTTTTTTAAAAGAAAATTTTAGTTTTAATGTTGTTGCATGTCTAAACTCGAACTTTAATTAGAGTCTGTTTGAATTGATAATTCTTTTTTAACTTATAAAAATAGTTTATGCAAGTTTATCTCATCTAAACGGTCATAAGTCGGCAAGTTTATCATCTTTAAATAATTGTCCATTCGTGCTTCAAATAATATAAAATAATTGTCCATCATATTTAAATTGACCCGCATTATCTCATCTAAATAATCGTCTGCAAAATTTGTCATGTTTAAATAACTTGGGTGTGCAAGCAATCTTAATTAGTACTCCACTGTTCAGTGGGTGTGCAAGCGATCTTATCTTATATAAATACCAAAACCCACTGATCTACACCACACCAGCATCGCCGTTTGCGAAACTTGAAAATGATGAGACTTCAATCCCTAGTTTTTCTCCTCTTTCTTCTAATAATCGCCTCTTCGTCTGCGAGATCTGTTCCGGGCGGTTGGAGCCCCATCGACAACATCAACGATCCTTACCTCACCGGAATCGCCAATTACGCCGTCACTGAGTATGACAAACGAAGTGGTGCGAAGCTGAAGTTTGAGAAGGTTATCAAAGGTGAATCACAGGTTGTTGCAGGAACTAACTACCGTCTTATTCTTTCCGCCGCCGAGGGTTCTGCTTCTAACAATTATGAAGCTGTTGTGTGGGAGAGGGTATGGGAGAATTTCAGGAATCTCACTTCTTTTGAACCTGTACATGCTTGAATTGTTAAATGTTGCTTATTAATTATGTAATGATGATGTTATACCATCATTTCCTTGTATGAATATTTATTTATACCAATAAAACTTTATTATATTCTGTAAATTAGAGTTATTATAATGGTATGTGATAAATCTTAAACTATGTTGTGAATTGTGATTGTCGAAAAGTGTAGATGTTTTAATAATTAATTTAGGATATGATGAAAATTTATGAATTAAGATACATGTGTTTACTTTTAACTTCATCCTTATATACATGTGATCTTTTTTCACTACTAGACTGTTTTCTGTTTATTTCAGGCGTCTCTAGAACCAGCCTTGTCAATTCTGTTATCTTGATGGTCGCTTATAATGTTTTCTATACAAGTGTTCCTGTTCTAGTGAGTGTGCTTGAGAAAGATCTCAGTGACAAAACTATGCTGCAAACATCCTTAAATTTTATTCTACTCCCAAGTTGGAAAGGTTACCATTTTGCTGCTGTTTTACTTGGTTTAAATGCTATACCAAGTTTTTAGTTTATTATTTATTTCTTTTGCTAATTTGTATTGGTTCCTTTGATCTGGTGTCATATGTGCTCTTGCTAACATGAAATTTCTGCTTTTGTGCTCTTTGCTCAAGTAGCGAACTATGTTTTTCCAATTTTGGCATCCCCTGAGTTTGTATTTTAGACAGCGAACTATTTTTCCATCCCCAATTTTTGCTATCCAGGGGGTGCGTATGAGATTCAAGGAGCGCGAAAAATAAATCTCACTTTATACCAAACAATGGGCCGAGCCCAATCTTTCAATGAATTTTGTGAAATTCGTATTCGGAATTTTTTTTTTCTACCCCTACATTTATCCCTTTACCCCAACATATTTTAAAATATTCCCATTATACCCTTATCTTACTCTAGTATATTTTTTTTATTTATACTACACGTACCCCTTCAAACACTGTTCCGGTAAGCTTATTCTTTTTCAAAAGTGTTCCGGTGTGGAGAAAAATCTGGAATCGTTTTCGTTTTTACCGGATCACTTTTTTAAAGTGTTCCGTTTGTATTAAAGTGTTCCGAGAGCTATTAACACATAGCAATAGTTCTAGTTGAAAATAGATGAATTTTCAACGAGATCAGAAAGCTTGTTTTGAAGAGAATCGTCGGTAGCACCAACAACAATTAACACTGTCTCATTTGATAAACAGTTTGTTATAAAAAAATTCAAAGCTCGACCACCAAAAATAGCTCCAATCATGGATTTTTCTTGTACATCCCACAACATGCGCTTTGTTGATCCCATCTCAAAAACAAAACTACCCAAGAATCAAAAATTAAATTTTGAACATACCCACTTTTTTTGCAATGATAAAAATGATATCTTTGAAGAAAATTTATGAAGAAAGGTGAAAAAGAAACGTTGAAAGAGCTAAGGTGGTAAGAGAGGATTAAGACAAGAGAAGAAAGGAATAGTGAGTGATGAAATAGACATTGGAAAAGAGGAGACTAAGAAAATCTCCAATGAGAGTATCATATAGAGTTTCATAGACTTATGATCCGTATTTAATTTTTTTTATCATTGGAGTTTCATGACGTGACATAGAGGGTATCAAAATTGATGATACGGTATCTTATTTAAGGTATCGTATCATCAATTTAATATTAGATTCTTTTTGTATATGAAATTAAATATAAGGTATCACTTGCTCATAATGTATGATACCCACATTAATATCACCATTGAAGCAAAATATGTATGAGTTGCATAAACATTACATGACATTGTAGGGACCACTTGTTAGTGACATATGATACCCAAAGTGATATCACCATTGGAGATGCTCTAAGGAAACAGAGGAGACTAAGGAAATAGAAGGGTACCGGTACACTTTTGTTTATTCTCAAATCGGTGCAGTTTAAGTGTGTCGGTATTTTTGGAATTTTTTTTCTATACCAGAATACTTGTGAAAAGTATATTGGTAATATAAAATGATGAAATAATAAAATATACTAAAGTGAGATAAGGGTAGAAGAGGAATATTTCAAAATATGTTGGGGGTAGAAAAGGAAATTTCCTCGTATTCATGTTATTCATAACTGGTCTACCATAAATTACTTAATGAATTGGTCTATTTTACAATTTTCCTAAAAAATCATTGAAAAAAAGATAGTGAATGATATGGCTAATTTTTATTGGAGAGGGTTAGAGAATTGTGACAAAGAGTGTACCACTAGGCACTAGCACTCCTCATAAATACAAAACTCACTAATCCACGCCAGCAACACCGTTTCCGAAGCTTGAAAATGATGAGACTCCAATCCGTTGTTTTTCTCCTCTTTTTCCTAATAATCGCCTATTTGCTTGCGATATCTGTTCCGGGCGGTTGGAGCCCCATCGACAACATCGACGATGACTTCGATTCTTACATTCTCGGTGGTTGGAGCCCCATCGACAACAACGATCCTTACATTACCGGAATCGCCAATTACACCGTCACTATGACCATGTGGGGATCGCTCTCTCTCTAAAAACTTTCCCTCTGCCTTCTCACTAACCTTTCACGCGCCGCTCCTGTTCCCGTTATATCCAAAAGCTTCTTTCTTTCAAACATGTAGATCTTGGCGGTGGTGGTGCGATGAGGTTGTTCATGGTCTCCGCATCATCTCTTTTCTCTAGGTGACGGCGTCCGGTGGACGATGCGGCTCTGCTACTCTAGTTGTGGGTGTTCTGTTTTCATTCTTCTTGGAGATCCGAGTTCGGTCGTCCCTCTTTGTTCATGGGTTCGCCGGTTTTGGTGTTGTTTTGTTCTTCTTGGTGGTGGTTTGAGTTGTCAGAGTCTCTGCATCGTCGGTTTAGTTTTTCGTGGTAGTGGTGGTTTCTTGGTCTCTGTTTCCGGCCAGATCTGTTTACACCATCTTGTGTTAGATCCGAGTTTTTGTGCTTTTTTGTGGTTCTGGTGTGCTCTGTTTCCGACGTCGGCTCTGTTCCGGTTGCTCTGTTTCTGCGGTTGTCCAGCTGCGGTCTCCTTGGTGTTCGTGTTGTGGTGGTTTCGGTGTTCTGTTCCGGTTCTGAATGTTCCTCCCGTTTGAGTATTGGTGGCCGGCGGCGCAGGATGGTGGTGGTGGTGATTTCTGTGGCTTCAGAGTTGTTGTTTTGGGGTCGGCGTCTTTTACTGCTTGTTGGTGTCTGTGTTTTTGTTGGCGGTTTTTGTCACGATCAGGAGGGGGAGGCATGGAGGTGGTGTTGTTGTTCGTGGTTGGTTCACGATCATGTTCTTTTGTTTCAGCCACCATATCTTTGCGGTGGTGGTCGGTGGCTCAGGTGGTCTTGAGATTTGGGTGATAAAGGTGTTGTAGTGGTGGTCGATGCCGTGTGCGATTGGTTGTCTTTGATACTGATTCTCTGACCGCTTTCCAAATCTGCTGAGATTTGCAGGACTCTTTTTGAGTTTTCTGTTGGTTTTCAAATCTGTTGAGATTTGCAGGTCTCTGTATTTGGTTGACCTATTTCACGTCGGTGTCAACTGTTACGACTCATCTGCTTAGGTTTTTTGTTGTACTGGTATGGTGATGGTGGTTGGGTTGTTGCAATTCATGAATGATGTTTCCCTCCGTCAATTATCTGTCGTTGTTTTCTCTTCCGAAGTCTTTGCCGACAATCATGCACTCAGATCGCAAATGAAGACTCTTTGCCTATACCAGAAGCTTTTGGCGGTCTCCACAGAGCTGGATGTTTTGGTGTGTTGCAGTTTGCTCAGATCTATGTGGAGTATGTTTGTTGTCGGCGTTGTTGTTTGGAAGGGACGAGTTTGGCAAGAGTGTTTTCTGTGGGAGATGTTATTATATTGCTTCACTTTAGTTTCATTGTCACTTTCTTGATTAGGTGTTTGTGACTTAGTGTAAGAGTGTTTTCAGGTGGCCGTTTATTGTAATTTTGATTGGTTAAGGTGTTTTTATCACCTTACCTTTCGTTGTATGTTTTTCCGATAATCCCTTATACTTCTTGTTGAAGGGATTTATCCTTTAATAAAATTTTGCCGATTCAAAAAAAAAAAAAATTACACCGTCACTGAGTATGACAAACGAAGTGGTGCGAAGCTGAAGTTTGAGAAGGTCATCAAAGGTGAATCACAACTGGTTGCAGGAACTAACTACCGTCTTATTCTTTCCGCCGCCGAGGGTTCTACTTCTAACAATTATGAAGCTGTTGTGTGGGAGAGGGAATGGGAGAATCTCAGGAATCTCACTTCCTTTGAACCTGTACATGCCTGAATCGTTAAATGTTGCTTATTAATCATGTAATGATCATGTTATACCATCATTTCCTTGTATGAATTTTATAAGGCAACGGGCACTACCGCACTAGTTAGGAAAACCAAATATAAAAAATTTGTCTTGATATTTGTGCGGTCAATGTTTTTAAAGTATAAGAAATTTTATTTCCAATACAATTTTTTTCTCTTTTATTTCCTTAACTAGTTAGCATGACCCATTTTATAAATGAGTCATAAATTTATAATCACTAGAGCTAATATCACTTGAAATTTCTGATGGAGTTTCGATCCTTTTAATTTTGAATCCACGGCAATGATGGCATAGTGATTATGAATAATGTCTCTAGACCAGCAAAATATTTGTCCTTCTGTATCGTTATAGCTAATCTATCGCCTTTTACGCATAGTTGACTCATCAAAATATGGCAAACATTGCTCAAAATTTGAGCGAAAGTTCTTTTTAGCAGGATTGTTTTTGACCAATAATGAATTGACCAAAGAGATAAAAGTCTTGATCCTCTTAAATATATGGTTAGAGGTTAGATTCTTAGTTCATATGTATGGAAAAAAATATTTAAGCTCAAAATTTAATATAAAATATTTGAAAATTTTATCTATTAATCATTATTTTTGTGTTTGACCAAACTCTATCTTTTTTATTAATGGTTTATATAGTACTCCATTCGATTCTTTTTATAAGGAATACTTTATAAAATAAAATTGGTCATTTTTATGAGAAATACTCTTTAAATTTATTTTTTGTTAAATACACAACTCATTCTTATTTATTTGAGAATTAATGTACTTTAAAAAAGAAAAAGAATTAATGTACTTTAATTTTGGTAAAAAAAAATTCAAATTTATTTAGTCTAAAATTTAGACCAATTACATTTGACTTTTGCTATACTTTTTTGACCAATCTCATTCTTATTTATTTGAGAGTTAATGTACTTTAATTTTGGTAAAAAAAAATTAAATGTATTTATTTTAAAATTCAGACCTGTTACATTTGCCCATGAAATATTATTAGTCCAATCATGAAATGACACTTGTCAGCTTGATACAATTTTTGTGCAATATAAATAAGAACCCAACTAGTCAAGGCTTATCTACAGTACACCAACATAATTTGAGAATCATGATGAGTCTTCAATATGCTATTCTTCTCTTTGTTGTTTTGTTGGCCTCTACAGCTGTGAGAAATCAAGCTATCCCAGGTGGATGGGAACCCATCAAGGATATAGATGACCGAAATTGCTAACTACGCTGTTACTGAACATGACAAACAAACGGGTTTGAATCTTAAGTTGGAGAAAGTCATCAGTGGTGAGACAAAGATTGTCAATGGAATAATCTATTGCCTCAACATTTCCGCTAGCGATTCTAACAAATATAATGTTGCTGTGTTGGAGAGGCAGCATTTCAGGAACCTCACTTCCTTTGTGCCTCTTAAGTGATTAAATTATTAAATGTTGTTTATTCTAAGGCATTATAACTAGGGGTGAGTAAAAAACCGAAGCCCGTCTGAACCCAACAAAACCCGCCCAAAAATTAGAGATTTGGGCGGTTTATAATGGGTCGCGGGTTAGCGGGTTGAAAAACTCGGTTTGAATTGGGTTGGTACGGATAAGTCCGGATAGAGGAAATTGGACCGACGGTGCCCGAATCCGCCCGCACGAGTAAATTAAAACGCTGAATCTAAATTCTTCCCACGTCTCATTTCACACTTTTTCACTTCACCTCAAACCCATGTAAACTGAAACAATCATGAAACATTTTAAAACGCAAAACTTTGTCATTCTTCATCTTATTTGTCTAACTTCGTTGAAATCAAATGATATATTTTTAATTTTATTTGAGATTTTAATTTTTTCTTACTTTTTATGTCAATTTAGTCTTTCGAAGACTTTCCTTTTGTGTTTGATTTATGATTCTCTCATCTCTGGTTGCATATTTTCTTGATCTAAACTCCAAATTTTGGATTTATTATTATTATTATTATTTATTTTATGTTTAACCGCTTCAAACCGCCCAATAACCCGCTTAAACCGCAAGCCCGAACCCGTGGAAACCGCTCTTCATTTTCGGGTGAATTGGGCCTTACTTTTTGACTCTGCGATTTAAACCGGGTGACGACTTTGAGCCCGAACCCGCCCATACCCGCCCATTACCCACCCCTAATTATAACATTATTCACATGTAAACCTATTATTAGTTAATAAAAGATGGTGTTTTGGACATTATAATGGATTGTGAATGTAAATCAATGATTATCTATATTTAGGCATAACTTTTATTATGATTATAACAATTTATTTTTTCCTTTTTAAATTTCACTTTCAACCTTCAAAAGAATTAGTTTGACTTGGATGAAGACCCATGCAATCCAAAACATGGAAATCACGATTTCATACCTTTTAAACGCCAAAATTTAAGATTTAAATACATAATCATGAATAAGATAATTTATTTTGAGTTTAATTGTGGTGCACAGACTGTGTAATCATACATTACACAGTCATCCAATAGTATTCTGCCATGTCATTATATTTGATTTAAAATAACTTAAAATTAATTATGTTTTGATACCACGCAGTCACAGGTCGTGCAACATCATTTCATCATGTTCCCTTCATTCTTGACGGCAACCGTCTTTGTAATATCTCTAATCTCCTCCTTAATTATCACCGTCTTTGTTGCTTCTTTTATTACTTCCACATTCCAAATAGCCATTGTTATTCTTAATTGACGACAACCGAATCTGCAACTCTATTCCATTGCTCCTAGTTTCTTCCATCAAAGTTTGGCACAACACTAATCTCTATCTCTACGTACAGTTCGTGTTGCAACTTCCATCATCTCTCCATTCCAAATAAACCTAGCAATTCTTGGTAAGCTTTTAGATATGTGAAGTAATAAAAATTTCTATTTATATTTTTGTGCAAAGACTTTTCAATTCTCCGCACCTTTGTTTTCTACACCTCTATTCTACTAGTTGTTTTAGTTATATGTTTATTTAGGTGAAATATTTTATTGATGATATTTATAACTTGTAACTTTTGGGTTGTTGGTTGTTGTGGGTATCATTACATGATGCGTGAATGTTTCTTGTGTGGAAGTATAATAACATATATTATGGTAGAATTTCATTTGTTGTTTTTCAAGTGAAACCACTTTTTATAATTATAAATATTGATAGGTAAGCATGCTGATTTGATCACACATTTACATAACAGGATTGTGTATGCTACAATGGGAGATCAAGAGATGGTAGATATGCATTCACATACCACCATGATTAGCTCTAATGAAATACATGAAAGTGCTATTGATACAGTTCCCCTAAATGATAGAATATCAGAGCTCCCTTTAGAGCCCTTTGAAGGAATGGAGTTTGCATCAATTGAAGATGTGAAGAATTACTACGTAAGCTACGCCAAGAATAAAGGTTTTAGCTTTCGCATGGGTCGTGTTACCAAATCAAGAACAAATGGAAAGGTAATTGGTCAAGAGATTCTTTGTTCAAAAGAAGGGTTTAGATCCAAAAAAAATTTGAAAAAAGAAAATGGTAGTTTTATAGTTCATGATCAAACAAGGGTAGGATGCAAGGCAATGTTGTATATCAAGAAAAAGGAAGATCAGTGGGTTATTTCTAAATTTATAAAAGACCATAATCATGAACTATTTTCTCCAAGAAGTTCGCAGTTTCTTCGAGTACATAGAAAGAAGACCAAGGTGCAAAAAAAACTTATTGATGTACTTGATGATTCTGGTTTAGGCCCTAGTAAAATAGCATCAGTGTTGTGTACTGAGAGTGGTGGTGTTGATAATGTTGGATTTAGCCAACAAGATGTTATTAATTATTTAAGTGCAAAGAGACAAAAACAAATGGAAAATGGAGATGCTCAATTGATGTTATCATACTTTAAGAATTGTCAATTGAAGAATCCTGGGTTTTTCTATGCTTTTCAAATGGATGCAGATGGTAAATTAGCTAATTGCTTCTGGGTTGATTCAAGGTCTAGAATGGCTTACAAATATTTTGGTGATGTGGTCACTTTTGATCCAACATACTTAACAAATAAATACAAAATGCCATTTGTTCCATTCACTGGAGTGAATCATCACCAACAATCTATTCTATTTGGTTGTGCTCTATTATGGGACGAAACTGAAGAGAGTTTTGTTTGGTTGTTAAGTACTTGGTTAGAAGCAATGGATGGAGTTTGTCCTAAAACTATTATCACAGACCAAGATGCTGCTATTTCTAATGCAGTTGCAAGAGTTTTTCCACAAGTTAATCATCATTATTGTATGTGGCATATTGAGAAGAAAGTTCCGCAGTACTTGAACCATATATATCATGAACATAGTGAGTTTAAAAGTCAATTTTACAAGTGCATTCACCAACC